>JARQOC010000003.1:309024426-309624426 GCA_033576535.1 Allobates femoralis
TGGACTTCATAGGAGAGGACCAAGGAGGACACCATTGTTGAAAAAAAAAATCATAAAAAAGCTACACTGGAATTTGCCAAACTACATGTTGACAAGCCACAAAGCTTACGGGAGAATGTCCTATAGACATATGAGACAGAAATTGAACTATTTGACAAGTCACATCAGCTCTATGTTCACAGACAGAAAAATAAAGCATATCAAGAAAAAAACACTGTCCCTACTGTGAAACATAGAGGAGGCTTTGTTATGTTCTGGGGCTGCTTTGCTGCATCTGGCACAGGGTGTATGGAAATTATACATAGTACAATGAAGTCACAAGACTATGAAGGGATTCTAGAAAGAAATTTGATGCCCAGTGTCAGAAAGATTGGTCTCAGTTGTAGGTCATGGGTCTTGCAACAGGATAATGACCCAAAATACACAGCTAAAAACTGGCTAAAAAGAATGGCTAAGAGGAAAACTTTGGACTATTCTGAAGTGGTCTTCTATGAGCCTTGACTTAATCCTATTGAGCATCTTTAGAAAGAGCTGAAACATGCTATCTGGAAAAGGCAAGCTTAAACATGAGATGACTAGAGACGTTTGCTCTTAAGGAGTGGGCCAAAATACCTGTTGAGAGGTGCAGAAGTCTCATTGACAGTTACAGGAATTGTTTGATTGCAGTGATGGCCTCAAGAGGTTGTGAGTAGTGAGGGTGGAGGAGGTCTCGTCAAAAGTAATCTGACAGGTGCCCCGCCCCTATCAAAGTGTATCAAACATGCCTCCTTAATCAAATTGATATCAAGCAATTAAATTGATATCAACCAATCAAATGTGTATCAAACAGCCTATCAAGCTATTAAATTGTTTATCAAACTGTCTATTAAGCAATTAAATTGTCTATCAAGCAATTAAATTGTCTATCAAATGAAAATCGAAATGTTATCTTTTAATCATGATCCAATTATATATAGGATCGATAATGATTCTATTTATAGGAATTTTGATCTTGCAATAACTTCAAGCAGAATGATTTTATCATGGTCGTCTTACTATCGCATGATTCCGTATTATGCTATAGGTATTTTGATACGGCGAACTTCTGTTAATCAAAGTGTATCAAAGGATTATGGTCCCATGATATTGTCATCAGAATGCTGGGCGTATTATGTATACGGCCAATAGTTTATTCTGTTTTATAGGAATTTGATGAAAATCATCAGAATGCTGGGCGTATTATGTATACTTTTAATATTTTATTCTCTTTTATAGGAATGTGATGCTTATTGAAACCTATGGATAGTAATAAAAGATTTGTTTATTCGTTTTTATCAATGAGGCGCATGAGACACAAGATTCAGTATTATGAATGATTATTGACTAAAATCAATGACAAACAATGCGATACACAGCAATCAATGAATAAAATAAAAACTGAACAATGCAATACTTCTAAAGTATTTCAAACTTTCTTAGGATACATTTTCACATCTTGAAGAGTCATTAGTTATAGCAAGTGAGGATACAATGAACAAATCTGTTACATAGTGAGCCACATGGATTGTAGTATCGGTGACACTCTTTTTTTAAATCCTCATAGGCCCTGAGCAATATCTAATGGTGAGGAGTGTAAAGACCGGATCGTACGGCACGGCGTGAAAAGAGATTGAGGATTAGATGTTCCATCAGTTTCATCCATCTGAGTTTTTAATCGGTACAATCTGCCTCTAGTAGTAGAATTGCCCACAACAGTGGAGGATATATTTAACTCAGCCACAGGTGCATAAACGTATCCCATCCTCATGGTAAATTCCTGTTGTTCAGGGCATGACTCTGAGTGGTGTTACGTACCAAATCCAACATGTTAGAGCCCAGAGTTACAGTTCCTTTGAATATAAATTCACCTTTATCATTCCACGATGTAATATTGTTATTCTGCAACAGTCTGTTTAGTAAAAGTTCTGCATTCTTTTTATATTGTGGACTTACAATTTCATTGACAGTCGGATTTTTATAAGGCTCTGAATTCGACAATTGTTGATGATCTGATTCAGGTGCACTAATGAACTTTAAAGTGGTTAATTCCTTCGCATCATGTTTAGCATGAAGCATGTATCTCTGTAGTACATCACTATATTTTTTAATTTTCACATCATCCAGTATGTCACGTTGTTGAAAAATCTCACTAATTTCATCATCAAGATGTTGGATAACACTCTACATTATGTTTTCTGTAATAGGGGGTCGCAGTTTAATTAGTTCCTGCTTAGGAACAAGATGCATTTTCTCAGTATGTTCCATTATTTACCGGCGAGGAGGCTCGTTATAATCGGAATCGCAAATCCTAAAAGAGGACCTATAAATCCGCCCGTCTAAGTTAGTATACGTTTCTTCTTCTTTATGCTGTGGGATTTATTACTCATGGCTCTTATAGCTTCCCGCCACTTTTTTAGTATATTTTTTTGTCGTTCTTTCAGAGGAATTTGTCCTTTTAAAATGTTTAATGCAATTTCTCCTATAGCAGTAATTAAATCACGGCTTGCATTGCACATAATAGATTTTCTAACAAAAGGGGTGCTTTCACCAGCATTTCTAAGCAATTCTAGTTACGTAGTATTCTCGCAGACATCTTTACAACACTACGATCACAGTGTAGAATGTCTAATTTTGTGTGAAATTCACTTTTTAGAAGTATTTTTCTTTTGAACATACACTGCGGGTAAAGCTGGAGGAAACAGTCCTGCCCTCAAGCGAAGTTCCTCAGCCGTATCGGCTCTTAAGCCTAGCATCAAATACCCGTAAGGTTCCCGCTTGGCATCCTCAAAAGCTTCTAAGAAAAAAACGTGTGTTCTCCTGTGTACATTTGTCACGCTAGTGTTATAATTTGTAATTTATCCTGAGGGTTATTAAAAAGTACCATGTACTTTGTGTTTAAATTTATCGTATGGCTTTTCTTACCTTGACAAAATATGTTTTGTACCAGGTAGAAAATGCTGAGATTTCTGTGATGTACATACTTGGTAAATACCTTTTCTATTTCACTGTTATCACTAGCACTCTCCATGAGATCATCGACAATAGTCAAATTTACCTTTTCAGGAGGGAATAATTCATCATCTGCGAATGTATGCGGCAGACCCTCCATATATCTGATGTTGGGGAAAGAAAATAAGATTTCGTAATATAGTTTTTGCCAGCACGAATAAAACCAAACAATATTATCGGGTTTATGAGGAAATGGAGTGAGTATCAATATTATGTAACAATTGTTTTACAAAATAACTTTTCCCTGAATTTGGCGGTCCTGCTAGTATGCATGAGAATGGATGTTGCAGTCGGGGATCCATCACGAGTTACAATTAATAGCCGAATGGAACAGTAGTAAAATCGTCTAATAGAAGCCGTTTTGTGTAAACACACCTTTGTATTTCCGTAATGGCCTTGTTTCAATGTCCCAGTACTTTTTATTTTTTGCAATGCCGGGCTGCTCGACAACAATACGTTTCTGTGTTTCAGAATCAGAATTACGCGGGTAGTCCAGAACAAGATCTTTTAGACTGTTGAAATTAATAGACTATGCGTTACCAACATTTAATGTTATATCCTTCACTTTTAAGATAGTTTTACCGTTGTTGACTTTGTATCCATAGGTTTTTGGCCCTGCAGATACAAATTCAGTGATGTACATGTCATCAGGTATGTCACTGGTCAATTTCCCCAGGTAATCCCCTAAAGGAGGACTCCACTCACCTTCTCTCTGCACAAAAATAACGGAATCTGTGTCATGATAAATGCATCTTTCCTGCAATTTGTCCAGAACAGAGTAAAGCTCTAGTCTGGCATATGCTGTTGTAAAACATGCTATAAAAATATTTGTATTTTTGTTGACGGTGTGATGCCCTTCTGCATATTTCCAATCAATTGCGGCTGTTTCATCATCAATAACATGTAACATGATACATCGTAATATGGTAAAAAAACATGTTGAAACAATTCATCAGGATTGCTAATAATACTGTTACATGATAAATTAGATCTTTGCGCAAACTTCCCCCATAAAGAATTTAAGAAAAGTTTGGAGATCTGTCTCTTAGCAGGTTCAACCCTATATTTTCAGCTCATAATTGTACTCCTTTTTCAAGAAAGGAGTCAATGTACCGCTGTTTCTAATTATCATCAGTGCACCAGCTGGGATAACCTGAGACCTCCTGCTTATCCCTAAGATGTAAATTAATGTACGGTGCAAACAGAGAATCGCTGGATTTAGGAAAATCCCAAATATCATAGATGTGGACTCTCCTATAACCTTTTTCCACTGCCATCTCAAGTTCAATAGTGGACCATGTACCTGTCAGAGATCGTTCTTCGTCACTATGCGTGCAATCATCAGTTTGTGAATTTACAGCGCATGTATAGCAAAGGGGAAACATTAACCCCTTCACCACCCAGCCTATTTTGACCCTAAAGACCTTGCCATTTTTTGCAAATCTGACTAGTGTCCCTTTATGAGGTAATAACTCTGGAACGCTTCAACGGATCCTAGCATTTCTGAGAGTGTTTTTTTCGTAACATACTGGGCTTCATGTTAGTGGTAAATTTAGGTCGATAATTTTTGCGTTTATTTGTGAAAAAATAAAAAATTGTTGAAAATTTCTCAATTTTCAAATTATGAATTTTTAATTTGCTAAACCAGAGAGTTATGTGACACAACATAGTTAATAAATAACATTTCCCACATGTCTACTTTACATCAGCACAATTTTGGAAAAAAAAAATTTTTTTGGTAGGAAGTTATAAGGGGTCAAACTTCATCAGCAATTTTTCATTTTTCCAGCAAAATTTACAAAACCATTTTTTTAGTGACCACATCACACTTGAAGACCCTTTGAGGGGTGTATATCACAGAAAACACCCAAAAGTGACACCATTACAAAAACTGCACCCCTCAAGCTACTCAAAACTACATTCAAGAAGATTATTAACCCTTCAGGTGCTTCACAGGAACTAATGCAACGTGAAAGGAAAAAATGGACATTTTAATTATTCTAATAAAAATGTTCTTTTAGCCTCAATTCTTTCATTTTCACATGGGCAACAGGATAAAATGGTTACTAAAATTTGTTGGCCAATTTCTCCTAAGTACACCGATACCTCATATGTGGTCATAAACCCACTGTTTGGGTGCATGGCAGGGCTCAGAAGGGAAGGAGCGCAATTTGACTTTTGGAGCTAATTTTCCATTCAAAAAGTGAAATAGCGCGCCTTCCCTTCTGAGCCCTGCAGTGCGCCCAAACAGTGGTTTACGACCACATATGAGGTGTCGGTCAACTCAGAAGAAATTGCCTAACAAATTTTAGGATGCATTTTATCCTGTTGCCCATGTGAAAATGAAAAAATTTAGGCTAAAAGAATTTCTTTGTGAAAAAAAAAGTACTTTTTCATTTTTATGGAACAATTTGTGAAGCACCTGGGGGTTCAAAGTGCTCACCACCCATCTACATAAGTTCCCTGGGGGGGTCTAGTTTCCAAAATTGGGTCACTTGTGGAGGAGCTCCAATGTTTAGGCACAAAGGGGCTCTACAAACGCGACATGGTGTCCGCTAACAATTTGAGCTGATTTTCCAACCATGTCGCGTTTGAAGGGCCCATGTGTGCCTAAACATTGGAGCGCTCCCACAAGTAACCCCATTTTGGAAACTAGACTCCCCAGGGAACTTATATAGGTGGGTGGTGACCATTTTGACCCCCCAAGTGCTTTACAAATTAATCCGTAAAAATGAAAAAAAGAAAATGTTTGTGGGAAAAAAAGTACATTTTCATTTTTATGGATCAATTTGTGAAGCACCAGGGGGTTAAAAGTGCTCACTATGCATCTAGATAAGTTCCTTGGGGGTCTAGTTTCCAAAATGGGGTTACTTGTAGGGGAGCTTCAATGTTTAGGCACACAGGGGCTCTCCAAACGCGAATGGTGTCCTCTAACAATTTGAGCTGATTTTCCAACCATGTCGCGTTTGAAGACCCCTGTGTGCCTAAACATTGGAGCTCCCCCACAAGTAACCCCATTTTGGAAACTAGACTCCCCAGGGAACTTATCTAGGTGGATGGTGAGCATTTTGAACCTCCAAGTGCTTCACAAATGAATCCGTAAAAATGAAAAAAGAAAATGTTTGTAGATGTTTAGGCACACAAGGGCTCTCCAAACGTGACATGGTGTCCGCTAACAATTTGAGCTGATTTTCCATTCAAATTGTTAGCGGACACCATGTCGTGTTTGGAGAGCCCCTGTGTGCCTAAACATTGGAGCTCCCCCACAAGTGACCCCATTTTGGAAACTAGACCCCCCCAAGGAACGTATCTAGAAGCATAGTGCACACTTTGAACCCCCAGGTGCTTCACAATTTGATCCGTAAAAATGAAAAATGAAAATTTGTGTGAAAAAAAAGTACTTTTTCCTTATTATGGATCAATTTGTGAAGCACCTAGGGGTTCAAAGTGCTCACTATGCATCTAGATAGGTTCCTTGGGGGATCTAGTTTCCAAAATGGGGTCACTTGTGGTGGAGTTCCAATGTTTAGCACACATGGGCTCTCAATACGCGACATGGTGTCTGCTAATAACTCCAATTGTTAGCGGACACCATGTTACATATGGAGAGCCCCTGTGTGCCTAAACATTGGAGCTCCCCTACAAGTGACCCCATTTTAGAAACTAGACCCCTTAAGGAACGTATCTAGATGCATAGTGAGAACTTTGAACCCCCAGGTGCTTCTCAAATTGATCCGTAAAATGAAAAAGTACTTTTTTTTCCACAAAGATTTCTTTTCATTTTTACGGATCAATTTGTTAAGCACCTGGGGGTTCAAAGTGCTCACTATGCATGAAGATATGTTCCTCGGAGCTCCAAAATTTAGGCACACAGGGGCTCTCCATAGACGACACGGTGTCCGCTAACAATTGGAGCCAATTTTCCATTCAACTTGTTAGCAGACACCATGTCGTGTATGGAGAGCCTGTGTGCCACCAGCACAAGGGCAACTGGAAGAGTTGGGGTACAGAACCAGAAAATGGCGCCTCTAATGAATGTGCTATTTCCTGGGGTTGCTGCGGGCTGCAATTCACAGCATGGGGGGCCAAGAACGCTTGGGTCTCTCCACGCTGAGGATTCCAGCCCGCCAGCTGCCAAGTTGTACCTGGCTGGCAACCAAAAATATAGCAATGCTCCATGTCATTTTAGTTGTAGAATAAAAAAAAAATGACATGGGGCTTCGCCATATTTTTTGGTCCAGCCAGGTACAACTTGGCAGCTACGGACTGCCACCAGCCCCCAGCTGCCTCATTGTACCTGGCTGGCAACCAAAAATACAGTGAAGCCCATTTATTTTTTAGTTCTAGAACTAATTCTAGAAAAAAAATGATGTGGTGCTCTGAGGTGCTCTGCTGGTGCCCACCGGCCTGTGCCGCCGCCAGACAGCGCCAGTGCCTGCGCCAGCATGCGGGAGGGGGGCACAAAGGAGAGTGGTGGTGGGTGGGTTGCAGCCAGGGAAGGGGCGGGGGGTTAACTTGGAGTGGGAGGGGGCTGAGGAGGGGGAGGGCTTCCACGCACCCACCCCTCCAAACCTGATTGGAGAAGTCCAATCAGATTTGGAGGGGTGAATCGCTCTGATTGGTAGTTCAGTTTAAACTGCCAATCAGAGCGAATTCAGCCACGAGGGGAAAGCCACCCCCCTAGGACAAAGTACAGGTCCTCATGTTCCTGCGGCACTAGTGATATGTCACCGGCCCCGAACCCCCTGTGCCGCGGGAACGCGATCCTGCCATGACGTCGTGGAACGTCACAGGTCGGGAAGGCACAGACTTCTATGACGTCCCATGACGATTTTTACTGGAAGAACAGGAAAAAATAAATCCCTCAGAGGGTAGACCTTATCTTTGGCAATACCAAAGTAATTTTTAATGAGTCCAAAGCCCTCATAGAAAATATGAGGATGACCAATGGGGTATGTTTTAGTTTTGTTTACAAAGGGGTACAGACTGGTGAAATTGTAGTAATGTATCGTCTCACCAGATTTCAGTTGATGATAAAATTTAATGGCATGAGTACGACCACCATAAAGCGCATCACGGGGATCTAAAGGTGTGGGAAATTCCATTTGGAGAAGAAATGTTTGAAGATTAGTGTCTTTTTCAACCATTTCCTTCCACTCATCTTCCCACATTCTCTCACTGTGTACCCGCAACACTGCAAGTAACGCTTTTTAGCCAAAAAGATGTAATATAATTGTCCGAAGGATGTGTTTGTGACCTTATTCACATCATTTTCACTGTAGCAAACTTGACAGCCGTGGTAAATACAGCCCTGAAATTCGAAGGCTATGTGTCCATGGGCGTACCCAGCTTGGGGCAGTGGGGGGCAAGTGCCCCCCCAAGAAGGGAGCAGGAAAGCCACCACATGGCTAATTAGTATGCGATGCTCTACAGACTGCAGCCTGCAGAGCATCACTTATCTTCTTTCTGTGCTGAAGGAGGAGGGGGGGGCTAGAGTGCAGGGGGATGGGCTGCTCTGGCTGGCACTGCTTTCCATTACATGTGCCCAGCCACATCACACTTCGGAGACAATCCTGCGGTCTCCTGTGATGTCACACAGCCGCCCTGCACTTTTCTTCGCTCCAGACTCAGAGAGGATCATCGCTAAACAGAACAAAACACTGCTAATATGTGTGTATGTGTGCATATGTGTAAGTCTGTGCTTATATGTCTATGTATGTATATATATATGTGTGTGTCTACAGTGTGTATATGTATATATATGTGTGTGTGTGTGTGTGTCTGTTTATATGTGTGTGTGTGTGTACATTGTGTATGTGTATATATGTGTACAGTGTGTATGTGTTTATATATAGTGTGGGTGTGTGTACAGTGTGTATATGTGTGTATCTATATATGTGTGGGGGGGTGTACAGTGTGTATATAAGTGTGTGTCTCTGTGTATATATGTGTGTATATATAGGTGTGTACAGTTTGTATACGTGAATATAAATGTGTGTCTGTATATATATGTATATATATGTGTGTGGGTGTGTGTGTACAGTAGAGTGACCGGATCTCATATGGGGGGGAAAAAATGTCGGAATCTTGTTAGTCTGGACCCCACAAAACGATTCCCCTTTCCAGATATTGAGATAGCCAAAATTTGAGCTCGATCAAACGACGTTAACCCGTGCCGCTCGTCGCTCAAAGTTTGAAAAAATCCAAATTTTTGGCCAAAAAGCTGACATATGGAGCCATAACTCCAGAACGGTAAATAATAAAAACACGCTTAATATCTCAAAAGAAAGCTAATGTTGTTCTTCAAAATTTATATTTTATACATAATTGTTATTTTAAGTCAAACTGAGTTACAACAGCTTTTAGCCCCAAGAACGTGACCTGGTACCACTAGGAGCATACTTCGTATATTTTGTTATTAAGTGATACATTTTGTTTTTTTGGTATATTTTTGAGTTTAAAGTAGAAATATAATAAAAAAACAAGTAATACTGATAAGTCTAATGACATTTTTTATTTTAAAATATAAAAATGAGGTATATAATACATACAAAACAGACACAGAAAAGATACAGACGTAGCACCTACATGTGTTGATAATTTTACATAGTTATCTAATCTATTCTAGAGCTTTTGTTAAAGTAGTTTTTGAAACGTCAGAATATAATGCTCGGCATTTGCTTACAACTTGCAGGACATATTGCTTTTGTTCTTCATCTTTTGTCAGAAGGTCGTTAAAGTCGGTTATTAATTTAACACCACGCTCAGCCATATCATTAACTACTTTTAAATGTTTTGACTATTTTCAATCCTTCTTGGAAGTCATTATTTTGAGGCCAGGTGTTTGGATTTTGTCTTAGGAAATCTGTTTTTATATTAAATCAGTCAAAGAATGTAAACGTTTCTTTGGCCTCAAAATAATGACTGCCAGCAGTCAGAGTCTATGCTCATTGCAGCAGTGCTCACGTGGGGAGAAGATAGCACAGGGGGGCAAGAGACATAGTGCACAGGAGGAGAAGCCAACACGGTGGGTGGGGGGGGGAGACAATGTACAGGAGGAGAAGACAGCTCAAGGGGGGAAGAGACACCGTGCACAGGGGGGAGACAGCACATAGGAGGAGAAGACAGCTCAAGGGGGCAAGAGACACCGCTAACAAGAGGGAGACGACTCACAGGAGGAGAAAACAGCTCAAGGGGGGCAAGAGACACAGCATACAGGAGGAAAAAGTGCACAGGAGGAGAAGACAGCTCAAGGAGGGGCAAGAGACACAGCGCATAGGGGAGAGACAGTGCACAGGACGAGAAGACCACTCAAGGGGGGGCAAGAGACGTCGCACAGGGAGAGAAGACAGCACACACGAGAGAGACAATGCACAGAGGGAGCGATAACACAAAGGGGGAGACAGGCACATAGAGGGGAGACACTGTGCACAGGGGGGAGAAGTCAGAAGCTGCTCTTACAAGCCCTCAATGAATGTCTGAGAGCCTGAACAAGGACTGAATGAGGCTCTCAGACTTGATCTGTTCATGGTGTGGCGGTATTTCTCCTTGTATATGGTATTATTTGGTCACTGTGGCAATGTGCACTCTGATCATGGTGTGAAAAAAAGGAGAGAGTAGAGTCTACCTTGTCATGATATCAGGCTTTAAAATATCTTTTGGGCAAACTACATCTGATAGCTATGTTATGTGATCTGGTGTTTGAAGAGAACTGTTAGGCTATGTTAACACAGTGCATTTTTATAGCGTTTTTGCTGTGATTTTGTGATGCATTTTTACAATGGTTTCGTGTTAATGTCTGCAAATATAAAACTGCGTTTTGTTTCCCTGTAAAATTAATGTGAAACAGAAAACTCTGTCCACACACATTGGTTTATTCGTTGTGCAGAAAAAGAAACCTGCGCAGGTTTCCTGCATTTTGAAAAAAATTAGTATGTCAATTCTTTTCAAAACGCAGAGATGCGTTTTACCATAGGATTAGTGTTGTCTGTGGCAGAGTGTGGACACAGTGTGAGGTGTGAGGGAGATGGCTGCGGCACAGTATGTGGAGTGAGGGGGGAAATTGGTGTAGACACAGTATGTAGAGTGAGGGGGATGGCTGCTGCACAGAATAGAGTGAGTAGTGTGGGGTTGTATGGAGAGGGGGCAGCATGCGGGGACAGTATGTTGAGGATGGGCAGTTTGATGAGTTAGAACAGTATAAACAGTGGGCAGTATAGAGGGATACAGTGTAGAGGACAGTGTGACCAGGGGTCACAGTATGGAGGGAGAGGGCAGTGTGGAGGGCATGTGCCATGAGAGGGATAGTGTGTAAATCATATTATGTGCAGGGAACAGTGAGGAGGAGCAATTATTTATTCCGGGGCACAGTGTAGGGCAGATATTTTTACTTAGGAGAATTTTGACAATTCTGCTATTTTTAAGGGTATCATGTTTGGATGTGCTGCAGAAGACCGGAGAAGATGGACGCCTGCAGAGATGAACTGCGGATGTGAAAAGTCATCAAGGTGCCTGGACAAGATGAAGAAAAGAAAAAGACGACCCTGATCAGAGACAAGGTCATCTATAAGGTACCTGAATGTAAATGATTATTTGTGATAATGACTAACTCTCATAAGTACTGTGGTTCCTGTATACTTTTATTGACAGCTGGTAACAACAACTCCCTGTATCTCCTTACCATTGCTAATGATGTAGTAGGAGTTGTAGGTTCATGCAGTACAAATGTGTATGGGTCTGACCTGACATTACAATTGTTTTACCAAGTACTGATGGTGGTCCTGATGATGAATTGTGTTGCTGATGAAGGTTCTATTTATGTATTTCTGTACCTCTGGTGGGTCTGGTGATGTATTGATGTGGGTTTTTACATAGTGCTTCTGTATTGATGGGGGTTATATGGATGTATTTCAGTACCGAGGAGGGTTTTGATGAGGGTTCTGGTAATGTATTTCTGTACTGAGAATTTTGACCGTGTTTCTGCACTAAAGGGGTTATATGGATGTATTTCTGTACCTCTGGTGGGTCTGGTGATGTAGTTTTGTGCTGTAGTTTTGTGCTCGCAAAACTTGGTCACAGCATGAACATAAACCTGTCAATCTGCAACCAGCGATTCGGCTAGATCGCGCCGTCTGATACCGCAATAGCGATGTTGGCGGCGATCCAGCCTATACCTCAGTATTGCTGCGGATCGCTCACTGATCTCAGCCCAGCGAGCGATGGCTCCGCCCGCATCGCTGCGGCGTCATCGGCAACATCCTGCCATGTGACATCAAGGCTGCGATGTCGGAAGCGAGCGCACCCGCGCATCGCTTCCGACATCGCGGCTTTGGTTGCTGCGTGTGACGCCGGCTTAAATGTCAAAAGTTGTATTTACCTGGGATTCATACCACTCAATTAATTCCCCTTTCTCACTAGGTGACATGTACTCCACCCCATAATATTTTACAGCAAGTAGGGGCTCCACATAGTTTTGATTTTCTTCGGTGTTAAAAAAGTGAGGAAAATGTCCTTTTGAACCTGAAAATCCCATAGCTTGCAGTATTTTACTTAGTTTCATTGGAATAAAATGTAGGGAGTCTATAAATTTAATTTCCAAATCAGGCAGTGTCACACACAAGAGACGGCCACCTTGGGTTATCATTTTCATGCAAAGTTTTTCAGAAATCAGTTCTTTAAGAATAAAGTACGTGTTGTACCTTCCAGCATTGTGAGCAATAAATGTGTATTCTGAAAAAATAGAAGATGCTGGGCACTAATGGAAAACACAGGGACAGGTCACGTCACTCCTGTGACCTATTCAGTACAGTTTCCCACAGGTGTTGCACGCTATATAATGTCATTAGTCCAGCTTATGCAATGTAGAGAAAATAGCTGCACGCACCAGGGATGAATCTTCATACTTTATTAGTTGTTCCAGAAAATCAATTCATGAACACATGAACACACTTCAAACTCCCAGGAAGGATGACCATACAGCGTTGCGGCATAAATGTAATTTGTGATGTGAGTTCCTGTCTCCTGCATACATTCAAAGTCATAAAATACATATTGATCTGTTTCCTCCTTTGACACATACCTGCGCATGTAACAAAGATGCTCATCAAATTTATTTAATTGCTTGCGACAAACAGGACATCGTATTACTTTACATTTATGCTCCCTCTCACTTTCCCCGGTCACAAAATGATGACATTTATCACAAAATCTTTTAAGTCTGCAGAGTGATGGATCATCTACAGCTAAATGAGTGCAGTGAACTAAGCACTCGTTCGAACGACAAAACACCTGGCAGATAGGGCAACGAGGCGGTTGTCCAGCGTCGGTGCTCTCCACATAACTCTCTCTTTGACAAGCTTTGGAAAAATGTTAACACGAATGATTAAGTTTGTGATGAAACACCGAATTGCATCTTTCACAAAAGTAATCCTTGCCGATAAATCCCTTCATATTTTTGATACCGTAGTAGTGATTATCCTGATGCAATATGAACAGGGTTTTTGAACCGTCTGTATTACCTGTTTGAATGTAACACTAATCACCCTGACTGTAGTACAGTACTTTAATGGTGACTTTCAGAAGTTTCTCAAAATCCACAATTTCACTAAAGCTTACGAGTTGACCCTCGGGGATACATACCCAGAGTTGCGTGTATCACTTTAGCATGACTCAGTAAAACTAAATCACCAACATCAGCATCATCTATCAGGGCACACACACTAGCAGCAAAGCACAGATTTGTGTTGTAATTGTTAAAGTCATACAAACAGCGTCTCTTTTGTTTCATAATTTGACTGAGTAGTCAAATTATATATAGATTATTAGATTATAGATTATTATATAGATTTTAAAATGCGTCTTTTCATCCCACCGCATCTGTTTTTAATTATTGTTATGACTAATTTGAGGTATTTGGTCGCCATGCATTCAGCATTACTTTGCAGGGTGCGAGCTACAGAATTTAAAAATGTCTCAGAACTAAAATCTGCCCTTGATTGTTTTGTAGTGAAAATGGGGTCTAACGTGTCACCACCTTCAAGTCTTAATTGAACAAAGTCACCAGGATCAATGTTTCTAATGATTTTGTTCAACAATGACTGAATGGCGTCATGCACAATGTTTAGGGCCTCTACAAATGATTGAATACGCTCTAAATTTACAAATCTGAAATGATTAATGTACATGTGGGCATTGAAATTACGGACATCTCTTTGATGATGATAAAAATGTTGCAAAAATACTGTATGATCTATGTTCATTACATTATCATCATCACCATTAGCGACAAATTCAGCACCCTGTTCATTTTCCTCATGCGTTTCCAGTTGACCGTTGCTTTGAGCAAGGTCGTGTAAAGATGCATGTATTAGCGGATGAGGATTTTGTGTAATTAATGATCTGCGAGTTGCCTCTCGTGCCCTTCTAGCTGCTAGTGATCGTTTGGATCTAATCAGCAGCGCTCAAGCCCGTTTAATGACTCTCGATATATAAGACCTCTGTGGTATTATGTTAGACAATTTCTGCAGACCATAACTGACCATTCTTAGTCACATTGAGTTATTTTTATTAGGGGCTGATGGTACAATAGCATGCTCACTTTTGAAGTCATTTAGTTCTGCAATAATGTCAGGTGTTGGATATGCATTGATCAATTTTTCATACGTAAACACAGCTGGTCTGATAGCTGTTTAAATCTCCCACGCCGACACTGCCGGGAGATCAGCGGCTGCCACCAGGAGATGAGCGGCGGGTGCTGCTGATCTCCTGGCAGCTGGCGCCCATTGCCGGGAGATCAGTGGCTGCCACCGCCGGGCGATGAGTGGCGAGCACCGCCGAGAGATGAGCGGCACCTGCCTGCCGCTCATCTCCCAGCTGTGGCAGCCGCTGATCTTCTGGCTGTGTCTGCACAGGAAATTTAAACACAGCTGGTCTAATAGCTGTTTAAATCTCCCACGCCGACACCAATAGGTGATGTCAGCGCGGGAGATTTGAACATCTGTCAGATCAGCTGTTTGTTTAAATCTCCCGCGCCGACACTCCTGGGAGATCAGCGGCGCCAGCCGCCGGGAGATCAGCGGCACCCATCACCGGGAGATGAGTGGCAGGTGCCGCTCATCTCCCAGCAATAGGCGCCGCTCATCTCCTGGCAACGGGCGCTGCTTATCTCCCGGCAGTGTCTGTGGCGAAATTTAAACACAGCTGGTCTGAGAGCTGTTTAAATCTCCCATGCCGACATCACCTATTGGTGTTAGCGAGGTAGATTTGAACAGCTGTCAGATCAGCTGTTTGTTTAAATCGCCAGCCGCTATCACAAGCTCAGCGCGGTCAGGTCTGATATAGACCTGATGACGCTGTGCGGCCAGCCAATCACTGTAATGCCACAACCAACATGGCTGTGGCATTACAGTGTGAGGGAGCCAATCCCTGCATGTGGACTGGCTCTGTAAAGAGTGCCAACATGCAGGTAGGTGGACCCGAGCATGAGGCTGAGCATCCAGAGTACTGAGATGCTCAGGCGAGCACCGAGTATCGGCGAGCATGCTCCCTCATCACTAGTAGGCAACTGTCCATACATCACTTAATAATATTCAAACATAGCACTTCATTGAAGAAATTACAGTAGACATAGTTAATTTATAACCAATATCAGATCATGTCATGCAAGTCTATATGTATTATTATTTCCCAATCAAAAATTACTATTAATAATATTACTTCATTTAAAGTAAATGAGAACTTGGTGAAGAATCTTGCTTTTAGTATATGTATGTTTCATTGTTTTCCGCAAACATTGTTATTTTTTGTTTTTTCATTTTGGTGTTGATTTAGAAATTAAACTATACCTAACTCTACTTATTTCTTAAATAGAATGAGGACAATGTATTTGCAAGATCATCAAAATATGGAAATAGAAGTCAAAATTTAGAAAAATAGATGAAAATGCATGCGAATATGCCAACCGTATCACCAGTAGCTACAGGGCTACTGAACAAGTGAAACCTTTCATTCTCCTACCCACATGATTTATGACTTGCTCTTGTACTCTGTGTTGGGCAGTTCTGATTCATTACCTCGTATAGCTATGGCCATTTATAGATAATCAAAATTGTCCATTAATCCCAAATATATATATATAAATATAAACCAAGGATAACAGGGCAGCACTATCACCATATAATATCGGTGCAAAATAACCAAAATAGTACAAAAGAAAAAAATAGGCAGCACTCCAAACATAAAGGTAAGATTGTGGATACTTTACTGATCCATGGTAACGTTTGAACGGTGACCCGTCTTTATCAAGGCTAGATAAAGACAGGTCACCGTTGAAATGTGGCCATGGAACAGTAAAGTATCCACAATTTAACCTTTATGTCTGGAAAGCTGCCTATTTTTTCTTATAAATATGAATATATATATTATAGGGCCGCTTTACACACACCAACTTCTGTGACTAACTTCTGAACAGATCTCTGGTTGCAGTGAAATCATGGACACATTGTTCCATTTTGTGGCTGTGTACAAATGGAGCAATGTGTCCATGATTTCACTGCAACCAGAGATCTGTACAGAAGTTGGTCACAGAAGTTGGTGTGTGTAAAGTGGCCCATACATGTATATATATATATATATATATATACACAGTATACTGTGATCAAGATTAGAGCGCAACACACAATTTCCTCAATGTTAGGGTCATTGTTGTGTTGTCCTATTTGAAAATATCCTAAGGCTGGTTTCACACCAGTTTTTGGTATGGATCAGGATGAGAACAGATGCATCTGCTGCAGACACAATGTGATTTTCTGAATTTTATTTTTGACATTCTATCTCTCAGTACTAAAATTAACATACCCTTAAAATTATAGACTGTTCATGTCTTTGTCAGTGGGCAAACTTACAAAATCAACAAGGGATCAAACACTTATTTCTCTCTGCAAAATGCAAATACACTTATAGAATTTAGACAATGTGATTTTCTGAATATAATTTTTTATATTCTATCTCTCACTGTTAAAATTAACCTACTCTTAAAACTATAGACTGTTTATGTCTTTGTCAGTGAGCAAACTTACAAAATCAACAAGGGGTCAAATACTTATTTTCCCCACTGTGTATACACTGTGTTCCAAATTATTATGCAAATGTTCTTTTTCTCTGATTTTTCTAAATGGTTGGTGCAAATGACAGTCAGTGTAATAAAAGTCATCACCCGTTAGAGTATACATCACATTTTATTGAAGAAACCTTCCAATGATAACAGTATAATTTTCAAAATTAAAAAAACTCTTAAAGCACTGTTCCAAATTATTACACACAGTAGAGTTTCTAAACATTTCATATGTTTGAAAGAACTGAAAATGCTCATTTGTTGAATTTGCAGCATTAACAGGTCACATTCACTGAAATAAAAAGCTATTTAACTCCAAAACATCCTAACAGGCCAAGTTACATGTTAACATAGGAACCCTTCTTTGATATCACCTTCACAATTCTAGCATCCATTGATATTGTGAGTTTCTGGAGAGTTTCTGCTTGTATTTCTTTGGATGATGTCAGAATAGCCTCCCAGAGCTGCTGTTTTGATGTGAACTGCCACCCACCCTCATAGATCTTTTGTTTGATTATACTCCTAAGGTTCTCTATAGGGTTGAGGTCAGGGGAAGATGGTGGCCATACTATGAGTTTATCTCCTTTTATGCCCATAGCAGCCAATGGCACAGAGGTATTCTTTGTAGCATGAGATGGTGCATTGACATGCATGAGGATGATTTTGCTCCTAAGGGCACGTTTTTGCTTTTTGCACCATGGAAGAAAGTTCTCAGTTGGAAACTCTATATACGTTATAGAGGTCATTTTCACACCTTCAGGAACCTTAAAGGGGCCTACCAGCTGTTTCCCAATGATTCCAGCCCAAAACATGACTCCTCCACCTCCTTGCCGACGTCGCTGCCTTGTTGGGACATGGTGGCATCCACCAACCATCCACTACTCTATTCATCTGGACCATCCAGGGTTGCTCGGCACTCATCAGTAAACAAAACTGTTTGACAATTAGTCTTCATGTATATCTGGGCCCACTGCAACTGTTTCTGCTTGTGAGTACTGTTTAGGGGTGGCCGAATAGTAGGTTTATGCACCACAGCAAGCCTTTGAAGGATCGTACTCCTTGAGGTTCGAGGGACTCCAGAGGCACCAGCAGCTTCAAATATCTGTTTGCTGGTTTGTAAGGCCTTTTTAGCAGCTGCTCTCTTAATCTGATGAACTTCCCTGGCAGAAACCTTCCTCATTCTGCCTTTATCTGCACGTACACGTCTGTGCTCAGCATCAGCCACAAATCTCTTCACAATACGATGATCACGCTTACGTTTTCGTGCAATATCAAATGTTTTCTTCCCTTGTCCAAGGCAGTGCACTATTTGTTGCTTTTCGGCAGCAGAGACATCCTTTTTCTTTCCATGTTACTTGAAAACTGTGGCCTGCTTAATATTGTGGAACACCCAGTTTTCATTTTATTGGGCTTACCTGCCAAACTAATTATCACAGATATCAGAGATTGATTTCAATGATCCAAAGAACCCTGAGACACAATACCATCAATGGGTTTCATTGAAAAAAAAAAATAACACCCTATGACACTTTAAACCAATTTGCATAATAATTTGGAACACAGTGTATATATATACATATATATATATATATACATACATACATTTATATATATATATATATATATATATATATATATATATATGTGTATATATATACAAAATAAAGGACTGCAGCACTCTTCTTTGTGAAACAACCGCCTTTATTCGGCCATCAGGTGGGTGGTGACAACGTTTTGGGATCCTGTCCCTTTCTCAGGATCCCGAAACGTTGTCACCACCCACCTGATGGCCGAATAAAGGAGGTTGTTTCACAAAGAAGAGTGCTGCAGTCCTTTATTTTGTATACTTATACAGCAAGGAGGAGAGGAGCTGTGACTGCTGAGCACCTAGGGGAGTTGTGCTGCACCAATATACTAATCTACTGTGTATATATATATATATATAATTATTTTTTCAATTTATTTTAAGCAGTTGTTCTGAAATTAAATGCTGCAGTTATAATGCTGTCAGAAATAACAATGTTAATGGTTTATTTTTAGTTTATTTTTTAACAACTGACAAGTTATAAAGTGAATGAACAAAAGAGAGATAACAACCAAATCCATATTTTGGTATGAACACCTTTTGACTTCACAGCAACATCAAGGCATAACTTCATCTAGATATACTTGAATACATGTTTTGAAAAAAAAAACAGCATGAAGGTTGTTCCAAACATCTTGTAGTACTAACCACAGATCTTCTGTGGATGTAGGCTTGCACATATCCCTATGTCTTTTTATGAAATCTCGAACAAACTCTATGATGTTGAAATCAGCTGATTTGAACTGCAGGTCTAGCTTAGATCATACACAGAGAGTGAATTTCTGTATTTCTACAATAAGACAGAGAATAGTGTCTGAGCATGGAGGAGATGAAAGAACCTCAGTCTATCTTCCATAAGCTACATCTGCAATTCAAGTCAGCTACTGAGGCAGAATGAACTAGACAGACAAGCAAGCACTTTCAGCATGGCAGTAAAGATAGAAGTAAGCAAAAATATGGTAATATATGGTAATGGTGTATATATACTTCAAAGATTCATAACTTTACAAAGGTTCATCAATAATTAAATAGAAAAAGTATAGATACACTTTAAAGAGTTATTCAAGCCTTGGATATTCAGGATATTGTGTTAAAAAATAAATATTCTATTTCCTTTGTTTTGGCACAAGCTTAACTCCTTAAACCTAAGAAATCCTTAAAAAGGTATTTGATTATGACCTTATCTATTTTTTTTTTATTTCTAGCTCTTATGCCCATTCACGAGCTGCAGCATGGAAAACTGACTTCATTATGAAATAGTGGCTGCAGAGATGAATAATGCGTTATTTTTAACTTCATCTCTGTTGCAGAGATATTAACTTGTAAAGTTTGCTTTCAAATTTTTGCTAAGACGAATTGGCATTTCCTTTTTCATGGTGTCATACAAGGGATAAAAAGAACATGCCCCCAGAGAATGTCTGACCCAGCTTTCTCTGTGTGAGATATATAGTATTATGCCACATGGGTCCTGCACACCTCACTGACCTCACTGCTGGCAACTACTGCCTTTATGAGCAAATGAGGGGAATAGAGCAAAACTACCTCTGAAGCTGCATCGGTTAATCCATGCCACTGCCAGTTTTGCTCTACTACCCCTCCTCCTCACATTGACAGTGTTGTGAGATGAGAGCTGCAGACAGGTGTTTGTAATGACACATATCTCTCCTCTACTTACCTCCACCACTCAAGAAATTTTCACAAATTAATTCAGGTTACTGAAATAAAATTAGTAATTTCTTATCAATTTTCATGTTCTCAACACAAATATGAGAGTCAAAATGCAAAAGCGGCTCTAGTTTTTTTGTAATCTGGAATTATTGTTTAGATCATAAAATACATGTCAATAATAATAGGCCTATGGTTAAGACCCTTTTCACATCAGCATTTTTGCTGATTTGCGGCAAATCCGGCAGATTTAACACATCTGCCATGTAAAGGCTGTACTTGTGGCACACTTGTGTCAAGCCCCATTCATTGTCCATGGCAGAGGTCCCCAACTCCAGGCCTCAAGACCCACCAACAGTGCAGGTTTTCAGGATTACCTTAGTATTGCACAAGGGTTAGAATCATTACCTGTGCAGGTAGTTAAATTACCATCTGTGCAATACTAAGGAAATCCTGAAAACATGACCTGTTGGTGGGCCTTGAGGCCTGGAATTGGGGACCTCTGGTCTATGGGACTTGCGTCATGTTTAGCAAATGTGTTTTTTGCCGCGATCCGGTACTTGTGGCAGTCGCAGCAGGCCAAAAAACTGCTGCAGTAAATCTGCTGGGTCTGACGCTGATGTGAAAGGGGCCTAATACCTGTAAAAAAAATCCAATCATAGACTACATCTTACATCTTTGCCTTTCTCTTGTACAACGTTTCGAGAACATCTCTGGGGAGTGTCCAGCAATAGTCAGCTAACATGGTAGTGGACCATTTTCCCTAGTATCTTTGGTCCACTGTTGCAATATCTTGATGGAAACATTCTCCATGTTCATTGCTAAACACACCACAGTTGTCAGGAAAGAAATCCAGATGGGAATGAAGGAAGTGAATTTTAAGAAACATATTGTAGCCAAGTTTCTGATACTGCATCAGCATGTCTTCTACTAGTTCATTGTAGATTTCTGCCCTAACATTCCCGACAAAGTTTGTAGACACTAGACGAAAGCAGTGTTGCGCATGCAACACAACACATAAGTGGGGCCCAAGACCTGTCCTGGTCAACAGTGAAACGTAGAAAATGCACTATGTGAAATATCTACAAAACAAAAGCCAATAACATTTTTCATGGTCATATTCGTGTTCAGCACACCAAGGTACTACAGATGAGGCCCTTTGTAAGTGTAATCTGTGCAAAGAGTGTGAAGAACATGAGAACACCGATCTGAAATTCTAATGGGGCTTGTTTTGTTTTCCCTTGCGTGACGCCTCCTGCTTATGATTGGGCGAAATCATGCAGAGGAAAAAAAGTGAATTTCCCAAGACATATTCTCTATTAAGTCCCCTTGGTTTTAGCAAAGGTTTGAATCCTAATTTTACTAACTAATATACCCACAATGGATATGAATAACATTGAAAAACAAACTACGGTTTACTCAGCTCTGCAGCCACTACCATAATGTTCAAACTGTTTAACATGTTCAAACTGTTGAATGGTCCTCTTTAAAAATGTAGAAATAAGTTAACAAGTTTTCCAGTTAAAATATCCTATAATATTGCGTCCAAAGACTTAAAGATTAGCTGTCGTTTACATTTTTATTTCATAAATCAATAGTGCACATGAAATTAAGCAACTTTGTATGATATCTTATCAGAGAAATCTGCTTCTCTTTCCTACTGGACTGATCATTCACTCTCAATTCAAGGATAAAATCTGTAAAATCTGAAATCGGAGATAATAGTGATTTTATATTTCTTTGAGAGTAGAGGAGGCAGGAGGAGATATAGACATTCTGCTGCAAGTTCTCTTGAAATTACATATACCTTTCTACATAGAAGTTAATGAGCACCAACTGTCATGTCCTATCTCATGAATGGAACATTTTTACTCACTGAAGACAAGTTTTACTGATCCATTGAGAATTTTGAAATCAATGATCAGTCAAGGAGGGGAAAAAAGCTTATTTCTCTAGCAGGATATAATACAAAGTGTCTTATTTTGATGTATACTATAATTTATGGAAAAAAAACAACAAAATGACGGTTACTTATCTAGATTATTGTATGTGGAGATTACATAGCTCTTTTTAAGAGAGATTGCTTACTAATTATTAGATTAAATGTTACAGGTCTTATGCACGTTACATACTGGACTGTGCACAGCTACTACAGTACATGATCTTATTTTAATGATAATCTACACCAGGGACTTGTGCACAGATGGTCTGACTTCTTTGATAATAATGTCCTACTTCACAATGTTGAAAACCAAGTCCTTTGCGATGCTTGCTTCCATTAGATTTTTCAAGTTTACAGCTTTACTTCAATAGAACTTGGCGTGATTGTACAAACACTAAAGTTTTTGCATCATCTCTATGAAAATGTTTATGTTTTCTTCCCATCCATCATTGGCTGCAAAAATAATCCAGTGGTCCCTAAAACGCACAGGATAATGAACACCCAGAGAAAGACTCTGTCAATGACCATAGCAACGTACTTCCAGTCATCTTCTTCCTGAAACAAAGACATAGAAGAATTATAAGTGTATTTACCACATAATCAGTTTGTATGTAAACTACAATAGGTGCTTGGGTTGCAATCACACCTGGGCCTTGGAGCCTAGGGGGACCCAATAGTCTCTTTGGTCTATAGAAAAAGACTAATGCTATTAAAGTTTTGCAATAATTGGGAGCACCGTTGGACCTTTCGCATCAGGGCCCATGAGCTTCAAGTTACGCCACTGGTAAAGCATACCGTATATATGACTTTTTCAGCCCTTTTTTCGGCTGAAAGAGTTCCCCTCGGCTTATACTTGAGTCAGTAAGTCTGGCCTGCCCGAGGGCACTTACACCCAGATTGTTTTTCCCCTCCTGCCACTTCCCTCCATCCTCCTGTCTGTTTGTGCTTTCTTCCAGGTCCTCCTATATTTTTCCCTGCCGGTTAATGGTATCTCCTTCCTCCTGTCACAGATTGCTGCTCCCAGATCCCTCCACCGCTTGCCTCCGTGCTTCAAATGTGCTTGTAGCCAAATCGCTGCACTCAGATTCCTCCACCGCTTGCCTCCGTCCTCCTAATGTACTGTACTTGCGACCAAATCACTGTACCCAGATCCCTCCGCCAGTTAGCCATATGCAAAGGAAAAGATGAATACTGAATCAAAAGTGTATAGCTTAGTGGTCCCGTAAATACTACCATATGTCAAGAATATAAAAACCCTAATATTTCTTACAAATTAAAATATTTATTAACCATGGTTAATAAAGACCTTCACAAAACATCATAAACTACCCCCACATGTAAAGAGAAACACAGGTACCAATCAATTGTCCAGTAAGACAGTTATGGTACTAGACAATTGATTAATACCTGTGTAATTTTTATGAAATATTGAGGTTTTTGTATTCATGAAATAGTGTAATACTGAGGGAAAGGAATACCGTAATAGAGGAGGGGATAGGATTGTCTGGATGCTGAGGGAAAGAGACAAGTGTGTCAATGTTTTTATATACCATACCCCCAGTAAGAGAGGCCAAGATATGAACAAGTACAATGCTATAATAAAAATATTTATGACCGCTATAGTATGGGCCCCTTGAATGTTTGTGTTACTGCATGTGTTGCGCTAGCACTTCCTATGCATATTCGGTAAAGCAGCACATGCAATAATACACTGTGTACACAATGCAGCTTGTGTACTATCAGCCCTAACACAGTCATGTACAGTAATCACATTCTGGAATGTGGTATTAGGGTACCGTATGTTCTCATGATCTGCAGACACTGTGTCCTGGACACGGTGTCTCCGGACCTGAGGGAAATTGCGGGTGAACGCAGGGGGAGCGCAGCCATCTTGTGCCAAGAATCTGTGCTTGGTGCAGTGCGGTTTCTCCCAGTATTCACCCGCTGGAGATTGCTCCTGACTCCGCAGTATGAAATTAACATGCTGCTGACATGCGGAAGTCCAGAAACCTACATCACTGCTGTAATAACGCTGCCATGAGGAGAAGCACAGTGTGTATAAGATTTCTTGAAATGGTACCGTACAACGCAGCATTATAAACGCAGCAGTAACATGCTGTGTCCAAAACGCTGCAAACCCTGATCATGGTCACATACCCTTATCCTACTAACTTTCCAAACCCCGAATTAATCAGCTCCCTTGGTGATCCCAATTTTTTTGGGTGTCATGGTGTCTTTTAAGTGCGATTCTTTTAGGGGTACCATGAAGTCTATCTGTCTTGCTGCATTCTATTGCAATTGATTTTATCGTACCGTACTTGATTATGATATGTATAGTTGCTTGGACATCACCATTTTTACTGTAAATTGACCTACTGTATTTTAAGAACTCCCATATAACTAGGGCTTAATTTTGGTGTATGGCTTACAGTATATTTTGATAATTCAATCGCTATGGTACGGCATTCTTTTCAAAGTCTTTTTTTATTCTGTTAGAAATGAATACCAGTACTTTCAAACTGCTTTCAAACTTAAGGTTGTGTCAAGAGCAGAAGAAAGCAATAGCAGTATAGCAAGTAGGGAATTTTGTGTTGACGAAAAACAAGTGAGGGAGTGGCAGAAAATGAAAGCTGACTTAGAAAAAAGATTCCAAGGGCAAACAAAGCTCGACGTGGTTTAACAACTTTATATGGAGTTGTAGAAACTGAATTGCATAAATGGGTTATGGACTGCCGTCAAAATGGTTACTGCATAACACGCATGGGAATTCGCTTCCATGCCTTCAAGTGACTAAAGAGGACAGAGTAAAAGCTCCAGGCATTGAAAATTTTGTTGCGTCAGCAGGATGCGGCAAAGAACAAAGATTTCACAGAAGTTGCCAAAGACCTTGAAGAAAAAGTGATGTCATTCCATTCATTGATCATAAAAGAAAGAAAGATCCATAACTTTGACCTGGGAGATATTGGAAATATGGATGAAACACCTATGACCTTTCATCTTCCAAGCAACAGAACCGTGGCAAGTTTGGGAGACAAAACTATTTTACTCAGAACCACAGGAAATGAGAAAAACCATTTCACAGTCATTCTGTCATGTTTGGCTAATGGAACTAAGCTGCGGCCTGTCATTATTTTTAAAAGAAAGACCTTGCCGAAAAAAAGTCAAATTCCCACCACAAATTACAGTGCGGGCACATGTTAAAGGCTGAATGGATGAAGATGGAACAAAAAAATGGATGGAAGAAATTTGGAACGGATGACCAGGAGCAGCTTTAAAGAAAAAAGCATCATTGCTAGTTTAGGATATGTTCAGAGCCCACACATCTGATAAGATAAAAAAATTGGCAAAGTCTTCTCAAGTTACTTTGGCCGTTATTCCTGGTGGGCTTACATCTGTATTGCAGCCCCTAGATGTGAGTTTAAACAAACCTTTTAAAGACCATGTGCGAAAGATGTGGCATGATTGGATGTCATCTGGTCAACCCCAACTAACAAAAGTTGGAAATCTGATGAAGCCCAACATAGCATTAATAGCACAATGGGTTTGTGATGCATGGGAAGGTATTCCAGAGGACATGGTGCAAAGTGCCTTCAAGAAATGTGGCATTAGCAATGCTCTTGATGGCAGTGAAGACAGCGCTTTGTATGAGAACGACAGCAGTGATGGTGATGACTGTGAACTCAGTGACGATGGCAATGTCTATGCTGACAACCTCACACCAGTTGAAGTTGAAGCTCAATTTTGGACATACAGATGATGAGGAAGAACCCAGTTTTGAAGGATTTTAACTCTTGTTTTAACTTGGTTGCTGATTGAGCTAAGGATTTTGCACTGTAAAGTTTATTGTTGATACCGTATTGTTTTTCTTGACCCTCTTTAGCCCTTACCTAGTTTACTGTTTTCTTTGAAATAAATATGCAAAAAACATGTAACCTACTGATGCCTCAATTAAGGTAATTTTCTATTTTTATTTTTGAAAATTTTCAGTAGCTACGGCAATTCCCACCCTAGGCTTATACTCGAGTCAATAAGTCTTACCTGTTTTTTTTGTAGCAAAATTGGGGGCCTCGGCTTATACTCGGGTTGGCTTATACTCGAGTATATACGGTATTCGTTTTTTTAGAAATTGTGTAAGTGTACAGTGTAGTTTACTACATGCCACATTTTATATTACAAATTATATCAGCAGTGCAGTCCATTAATAAAAGATGACATATTTGAAACCACATCAGGAAAAGGCCCCAGGGAAAGTTAATTAAAGCTGATAACAACAATATGAAATCCAATACCTGGACTATTAAAGAAGCTTGCATAGTCAGTGTTGACCAATTTTATTGAGTCCCATTTTTAAAGATGGATTATCAGATTACTATATGTTAAAGGGAAACTGTCGTTGTCACCATGAAAATGCAGTCCAACCTGTGGGTTTTAGTGACTGACACCTAACACTGTAGGCACACTTCACAATTCAAGCTGTCAATCACTGAAAGGACTCCAGTCCCCACAAAGAGCAGAGTTTTAAATAAAGAAAACACAGGTTATTCTAAATCTTTTCCCACAAAACTATGTATTAATCTAATCAGCTCACCTTGATCTACAAAATTATGCCTGCAGATCGGACTGCTTTTTCATGTAGACAGGTTCCCTTTAACATGCAGAATTTGGAATAAGGATCTGCAGCTAAAGCTCATCATGGTGTCCAAAAATTCTTAACATTAGCCAACCACTTTATGGATATGGGAACAGATATCATACAGAGAAGGGTATTGAGGTTTTATCATGCCAGAGTCTTTTGGTGTCAGGAAGATAAGTCACTAGCACAGGTATCTGGCAGCCCCTTACTCCCTCTTTCTCCATACAGAACACATACATGACCAGCGCATGTGGTGCTGGGAGAGGAACCTTGGGTATTTTGTGTTACTTAATATAAAGAAGAAATATAGTGAGAAAAGGGGAAGTCATAACAATTATCTGCACTAGTCAATCCCTTTGCATAACCCCTGACTATAAAGGAAGAATGTTATTTCCTTAATTGCTGTATACCTTTCACCAGGTTTTTCCCATATGAACTGCTGCCACCACCAGTAAGCCCTTATACACAGTATTATAGGATACTGTATATAAATCCCCAAGCCTATCTGCATAACATAAAAAAAGACCTTTTTTAGACTTATCTAGGGAGTGGTTTGGTCTAATGGGCGTTGAAGATTTTGATTCAGTGTCACCTTTCTTCTTATTCACATGGATGACACCTTCTAGTCATTCATACAGTGTCCTCCACTGTGCTCCTATGCACGCACACTTCTCTCTGCCTTGCTGAGGGCAGAGAAAAGTACTATAATGTGTCTAGTCTGGGGTGTTCCATCGCTGGCTTCTCTGCGCCCTGCTACAATTGACTGACATGTCTCTCCTGTTTATGTACATAGAAAGGGACATATCATTCAAAGTGATCTAGACAGTGAAAAGCCACCAG
This sequence comes from Allobates femoralis, assembly GCA_033576535.1. Lineage (NCBI taxonomy): Eukaryota > Metazoa > Chordata > Amphibia > Anura > Aromobatidae > Allobates > Allobates femoralis. The sequence goes on from JARQOC010000003.1 coordinate 309,052,229, forward strand.
CAACTGCACTAGACTCATCTCTCCCTGTGGACAAGGGCCAAGTTTTCAAACTAGTTTATTCTGAAATGTCTTGATGTTTTAGTGTAAATTATTCAAGGCTACAATCACACTAATTTAGAGTACTGAAGCTCCCAAATCTTCCCAGACAGGTGATAGGAAATAAGGATCAAACATGTTACATTTTAATTCCTACATCCTTTTGTTTCCAGGAGAAATAAGCCACCACCAGAGGTGTCTGGCAGCAGCTTGCTCCTATCACCTAATTCAGGACACATACACATTAGGCTGAGCAAAGATGATGGTTTTTGGCCAATAGAGTATGTGGTCAACATCAGTCTGCTGCCTATGGCCTCCTTTACAAGGTTATTTTGTTTACTGAGACCATGTTTTCTTAAATTCTGTATTAGAGAACTCTGAGATGTTACAGGGCAACACCTCATTTAGGATCCCCATTAATCAGCTGAAGATGAGATCTAGTGTAGAGGACCCAGCATAAATTCCATAGACAGCCTACTGATCTCACCTTTCACCATGTAATGGTTCTTTCCACTTTATTGCAGCTTCAGGAAAATTAAACATCTACTGCCATGGTTGCAGATTACAGCTAAATTCTGGGGTTCCCCGTAACTGGGCATCTTGTGATTAGTTTATAATCAGGACACCGTTTAACAAAAACAGATTGTCAAAAGCGAACAACCTCTTAAGGAGATGTGCAAAAATCAACACTTTGATCTCATTTCATTACTTAAATTGCATTGTTTTACATTTTTTAGTGTTTGCAATAAATCCATCTTTCTATCCATACCTTTTTTAAAATGTGTTTTGTCCCTTTTTTTGGAAAATGAGAAACTTTTTTTTTTTTTAAAAAAGTAGCAAAAATGGTTTAAGACAAATTTCCAATTTTGTGCAAAAATGAATGAACTGGTGTGCCATTTGGATGAATTTTGCCCAAAAAAGCATCAGCAAATACAAGATGAAAAATACCAAAAAATATTGCAAATGATGATGAGCTCTATTTTTTACACAACTGGTACCTTACAAGAGAAAATAGACTTATCGTAAATTACCGTACTCTATAAGTATCAATGTTAACTAAAAGAAAGACCATTACCACATATTTTGGGTCATTTAAAAACACTATATACTAAACAAATTTTCAGATACATTCATCAACAATACCTCTTTTCTTTCATTGTGATCTTTGATGTTTTCTGCCATGAATTGAATGCTCTCTACAACACCTCTGATTTCTGCAGGAGACTGCTGAATTGCATTGCAGGATTCCTGGTGCTGTCGCCTCCGACTTCTGGCACTTTGTTCCTTTGATTTCATACAATGATAACAAGTTTCATCTTCAAACAATTCTACATCTCTGCACTGGGAGTCTACAGCTTTTCCAGTCTTTCCATATGTTCTCTTCTTGGTTCTTTTAGAGCATGGTCGATCCTTTTTCTCCATAGTTTTCCTCATCATGAGAAGTTTGGGTAAACGTTTTAGAAATACATCTCTCACCCACTTGGGCATTTTGTGTGTTGTTGGGGTTCGATAATGAATGTTGAGTACAAATACTGTTACCACGATAGATAAGGTTACAAATATCATGGTGAACAAGAGGTACTCTCCAACCAGTGGGATTACAAGAGAGGTAGATGGGATGTTTCAGTGATTACCAATAGGAACACAGTCAATGAAAGCAATACTGAGATGCAAAGGGTGACCTTCTCCCCACAATCTGAAGGAAGATAGAAGACTAATACCGTTAAAAACGAAATAAATAGACATGGCATTATGAGGTTTATGGTATAGAACATAGGCAGCCTTCTGATGTAAAAAGAGTAGGTTATATCTGTGTAGATCTCTTCACAGCAGTTATACTTTATATCATGTTTGTAACCTGAGGCATCTACTATTTCCCATTCACTGTTTTCCCAAAAATCTTTCATGTCAACCTTTGACCCAATAATGGCAAGATCAATTTTTGCTTTATCATATGACCATGACCCAAATTTCATCGAACAGTTCTGATGATCAAATGGGAAAAATGTTATATCCATAGGGCATGAGCTCTTGAATATTGCTGGTGGAGACCAAGTTATTAAACCATTGTATTTAAGTAAAGCCTTAGTCTTCCCTTCAACCTGAAAGTCTCCGACGGCACTGTAGGAGGGGAGAAAGAGATAAATTCAGAAACTGTCACTTTTCATTGACAAATAATAGAGATCAGTATGGACTACACACTTATTGTACAAAACAATGTCAGGTTTCCAAATCTTGTCTGCAGGCACACGCATAAATTCAATCCCATCATAATCCACTGGATTCCACTTCAGCTTGTAGTCGTTCCAGATCTAAACAAAGGACAAACATACAGTCATGCCTCAGTTTTGGGACTTGATCCAGTAACCTCTTGATGTTTGGTCAGTTTCCTTCATATGTTAAGCCACAGTCTGAGCAGTTTCTATCTAACTGCTAATGGTTTTGTTACCTTTGCATTTTAACCCTTGCTTTGCTGCTAGACAGGTGTTTTTCACTTTCCCATTTTGTCTCTGTCCTCTTTTTTTTCCCCTTTGTGCACATCCTTTACGTTTCCTTACCTTGGGCCGACGTCTACCCCTGCACACTCTCCCACTCCTGGTTAGTTGTGCATAACAGCCTCCCCTCTGGTTCCTTAGTAGGTATGAGAAACCACTAGATGGCCTTTCGGGTAGCCAGGTCCAAGTTGATGTTTTTAGTTGCGTGGCTAAGGATTTAATAGTCTGTACAGGGACCAGTATGTTGTGGGTGAGGCTGTTGTGTTTTAGACTTTACTTCTCCCTTTACCCTTGTTTAAGTTAGGTATGTGCTTAACACATACTTAATTCATTTTTAATTAAGGGAAGAAGGAGCAAAATAAGACATCCTATAATAATTTCTTAGTTTTTTGGTTATTTTTGAAGGCTAGAAAAGCAAGTACATATATGTACCAGCGATGAATGCAAGTAACTTCTTCAGAGAAGAAGAGGACAGGAAATCTATTGTCACTCTTTGAAAGCAGCAATTTTAAAAGCCAATATTGGAGAGAAACTTTACTCCTTACACTCCCTGTCAGAAACCTCTAATCCAGCCTGCTTTGCACTGATGAGGGCTTCATGTTTGTAAATGCAGTGTTTTGTTTGGCTTCTTGTTTTGATTCTTGGGCAAAGGTCCTTTAAACAATGAAAAACTTTAACCCTTAGGGTATTTTGGTTATTTTTGGCTCTGTGATTTTGGGAACTCCTAAAACAATTGGAGAGAGTAGCCCATTCCCACTGGCATAAGAAAGAGTCCTATTCATGAGATAAGTGCAGGTCCTTGTCTGCGATAAATGTTCAAAATGAGGCAGCCCCTTTTAATAACACGCATGCCTATATCATTGTTTTTTTTTTTAAATCAAATATATTTGATTAAATCATCGAGTAAAATACAAATACTACATTCATAACATAGTTTCAATGAAAAGATGATTATTGTTTGTTATATACAACACCCGTCCCATTAACAGGAACATAGGAACATACCCTCCCTCCTCCCAACACCCCCAACACCCCCATCCCTCCCCCCACTCCTTGAACAGTTTCCATATACCATCAATATTTATATCAAATCAGAGGAAAATACAAAGCGTTTTCCGATAGGCATGTGCTCGACAATTGAAATTGTCAAACCTGTTATCAGGTCTAGCTTCTCCATTGTCTGGTTAGTGAAAGAGAGGAAATCAAAAAGAACAGCAGTATTATTATACCATATCACTCTATCTCCTCCATGGCTCCCATATTTTTTCAAACATCAAGGCTGCACTCCTTCTGTTATATATGTCTTCCTCCATACGCACCACGTAATCCACCTGTTTATATTCTCGGCTCCCCCCGGGGGCTCAGTCCTGATCCAATACCTCGCTATTAATTTCCTGGCCAGATATAATAATCTTGCAATTGCAATTTTTTGGCAGCTTGTCACTTTTATCTCTTCAACGTACCCCAATACGCACACCAAAGGTACCCTCGGAACCTCACACACATATCGTCTTTCAATTTCTTGATGACATTCGTCCAAAATGTCTGCAGCATAGGGCAGTCCCACATCATATGTAGAATCCCCGCCTGTCCCTGTCTACATCTTGAACATTCAGAGGTGTCTCTAACCCCTATTTTGTATAAAAATTCAGGAGTCCTGTATGTTCTGTGGACAAGATACAGCTGCGACAATCTTCCCGGTTCACTTAATGAAAGCTTTGGACCATACTCCAAGATACTGTCCCAAACCTCATTTTCCATTTCTCCAATTTCCAACTCCCATTTGGTTCTCGCCGTGATCGGGTGTCGCAGCAACATCACGTGCAGCAGATCTCCATACAATGTTGATATTACTCCTTTAGATTCACCCTCCATACAAACATAGTCCAGAACAATATCTTTCTGTATGGTGAGACTACTTTGTTTCATTTGTTGCTTATATGCATGCAGTAACCTAAGATATAGATACCCATCCGTTGCCGGTATCTGAAACTCATCCTTCAAAGCAGCAAATGATTTCAGCTTTCCATTTACCGTGAGCTGTGACAAATATTTTATGCCCCTATTCTCCCATCTTTTTTGGTCACCCAATTTATATATTTCACCCAATTTTGCATTTTTCCACACCGGCGTGTATATCGTGATTCCCGTAATCCCTCTCAGCCTTTTAATTCCAGACCACGTTTTTTGTAGTAGACACAGCGTGGGGAACCGCCCGCCTGCTCTACCAACGTCCCCTGCCTCCAAACTGATTACTAATGGACCTCGTCCCATAATATATTCCACTAGCTTTTGTCTGGAATTCCGCCCACCTTCTGACGCCCATTCCCTCATGTGTTGTCCTTGAGCCGCCAAAAAATATAGCCACGGATTCGGCAGTGCCAAACCACCCTCCTCCTTTGGTCTCTGTAGGGTTTCTAATTTTAATCTGGGTTGCCCCCCTTCCCATACCAGATCTCGGAATAATGAGTTCAGTCTTTGAAATAACCCCCATTGAATCCATACTGGTGAGTTGTGAAGCACATAGAGGAGTTTCGGCATCATGATCATTTTGGCAAAGGTTTGTTCTACCCACCACCGAGAGAGGCAATTTACGCCAAGCCTGTGCCTTATCCTTTAATTTGGCTAACAACGGCATCATATTCAACTCAAGATAATCCGTAATTGAACGAGATATCTGAATTCCCAAATACTTAAATTGTGTAACTATTTCCAGTTTGGCACAACCAATGTCCTCCCGTTCCTCCCATTCCTCCATATCCACCATCATGAGATTCGATTTGTCCCAATTTATCTTTAATCCTGACATCTGTCCAAACCTTTCCACTACCTCTACCGCACACCTTAGAGATTCAGTAGGATCTTGTAAAAACAATAAGATGTCATCAGCATATAGGGCTATCTTCTCCTCCACAGGCCTGTACACAAATACTTTCACCCCAGCCTCTTCTCTCGTATATAAGCTGCAAGTGGCTCTATTGCCAATGCGAACAGTAATGGGGAAAGAGGGCAACCCTGTCTGGTCCCCCTATCAAGCGAGAACCTGTCAGAGCGTCCACCATTCACTCGAATGCGTGCCACAGGAGAAGAATACAGCAGTTTAACCCATGAGATAAAGCTCTGCCCACATCCCATCTTGTCTAGTACTAGCCACAAATAGTCCCACTCCACGCTGTCAAAATCCTTATGGGCGTCCAGGGACACTACCACTCTGTCACCTGCATTATCTGCAGGGAGCTGAAGATTCAAAAATAGTCATCTTAGATTAAGAGCTGTAGACTTTTGGGGCATTAACCCCAACTGGTCAGGATGTATTACATCGGATATAACCCCAGTCAGTCTACGCGCCAACACCTTAGCCAACAACTTAGCGTCCACTGACAGTAGTGAAATGGGCCTATAGGACTCTGCCCTCGGGTATCTTTGTCTGCCTTAGGTAAAACCACAATCGTGGCCTCCCTCATGGATTCCGGTAAACAACCACCCAACAACGCTTCCTGAAAACCACACATAATTTTGGTAGCAAAACATCTTTAAGCTGCTTATATACTTCCGTGGGTAATCCGTCTGCCCCTGGTGCTTTATCATTTGCCATTGAAGCAAGTGCCTCTTCTAGTTCTTCGACTGATATTGGTAGTCCTAGTCTCTCTCCCTCATCCTCCTTGAGGTGCTGAATATTCACGCCATTAAGGTATCTCCGTATCTCTGAGACAGACAGCTGTGAGGAATATAGCTTCCCATAAAACTCACAAAATACTTTAACGATGCTCTCATTGTCATCTACCACCATCCCTTCAGTATTATACAACCCGTATACATGTGAGGATTCTTTCTCAGCTGCTGCCACTACTGATAATAAATGCCCCACCTTTTCTCCTTCTTCAAAAAAATAGCCTTTTGAAATTCCTGCCTTTCTTTACTGTTTTAGCATATGCCCTATCCACCAACTCTTGGCTCTCTGTTAAACGTTGTTGCGTCTCTGGCGAGGGCTGTTCCACTGCAGCTGCCTCTGCTCTCCCCAGTGCTTCAATCAACTCTTGTTCTTCCCTTTTCTTCTCTGACTTACACCTGGATATATCCCTAATGAAAATTCCCCTGAGAAAAGCCTTCATGGTATCCCAAATCTAGAAAGAATTGTTCCACCTCCTTCCCAATTTTTATCATATCTAACGATTTCAGCCAGGATGGGTGTATTTTCCACTCCCCCTGTGCCCCATGTTACCCTTTCCCATATTAAGCAGGACTTCCAGAGGTTTATGATCAGATGCCACCTTCGGCAAATATTTTACAATTGCATCCAATTGCGCATTGCCCAATGCCATATCAATCCTGGACATAGCCCTATGAGAAGCCGAGAAACATGAAAAGCATTTCACCCCCCTATTCCTACTCTCCAAACGTCTATGAGACCCAGTTCTCTAATTTGGTTTGCAAATGGAGTGTCATCTCCCCTCCTCATCATAGTAGGCCTCTGGCTCCTCCCTTCCCTATCAATATCCAGATTCAGTACGTTATTAGCGTCCCCAATGATTAGGACAGGAATCCCCACTCTGCGTCCAGCACATTCCAGGATTTCAAGCAATTTACGATCCGAATATGGCGGCGGAAATTTACAGCTACTAGGCATAACGGTTGTCCAAACACCCGGCATACTACCATTACATATTGACCTTCTTTATCAACCCTCACCTCTATTTCCTCATAAGGAACAGAAATATGGACCAGGACTGAGACCCCCCGGGCATACCCAGAATATGTGGCATGGTACGCATGTCTAATCCAAGCCCCTCCTAACACCCCCTTCTTGTCAGACGTCAGGTGTGTCTCCAGTAAACAAATAACAGAAGGTTTGAATGATAAGAGATATCTCAGCACCACTGCCCTTTTGCTTCTATCACCCAGACCCCTAACATTCCAACTCAGGATCTTAACTTGATTAGCCATACCACCGGTAACTATGAAGTGTTTCCTCCCAAAAATCCTCCACAATGCAATTGAGACTGTTCAAGCCTTTCCCTGTCGCCCCTCCTTCCCCCCCTTCCCGTAAACACCCCTCCCCATTATCTACTCCCTTCCGAGAGTGGGTAAATACGTCCAACCTAGACCCACCAAACACACCGTCTCTTCTACCGTAACTCGTACAGAGAGATAGAGCAAACCTCCTATAAAAATGCTCCCACCTTATAACCCACCAGCATCTTCCCGCCTTAAGTAAAAGATTGACCACATCATAATGATGTAATAGGCTTTTGCAACCAACCGCCACACCGTAGCCGCACCCCTTTCACCATAACCAATTTGAGAAAAGAAAAAAGAAAAATTAAGGGAAAAATCTGTTAAAACAAAAAGGGAAAACAGTAAAATTTCCCCTGAACAAATATCATTGTGTCAATAGGCCGATTTTGTCACCCCTTCAAGAATTCTAAATAGGAATGAAAAAAAATAAAAACTAGTACCAGGGGAACTCCGAGCCATCATATGATAATCAACAGATTGAAAACTTCTGCAGACCATCACATGTCCCAACAACATGCTCAAAACATCATTCCTGAACCTGTTATTTCAGCCTTTTCCCTGGTCATGTAATTGTCTATTATTGCGCCTCCAACCAATCTGTGGCCTCTTCTGGCTCCTGAAAAAAATGGACTCTGTTGGAGCAACCACTCTTAGTTTAGCTGGATATATCATTGAATACGTAAGTCCAAGATCTCTGTCTATATCATTGTTGATTTATTCCTACAATGTAATTTAGCAGAATTCCTACTAATGGACTAACTACAAACAGTAGAATAAATATCAGCTCAATACATGGATAGGACTCCGGCATGCACGGACCAATGCTATGACTGCATCAATGGACTGACTGTTAAATTAGCAAGTAATGTACTGCAATTCTCCACACAGTTACATCCCAGGAATGGCTTGTGAGGAATTTGACAGAGGAAGGTGCTAATGGTTGTTATATCACCAAGGAGACCTAATAATAGCTTCCATGTCTGCCATTAAGTAACTATAGCCTGTCAGATCCCGTTGGAGGTGGGTCTAATAGAATACGTGTAAATCAAACATTGACAGGCTAGGTAATGCACTGTACTACATAAGTTGTACAGTGTATTATTCATGCCATCAAAGGATCCATTCACCTTGGGACAAGTATGTAATTGTAAAAAACAGAACAAAAAGGAAAACAAAAAACTGTTTTAAGTGTAATAAAGTGTAATTATAAGAAACACAGTAATTAATAATAAAACAAAATATTTTATTTGAGGAATAAAACACCCATGCAAAAAAAAACCCACGTTTTTATTGACACATGTACACTGGGGAAAAAAGTATGGTATTAAGTCAGCCACCAATTGTGCAAGTTCTCCCACTTTAAAAGATGAGAGGCCTGTAATTGACATCATAGGTAGACCTCAACTATAAGAGACAAAATGAGAAAACAAAGTCCTGAGAATCACATTGTCTGATTTGGAAATAATTTTTTTTTTCAAATTTTGGGGGAAAATAAGTACGGTATATGGTCAATAAGAAAAGCTCATCTCAATACTTTGTTATATATCCTTTGTTGGCAATGACAAAGGTCAAACATTTTCTGTAAGTCTTCAGAAGGTTGACACACACTGTTGCTGGTATGTTGGCCCATTCCTCCATGCAGATCTCCTCTAAAGCAGTAATGTTTTGGGGCTGTTGCTGGGCAAAATACAGAGTTTCAACTCCCTCCAAAGGCTTTTCTATAGGGTTGAGATCTGGAGACTGGCTAGGCCACTCCAGGACCTTAAAATGCTTCTTACGAAGCCGCTCCTTCATTGCCCTAGTGGTGTGCTTGGGATCATTGTCATGTTGAAAGACTCAGCCATGTTTCATCTTCAATGCCCTTGCTGATGGAAGGAGGTTTGCACTCAAAATCTCACGATACATGGCCCCATTCATCCTTTCATGTACACGGATAAGCCATCCTGGTCCCTTGGCAGAGAAACAGCCCTGAAGCACTATGTTCCTTCTGCATAAAGTAGGTATGGTGTTCTTTGGATGCAACTCAGCATTCTTTCTCCTCCAAAAATGACGAGTTGTGTTTTTACCAAACAGTTCTACTTTGGTTTTATCTTACCATATGACATTCTCCCAATACTCTTCTGGATTATCCAAATGCTCTCTAGCAAACTTCATACAGGCCCAGACATGTAATGGCTTAAGCAGACACATCTGGCACTGCAGGATCTGAGTCCCTGGTGGCGTAGTGTGTTACTGATTTTAGCCTGTTTAACATTGGTCCCATCTTTCTGCAGGTCATTCACTAGGTCCCCAGTGTCGTTCTGGGATTTTTGTCACCGTTCTTGATATCATTTTGACCCCACGGGGTGAGAATTTGCATGGAGCATCAGATCGAGGGAGATTATCAGTGGTCTTGTATATCTTCCATTTCTAATTATTGCTCCCACAGTTGATTTCTTCACACCAAGCTTCTTGCCTATTGCAGATTCAGTCTTCCCAGCCTGGTGCAGGGCTACAATTTTGTTTCTGGTGTCCTTCGACAGCTCTTTGGTCTTCACCATAGTGGAGTTTGGAGTGTGACTGTTTGAGGTTGCAGACAGGTGTCTTTTATACTGATAACAAGTTCAAACAGGTGCCAGTACTACAAGTAATGAGTGGAGGACACAGGAGCCTCTGAAAAGAAGAAGTTACAGGTCAGTTAGAGCCAGAAATCATGCTTGCTTGTAGGTGACCAAATACTTATTTGAAAAAAATTTCTTCCAAATCAGACAATGTGATTTTCAGGATTTGTTTTCTCATTTTCTCTCTCATAGTTGAGGTCTACTTATGATGTCAATTACAGGCCTCTCTCATCTTTTTAAGTGGGAGACTAAATACTTTTTTCCCCTCTGTATACTATACTATAAAATTATATTATAATTTATTCTGCCATAAAAAATGATATGAAAGACAATGCCAAAATTGCTGTTGTTATTAATCTTTGCTTCATAAAAAATTAAATAAAAGGGTACGAAGAGTCGCAAAAAAACAACAACATAAATTGGGCACCAACTTCATCATATTGACCTGCAGAATAAAGTCGACATGTCAATTGTACTGTGAGATTAATTCCATAAAATTAATTCTTTTTTATTCTATCCAGCTACCAAAATGTTCAGAGGGGACTGTGATTTTTACTATATACAGCAATACCATTGTATTACTGTATATAGTACAAGTAATCACATGATTGCAGATTCAAGTCTCCTAAGCAGAATTTCTGTTTCTTTTCACTACTAAAATAATTCAGCTATGCTTTAGTGTGAGCCCTCAAGGTGAGTTTGTACGAGGACTTTCCCAGTTTCCAGCCTGATGATACTTACATGCCGAAGCCATAAATTTGTCTCCAGAATTTGATTAACTTCATCCTTATTTAAAAAAGAAAAAAAAAGTATTTCACATTCCGAAGTGTTTATTACCCATTGTAAATTATAACAGACAATTTATAATGTCACAATTTTTAATGTTAGCATACAACCTCACAATTAATTATTAGTAGATTGTGAAAATACTGTTTTATGTGCACATGTTCAGAATTTGCTGCAGAACAATTTGTGCTGCAAATCCTGATGTGTTGATAGAAAAAACGCAGCATTTTTACACATGTTTTTGCCATGTTCTTGTTACATTTTTATGCATTTTTTAAATGAATTTTTATTGCAGATGTTTTTCCACTTATTACCGTATATACTCGTGTATAAGCCGACCGTGTATAAGCCGACCCCCCTACTTTTGCCCCCAAAACCTGTGAAAACCTATTGACTCGTGTATAAGCCGAGGGTGGACCCCAGCAAAGGTATACAGCCCCCAGCAGTGTGGTATACAGGCCCCCTCAGTGGTATACAGCAGCCTCCCCAGTGGTAGTATACAGCAGCCTCCCCAGTGGTAGTATACAGCAGCCTCCCCAGTGGTATATACAGCAGCCCCAGAGCGTATACAGCAGCCCCAGAGCTGTATACAGCAGCCCCAGAGCTGTATACAGCAACCCCAGAGCTGTATACAGCAGCCCCAGAGCTGTATACAGCAGCCCCAGAGCTGTATACAGCAGCCCCAAGGGGTATACAGCAGCCCCAGAGGGGTATACAGCAGCCCCAGAGGTATACAGCAGCCCCAGAGGTATACAGCAGCCCCATAGGTATACAGCAGCCCCAGAGAGGTATACAGCAGCCCCAGAGCTGTATACAGCAAGCCCAGAGCTGTATACAGCAGCCCCAGAGCTGTATACAGCAGCCCCAGAGGGGTATACAGCAGCCCCAGAGGGGTATACAGCAGCCCCAGAGGTATACAGCAGCCCCAGAGGTATACAGCAGCCCCATAGGTATACAGCAGCCCCAGATAGGTATACAGCAGCCCCAGAGGGGTATACAGCAGCCCCAGAGGGTATACAGCAGCCCTAGAGGTATATAGCAGCCCCATAGGTATACAGCAGCCCCAGAGGGGTATACAGCAGCCCCAGAGGGGTATACAGCAGCCCCAGAGGTATATATAGCAGCCCCATAGGTATATCAGCAGCCCCAGAGGGGAATACAGCAGCCCCAGAGGGGTATACAGCAGCCCCAGCTGTATACAGCGGGTACCGTGGTATACAGCCCCCCCCCGTGGTAACACAGGGTCCCCCCTTGCTTGTGGCAACCTGTAAAAGATGATATCATTATACTTATCGTGTCGCCGCCGCCGCCTCTGTCACCGTCACCGCGCTATTCCGGGTCTTCATGCTTCCTTCTTCGGCGCACAGACAATGACGTCATTTCCTGTGCGTCGGTGAAGGAAGCATGAAGACCCGGAATAGCGCAGTGACGGTGACAGAGCGGCGGCGGCGGCGACACGATAAGTATAATGATATCTTCTTTTACAAGTTGCCACAAGCAAGGGAGGACCCTGTATACCACGTCGGGGGCTGTATACCACTAAGTACCGTATATGACCCGTGTATAAGCCGAGGGGGGACTTTTCAGCACATTTTTTGTGCTGAAAAACTCGGCTTATACACGAGTATATACGGTATATGTTTGAAATCTGCAGCAAAAATGCAAAACAAATTTACATGCTACAGATTTAAAGGGAACCTTTCAGTACGTTTATGCCCCGAACAGGGGTGAACCTAGCCTCTCTGCTGCCTGAGGCGAACTGCAAAACAGCGCCCCCCCCCCCCAGTCATTTTTTTTAATCAGTAAAAATAAATCAGGTTCATACCGATTTATATTTATCCTGTAAAAATTAGCAAAATAGTGGACATTTTAGCTTACAAAAACAGGAAAAAAGATGTTCACACAAGTATATCAGCGCCATCACTTGCACATACAAGAACCACACAGAAGAATCCAGAACAAGGATCATAAATGGCAATAGAGGCTTGGCACAAGCATATAGACATATAATGACAACTGGCAGAGCTGTGGTCCTGTAGGCAGACACAGCTCTGCATCCTTATAGCACCATATAGGAGGCAGAACTGATTGCCAACCTCTGGCACACGCCTGCAAAACTCTGACCACTGCCTGACACTAACTAGTCAGACATGTCACCATGCAGCATTGTCCACACAAGTAACGACCTGCAGTCTGAGCATCAACAAACCGCCACTGCACTAAGCTGGTAAAATGGCGCTTCTCCTCCAACAGACCACGCTTCCTCCCGCATTGCTTAGACCACGCTAGTGCTGCTCACGGGGCTGTCTGGAATTAATAACAGGGTCCTTCCTATTGGATTTAGCAAAGGATATGGGAGCGGGAAGGGAGACAGAGCACCACCGACCAACCTCTGTTCAGGAGAAACATGGCTGGATGCCTGTATGTACCGAGGGGCGGCACTGGACATGGTGTGTAAGTTATGACCAATCAGTCCTGCAGTAGAGGGGCAATGCTCCTGCATTATAGAAATCATGGAGCCCCAGAGCAGAAGTTCTAATTGGGCACCCCCCCAAAAAAAATATTTGGCTGGGTCACATAGGTACAGTCATATGAAAAAGTTTGGGCACCCCTCTTAATCTTACTCATTTTTTTTGGTTTAAAATTGGGTTTTTGCAACAGCTATTTCAGTGTGATATATGTAATAACGGATGGACACAGTAATATTTCAGGATTGAAATGAGGTTTATTGCAATAACCAAAAATGTGAAATACGCATTATTTCAAAATATGACAGGTGCAAAAGTATGGGCACCCTTCTCATTTTCATGATTTGAATACTCCTAACTACTTTTTACTGACTTACTAAAGCACTAAATTGGTTTGGTAACCACATTGAGCTTTGTACTTCATAGCCCGGTGTATAAATCATGAGAAAAGCTATTTCAGGTGTCCACTTGCAAGTTGTTCTCCTAGTTGCATCTTCTCTGAGGAGTGGGGAAGGATACAAAAAGTTGTCTCTGAGATTTAACCTGTCAGTTTCCACTGTGAGTTACATAGTAAGGAAATGGAAGACCTCAGGGACAGTTCTTGTAAAGGCCAGAAGTGGCAGGCCAACAAAAATATCAGAAAGGCAGAGAAGAAGAATGGTGAGAACAGTCAAGAACAATCCACAGACTACCTCCAAAGACCTGCAGCATCATCTTGCTGCAGATGGTGTCACTGTGCATCGGTCAACAATACAGCGCACACTGCACAAGGAGAAGCTGTATGGGAGAGTGATGCGAAAGAAGCCGTTTCTGCATGCACGCCACAAACAGAGTCGCCTGAGGTATGCAAAAGCACATTAGGACAAGCCAGTTTCATTTTGGAAGAAGGTCCTGTGGACTGATGAAACAAAGATTGAGTTGTTTGGTCATACAACAAGGCGTTATGCATGGCGCCACAGAAACACAGCATTCCAAGAAAAACACTTGCTACCCACTATCAAATTTGGGGGAGGGTCCATCATGCTTTGGGGCTGTGTGGCCAATGACGGCTCCGGGAATCTTGTTAAAGTTGAGGGTCGCATGGATTCCACTCAGTATCAGCAGATTCTTGAGAATAATGTTCAAGAATTAGTGTCAAAGTTGAAGTTATGCCGGGGATGGATCTTTCAGCAAGACAATGATCCAAAACACCGCTCCAAATCTACTCAGGCATTCATGCAGAGGAACAATTACAATGTTCTGGAATGGCCATCCCAGTCCCCAGACCTGAATATCATTGAACATCTGTGGGATGTTTTGAAGCGGGCTGTCCATGTTCGGCTATCATCAAACTTAACTGAACTGGAATTGTTTTGTAAAGAGGAATGGTCAAAAATACCGTCATCCAGGATCCAGGAACTCATTAAAAGCTATAGGAAGTGACTAGAGGCTGTTATTTTTGCAAAAGGTGGATCTACTGGATATTAATGTCACTTTTCTGTTGAGGTGCCCACACTTTTGTCAAATTTTGAAATAATGAATATTTCACATTTTTGGTTAGTGCAATAAACCTCATTTCAATCCTGAAATATTACTGTGTCCATCAGTTATTACATATATCACACTGAAATAGCTGTTGCAAAAAAACAATTTTAAACAAAAAAAATTGAGTAAGATTAAGAGGGGTGCCTAAACTTTTTCATATGACTGTACATCTCTCACAACATTTCAGCCTTTACAAAGTAATTTTCCTCCTACTGAAGCCCCTAGATTCCCCTTCCATTGCCTCTATAAAGTGTGATACCAACAAAAGTGCCCCACAAACACTGTATGATCACTCACAGTGCATTCCTCCACACACACAGTATGATGACCCTACTGTACCTTCTTCAACTACCCCCCAGTACAGTATGATCCCAAACTATGATCCCCGCCCAGCCCTCCATGTAGTATAATGGAACTATGTACAGTATAACAGTCACATCCCCCCCGGTGGCTGCGTGATCGCTGATGCTCACAGCACAATACAGTATCAGTTTCCGGGTAAGCTCCTCCGCTTTCATTGTATGTATTGACGCGTCGGTCTCCGTCGCGTCACTTCCTCCCTTCAACCATGCGACTTCCGGTTTGCGTTCCGGCTGGAACGCAAGCTTATGCGCAGGCGCGGGCGTTCTGACCCACGCTGCAATGGATGCACATGTCAGCACACTGCTGTGCTGCTGTTGGGAGGCGATATTGGATTTGCGGGGCACCCTGACTGCAATTACATACATCTATGCGTGCCAGGTGATGAGTGGCTGGTTTTGATGAAGGGGGGACTGTTCATTTCTTCTTTTCTAAATCTATGATAGGACAAACTTGTATTTGCCTAATTAAGAGCACTAATATATAATGTCTGGGGGAATGAGGCAATAGTACCCCTGAGGAAGCCAGTGGGCGTAACGCGTGGGGCTCATTCCATCACCTGACTTTTGCTGCACATGGTCTGACTCAGTTAAGGATGACCCTGGAACCCCTCAGCTCTATAGATCTTCTAAACCAAAACTGGGGATAATACATCTATCAGGTCATATTACTGAATATATATTGCTACATTTATTTATGCACTGATACTTGTGAATTCTTGGGCCTCTTGTCGATGTTTCCAATGTTTGGTCATATCAAGTTACCTATATTGTCTGGTGGACATATACATGCTTTATATAATACGGCTCTGTGAATACTAGGTGCAATATAGATGTGGCTGTAGCACTTTATTATATACTTATCTCCTGTGACCATGGTCTGCAGCATGGTCAGCACCCACACACCTCATATGTAGTCTGTGTACTACTTTTACTTGTGTTTTAAACGTGTGTGTCATTATAAATCAGTGTTCAATAAAGCTTGTTTATTCTCTTTAAATATATATCCTGTGTAGCGGTTCCTTCTTGGTTATCTTCTACATCATATAATTGAATATCCAGGTTGTTGGTGCCTTTACTATACACCAAAAAAGTTCCTTTTCCCTGTATAGTATAATGGCCCACAGCACAGCCCTCAAATAGCCCTGCATAAAGTATAAAGGCTCCCTTGTAGCCCTCAAAGTATTATCATGCCTCCACAGAGCCCTCCATGTAGTATAATTGACTCCATATAATATAATGCACCCCCCATAGTATTCCACATAGTATATTGCACCCCCAAATTCATCTATATATTATGCACCCCAGAGTCCTCCATATAGAATAATGCACCAACACAGTACTCCATATAGTATATTGCACCCCATAGTCCTTCAAATAGCATATTGCATCCCCACATTCCTCCATATAGTATAATGTACCCCCACAGTCCTCCATATAGTATAATGCATCCCCAGTCCTCCATATAGTATATTACACCCCTATAGTCCTCCATATAGTATAATGCAATCCCATAGTTCTCCATATTGCCATATAGTATAATGTGCCTCCAAAGTACTCCATATAGTATAATGCACCCCCTAGTCCTCCATATAGTATAATGCACCCCCATAGTCCTCCATATAATATAATGCATCCCATATAGCCATCCTTATAGTATAATGCACCCCCATAGTCCTCCATATAGTATAATGGGCCCCCATTGTCCTTCTATATTATATTGCACATTACATAGTTTCCCATCAGTGTAAGCATTACAGACTGCCGGCCGTGTAAGCATTACAGACTGACGGCCGTGTTAGCATTACAGACTGCCGGCAGTGTAAGCATTACAGACTGCCGCCAGTATACCCATTAGAGACTGCCGCCAATATACACATTAGAGACTGGCAGCTGTATACACATTAGAGACTGCTGGCTCTTTATCTTGTATATACAGCCCTATATAATCGTCTAAGCACTTCCTGCGTCTGTCGCCGAAATCGCGCGCCAGACACCAATGAGCACAGGCTGTGCAAATTGGCGCGAGAATTCAAAGTTCGAATTTCGCACCAATTTGCAGCCGGCAACAGTGGCACGTTTGCGCCGCTGTTGCTGAATCCCAGGGACAGCGGTGCATTAGCGCCGCTGTTTGCCGGGCTGTACAGGAAACCCGCTGCTCTCCCCCCACCTCGCCTAACCCCTCATCTCCCACTGTTCTCACCCGTCTGTACACAGGGCGGGCTGTGTGATGTCACATCAGCCCGCCCTGTGTACAGACGGGTGAGAACAGCGGGAAGCGAGGGGGATACTGCCCCCCGCCTCCCACCCCACCCGAATCCTTAGTGCCCCCCCTCGGCTCCCGGTGTTCTCACCCATCACTGCCGTCATGTGACAGGGTGGGCTGATGTGACATCACACAGCCCGCCCTGGCACATGACAACTAGAGAAGACGCCGGGAGAGAACAGCGGGAGGGATCCTGGCCCCCTCGCTCCATCCTGCCCCGCCGGCTCCATCCTGCCCCCCTGGCTCCACCTTCCCCACCAGCTCCATCCTGCCCCCTGGCTCCATCCTGCCCCCCTGGCTCCATCCTGCCCCGCTGGCTCCATCCTGCCCACCTGGCTCAATCCTGCCCCCCTGGCTCCATCCTGCCCTGCTTGCTCCATCCTACCCCCCCGTCACCATCCTGCCCCCCTGACTCCATCCTGCCACCCTGGCTCCATCTTACCCCCCTGGCTCCATCCTGCTCCGCTGGCTCCATCCTGACCTGCTTGCTCCATCCTGCCCCCCCGCCACCATCCTGCCCCGCTCGCTCCATCCTGCCCCCCTGGCTCCATCCTGCCCCGCTCGCTCCATCCTTCCCCGCTCGCTCCATCCTGCCCCGCTCGCACCATCCTGCCCCCTCTGCTGGCTCCATCCTGCCCGCCGGCTCCATCCTGTCCCGCCGGCTCCATCCTGCGCCCCCATCCTGCCCCCACCTCCGCCATCATCCTGCTCCTCCAGCTCCATTATGCCCCCTTTTCCCGCTCCATCCTGCCCCGCTCGCTCCATCCTGCCACCCCTCCACCCCCGTCACCATCCTGCCCCCCTGCTCCATCCTGCCCCCCTGGCAGTTAGGTTTCCCAGGCAACGGCAGGTCCTAAAGGCCTATAGGACCTAGAAGACGGAGGTGGAGCGAGCTGGAGGACAGGTGAGTATCCTCACTGAGGATTTTTTTACTTTTACTGTGGAGGGGCAGGGAGGAGCGGAGTATCGCCATATACCATAGTGCTGCTATACATGTGCTATAAAATGCCACCATATACTATAGTGCACCTCTACATATACTGTAATATACTGCTATATACTATATGTGCTGTAATGTACCGCCATATACTATAGTGCTGCTATACATGTGCTATAAAATGCCACCATATACTATAGTGCACCTCTACATATACTGTAATATACTGCTATATACTATAGTGCTGCTATACATGTGCTGTAATGTACCGCCATATACCATAGTGCTGCTATACATGTGCTGTAATGTACGGCCATATACTATAGTGCTGCTATATATGTAATGTAATGTACCACCATATACCATAGAGGCTGCTATACATGTACTGTAATGTACCGCCATATACCATAGGGCTGCTATACACGTACTATAATGTTCCTCCATATACTATAGTGCTGCTATACATGTGCTATAAAATACCGCCATATACTATAGTGCACCTGTACATATACTGTAATATACTGCCATATACTATAGTGCTGCTATACATGTGCTATACTGTACCGCCATATACTATAGTATTACTTTACATGTACTGTAATGTACCGCCATATACCATAGTGCTGCTATACATGTGCTGTAATGTATCGCCATATACTATAGCGCTGCTATACATGTAATGTAATGTACCACCATATACCATAGCGATGCTATACATGTACTGTAATGTACCGCCATATACCATAGTGCTGCTATACATGTGCTGTAATGTATCGCCATATACTATAGCGCTGCTATACATGTAATGTAATGTACCACCATATACCATAGCGATGCTATACATGTGCTGTAATTTACCACCATATACCATAGCGCTGCAATATATATATATTTTTATGTAGTTCACTCACGTTGACTTAACAAGTTCTGTCAGTCACAGTATGTCAACTACATACATATTCTAGAATACCCTATGCGTTAGAATCGGGCCACCATCTAGTACGGTATATTCAGTTCAAACCTATATACATACAGTATATACAGACACACTAACACAAAATGTACTGTGGACCTGTATATACAGTATTGTGCTGTGTAGAGACAACCAGCCACACACAAGTACAGCCCCAAACAGCCAACCACACAGCCAACCACACAGTGACACACACAGCCAGCCACACACACATACACACACCACACAGTCACACAGCCAGCCACACACACAGTCGGCCACACACCGCCAGCCACAGCCACACAGCCCCAGCCACACATAGACATATAGCCATACAGACACACAGTCAGCCAGCCACAGCCACACAGCTCCAGCCACACAGCCACATACCCACACAGCCCCAGCCACACACAGCTACATAGCCACACAGCCAGCCACAGCCACACACAGACACATAGCCACACAGACACACAGTCAGCCACACACAGCCAGCCACACACAGCTAGCCACACAGTCAGCCACAGCCACACACAGCCCCAGCCACAGCGCTCTAGGAACACACAGACACATAGTCAGCCACACACAGCCAGCCACAGCCACATAGCCACACACCCAGCCACACACTGCCAGCCACACAGTCATCCCCAGCCACACACAGCCACAGCCACACAGCTCCAGCCACACACAGACACATAGTCAGCCACACACAGTCAGCCACAGCGTCACATAGCCACATAGTCAGCCACACAGCCCCAGCCACATGTTGAAACATAGTCAGCCACACACAGCCATCCACAGCCAGATAGCCACACAGCCAGTCACAGCCACACAGCCCCAGCCACACACAGACACACAGTCAGCCAGCCACAGCCACACAGCCCCAGTCACACACACAGTCATCCACACAGCCCCAGCCACACATGGCTACATAGCCACACAGCCGGCCACAGCCACACACAGACACATAGCCATACAGACGCACAGTCAGCCACACACAGCAAGCCATACAAAGCCAGAAACACAGCCACACAGTCAGCCCCAGCCACACACAGCCCCAGCCACAGCCACACAGCTCCAGCCACACACAGACACATAGTCAGCCACAAACAGCCAGCCACAGCCACATAGCCACACAGTCAGCCACAGACACACACAGCCACACAGCCCCAGCCACACGTAGACACATAGTCAGCCACACACAGCCAGCCACAGCCACACAGTCAGCCACAGACACAAAGCCACAGCCACACGCAGACACATAGTCAGCCACACACAGCCAGCCACAGCCAGATAGCCACACACAGCCCCAGCCACATAGACACACAGTCAGCCACACAGCCCCAGCCACACACAGCTACATAGCCACACATCCAGCCACAGCCACACACAAGACACATAGCCACACAGACACACAGTCATCCACACACAGCCAGCCACACACAGCAAGCCACACAGCCACACAGTCAGCCCCAGCCACACATAGCCCCAGCCACACACAGACACATAGCCATACAGACACACAGTCAGCCACACAGTCAGCCCCAGCCACACACAGCCCCAGCCACAGCCACACAGCTCCAGACACACGCAGACATAGTCAGCCACACACAGCCAGCCACAGCCACACCCCCACATAGCCACACAGACACACAGTCAGCCACAGACACACACTGCCCCACAGCCCCAGCCAAACACAGCTAGCCACAGCCACACAGATACAGAGTCAGCCACATAGCCACACAGTCAGCCACAGACACACACAGCCACACAGCCCCAGCCACACACATAGTCAGCCACACACAGCCAGCCACAACCACACAGCCACATAGCCACAAAGTCAGCCACAGACACACACAGTCACAGCCAGATGCAGAACAAAGTCAGCCACACACAGACACATAGCCACACAGCCAGCCACAGCCACACACTCAGCCACAAAGCAACACAGTCAACCACAGCCACACACAGCCACATGCAGTCACATAGTCAGCCACACACATCTAGCCACAGCCAGATAGCCACACACACACCTCACCAACAGCAGCTGCAGCAGCTCATCTTGCTGACTCCCGCACTGTGGAACAATCCGAGGCCCACAGACGAGGTGAGGGGCCATGGCCTGGAGGCAATTAGGGCCCACCCCCTCACCTCTCCTCCCACCCCTTCTCCTGTCAGTCTCCTCGGACCCTCACAGACACAGCTGTCAGAGGAGAGCAGTCATGGCCCCTGCTGCTCTCTCCTGACGTGTTAATAACTTGGCTGCACAGCCGCCGCTGCTCCCAGTTGTCAGTCCAGGCCTGAATTCACAACAAACAGGGCTGCAGGAGCACGGCACCATATTACTTGCCTGCAGGGGGCAGCGCTGCGCTGCTTCCCCCTGTCTTCAGAAGCTTATCGCCGCCTGAGCAGAGTGCTCATATTGGCTCATTGATAGTG
This sequence comes from Allobates femoralis, assembly GCA_033576535.1. Classification (NCBI taxonomy): domain Eukaryota; kingdom Metazoa; phylum Chordata; class Amphibia; order Anura; family Aromobatidae; genus Allobates; species Allobates femoralis. The sequence continues at coordinate 309,074,104 of JARQOC010000003.1, forward strand.
CGGCCCTGACCCCGAAAACCAATCACGACATGTCCCTGACCCTTACTAATGCATCCCTTAACATCCCTGTCTGACCTAAATGTGTCACGTAATTGCTGAGAGAAATGGTTTTATTAGTTACATGTCCCTATGTTAATAAGCAGGGTGTCATCAAGAATGCAGACACTGTGCGTTTTCTCTGGCTCCATGTCCCCCCTCACTCCCTGGTTAACATGTTCCAGTGGGCGTGATTACCTAATTCAAAAGCGCGATCCTGGTGTCTGAAATGAATTTTCTCCTTCCGGGTGTGATGCACATACACATCAATTTAAGTTACATAAACATAGAGGTTGGAGGGTCAGTGTACTTCTCACCAGAACAAAGTACAGAAGGGGAGAGACCTCAAATATTCCACATTTAACCCATCCTTAGCCCATCTACTGGCTGCCCACCTGTCAAGAACCAAAGGTCAGTCAATAATTTTCCTGCACTTTAGGCTGGCTTCACACCACGGTGCGAATCCGGGATCCGGCAAATTGGGGAGATTTTTCTCTCCGGACACAAAAATGTTGCAAGCAACATTTTTGTGACCGGAGAGGATAATCTGAATTCTCCCGTTTTCCACTGAAGGGATGAAACTGGATTGCAGAGAGCTGCCATCCGGCTCCATCCGGCCCATAGGCTACTATGGGGCCAAAAACCGGTCCGGGGCTGTCCGGTGTGACACCATGGGGTATCAGCCTGGTGGTGCTGACACCTTGCTCCCTGTGGCCGGTGTATTGCGGCCAGGGAGATTTTGGTCCATGAGATGTGTTGGAGTTTGCCTCAGGCCTAGACCCAAAAAAAGGTATAATGTTAATTGTGTGTGGGGGCTGCCATATGGGGTTGGCGCTCCCCCTTGTTAAGTTGCTATTGGTATTGTATTATTTAATAAAGGCTGCTGTGGCCAATTTACACCATGTCATTGCAGTCGTGTGTTTTATTCTTAGGTGGAAAAGTGGTGTTGGGGAGAGAAAGAAGTGACTAAATCCCTATTAACTTGTCAGGGGCATGCACCAGCACTGGGGGACGTGTGCCATCAATAGCTCAATAAATAGCTATAACTACTTAAACAGAGGGTATAGGAAATATACACACCCAACAATCTATGGATGATCCTGATTTTTTTGCACACCAGCTTTTTCTTTCCTTTTTATCATTTTGCAATATGACGAATCAGCTGTAATTCCACTTATTTCTCTTTATTCAATGTGGTGCCCTCCTTATTTGCCTGCGACCAGGGTGGCCACATAGGGAACTGCAGCCAGGCAGAAAGATAGACGGTTTATACACCAAACACCCTCACGGACACACACACACAACTAGAGGCAGCACCCAACCCGGAGCCCGGGACTCTAGGTGGGAAAGGGACGGTGGGTTTAGAGGAAAGTGGGTGGGAAGAATGTAGATCAGGTGACAGAAAGCTTAAATAGAGGAAAAGAGGAGGAAGGAGTTAGTAGGCCAGAGTGAGCCGAGCAGCACAGACATCAGAAAGACAGACACACATCCCGGTGGGGTTGGGCTTGATAGAGATGCAGAATCCACAGAGTCACAGAAACCATGGAAAGAAAGATCGTCCATAGCCGGCATCCAAGGAAAGTGTGAGGAAAGAGACTGGACCAGCAGTACTAGGTCCGAGGAACACGGCAGCACCGACCAACTACCGGCGGAGTAGTTTTTCCTAGTTTGGACTGGAATCACACGGGTTAGATGGAGTCTATTAACGCCTTGCAAGATAGGGTTACTGCAGACTAGGCACACACCAGAGTGTCGGCTCTGAGAGGAACAGAGATTCCATACCGGCTTCCCAGATTAACCGACAGGAAGCTCTAACTCCAGGTTGGAGTTCCCACAACAAGGGTTGAAGGCACAGCAGCAACCATGAGGACCCACAAGGGTCCGAGCTGCCGCCATACAACCCGGGGAGACAACAGAGAGAGAAAAACAACAGCCTGGAAGGACTTAGAAGGAGTGAGGGGTCTCAGAGTGACAGCCTGGATGCAGAGGGTTTGAGTGTTCCCGGGGTTAACTGCACAGTGAACTGTTAGGAACTGAACTATATTGTGAGCTGTGTTAACTGTGAAGAACTGACAAGTAAACCCGGTGGACACTGCCTGAGTGTCCGTGTTTGATTCCAGGCATATTGAACTTTGCATACCTTTTATCCTGTCAGGAACAGCCCGACCTGCAGTGGGGTCATCCATCTGGCTGGAGCCCATCCATCCCTCCATCCTCCTGGCAGAGCAGCGCTGCAGCGGTAGGCCCATCAGTGACCACAACCCGTTGGTGGCGTCACGACAAACTTTATCCCTTGTAAATACGCCCCTTTACTTGTGAGAACCCGTGACACAGTCCAGACCAGGACCTCCGTGACATCCCCAGCTGTACCCCGGTCCGGTACCGAGTACCCCATCCCACTGGGCTCCACAACGACACCGACTGAGTAGATCTCCATCGTGTCCAGGCCACAATGTCAGACCAAATGATAATAATACCCGGATAAGAAATCCACAAATGCAGGAGATCAAATTTGATGTCCCTTATCAAGTCCCTGGAGGCATGAACGCCCATGTCGTTACCCCCAACATGAACCACCAACACATCCGGCTGCCGGTCCACTCTACTATACTCAGCAATTTCCGGCATCACCCTGCTCCACATTAAACCACTCCAACCAAGCTATCTCATCGTTGCCACGTCTTCCTCAAGACCAAGCTACCGGCCCTCCAGGCGTACATCTGCACGTAGGGCACCCCATCACATGCAAGACTTGCCAAAAATCCAGACGAGGCAAGGATCTGCAACAGAGAAAACAACCAACCATAATGGTGGGTTTACACACACCAATCATTGTATCCAATACCTGAACCAATCTCTGGTTGCAGTGAAATCATGGACAGATTGCTCCATGTTGTACACAGCCACAAAATGGAACTATGTGTCCATGATTTCACTGCAACCAGAGATCTGTTCAGATATTGGATACAATGATTGGTGTGTGTAAACCCACCATAAGCCTATACAACAAAACTTTTAGTGGGTGCAAGCTTCAAAAAATACATGTAAACACTTACCAATAGATCAGCTGCACACCACGCTATATCTTTAAAGGGAATGCCAAATGGCTGTGTGAATTTATTGCATCATATAATAAGAATTAAGGAAATATTTATACAGCTACTTAAAGCTGGCCCTGGTCTAAAGGATAAATGTGAAAGCATTAGTTGATATCATAGCCATGAAATCATAAGCCCAGTAACTGTTTACAGAGTTCTTTCACTATACTGGGTCCTAATCTCACCCTCATGTCTGCAACCTGGAAGTGTGAATGGGAAAATGCCCTGTGCAGTTAAAATCATGGTCTTAAAGGGAATGTCTCAAGACTATATGTAAAACTCTGCCTTTAAAGGGAGTGTGTAACACCTGTGTGAATGTTCTCACATTAGTCACTGGGCGGGTGCAGCTCCAAATATAATAACTAAATGCATATCAGTATGGACGCACACCTCTTTTAGTGGGTGCAAGCTTCAAAAAATACATGTAAACACTTACCAATAGATCAGCTGCACACCACGCTATATCTTTAAAGGGAATGCCATTCCCTTTAAGACCCGCCACTGCCGATGATCCTTCACCCACACGCGGCGCGTTTGCCGAAGCCGGCCCACCCTGGTGATCCCGGGAGGGCTGTATTTCTCCTCCAGAGCACCGAGTACGGCCCCCGACCAGCACATTGCCAGGGTCCCCCGCATCACTGGTCCAGTCACTTGCCGCCTACCGACCAGAAGTAGGCCGCGAAGAGGCCCCGCCCACTTCCAACAAGCAGTGTCCAGTGTCCTTGATAAGGATTCTTCCTGGGGGCAGGAGGAGCCGCAAGATGGCTGCTGGGCCCCTCCCCCCTAGGGTCCCCACCGGGGCTCCTAGATAGTCACCTGTCACGGTGAGCGCCCTCAGGCGAATAGCGCTCCGGCGCCCGTGACCGCCGAGCACACGTTGAGCAGGCGGGTGCTCCCACAGATGGCGAATCCGGTGGCCTCGCAGTCAAAGCTGTCCGCAGCTGTTCCTGAAGGTAATCAGCACCATCTGTAGCAGAGGCCGCCCGCACCATCTCAATCAGCGCTCCAATGTCCGACATAGCTCCACACGGCTGCGCCTGATGTCACCTAGTAAGTGGTGCCAGAGGACTCCCTCCCTCACCCCACACTTCCCCTATAAATAACCTCCCCTATTAGCCAGCTTCCTTAAACCTCTCCACCAATCCCCCTCCAGACATATTCTCCCTTACTGATCCACCCCCTGACGTCCATATCACCCCTTTCTCAGTTAACTCCTTCCATTCCTTACCCATAGACTTGTCATGGCCGCCTGTCCCCCCTATTGTAAGGTTCCCTGGCTATTCTCTATTGATGGCACACGCCCTCCATTGATGGCACACGTCCCCCATTGATGGTACACGTCCCCTATTGCTGGCTATAGCCCATATGCTGCTGCCCATAGTAAAATAAAAAAGACTTTATTTACCTTCTCCAGCGCTGTCCTCCTGGTGTGTCCCTCCGTGCCGCTGTGCTCCTCCACTTCCTGGTTCTTGGTAATGCCTGTTTTTGTGGTTATAGCTATTTACTATACTTTTAAATGTTTTTATTTAGTATCTTTTGTATCTGTGTTTTTGCATATATGTGAAAAAAAAATTACTGTATTTTTCATTTTATAAGACGCACCTGATTATAAGACGCACCCCCAAATTTGGTGAAGGAAAAAAGAAAAGAATAATTTTTAGTGTTAAATGGGGTTCATCTTATAATGCCAGGATCCGTCTAATAAATCATATGGTGTATGTTCCTCATAGCCCCCTCATTCAGGTACATTGTCCATCTTCCTGGGATACAGCCCCCATCCTAGAATTAGCCCCCTTAATCTGGATATGGCCCCTTTATATTGGATATAGCCCCCTTGTGTTGGCACACGTCCCCCAGTGATGGCACACATCCTCTATTGATGTCACACGTCCCCCTGTGCTGGCACACGTCCCACTGTGCTGGCACATGTCCCCTATTGATGGAACACGTCCCCCAGTGCTGGCACATGTCCCCCAGTGCTAGCAAACGTCCCCTATTGATGGCACATGTCCCCTATTCATGGCACACGTCCCCTTTTGATGGCACACGTCCTCCAGTGCTGGCACACGTCCCCTATTGATGGCACACATCCCCCATTGGTGGCACACATCCCCCATTGGTGGCACACATCCCCCATTGATGGCACACATCCCCCATTGATGGCACACGTCACCCATTGATGGCACACGTCACCCTTTGATGACACACGTCCCCCATTGATGGCACACGTCCCCCAGTGCTGGCACACGTCCCCCATTGGTGGCACATGTCCCCCATTGGTGGCACACATCCCCCATTGGTGGCACACATCCTCCATTGATGGCACACATCCCCCATTGATGGAACACGTCACCCATTGATGGCACACATCACCATTGATGGCACACGTCACCCTTTGATGACACACGTCCCCCATTGATGGCACACGTCCCCAGTGCTGGCACACATCCCCCATTGATGGCACATGTCCCCCATTGGTGGTACACATCCCCTATTGCTGGCACACGTCCCCTATTGCTGGCACAAGTCCCCTATTGCTGGCACACATCCTCTGTTGCTTGCTATGGCCCCCCATGCTGCTGCCCTTAGCAAAATTATTTTACTATGGGCAGTAGCATGGAGGGCCATAGCAAGCACAGGGGCAGCATCTGTAATCTATGGGGGGGTTTGCAGGCACATATAATATGTGCTGCTCCCCCAGTCCATCACCTCGGTGCGGTTTCAGCACTGCGGCAGTACATATATGAGCGGGGGCACGTGACCTCCTGCTGCCACCTGCAGCCTTCCCCAGCTCCCGTACAGGCTCCAGAGCTGCCCCAACCTCCCCTGCAGTATATAATCCATATATTCGGATTATAAAACGCATCCCCCACTTTCCTCCAAAATTTGGGGAAACAAAAGTGCGTCTTATAATCCGAAAAATACGGTATATATTTGTTTAAAACAATCTTTGGTTGATCAGAGATTCACTAATGACCTCTTTCTACTCTTATATAGAATATACTAGTGCATCTCAATGAATTAGAATATCATCAGAAAGTTAATTTATTTCACTAATTCAATACAAAAAGTGAAATGCGTATTTTACACAGAGTCATTACAAACAGTGATCTATTTCAAGTACTTATTTCTGTTAATGTTGATGATTATGGCTTACAGCCAATGAAAACCCAAATGTCTTTATTTCAGAAAATTAAAGTAGGGAGAAGGAAGGATTAAACGCCGCACTGCTGTATTCCACAAGACATCAAAGGATAAATATAATATTGATTTATTAGTTAACGTGTTTCAAGGCTCCCAGACATGCCCTGAAACATGGCAATATTACATTGATTATGGCCAGGGTCACATCTCCGTTTTGACCCTAGCCTACAACAATCCGGTTTTAACTTAGAACTTTTTCCAGCGCCACATAGCGTTACCGCTATGCGGTGCTGGAAAACGCAGTCCCTAGTTACCCTATGTTTGCCTTAACTACCTGTCACACAGGCAGAGGCTCGGAGTGCGCTTTACAGCGCCGCACAGGAAACCGTTGCAGACAGCGTTTCCTGTGCGGCGCTGTAAAGCGCACTCCAAGCCGCTGCCTGTGTGACAGGTAGTTAAGGCAAACATAGGGTAACTAGGGTCTGCGTTTTCCAGCACCGCATAGCGGTAACGCTATGCGGCGCTGGAAAAAGTTCTAAGTTAAAACCGGATTGTTGTAGGCTAGGGTCAAAACGGAGATGTGACCCTGGCCTTTGATGATATTGTAATTCATTTAGATGCACCAGTACGGTATATTGTAAGCTCATGATATATAGTGAGAACTCTAACTATCCTTCCAGTATTCTACAGAGGTTTTCTGGATATGTGAAGTCACTTGGCTTGTTAATGTGTCAATTTTTTTATATCTATGCTTTGTAATATCAGATATATTATTTATTTTTTTTTATTTATCATTGATGTATATAATGAAGCAGAGAATGGTTAAATCTTTGCAAAACGATATTAACGCAGACATTTTTATCAAATTAGGTTTAAACACTGATCTCGTAATTATATTCATACACAAGAAAGGATTAGTTTAACCTTGGGATGAAAATCTCTAAAACAAATCAACATGCACAGAAGTTGAATCCCAGCCAGCATTATTACACAAAGGGCTCAAATATTAGATACATACAGCACACACTGCTCATATATTACTGTATTCACATACAGTGCTCACATATTAGATACGTACAGTGCACACTGCTCACATATTACTGTATTCACACACTGTTCACATATTAGATACATACGGCGCACACTGCTCACTTTAGATACATACAGCGCACACTACTCAGATATTACTGACGCACCCAGGGCAGGGTACTCAGATCTCAGGCGGGCAGTCTGGAGGTCACGGAAGCTGAATCCCAGCCAGCATTATTACACAAAGGGCTCAAATATTAGATACATACAGCACACACTGCTCATATATTACTGTAGACACATACAGTGCACACTGCTCACATATTAAACACATACAGTGCACAATGCTCATAAATTAGACACGTACAGGGCACAATGCTCATATATTAGACATGTGGAGCCCCTGCGGACCGGTCGCCACTAGAAGTTGCAGCAACCAGGATCGGTACGTTCAGTCACCCCAAACACATACCCAACACATTGACTAGGTCCCAAGACTAGGGACTCTATGCCAAGCAATGGGATGGTGGGAAGAGACAAGTGGAGGGTGAGGAAGTTAGATAGAAAGAGGTCAGGGGAGGAAACAAAAACCAGAAAACACCACAGGAAGTTAGCCAGTTAATCAGTGAGGAGCAGCAGTTCAGTTCAGTCAGACAGAGAACACTTTCATTACACGAGACTGAAAGGACATGGACCCGGCAGCCTGTAACATCCTAAGGCTGTTTCGGGTCCTGGGCTACAGACAGCAGAGATACAGAAGGAGTACTAGGGGCACAGGTAGTGAACAATCTACCAGTGCACCCAAATTAGTGGGAAAGCTGAAGGTCGGAGGCAGAAATCAGGGTGGCGGCTCTGAGGTGGTCAGGATGCTCCAAGCCCCCGTGAACCAAACCCCCGGTGCAGCAAAGAGAAGGCTGCCGTACTAGGGCCAGGGGTCAAGGCAAGTCACCCAATAAAGGCCCGTGGCCACTGGATCGTAGCTTTGCAAGCGGAAGAGTAAGAAAGAGAGGCTCATGTAAAGGAACACAAAAAGGGGTGATCTGGATGAGCCATCCTGACTGCTAAAAGACTACCGGAGCCGCCACTGCACTGTCTTGTAATTTGAAAATCTGCAGAGAAAGCAAAGTAAACCAGGTTGAAGCTCACCACTGTGTGAGACTGTCATTTCTGCACCTGAGGAAAGGTAGACTGAATCGCCAAGCTGGCAGCAGGAGCCTGCCTGAGAGTGTCCCTGACCCCTGCCAGCAGCCAGTGCAGCCCCGCTGGCCTCCTATTCCCCAAATTACCTCCACAGACTATCCGGTTGCCCTGGGGACCTGCTCTTCCCGTGGAGAGCTAAACCATCAGAGCTGCTATTTCCATCATCACCAGAGGTCCCAACTGCAGCAGCGGCTATACCGGCCGCATTCCACAGGTGGCTTCACGGACAAAACTTTTATTTTTGCATATATTTTTCTTTCATCCCTTTTTCAACTTGCCCTTATTAACTGATCGCCCGACAAGGGATCACAGACGGGTCACGCCACCGTGACATCCCACAGCCCCAGACATCGGGAGGGCCCGGTTCCGAATACCCCATGATCCCCATCCGGGGAGAGTCAGGCTCATATATTACTGTAGACACATACAGCACACACTGCTCAGGTATTAAACACATACAGTGTATGCAAATCAAATCATAAAATATTCCCCCATCTGCCTAAAGCTGTGGGATTTGGCACCATACTTTTCTATACCAAGGGGTCGTCTTTGTCACCACCGCTGCATTGTGAATGTCTGATATGTATCAAAGAGATGATTATTTTCTGCAATGTGAATTTGAGACTTATAATCCCACAAAGAGTTAAGACATGTTTGTGTCCTGAGAGAGGTGTGGGTGTACCTCAGGTAGTATATCAGTTGACTGTTTCTGGGTCAGATGGTCTTTCTTGCAAGGCAATGGAAAGAGCACTCTTGCTGGAAGCAAGTGAAGAGAATGTGTGAATGGAGCACGCCATAGTTTCAGATAGGGCAATGGGCTTGAAACCTGGGTATGAATACTGACTGGGGTCAGTGGAACCTGTTTGGGTGATTCAGCATTGTAAATGGACTACAGACTTTATGTTCATGTACTAAAGAGCTGAGGAATGGCTCATTGTGTGCTATATTGTTATGGAGTGTAGTTTATGGAGTGGTAAATAAACCATACAGACTTTTAAATGGAGAAGTGTTGTGCCTTTTGCTACCTCGACGACTGGCAAGCAAGTGAGTAACCCCATGTTATGGTCTGAACAGTTGAAACTAATACAGCGCACACTGCTCACATATTAGATACATACAGCGCATACTGCTCAGATATTACTGTATTCACATACAGTGCTCACATATTAGATACGTACAGTGCACACTGCTCACATATTACTGTATTCACACACTGTTCACATATTAGATACATACGGTGCACACTGCTCACTTTAGATACATACAGCGCACACTACTCAGATATTACTGACGCACCCAGGGCAGGGTACTCAGATCTCAGGCGGGCAGTCTGGAGGTCACGGGTGGCTGCCTGAGACTGTGGCCCTGGTGGTCAATGAATAAGGGGAAAAATAATATATAATGTTTTGTGACGCCACCTGCAGAACCTGGTGATGCTCACCAGCGCCGCTACAGCCCTCCGGTGGTCGGTGCTATTGCGGCAGTGATGGTATAGTCCTCCGCAGGCAGGAATGGACCGCCTCGGCAGCGTTTCTGTGGGAGGAATCAGTTTAAGCAAGGAAAGATGCAGCAGAGTCGATAAAGTCACTTCACCGGGTACTTGGAAAAACAATGTCTCTCAACGGGAGTCTATTGTAAGAAAATTGATCATTGTTCTATTCGGGCGATCCGGATGGCAAACCATCCAAGTGGGCCGGGGTAACGCTCATATGTCACCTGCTCACCTCTGTAGAGATCACGCCAGGGATGTCCTTTCCTCAAGAACGATTCCACGTCCCGCTGAGAGAAAACGTCGTCAAATAATCCGGGTTCCCTTAGAAACTCTCATCCGTCCTTTGGTATACGGAGACCACAGTTCCAGACTTGTGCAGCTCGATGGGAAGTGGGGGCTGAGCTCGAGCCTCATCTCTCTGTCTCCTGGTGGCCTGCTCTCTCTGGTAACAGTCCTCCCGTCACTGTTGCATCCTGACCTGGTCTCTCTCATCCAGGGCTGGCTGGGTGCTCTGTAGCGACAGGTACTGTGGGGGTGGTGAATGCTGCTGAATGCCTTTGATGTTGGCTGTGTCTCCATGGAGCCGAGGATGGTGGGAACTCTTTTTCGGTGCTGCTGCCAGGTGCTCCACCAAGCCGCTTCTGGAGTGCTCCCTGCCGAGGTGCCATTCAGTTCTTCGTCATCATCGTCTCCGTCATAAAAGTCCTCAACCTCTACATCTGGTGCTGTGGGTGGTTGCGCTGCCTCCAGCCGGAGACAGCTGCTGGCCCGGGACGGTGGTGGAGTCGGGGGTTCGGGTTTGGGTCCCTGTGTCCCGGGTCTGGAGGGTGGTGGTAAGGCTGCGCGATACTCCTCTTCTGCTCTTGCTGCTATCGCTGCCTCCCGTGCCTCGCGGGCCGTCCTCCGAGCCGAGAGCTCGAAGGTCCGCTTGGCACTCCACCGCCGACACACCCAAGTCAGCGTTTGCTCCATCTCCTGCCAGAGCCGGGTGAACGAATCCCGCCAGTAGTCGGCGTTACCTCAATGGTTAGTTGGGATGCTGCTGCTGTGTCGCCTTGCTCGGCGCGGGTCTGCACCTCCAGCTCTCTGACCACATCTCTCCACCTGGGTGCTGCCATGCTGCCGGGTACGAAGGAGTCTGATGGCATCTGTCCTTCTTTTCCAGTTTGTACAGCTATGGGCGGGCACTCCCTGGGAACTTCCTGTGGGCCGTCCCCCTGATTGATTGATGGCAATCGGGGCAGCCACACTTTATGGCGCCTCTGTATACGCCCTCCTTCTTCTAGGGGCTGAGGCACGCCCACGGGCCTGCACATAGTGTTTAGTTCATGGCAACGGTGCCATCTTGGGTCCCCATGCGATAATGGCGGGAACCTATTTTTGGCGCCTAGCAGGCAGAAAAAGTCAATTTTAAGTCCGAATTCAAAGGCGCACAGTACCCGGTGGTACCGAGCACGATATCCTGTTCTTGACACCAGAATTTGACGCACCCAGGGCTGGGTACTCAGAACTCAGACGGGCAGTCTGGAGGTCACAGGTGGCTGCCTGAGACTGTGGCCCTGGTGGTCAATGAATAAGGGGAAAAAAAAATATATAAAGTTTCGTGACGCCACCTGCAGTACCTGGTGATGCTCACCAGTGCCGCTAAAGTCCTCCGGTGGTCGGTGCTATTGCGGCAGTGATGGAATAGTACTCCGCAGGCAGGACTGGACCGCTAGGGCAGCGTTTCTGTGGGAGGAATCAGATTAAGCAAGGAAAGATGCAGCAGAGTCGATAAAGTAACTTCACCGGGTACTTTACTGAAAAACCTTCGGTAATCATTACAGTCGTTCAGTGCAGTAAGATGTTACAGCGACAAATGGCTACGGGTGCTGCAAGTGGATTTTATGGTTGGTAAATGGATCCCTCACTGTGTGCCTTTCTTGTTCTTTCCCTTGCCTCCCAGTGGCGGTGAAGTCTGATCTCATGTAGATTAAATCTGACCTCCTGCTGTTCCTCTTTACCTCCCTTGTTCCCATAAGGCAAACCTTCTTTTGGGCACTGCGGACTGTTCTGCAGTTTCTGATTCCCCTCTAATGGGTTCTTTGGGAGTCAGGGCAGTATCTAGAGATACCCCCGGTGAACGGATTTTCTGTAGGCCGGGAAGGTTCCTGCAGGTGCGGGCTCCGGTACCCGGTTCCTCTCCTGGGGCAAACTCTCTGGTTACTTTGCTCCCTACTCCTTCTTCTTATCTGGGATCTGTTCTTTTCCTTCCTGGGTCCCTCAGCCGAGGAGACCCTCCTTGCTCCTTATGAGCTTGTCCCAGACGCCCATTATTTCGTCCAGGCCCACCTTCTGGCTGCCTTCCTCCCGAGTCCTAGACTGACTCTAGACTAGACGGCTCTCTAGTGCCCCCTGGGGGTGACTATATACTATCCCGGGGTCCCTCCCACTGTGTGACTAGTGTGGGGTGTGGGTACAGGGTTCCACCTACTGTCCATAACTCCACTTGCAGTGGGGTGACTACACTGCTTTTATGGGTGTAGTACCCCTTTTGTGGCTCCTACATGGTGGGGCGCCACATTACTGTATTCACATACAGTGCTTACATATTAGATACATACAGCGCACACTGCTCACATTAGATACATACAGCGCACACTGCTCACATATTAGATACATACAGCACACACTGCTCACATATTAATGTATTCACATACAGCACACACTGCTCACTGTGACACTTCATTATATATAACAGGGTTGCTCACTTGTTTCCTGGTCATAGAGGCAGCTACAGAACATGGTTCTTTATTTAATTTCCTCTGATTTATTCACTTCTCCATAAACCAATCACAGCGAAGCATAAAACATAAGCCTTTCCTTGGCTTTAAGCTACATACATCTTACACAGGATCACAGTCCCTTTACCTGCGGGATCACCCAAACAGGTTGCACTGACCCCAGAAAGTATTCAAACCTGGGTTTCAAGACCATTACCCTGTCCGGAGCTATGGCGTGCTCCAAACACGTGTTCACTTGCAGGAACCTGCTAGCATCAAAGACCATCTTATTCAGAACCAGTCACCTGATGCTCCCTGAGACACATCCACAGGTAGAGAGGTGTGTTCAGTCAGACACACAAACCTGCATGCATTAACCCCTCTTAGCATACAAACATTCACTTAAATCCTTGAACTAATTGTGCGGGATTATAAATCTCAAATGCACACCAAGTTCACACTGCAAAGATTAACCACCTCTGTGATACATACTGACCATTTATAATACAGCTGGCCTCCACATTATATCACATATTAGGCACATATAGCCCACACTGCTCACATATTACTGTAGAGATATACAGCATACACTGTGTGGCGCCCCGCAACGAGTGCGTCACAGGAGTGTATTGCAGCCAAGACAGCAGCAGCAATATTCTCTGACTAAGCAATGACACAGTTAAAACTCAGAGCTCCATACCCTACATGCACATCAGCATAGAGGGCCAATAAGGTCCTGGTGGGCGGAGTGTAGTGGTAGAGTGTGTAGTGGAGAAGAAGAAGGGAGAGGAAGCAGGTCAAGATTTGCAACGTAGGAGAGGAGGCCTGCACAGTCCCGTGCAGCCCCCTGGCCGTCACCCCAGGTTGGGTGCCATTACTCTGGTGCCTTAACAACCGGACCCTGGGCGAATGCATACGGGTCAAAACATCCCCGTGCCCACTTACAACCGGATTACTGGTTCCGAAGCTGGGAGTCGTTTATCACTGCCATGCAAACCAGGAGTGGAGGGACCGCTTCATAGGAGCACCCCACCACCGCCGCACACACAGAGTCGTCTAGCCAGCGGAGTACCCACTAAAAAGACCCAAGGCTCCCCACAAATCCGGTCAGAATTCCCCGGTAGGGAACTTGAAGCAGCCTCCTTGTACCCGATCTGGCACCTCAAGGCGACAACGGCAACACAAACTAGTTAGAATGGAGGAACACCGCTCTGAGAAACACTGGTCATTGCTGAGTCCACCCGGTCCGTTACCCGTTAACTGTATGCCATGTATCACCTGCTGGTTACAGTAAAGTACCCGTTACAGAGACTATCAGTGTCCGTGCCTTTTTCTGAACTGTCCATCTCCGCAGGTAGAAGGTAACTGCAGCTGCCTCGCAACATCTTGTGCAGCTCCTGGCTCTGGGGACTCCCGATCATCCTGTGGGAAGCATTCCATCTTGCTGCATTCCATGCCCCGGAGGCCCAAGCAGCGCCGGTTGACATCACCGGAACACTCACAGGTGGCGTCACGACTTGAAACAACCTTTTCAATCTGTTCAGCCAATATTCCTTTGAATCTGGACCACTGGGCCCAACTTCGGCAGGCGCGGTCCCGTGACAGGAGGAAGAAGCTTTGCCTGCCCCGTGAAGTCCCGACCACCGGTATGGGTCTAGACAACTGATTAACAGTGGCGTAACTTCAGGCCCAGGGGCCCCGATGCGAAAGCTCCAACGGGGCCCCCAATTATTGCAAATCCTTAATAATATTAGTCTTTTTCTATGGGCCAAAGTGACTTGTGGGCCCCCCTAGGCTGCAGGCCTCGAGTGCGACCGCAACCCCTGCACCTATTGTATTTATGCCCCTGCTGATTAAATAAATATAAGATACCGCAAGCATTGCTGGCTGGTGGAACTTTTCCAGGGTGGATGCCTCATCGAGGTGGGGGGGGTTGTGCTGTCAGGTCCGGCTGGGTGAGGAGTGGGGGTGTGGGGGTGGGGAATGGGGGGGATGCTGTGTCAGGTCCGGCCGGGTGAGGAGCGGGGGGGGGGGAGGGGGCTTTGGGCGTCCTTCACACACTCACCGCGCTCTGCTCCCACTTTGTCTTTGCAGCAGCTGGCCGGCCCATTTCATTACAGGGGCACTTGCCCCCCTGCCACCTGGGCCAGTCCGCTCCTGCTGCTAACATATTAGATACATGCAGCACACTGCTCACATATTTGATACATACAGTGCACACTGCTCACATATTAGATACATACAGTAAACATTGCTCACATATTAGACACATACAGCACACACTGCTCACTTATTACATACATACAGTGCACACTGCTCACATATTAGATACATACAGTAAACATTGCTCACATATTAGACACATACAGCACACACTGCTCACTTATTACATACATACAGTGCACACTGCTCACATATTAAATACACAGTGCACACTGCTCCCATATTAGATACATACAGTGCACACCACTTCCATATTAGATACATACAGTGCGCACTGCTTCCATATTAGTTACATACAGTGCACACTGCTCACATGTTAGATACGTACAGCGAACACTGCTCATATGTTAGGTACATACAGTGCACACTGCTCCCACATTAGATACATACAGTGCACATTGGTCACATATTAAATACATACAGTGCACACTGCTCACACATTAGATACGTACAGTGCACACTGCTCACATATTAAATACATACAGTGCACACTGCTCACACATTAGATACGTACAGTGCACACTGCTCACACATTAGATACGTACAGTGCACACTGCTCACATATTAAATACATACAGTGCACACTGCTCACACATTAGATACGTACAGTGCACACTGCTCACATATTAAATACATACAGTGCACACTACTCACATATTAAATAAATACAGTGCACACTGGTCACATGTTAGATACGTACAGCGCACACTACTCACATATTAAATACACTAGCTGTGAGCCCGATTCTAAAGAATCGAGAGTCTAGAATCTGTATATAATTTTTTTAAGAGTTTTAAATAATAGACTTAAACACCAGATATATGACTAAGTAGGCGATGTAGGCAGAACTGTGAGGGTAGCAATATAGTGGAGGTGTAGACAGGGCCGCAGCATCCATGAGGCGACATGAAGTGTCAGCCTCAGGCGGCGAGCTCTGCTGGTAGACATGGGGCGGCGTCTTCAGGAGCTGGTGGTAGTGCGGCCCCCTGCAGATGCCGCTCCTACAGTCCTGGCCGCCGACGCTGCGACCAGGCTTGGCGTATCTGGGGCTGCTGGCGGGGCATCTCCTGCCGCAGCGGCAGCGGCCGCGGTCTCCAAACACCAAACACCCCCCCCTCCAGTGTGGCAGTGTGAGCTGCGTGAGCGGCAGCGGCCGCGGTCTCCAAACCCCCCCCCCGTGCGGCTGTGTGAGCCGGCTGTGTGAGCTGGCTGTGTGAGCCGGCTTCATGCTTCACTGTGCCTCGCGCTGACAGGACCTGTGATGATGTCAAAGGAAGGGAGGAGTCAGGCGGGTCACATGATCAGCTCCTCAGTATGCAGCCAGGACTCCACCATGGTGCTGGATGAGGTGAAGTTTATGTGTGGGGCTGAGGCTTTACAGTGTAAATTAATGTAGCAGAGCTGTGTATGTATGAGGTATATGGAGTGGAGCTGAGTGTTCAAGGTGTACAGAGTGGAGGTGCGTGTGTATGAGGTGTATGGAGTGAAGCTGTGTATGTACGAGGTGTGCGGAGCGGAATCGTGTGTGTATGAGGTGTGCGGAGTGGAGCCGAGTGTGTACGAGGTGTACAGAGTGGAGCCGTGTGTGTACGAGGTGTACGGAGCGGAGCCGAGTGTGTACGAGGTGTACGGAGCAGAGCAGAGTGTGTATGAGGTGTACGGAGCAGAGCCGCGTGTGTACGAGGTGTACGGAGCAGAGCCGCTTGTGTATGAGGTGTATGGAGCGGAGCCGAGTGTGTATGAGGTGTATGGAGCAGAGCCGCTTGTGTACGAGGTGTATGGAGCAGAGCCGCTTGTGTACGAGGTGTATGGAGCAGAGCCGCTTGTGTACGAGGTGTATGGAGCAGAGCCGCGTGTGTACGAGGTGTACGGAGCGGAGCCGCTTGTGTATGAGGTGTACGGAGCGGAGCCGAGTGTGTACGAGGTGTACGGAGCGGAGCCGAGTGTGTACGAGGTGTACGGAGCGGAGCCGAGTGTGTACGAGGTGTACGGAGCGGAGCCGAGTGTGTACGAGGTGTACGGAGCGGAGCCGAGTGTGTACGAGGTGTACGGAGCGGAGCCGAGTGTGTACGAGGTGTACGGAGCGGAGCCGCTTGTGTATGAGGTGTATGGAGCAGAGCCGCTTGTGTACGAGGTGTATGGAGCAGAGCCGCTTGTGTACGAGGTGTATGGAGCAGAGCCGCTTGTGTACGAGGTGTATGGAGCAGAGCCGCTTGTGTACGAGGTGTATGGAGCAGAGCTGCTTGTGTACGAGGTGTATGGAGCAGAGCCGCTTGTGTACGAGGTGTATGGAGCAGAGCCGCTTGTGTACGAGGTGTATGGAGCAGAGCCGCTTGTGTACGAGGTGTACGGAGCAGAGCCGTGTGTGTACGAGTTGTACGGAGCAGAGCCGCTTGTGTACGAGGCGTACGTGGTGTACGGAGCTGAGTGTGTACTAGGTGTACGGAGCGGAGCCATGTGTGTACCAGTGGTGGCCCCCCGAGCATGCCGCTCCTATAGTCCCGGCCGCCTCTGCCGGCAGCATTCTTCTCCCAAGTCCTTGCCCCGCTGTCCACCCCTCTGCAGCTCAGCACGGCGGGGAACAATGATGTCATCACTTAGCGCCACTGTGCTGAGACGTGCAGAGCGGCAGAGGAGATGCTGAGGAGAAGAGGTATTTACTTTTTATTTTTTTAATAGTTTTTTTTAGTGAGTACACTGATGGGAAACTATGTAATGTACAATATAATATAGGACAATGGGGGTGCAATATACTATATGGAGAACTATTGTGGCCCATTATATTATATGGAAGACTATGGGGGTGCATTATACTATAAGGAAGGCTATAGGGGATGCATTATACTATATGGAGGACTATGAGGCTGCATTATACTATATGGAGGACTATGGGGGTCCAATATGCTGTATGGAGAGCTATGGGAGTGCAGTATGCAATATGGGGGTGCATTATGCTATATGGAGGACTCTGGGGGTTCATTATGCTATATGGAGGACTGTGGGGTGCATTATACTATTTGGAGGACTGTGGAGGTGCATTAATCTATATGGTGGACTGTGGGGGTGATTATTCTATATGGAGGACTGTGGGGCTGCATTATTCTATATGGATGACTGTGGGGTGCATTATTCTCCATGGATGAGTGTGGGGGTGCATTATTTTATATCAAGTACTGTGGGGGTGAATTGTTCTCTATGGAGTTCTGTGGGGGTGCAATATGCTATTTGGAGGACTACGGGGTGCAATATACTATATGGAGGACTAGGGGGTGCAATATACTATATGGAGGACTGTGGGGGTGCGTTTTTCTATATCGAGTACTGTGGGGGGTGCATTCTATTTTATAGAAGACTATGGGGGTGCATAATATATGGAGGAATGCGGTATACTATGTGGAATACTATGGGGGTGTATTATATTATATGGAGCAAATTATACTATTTGGAAGCCATTATAATATTTGGAGGGCTCTGTGGGAGGCATGATAATACTTGGAGGCTACAAGGGAGCCTTTATACTTTATGAAGGGCTATTTGAGGGCTGTGTTGGGGGCCATTATACTGTACATAGGTCCATTTTACTACATGGAGGGCTGGGCGGCGGTCATAGTTGGGGATCATGCTGTACTGGGGTAGTTGCAGGAGGTGCAGTAGGGTCATCATACTGTGCATGTGGAGGAATGCACTGTGGGGGATCATACAGTGTTTGTGGGGCACTTTTGTTGGCATCACACTTTAGAGGGGCAATGAAAGGGGAATCTAGGGGCTTCAGTAGGAGGAAAATTACTTTGTAAAGGCTGACATATTGTGAGAGATGTACCTATGTGACCCAGCCAAATATTGCTTTTGTTGGGGGGTGCCCAATTAGAACTTCTGCTATGGGGCCCTATGATTTCTATGATGCAGGATGCATTGTCCCTCTGCTGCAGGACTGATTGGCCATAACTTAGGCTGGTTTCAGATTTGCATTTGTGTCTGCATGCGCAGGGCATGCAAACGCAGGGCAAACGCTGCCATACTGATGTGAACGCAGAGGAGATTCTCATCAGTATGGTGCTCGGCCAGCCAATCAGTGATCTCGACGGCGGCCGGGAGGCGGAGATCTGTGGCGGAGATCCTCCACCTCCCAGCCGCCGCCGACGAAATTTCAATGTGATCCGCAGCGTTCTCCTGCGCTGCCATGTGGAGGACAGTGCGGATTCATTGAGATCCATGCATTGTTTGTGCACTCGCGGGCACTTGCTGATAAAACAAGCACCTGTGAACGCACAAAAAATGCAACATGTTGCATTTGGAGGGCGGAGGAGGGCGTATAAATTATGCGCATCCAAACAGAATCGTTCCCATGTTAAACATAGGAACGCAGCGTTTGGCTGCGTTCTGTTACGCTTGCGTTCCGAATGCAAATGTGAAACCACCGTTACACACCAGGTCCAGTGCTGCCCCTCGGTACATTCAGGCATCCAGCCATCTTTCTCCTGAGCGGCGGTTGGTCGGTGGTGCTCTTCCCCCTTCCTGCTACCATATCCTTTGCTCAACCCAATAGGAAGGACCCTGTTATTAATTACATAAAGACAGCCCCGTGTGTGGCGTTTGTGATTGGCTAAGCAATTTGGGAGTAAGTGTGGTCTGTTGGATGGAGAAGAAGCGCCATTTTACCAACTTAGTGCAGTGGCGGCTTGTTGATGCTCAGACTGCAGGTCTTTACCTGTGTTGTGTGGAAGGTGCGGCATGGCGACTTGTCTGAATATTCAGTGCCAGGCAGCGGTCCAGAGTTTTGCAGGCGTGTGCCAGAGGTTGGCAATCAGTTCTGCCTGCAGGACCACGGCTCTGCCAGTTGTCATTATGTGTCTAAATGCTTGTGCCAAGCTGCCATTGCCATTAATGATCCTTGTTCTGGATTCTTCTGTGTGGTTCTTGTATGTGCGTGTGATGGTGCAGACATCTTTGTGTGGAGATCTTTTTTTTCTGTTTCAGTAAACTAAAATGTCCACTATTTTGCTCATTTTTACAGGATAAATATAAATCTGTAGGAACCAGATTTATTTTTATCAATTAAAATTTTTTTCTAGCGGGTGGGGGGGGGGGCGCCGTTTTGCAGTTCGCCTCAGGCAGCAGAGAGGCTAGGTTCACCCCTGGGTGTAGAAAGAGTTAATGTCAGACTAACAGGACTATAACAGAGTAGGAACTTATAATGATATCAAAAATGTTATTGAAGGAGTTAATGTTCCACAGGCACTCGCACAACAGACACAGCGCTGTAAATTATATCCAAAATGGTGTTCAAGGGGTTAATGTACCAGTGGCAGTAGTTATAAACACTACCAAATATGCAGTTAATGCTGAACTGGTATATAATGGGTTAATTTCGCAGTGTCATTACAACTATACACTGTGTAATAGAAATAACAACAATAATGGAATATAAGGGTTAATGTTCCTACTGGCAGTAGTAAAGAGACTACAAAGTAGGAGTTAAGGCAGAAATGGTATATAAGGGTTAATTCGCAGTGGCAGTACAACTACACACTGTGTTATAGAAATTACAGATAAAACGGAATGTAAGGGGTTAATGTTGCTACTGTCAGTGAGTACAATGAGAGAAGCGCCTCACTGGCTATTGAGATACATGGAGGACTTTGATGTTTAACTTTGAGTAAATTTGAACTCAAAGTCCTCAATGTATCTCAATGGAAGTAGGCGCTATTCTCATTGGTCGCTGTAGCTGGCGCCGACAATGAGAATAGCGCTCACTTACACGGTAAATTTGAAACTCAAAGTCCTCCATGTATCTCAATGGGAAGTGAGGCGCTATTCTCATTGGTCGCTGTGTGCTGGCGCCGACCAATGAGAATAGCGCCCACTTACATGGTAAATTTGAAACTCAAGTCCTCATGTATCTCAATAGAAGTGAGGCGCTATTTCATTGGTCGCGCCAGCACACAGCGACCAATGAGCTTCGCGCCTCACTTCCTATGGAATACATGGAGGACTTTGATTTCAATTTAGCGCGAAGTGAGGCGCTATTCTCATTGTCGCGCAGCACCCGACCAATGAGATAGCGCCTCACTTCCATTGAGATCATAGACTTTGGTTTCAATTGCTGTAAGTGAGGCGCAGCTCTTGGTCGCTGTGTGCTGGCGCCGACCAATGAGCAATGCGCCTCATTTACAGGTAAATTTGAAACTCAAAGTCCTCCATGTACTCAATAGGAAGTGAGGCGCTATTCTCATTGGTCGGCGCCAGCACACAGCGACCAATGAGCTTCGCGCCTCACTTACAGCGGTAAATGTAAACTCAAAGTCCTCCATTACCGAATAGGAAGTGAGGTGCGAAGCTCATTGGTCGCTGTGTGCTGGCGGCGACCAATGAGCATAGCGCCTCACTTACAGCGTAAATTTGAAACTCAAAGTTCCTCCATGTATCTCAATAGGAAGTGAGGCGCGAAGCTCATTGGTCGCTGTGTGCTGGCGCCGACCAATGAGCTTTGTGCCTCACTTACAGCGGTAAATGTGAAACTCAAAGTCCTCCATGTATCTCAATAGGAAGTGAGGCACGAAGCTCATTGGTCGCTGTGTGCTGGCGCCACCAATGAAAATAGCGCCTCACTTCCCATTGAGATTCATGGAGGACTTTGAGTTTCAAATTTACCGCTGTAAGTGAGGCGCAAAGCTCATTGGTCGCTGTGTGCTGGCGCCGACCAATGAGCATAGCGCCTCACTTCCCATTGAGATTCATAGCGGTCTTTAAAGCTGTGCATGGCCAGGCCCTTGGTTTATTTTCGGCCACGGCACCGGCTCTCGGCTCTCGCGGTTCGTGTCGCGTGGCGCTCGCCACAACAAAGCCACGAACACAGCCACGAACAAAGCCACGGAAGTGGCGCGGTGTGCGACGGAAGTCGCTACGGCAATTATATAATAGATACAGTGCACACTGCTCACATTTAGATAGTAGAGCGCACACTGCTCACATATTAGAATACATACAGTGCACAACTCCACACATTAAATACATACAGTGCACATGGTCACAATTAGATACATAATGCACACTGCTCACATAAGATACATACAGGCACACTACTCCACATTAGATACATACAGTGCACACTGCTCACAGTTAGATACATACAATGCACACTGCTCACATATTAGATACATACAGCGCACACTGCTCACATTAAATACATACAGTGCACACTGCTCACATGTTAGCATTAAATATACAAGCGCACACTGCTCACATATTAAATACATACAGTGCACACTGCTCACATGTTAGATAAATACAGCGCACACTGCTCACATATTAAATACATACAGTGCACACTGTTCACACATTAGATACGTACAGCGCACACTGATCACATGTTAGATACATGCAGTGCACATTGCTCACATATTAGATACAGTACATACCGTGCACACTGCCATATATTAGTTTAACACTAGAAAAGGGAAAGAGAAGCCAATATTGTCTTATCATTGATAAAAAAGTGGACTAAATTTAATTAGTCACTCACCTGGAGGGGTTTGTGTAGCACACAACCAGCGTCAGGACAACAGGTAATAGCTGCTGCAAGGATCCACACCACAATGGTCAACGTAGTTCAAAATTGCAGAGGGTGGACGTGTATACGGACCTGCGCGGCATAGACCAGAACGATCATACGGTGTTCATCATTATAGTGTTTATTTCCGAGCGTTTCGGAGTTAGTCCCAACTCCTTCCTCAGGAATGGTACAATGTCCTGAGGAAGGAGTTGGGACTAACTCCGAAACGCGTCAGAAATAAACACTATAATGATGAACACCGTCAGATCGTTTTGGTCTATGCCGCGCAGGTCCGTATACACCGTCCACCCTCTGCAATTTTGAACTACATATATTAGTTTAAACACATACAGTGCACACTACTCAAATACTACTGAAGACACATACAAGGGCACACTGCTGTCTATTAGACACATGTCCCCTTTCAGAAAACTTTTACCCATAGGCTGAGTTAACTTTTAATAAAATCCTGTTACTGAGCTCAGTGATTGGCTGCAGTCTTGTAGATGTGACATCATTGCTGCAGCCAAACAACAGAGGCCAGAGCAGCGGTGGAGATGTAGCGCTGGACGGGGGAATGTAAGTAAAACTCAAATTGAATTTTTGTAAATGAGCTTATGGGCAAACGTTTTATGAAAGGGGACAACACCATTAAGGCTCATTACACATCATTTTTGGCTGAACCAGATGAATATTTGTGTATATTATAGAAACCTTACCATTCAAGTTCATAGCAATATAGCAGAAAATCATACAGGGTATACACATGAAATATGGGCTCTTGACTTACCACATTAACAAGTTGAGTTATTGCTACTTCAAAGTGCACCATAACAGGATCAGAAACATTTTCAACTGGTCTTATATATTGGTTGTAATGCATGAAGAGCTTATGGAAAAGCCTCTCTTCAGTGTTGCTTTGCATAGAACCTGCAAAAAGTGGGGATTTGTATGTGAAAACAATGGATCTTTATTCCTTTAGTCATCCTAAATGCACAACACTGGCAGCAAAGCTTCATTAACAAGGCTACTTGTCCTATGTGATAGACAGAATGACTTTGTGCATCAACTAGCGCGGCTGTCAGACTGTGGCATATCTAAAAGGATTACCGGAAAATGTGTGAACAGCTTCTTTGTACATGGCTGAAATCAAAGCCATGTGCAATATTATTATATTTTGTAAAGTACTATAATTCGCTATAACTTTTGTTATACCCATATTTCATAATTATTTATTATATACAATACTGATTATCCCCTTTAGTTAATCATGCACAGTTGTCACAGTTGCTATGCTACATCTTTTTGTGGTCACTACCTTTGGTTCTGTTTTTTATTACCGTATCTTAGAAGTAGCCATAACAGCTGGCAGGATACTGTATCTCTGCGATGGAGGCACAAACTAATGCCATCCATATAATTGTGGTAATTTGTGACTATTTCTGATAAGCTGTGTCTGCAGTGTTCACATATCATATATCCGTGATTTCCTGGTACATGATATTAAAGTGTAACCGTCATTTAAGTTTTTATTTAATAATTATATAGAACAAGTGATTATAATCAACTTTCAAATATACTTTACTAATGAAATCTGGAAGGAAACCTTTAAAAATATCCACAAGATGTCCCCACTAGACTGTGTCTGAAGCTCATTCTCGATGAGATCTGTCTTCAGGGGACGGAGCCTATACAGTTATCAAAATACAGCTGATAAGACTCTCAAGTTACTTCACAGTGCTGAGCTCATCATGCTGACGCCTCCATTTACGTGGCTCTGAACAGAGTAGATCTAGGTGATTGGAGGAGTCAGATAAGATCTCACAGCAGCTGTTTGAGTTCTGCACTGTGCCTGCATGAGGTATCTTGAGAGTCTTATCAGCTGTATTGTGAAACCAAAGAATATGAGTCTGCACACATTGGAAGCAGCAGTGTGAACTGCGACCAATCCCCACCAAAAACATGAAAAACCAATGCAAAAACCGTATAAGTGTCACACAAAAGGCGCTCTGCTGTAAAAAATATAAATAGCCAGTGCCGTGACAAAAAACAGGGCCTTTTGGTTTATACGGTTTTGCAAAAAACGTACAGTAAGCTGCCTCAAGAACTTCACGGTGAGCCCTGGTAGAGACAGTCCTAACTCTGTCCCTAGATGCTACGTTAAAAACCTGCCTGTGTGTACATACCTCTGGGCAGGGCGCGGGAGAGCACAGGAAAATCTCACCTTGTAAGGCTGTGTGGCTGGCAGCTCTGTGTGCAGACTTCATAGGGGAGGGGCGGGTGCCTCCAATCTCTGCTGGACCAGCAGGGGTGAACATGAAACCAAAGAATATGAGTCTGCACACATTGGAAGCAGCAGTATGAACTGCGACCAATCACCACCAAAAACATGAAAAACCAATGCAAAAACCGTAAAAGTGTCACACAAAAGGCGCTCTGCTGTAAAAATTATAAATAGCAAGTGCCGTGACAAAAAACAGGGCCTTTTGGTTGATACGTTTTTGCAAAAAACGTACAGTAAGCTGCCTCACCAACTTCACGGTGGGCAAAAACGTATAAACCAAAAGGCCCTGTTTTTTGTGTGACACTTATACGGTTTTTGCATTGGTTTTTCATGTTTTTGGTGGGGATTGGTCGCAGTTCACACTGCTGCTTCTAATGTGTGCAGACTCATATTCTTTGGTTTCATGTTCACCCCTGCTGGTCCAGCAGAGATTGGAGGCACCCGCCCCTCCCCTATGAAGTCTGCACACAGAGTTGCCAGCCACACAGCCTTACAAGGTGAGATTTTCCTGTGCTCTCCCGCGCCCTGCCCAGAGGTATGTACACACAGGCAGGTTTTTAACGTCGCATCTAGGGACAGAGTTAGGACTGTCTCTACCAGGGCCCACCGTGAAGTTGGTGAGGCAGCTTACTGTATGTTTTTTGCAAAAACGTATAAACCAAAAGGCCCTGTTTTTTGTCACGGCACTGGCTATTTATATTTTTTACAGCAGAGCGCCTTTTGTGTGACACTTATACGGTTTTTGCATTGGTTTTTCAGCTGTATTGTGAACACTGTTAATAAATTGTTCAAACAATATATACACCGAAATAAATGTATCAATCTCATGATCAAGAACCCTACCACACTCAAGAAATAGAACTGGGCTTTTACACTGAAACAGTCTGAATAGATTGTAAATGATTACATTATCTATCACTTCACCCAGGGTTACCCTTAAGGTCCTGTCACACGCGTCAATGTCGTCAGCGATCTGATCGCTGACGACATTGACGGCTGATTGCTGGTGAGCTGTCACACAGACAGACTCACCAGCGATCAATTGACCAGTGACATCATGGAAACGATTTAAATATCGTTTCCACGATGTCCTGCTCCCGCTGCCAGCCTGCTGGAAGCGGGAGCAGGCTGGTCTCCAAGGTACACTGCGGGTAACTAGGCAGCGCGCGCTGCCTAGATACCTGACGTGTACCTTAGTTACCAGCCTCCTCCGCTCACCGGGCGGAGGAGGCTGGTAACTAAGGTACACGTCGGGTATCTAGGCAGCGCGCGCTGCCTAGTTACCCGCAGTGTACCTTGGATACCAGCTCCCAGCGCTTGTGACAGGCGCTGGGAGCTGGAATATCGCTCGCTCCCGGTGTCACACGCAGCGATGCTGCGTGTCCACCGGGCGACAATCGCCAGGTTTTAGGACTGATTCTAAAACCTGGCGATCATCAACCAGCGATTTATCGCTGGTTGATGCAGTATGTCACACGCGTCAATATCGCTGCAACGTCACGTGCAGCCGATATCGTGCAGGCGATATTGACGCGTGTGACAGGCCCTTTAGCCTTCTAGGAAAGATCACACATTCCATTGAATCAGACTCACCCATGGTGTTTAAGTGATAACTTCTGAATCAGTGCCGTACCCTCAGTGTCCTGAAACGGGGTGACCCCAACATATGTTTCACATAAACGCTTTCTCAAGGAGTGCGGCTACAGATATGATGTGACTCACACATGCTGACGCACGCAGACTCCTCCTAACTTCTGGGGTGGTGATGCGCGGAATTACAAAAGTAAGCTTTCCTTTTTTAATAATTCTGAGAACAAACAGTATTTTAGCTGCTCTTGTATATCTGTAGCCACACCCCTTGAGAAAGCGTTTATGTGAAACATACATTGGGGTCACGATGTTTCAGAACACTGGGCAGTGATTCAGATGTTATCACTTATACACCATGTGTGAGTCTAATTCAATGGAATGTGTGATCTTCCCTAAAAGGCTGATGTTAACGCTAGGAGAAGTGATAATGTTATCTTATACAATATATTCAGACTGTTTTAATGTTAAAGCCCAGTGTTATTTCCTGAGTGGAGTGTGGCACTTTTCTTGGATCCCCTCACTATTTATTTCTTGCACTTGTCTATATGTATATGTGCTTTCATATATTCTCATAAAGGTGTAACTTTTTATTGGAATAATAACTCCTGAATGGGTTCCACTTTTTCTGACTGTGAACACTATGTAGGCCCCACCCCCTGCAGACGGATCTCACTGAGAATGAGCTTCAGACACAGTCTAGTGTGGACATCTTGTAGAAGTTTTCTTTAAAGGTTTTCTTCCAGATTTCATTAATAAAGTATATTTGAAAGTTGATATAATCACTTGCTCTACATTATTATTAAATAAAAATTTAAATGGTGGTTACACTTTAAGAAACAATAACCAAATTAGAAATAAATATTACCAGAAAAGTCTCACTGAGTTCTGCTTTTCATCAGTTTTGCTGGATTCGATTTTTATCCATTTTTCTTCTAGGTGCCCATGTTTACCATCAGCGTGGAATCCATTTATCAGAAATTCAGTTTGATGCACCTTCTCACACAAAGCTTAAGCAATTTGAGTAGTTGCCATATGATCACTCATATATGATTTGCATACTTACAATCATGTGCTGACTAGCTGTTGTTTTGGCTGCAATAACAGAAGCAGGAAAAGAAGCTAATTTGTACATGAACGGAAGTCTCAAAATCACATATAGGTGGTCATGTGACAAACCCTGGAACCTGCAAGCAAAGCCAAATGCTGAAAGTAAATATACTATACACTGTTATGATCTGGCATGCTACAGTGCTTCATTTTAAATTAATGCTCCTAACATAAATACAGATGTAGTAATTATTGACTTGTCAGAAGGCTTAATACTTAACTAACATAGCCAAGCATCATGTTATTTGACAAGTTATGAACTGCTACATGTGAACAAAACCAGAAGCAATAACAGTGTATGAATATATTACTAGAACCACCAGTATAGAAGTACAGTATTCCTGCACTTGTGTGGGTTCTTGTGCTGTATCACAACCATCATCAGTCCAAAAAAGATAATCAGAAACACCATTTGTTCAGGAATGCATCCCAAACAGATAAATTATTAGTATAGAAATAGATCAACAAAACCATCACTAGTACAGGAATGCATCACCAGAAAAATCAGAATAGGAATACATTACAGGCACCCACATCTGTAAATGAATACATCACCAGAACCACCATTACAAAAGTACATCCTCAAAACCATTATCAGTACATCTATGATTATTACTATTACTATTACATTATGACTACAGCACCAGACGCACCATCAGTACATGAATACTTCACCTGAACCACCATCACTACGGAAATGCATCACCAAAACCATTAATACATTAAATAAATCACAAAAGCTCCCAAAAGTGCAGAAAGACAGCGTGGCAACCAAGTTCAGTATTTTTTTTTATTTGACAATGTCTTTTTTCATATAACAATATTTAAATACAAAATTAGTAATTTAGCAATTTTTACACTGGCCTCTGGGAATTTTTTTACTCTCGTTTTACCAGTTAGTTCAGAAAGAGTTTTCAGCAGGCTCCTTATCATCAGAAATAGAATTACAAAGAGGGGCAACACCTCAATACACAGCTGATAATGCAGGATCTACCAATAACAATAGGCAATGTCATAGCTGACCCTGTTCCTCCTCCATTCACAATGACCTTTGCACAGGTTGGAGTGTGACCATTGTGGCTATGTACGTGTGTTGTCTAAAAAAGTCCCGGGGCCTTTAAGAATATTTTCTGATGAAATCTTCCCTTCAAGAAAGAAGTGTTGGAACATATTGGACTTATGCAGTTATATGGTTATTTGGCCATTGGACAGGATTTGTTATGAGGGTACTGGAGCCATCATTGTAATAGCACTAACAGTAAGTACACTGTACTATTTATTAAGATAAGATAAAGGTTATTCCCATTACAAACTTTCATTACTGAGGAACAATATATCTGTCCTGGTGTTGGGTATGAGTGGGCTACACTGTTTCTATAACATCTACAAATCAGTAGGAATTAAGGAATCATAGCTTGCTATGGTGTGACTCCAATTACTCAACTACAGTCAATAACTGACCTCAGAGGTCTCTGAAAAGCCATAGATCACTGCTGGACAGAGCATCATCCTTCAAGAATGGTGGCATAGTGTTTTTAAGATAAGTAATTTGTCTTTCATCATGTGAACCAATTAACCATTTCCCATTTGTGCCAAATGTTCTAGTCAGTGAGAAGACTATTACATTTAGAACATGCTGAAGAGATATAAACCATCTTAGTGTGTATGATTGTTTAAAGAACCGTTCTACTGTTCTTAAAATCATAATATACTTAGCACCCCGACATTGTTCCATTTTATATACAGATATTGAAAGCACCTTGTCTTTTTAAGCTTAAATGCTCACTTACCCAGATCATTTTCTGTTATTTTGTTATTGACTCAAGAAGAAACCACCTTCTCTTCTACTAAGTTTTTAACAGAAATCAATATAACATTTGACCTAGGACATACAGTAAGTACTTCAAAGGAAATGGAATTGCGATGGAATGTTTAGAAAGTTTCAGATTTTTATTGTAGCTACTTTAATTTTTGTCAAAACAAAATCTACACTTTTTCTAGGGAAGCTATTATATACAATTTTTACAATTTTATAAGGAAGAGGCGTAAAAATAAATCATGGGGCCAATAGCAGAAGTTCTAAATGCCCCGACCTCTCCAAAAACATGCAGCAAACAGATTAGTCTCTAGAAATATTTCTTGCAAGATGATACCAAAAACAAAGTCTCTAGAAATAGTTCACACAGGTGAAGCTGATAAAAATACAGTCTATGAGCAATATACCAAGGAAAGCTTGGGAACGGAAAGTCTCTGAAAAAAAGTCCAGAACTGTTGTATTGCACTCCAGCTTTAAGAAATTCCCGAAGTGCAGAACGCTGCTACTGCACAATAAACAATTTTATGAGTTACAAGTACTAGCAAAGCACACAGGGCTTATGTGACACAGAGCTGGCAGCCAGAGCAGAATCAGGAACACACAGGCAGCTTGTTGCAGGAGAGTAGCTGTAAGCAGGTGTGGTTGCTGGAGTTCAAACTGCAGATGCTGGAAAAGCCACAGTGGATTAGTAGGAAGTGGAGCAAACAATAAAACCAACAGGGAGCCAGGAATTCAAACTGAATACTTGAGCAGGACTAGATGGTAGACTAGGGTTTATAAAGGCAGGGAAGGAAGATCACATGAACATGAGTGAAGCAGTGGATGCCATCTTGGAAAAGGGCTAGGATGCACAAAAAGTTCAATAGAAGATCCAGAGTCCTGACACAGCCCCTGGTGAATCTATGGGTTCCAAATTCCTTTCATGTCTTGCTGCTGAAGCTGATGGTCCTTAAATGGTTCTCCAGATCCCATTCTTTTGCCTCTACTCTTCTTCTTGAGGGTCCATCAGATGTGTTTAAGGTAAGTGACATTTTGGATTCCATGAAGTTTCAGGACAAACCTTCTATTTGATAAACTAGAAATGGCTTGGTCCTGAGGAGAATCTTGGAGCCCGTGGAAAACATCTGCTCTGATATCATCTTGGAAAGGCTCTTTCATTGGTCTGGACAAAGAAGGGAAGGGCATAAGGAGGGTACTTTCAAGTGGTAACTTGCACCTATCCTCTACAGCAGGGGATAGATTATGCAGCTTTTTCCTACATATGGTGCCTAAACTTAGTTTCCTTGCCACTTCCAGTCTCTAGAGTTCCATATTGGTGTGTGCTTGTATTGTCTTTCCAGATTTTGACCCAGCTTGTACCTTCGCTATGTCTGACCTCTCCACTCCTGACCTTAGCATTGCATTTTGACCCTGTGCTGCTCACCCCGACCTCAGATTATCTCACCATATCTCTGGCTTCTCCTTGGGTGCCTTGCACTCCTACCTTGACTCGTAGGTTAGCTGCTACAGGTCCTAGGACTACTCTAGAGTACTCTAGAGTAGCACCTGCTGACTACCTGCCACCAAGCCTGTCTATACCACTCTATAGCTCTAGCAAACATCAGGTAGTCACCTAGTAATGGCCCTCCAGGGTAAGTACAGCTAGTGGTGCAATGAGTCCCACGCCACAGTCATTACAATATGTGTTGTTGTTTTTTTCATATGCGTTGCAATTTGTTTCCATGTATATAGGTGGCTTTGTGGGAGCTCACATTGTATTTAGGAGTCTATGTGGGGGCTCATAATGTATATAGGTGGCTATATGGAGCTCAAATTGTTTATAGGGGGCTATGTGGGGCTCATACTGTATTTAGGATGCTTTTTGGGGGCTGATACTGTATATAGCAGGCTATGTGGTGCATTATACTGTTAAGGATACTATGTGGTGGTTCTTATTCTATATAGAAGGGCTATGTGAGGGCTCATACTGCATACAGGAGGCTATATGAGGTTACAACTGTATGTAGGGGCTAGGAGGGGACTCATTCCATATATAGAGGGGCTATGTCAGGAGCCCATTATGTATATAGAAGGGCTAATATAGTGGCTAATAAATGTGGGGGATCATATTTAATATAGAGAATCTATGTGAAGGCTTACACTGTATATAGAAAGTCTATGTTGGGGCTCATACTGGATATAAGGAGTTATATTGGGGCTTCATACTGTATATATTGAGGTTATATGGGGCATATATGTCGAGCCCACTGGGACGGGGTACTCGGTGCCGGACCGGGTCTGCTACAGGGGATGTCACGGGTGGTCCTGGTCCGGACCGTGTCCCGGGCCTGGCAATAATAAGGGGAATATTTACAGGGGATAATGTCAGTCGTGACGCCACCCACGGTGTGTGGTCAGTATGGGGGACCACCGCTGCTGCAGAACCTCCGGGGATGATGTTATAGCAGCTTGGGATGGTATAGTTCTCCGCGGGTAGAACTTAGTTCCCGGGGCAGTGATGATAAAGTCTATAGTGTAGTATATGGTGCAGGCCTGTGATGGGTGCAGTGCACTTACTGTCCTGATGCTGCAGAATCTTCAGGGCTCAGAGCTGACGGCTGTGGCTTCTCAGGTTGTATTCCTCTGCAGACCTGTTTAGAGGGAATCATGTGCAGGCAGAATCATGCAAGGGAGATCAGGGTTCACCGTGTTTACTTCTCACCTTTCTCTCAGTTACAGTTCAGTTACAGTTTGCAAGTCTTTACACGGGCACAACTCTCCCCTCCGGGTTCCTTTACTCCCTGCAGCCAGGTTGTTCCTCTCTATGACCCCTCACTTGTTCTCTGTCCTTTCCAGGCTTTTGACTCTCTCCTTCTCACTTGGTGTGTGTGACTCCGGACAGTATGGCGGTGGCTCGGACTCCTATGGGCCCCCCGAGTTGCCACTGAGCTGCCTGTCCTTTGGGGTAGGAACCCTAACTTGAAGCTAGAGTCACCCGTCGGGTTGTCTGGGGATGCTGGGTGATCAACTGTCCCCTTCAGAGCCGACACTCTGCTGCTAGCCTAGCCTCCAATAGTCCTGCTGTGCTAGGCTCTACCAGGATCCTTCTAACCGTGTCTTTGGGTTCAATAGGAGGGCTACTCCGCCTGCCGTCTGCCGTCTCAGCCGTGTTTCTAGGACCCAATGCTACTGGTCCTCTCTTCCCTCACACTCCTGGGGTGCTGGCTCTGAATGGTCTTTCTCTCTGTGGCTCACACTGGCTCTCCAGATTCTGCGCTTTCCAGGACGTGTGCTTCTGTTTTTACATCTAGCCTACCTCGGCCTACTGACTCCTTTCTTCTCCCCCTGCTCCATATCTACCCTCTGTCACCTGACCTACTTGCTGGCCCACCCACTGTCTCTAAACCCACCACCCCTTGCCCGCCTTGAGTTCCCGGGCTCTAGGT
This sequence comes from Allobates femoralis, assembly GCA_033576535.1. Taxonomy (NCBI): domain Eukaryota; kingdom Metazoa; phylum Chordata; class Amphibia; order Anura; family Aromobatidae; genus Allobates; species Allobates femoralis. Next base: position 309,106,862 of record JARQOC010000003.1, read on the forward strand.
TGGGTGCTGCTCTCTGGTGGTTGTGTGGACTATCTGTGAGGGTGTTGTAGTGCAACTGTCGTCCTATCTTACCTGGCTTCAGTTCCCTATGTGGCCTCCTGGTCGCAAGGAAGCAATATAGGCAGGCTCATACTTTATATAAGGGGCTATGTGAGGGTTCTGACTCCTTTCAGGAGGATGACTGTGGATCTGGTTAGTTCATTGTCCATTCTGAGCAGCTCTGGGTAATGCTTCATACTGATGGTAATAGACTATATGTCATATATGATACAGTCTATATAGAGTCTAATGCATGGGTATAATGAGACACATGAGACATACGCTTCTTAAGCAGCTCTTGTATTGCTTCATACAAGTTAGTGCATCAACAGGATAAAGTAAATGTAAGTTGCAGAGTGCAAGGCAAACACCAAGGACATCAGAGCATTAAAGCATAGCACAAGTCATTCAGAGTCTATTACTTTCCTGTCAGATGTTGCTGGCAAACAGGAGGATTCTGTGTCCACAAATGATTCCAGGCAGAGTGAATCCAGGCTTCAGAGAGCAAGGCACAAACTGGTTGCAGACCTGATTCAGGAGCACAGGTAAATTATCTGAAACTGATTAAAAGGGCAATTGGCAAGGAACAGGGCAGGGACATCAAAGCTGAGGACTCCATATTGTTTGAGGGCAAAAGTCAATGCACAGGACAGGAAACAAGATGGGCCGACAAAATACACTAAATGCAAACATAGCAGATATAGCAAAAAAGACTGAAAACCTTACACTATACCACCTGGCACCCAAAGTGATAACCTTTTGCTCCATGTGGGTTGACAAAGTAGCCACCAACTTACTGGAGATTTTCTCCCAAGAGGGTCTTCCTCAACAAGTGCTCACTTACCAAGGAACCCAGTTCATGTCACAGCTGAACTCAGGTGACACCACTACAGGTGACTCAGTGAGTGACGTCACCACTCCCCAGGTAGACGGTGTGAATGCAGAGATTGCAGCAAGAGGAACCTTGTTCCCTTGCTGCAATCTCTGGATTAAGCAATGCTGAGTTTGCTTTGTGGGACCATGAATGTGGATTATCGTTGGAGGGGTATGTGTGGGGTAATAATAATTTGGAAAATGAGGGTTGTTTGTCTGATTTATTTCTAATAAAGGTTTTTTTTGTGAGTGTGTTTATTAACTCTTCACTTAAAGAGTTTGTAATGGGTGGAAATCAGAAGCCTGAAATTACCAATTCAGGGCTTAATTACCAACTGTCAATCATCAGCTTCTATCACCTCAATGCCATTGCACTAGGGCATTGGGAAGAGCTGAGTAAAGTGCCAGAAATTGGCTCTTCTAATAAATGCACCAATTTCTGGGGTGGCTGCAGGCTGCTATTCTTCAGCCTGAGGGGGCCCAATAACTATGGGCTTCACTAAGCTGAGATACCAGCCCCCAGCTGCTTGGGTTTTACCTTGGTTGGCAATCAAAAATAGGACAAAGCCAACACATTTTTTTTAATTATTTATTTAAATAATAAAAAAAATGGGCTCACCTATATTTTTATTGCCAGTTAAGGTAAAGCCAAGAAGCTTGGGTGGCCTCCCGTAGATGTCCGCCTTCTCTGCACTGACAATCAAAAATACAGCGAACCCCTATGTAATTTTATTTTAATTATTTATTTATTTTTAAACTACTAGGACAAGTGAGGGGCGCAAGAGAAAACCACAGACACTGTCACAGAGAGTGCACGTCTGTGATTGGCTTTTGGAGTAACCTGGAAACAGCCTATACATTCAAGCATTTACCGGTAGATACTAAAATGTATATGCTTTTTCCACGTTACTCTAACAGCCAATCACAGATGCCCACTTTCTGTGACAGCGTCTGTGATCGGCTGCTGTGCCCCTCATTAGTGAGTAATCAGGAAGTTAATGAGCAGCCCCGGATATCCAAGCTCAATGCTGCCAGTAAGTATAAAGGCCCAGTTACACGCACAGATAATTGTGCAGAGATTGTTCGCAGATATCTGGTTGCAGTGAAATCATGGACACATTGTTCCATATAGTGGCCGTGTACAAATGTAACAATTTGTCCATGATTTCACTGCAACCAGAGATTTGCCAACAATCTCTGCACAATTATCTGTGTGTGCAACTGGGCATTAACGCTGATGTTTTATCAATATTTTCTTTATTTTAACAGACACCAGCCACCATTCCATAACTTGGAATTCCGAATTTGGAGTTTGGACTCACGTCGAGTCACGTTAGATCCCAAATTGAAACTTTAAAAAAAACATGAATGAAATGCATACCATATGTCATTAACTTATGTAACAGTTACAGATGTCTGAATGAGGCCTTACAGTGACCCATTGAGCATATGGCTATAGGCCCCCATAACTACTGGGCCCTCATGTATTGCCTGATTTCCTGATCACTCTGTCACACTCATAACTAAGGGTATCTTTACACGCCGCCACCGCGGCGAGAAATATCGACGGCAATATGTCGCCCTGCGACAATCGCCGTCAAAATCCCTCCCAATTGCGGCGTGTAATTGGGACTTTGGCGGCAATATGTCGCCTCGCCCCGGTCGCCTGATTTCAGAGCACTGCGCTGAAATCAGGTGACCAGGGCAAGGCGACATATCGCCGCCAAATTCCCCAATTACACGCCGCAATTGGGAGGGATTTTGACGGTAATGGTCGCAGGGCGACATATCGCCGTCAATATTTCTAGCCGCGGTGGCGGCGTGTATAGGTACCCTTAGGGTATGTGCGCACTGGTCGGGTTAGGGCCGGATTAGGTGTGTAAACCGCCGGTCGGTTTACATAAATTTCATGTAAATTTATGTTAATCCAAACCGGCGTTTGGATTAACATAGAAACCTATGTAAACCGACACCCGCTGTGCACACAGCGGCGGTTTACACATGCTCATCCGTTGCTAACCCGCAAAGAATGAGCTTGTTCTATAATCCGGCCAGTTCTGCAGCGGCTGCAAGCAGAATCATGTACTGCTTCCAGCCGCTGCAGAACGGCCGGCGCTAACCCGCCCGTCTCCCGCCGCACATACCCGACAGGAAGCCGGTGGACGGCTCCGGAGCTTCCTGTCGGGTCCCGCCCAGCCGCCGCCACAAACCCGCCCACCGTGCGCACATACCCTTAGAGGTGCTACAAATAGGATTAAAGCAGCTTAACTACATTTGTCTTTACAGCTATCAAATCAACCAGGAAATTAGGTTAAAAGCCTTATAATGTCAAGGCAAGACTTTAAATTTTTATTGCGCAAACACAGTGAATGAAACCAGAAATGGGTTCAGAAAGCATTTCCCCGAAACCCACATAAACTTAATATGACAAGTGAAGCAGATGTTATGCAAGGTACTTGTGATTGCATCTCTCCCCGAAGTCCTTGTTTAATGCATGGCTTAACCATATTAAAATTTTATTGACTAAATTGTCTCCTTCTTTCAACCTTTTTAGTGCCAGAGGGCATTTACTTCTGCAACAGTTAATGCAGCAGATAAACTGTTAACATTCACATTGATAAATAAATTCCAAATATTAACATTTAACTTTAAAATTTGTTTGAAAAAAAATTGATGTAAATTGAAAAAAAATAGCTAATAATAAAAAACTGTGTATTTTATTTAAATTACATTAATATGTTTATTTAAATTATATTAAAATTGCCACATCAATACCTAAAGATCCTCGCTGATAGCTAAAATCCAGTTGAGATATTAGAAATATTAATACAAGCCTATGCATAAAGAAATTGCATTAGCAAGGATGAATTTGTCTAAATGAATTTTTGGGCGCATTAAGAAATTAAAGTAAATTAACTGGTCGTCTTATGTAAAGCCACAGATAGATACATCCGTCTGATATATAAATATATATATATAGATATATATATATGTGTGAAGACATATTTCAATTGTTAGATTACGTTTATTTAGTGACCACCAAAGCAAAATAATTCTAAATATATTCTAATAGTCCATATATTTTGTAGCATTTATAATAGAATATCTTACCTTTTAAGACAGTCAAGAGTAGAATTAAAAAGTAGAAGAAAAATATTTCTATTTTCCTAATACTGTAAAAAATCATTTCCTCTGCTGCAGAGACCAAGTTGGGGGTGAACAAACACAAACAAGCGTGATTTCAGGATCCGCACAAGAACAAGAATCCAATAGAGAATGATAATCAAGCTCGTCTTAAGACACCAGACACAGGTGAAATGATGAATCTCAAACGTGTCTTAAACCATACAGGTGCATGGATGAAAATCAATCTGCTCTGCCTTCACACAGACTGCATGTGTGTTTCTTTCATGAGCAGAAGATTCACAGGGAAAAGTACCCGTTCATGTGATACAGAGAATGCAGCCCCAGTAAACATGGGAAACAGTAAGAGGATAGTTGAAAAAGAGATTGAGACAGAGAAACGGCATGTAACCTGCATTCGTTACACGCCAGACTGAATTTACCATAGGGAGATGTCCAGATGTTTATGAACAATCCATCTAGACCATGTATTATCAAGAGTGACTGCAAGTAGAAAATCTGCTTTTGCAGAAAATAGTCCAGTTGCATTAGAACCTGCCCCCTGTCCTTAATTTATAGGAGTAATCAGTCGGTCCAGGATTATAGGTCCCTGGAGCACTTTTACTAACATAAGTAATCAGTACCGCAGGCTATAGGAATATTTGTATGGAGCTTAAATGAAGCATTTAATTGTGAAATGTTGTACAATGCTCGTATAAAGATGTTATAGTGAATTTAAAAGAAACTGGATTACTTTACTCCAGAAGCAGCAATACCTCTGATTGGTATAGCAACTTAGCTCCATTCACTTAAATAAGACAAAGCTTTACCATTACCATTCACAGTCTCTAGACATTAGTGGCGCTTTTCTTGTAGTAAAAACAAAAAAATATAACTCCTATAAAGTTTTTCTAAAGTACTCAACAAACAAAAAGAGAGTTTAGCCATTGCTTTCGATATGGTTGATTGGCTCTCCTTGGAATCCCAAACTCCCAAGGCTCATTCCACAACCAGACAGAATTGTCTCCAACAGTGTCACCTTCACACTAGGCAATGTATGTTCTTCTTATTCCTCGCAGTTTTGGTTTTGGTGACAACATCATCAATATAGCTAAAAAGAAGCTCACAAAAGAGAGAAGCTTATTTGAAAATAGATGAAGGTCAGCCCTTCAATAGGGCTTATGCTGAAACAGCTAAAATTTCAAATTGCTTGTCTGACTTCTCAAATGAATGTCTTCTGAAACATGGCTCCATCAAAAGATCCAATTAAAAGGTTAAGTCTGCAATTTACAAAGCTATATCTGCAATGGCAGATTTCAGAAAATTGCAGTGTTACTTAGGATGGAGAGATTACTTTGGTTTGTCTTAAAACACTGTTCTATTCTTCTGGCTTTTTAGGAGCATGCCACTCCTCTGCTTCCAACTTCCTCTTGGGGCAATGCAATCTTTATAAGGCTGGAGGCACACGGCGTGAGACTTGCTGCAAGTGCAATGCGAGAAAAATTTGCATTGCACTAGGACCAATGTTAAACAATCAGGTCAGATTGTTGCATTTCTCCAGCACTGAACTCGCATTGCGAGTCAAATGCGAGTGCAATAGGAGCATGCTGTGATTGTATGCGAGTTTCACGTGCAAGGATTTATTGAAAGTCTATAGGTGCATGAAAAAAACGCACCACAAAAATGACTCACCCAGTGGGGGCCGAGGGGTACTCAGAGCTGGGTGACCCGGTCCATGGCACCCGTATGGGCGGTCAGTAAAAAAAAAGCAAGGAAAGGGGTAAAATGTAGAATTAGAATAAAAATAAAAAGAGTTTGTCATGACGCCACCTTGGAAAGTGGCCAATAGGGGCCACTACTGCGGTCCAGGACCTCTGGAGATGATGGAGTTACAACTGTGATGGTCTTGCTCCCCACGGGAGGAGCAGGTCCCCAGGGCATTAGGAGTGGGGTTGTTGGGCTTTGGAGGGCCAGTGGGGCAGCTCCAGGTGGGCAATAAAGAGGTTCACACACAGTCTGAGTTGCAAACTCGGTTTACTTGGCTCCTCTCGGCACATGATACATGTTTCGGTGTGCCATTGATATGGGCAGAGCTAGGGGGTACTCGGACACCGAGACTGATGGCGGTTGGATGGAGAGATACGGGTGGTCGGGATCCGGTTCCGTCCCCTGGTTATCATTTGAGTAGATGGTGGGGGAGAAGGAGTATTTACAGGGGAAGTGACGCCACTGTAGTTCCCGGTAATTTGGACCGGCGCTGCAAGCTGGCCGCTGAGGTGATGGTGGGTGCAGCAGAGTGTAGTCCAGCTCCCTACAGTGGAGCTATAACCTCAGGGCAGCGGTGATGGATGTGGATGAGGGGAGTAGTTGTAGGTGTAGTTGGTGTTGCAGTTCTTACCCCTCTGCTGAGCTGCTGATGGTGCTGAGCCCTCTGGGCACCGGCGGGAAGAATAACGGAAACCAGTTTAAGTTTAACTCCACTTTACTAGGTACTCGGCAGATAGTAAAATGGAACACGGTACAGTTTGGTTTACCAGGTGGATGTTGCCAGCTCAGGGTCCCCCTTATGGAGTCTCTAGATGTTTGCTCTCTTTGTCTTTCAGGGTTACTTTCCTCTTCCTAGTTCTACCACCCTCGCAGAGCTCCCCTGCCACGGTGGGGCACGGGTCAACTTTACCGGTTCAGACGGGGCGGTTACTGCTCCCTGCCACAGAACTCGGCCATTGCCCCTGTGGTCTAGGATCTATTTTTGGTCCTGAGGGGCGAGGTGCCTTGTGGCGCTGTCAGCAACCCAGTTTCAAGGCACCTGCAGCTCGTCAGTCTGCGGCCAGAGTTAAAATCTAGCCGCCTCGGCTTCCTGCGTTGCCGGTATTTCCCTCAACGAGACCAGCTGGCTCCAACCAGCCCTGGCCCGTTGCCTTCTGTCCTGGTCCCCCACTTAAAGATGGGGCTCCCTCCTGTTGGCTGTGCTGTCAGGCCTGTCCTTCCTGACTGCCTTCCCAGCACTAACTAACTAAAACTGTCTCTCTCTCACTACATCTACCCTAGGCTCCACCCCCTTTTGAGACCTACTAAATTTCAGGTCGCCCCTATTCTAAGTGGCCTAGTGTGTGCAAGTACAGACTCCACAGGTTTAACCCTGAACTGACAACTTACATGGAAAAACACATTTATTGTCACAGTGTAATACTTCCCTGTGGCGCCTAACTATAGGGGCGCCACACCATCATGTAGTAAGTACTGGCTACCAATCAGCCTGATTATCTTTTTTTGCTATGGCTAAAATGGCAGTTCAATTAATGAATTTGTATAGTCATGTGCATAATTACTGGAACTAAATGTGTGGACCAATGTGTGCTGGGTAAAATGTGTTTTACATAGGTAGCATTCCACTGCCTGTTCTTGACAATGGTTTATAGCTGTTCATTCTTAAAAATAGTGTTGATTTCACATAAGATGTTGTGTACACATTGTTGCAGTTGTTTAATATGTGTAACTGAACTGGAATTGTTTTGTAAAGAGGAATGGTCAAAAATACCTTCTTCTAGGGATGGGCGAATCTACTCGCTAGGACTCGTTACTCGGCGAGTAGTAAGGGACTCGCAGGACTCGGTACTCTGCGAGTTTCCCAGTGATTACTCGCACGAGTCCAATGCAAATCAATATCAATCCTAGTTTTGTCAGAAATGCTGACAAAACTAGGATTGCCATTGTTTGCATTAGACTCGCGAGTAATCACTGGCTACTGTGCCAGTGATAGCAGGGAGACTCGCAGATAACTGCTGTTTCTTTGCGAGCCGAGTCCAGCTGTCTTCTCTGTGCAGCTCCAGGGTCCTAGAGCCCGCCTGCTCACAGACATTATGTAGCAGTGCTGAGATTATTCTCAGTCTGCTCATTCCCTGTGTACAGACATGAATGTCTGTGCACAGAGATGATGTAGTAGTGCTGAGATTATTCTCAGTCTGCTCATTCCCTGTGTACAGAAATGAATGTCTGTGCACAGAGATGATGTAGCAGAGCTGAGATTGTTCTCAGTCTGCTTATTCCCTGTGCATAGACATCTATATTTATGCACAGGGATGTAGCAGAGAGGACATCGCGTTTTGGACTGCGTCGGACGGAAGAGGATTTTTTAAATTAAAGATGGAGTCCCTAATGGCTTTTTTTTTATTTCTAATAAAAAATTTTCCTTGTGTTGTGTTTTTTTTAAAACAATTTAATAGAAATTCATGGTAACCTCTTTATTACCCAGCGTGCCACCGCTACCAGGGCCGCTGGAAGAGCGGGGTTCAGCGCCAGAGGATGGCGCTTCAATGAACGCACCATCTTCTGGGGCGGCTGCGGGCTGCAATTTGCAGCGGGGGGTGCCCAGAAAGCTTGGGCATCCCTGCGCTGCGGATTCCAGCCCCCAGCTGCTTAGCTGTACCTGGCTAGACATAGAAATTGCGCGGAGCCCCACGCATTTTTTTTTAATTATTTCATGAATTTCAGAGTCAGAATCTCAGAATTTCATGAAATAATTAAAAAAAAATGCGTGGGGCTCCGCGCAATTTCTATGTCTAGCCATCCTCTGGCGCTGAACCCCACTCTTCCAGCGGCCCTGGTAGCGATGGCACGCTGGGTAATAAAGAGGTTAGGGCCAGCTTTGTATTATCAGCTGGCCCTAAGCCCGAAATTTATGGCGGTCACGCCAATATTCGACATGACCGCCATGAATTTCTATTAAATTGTTTTAAAAAAAACACAACACAAGGAAAATTTTTTATTAGAAATAAAAAAAAAAGCCATTAGGGACTCAATCTTTAATTAAAAAAATCCTCTTCCGTCCGACGCAGTCCAAAACGCGATGTCCTCTCTGCTACATCCCCTGTGCATAAATATAGATGTCTATGCACAGGGAATAAGCAGACTGAGAACAATCTCAGCTCTGCTACATCATCTCTGTGCACAGACATTCATGTCTGTACACAGGGAATGAGCAGACTGAGAACAATCTCAGCACTGCTACATCAGGCAGCAGGCGGGCTCTAGGACCCTGGAGCTGGGGCAGCCAGAACACAGAGAAGACAGGATCTTATCTGTGCGAGTCAGCGATTACTTACAAAGTAAAAGAGCAATGCAAATAAATGACAAAACTAGGATTGCTTCAGGCTGAAGCTTCCGAGACACATCTGCGATTTGTAAATCTCACACTACTCGCTATTACTCGCTTCCCCATTCATTAACATTGGACTCGCTAGACTCGCAACGAGTAGCGAGTCCTGGGCTCGGACTCGCTAGAGTCAAGCGATTCCGAGTAATTTAGGATTCGCCCATCACTACCTTCTTCCAGGATCCAGGAACTCATTAACAGCTACAGGAAGCGACTAGAGGTTGTTATTTTTGCAAAAGGTGGATCTACTAAATATTAATGTCACTTTTCTATTGAGGTGCCCATACTTTTGCACCTGTCAAATTTTGAAATAATGCATATTTCACATTTTCGGTTAGTACAATAAACCTCATTTCAATCCTGAAATATTACTGTGTCCATCAGTTATTACATATATCACACTGAAATAGCTGTTGTAAAAAAACAATTTTAAACAAAAAAAAAAGAGTAACATTAAGAGGGGTGCCCAAACTTTTTCTTATGACTGTATACTATGAGCGCCTTAATTTCCTGGCCCCCATAATTGATGGTTGTCCGTAAGTACAATAAAATTACCAACTATAACCAATGCTGTGTACAGACCATGAATGATGTTTTTTGTAATAATATTTGTTTAATTTTCAGCACTGAATCCAACCTTGCAGAGGGTGAGGGTGCCTCCGAATCAGATGTGGTGTTGGATGCTGTTGTGGATCATGTGGCTGATGATAATGGTGCTGGATCAGGCAATAAACAACCCCCGCCAAAGCCATCTATATCCGCCCCACAGATGGTGCTGCAGCAGCTGCAGTAGAGGCAGACAACACTTCTGCAGCATCACCATCAGCTGTGCCAGAGTCAGGTGTTGAACTTTGTCGCACCATTAGCCCTAACTGAGCTGCTAATTTAAGTTTCTCACAAAGAGCTCGGCATAGGAGGGAACTCCCCAGCATCAGTGCACAAAGCAAGATAGAGACTGGAGTACTTCAGTACTCGAACAAGGATAATGGGGAGGAGGCTTTTGGCCGCAGTATTGCACTATATCTACGTGATATTACACGTGAGTTACGAATACGGTGCAGAAATGCTTTAGGAATTGTAATTGATATCTGTACATCACCCAACGACCCCAGGTTGGTTTTTAATTTCCTGGAAAGGTGGCAGCTGTCCATTGACAATCACATGCAGAGAGGCAGCAGTATTTTACAATCTCACGACCCTCTTCCTCGGCCACCACCATCACATGCCGATTATCTTGCTCAAGGGTCATAAACCCAATGGCAGCTTGCAAAAGCCAGCAGACCCCAGGTATGCCACAGATTTTTCGACAAAGTAGCCAAAATTATGGCTTGACTACACAGCTATTCCATCAAGGCTAACCTGGAGATAATTCCTCATATCGGGTAAGGCAACTTACTATGGCTGGAGAGGGAAACCAACCTGGGCATCAAGATGACCTGGCAACTAATACCTGCTTTGGGAACCCACAGTTTCTTTTCCTGCCCAGTTCCAAAGTAATCCAGCTAACAGGGATATGTTTCCTACACACACATATGGCCAGTCCAACATCCGACCATCAGCTAGTGGCAGTCAGGTTACAGAAAGCAGACATCATGCCTTCAGAAATTTCCCAGACCAGGGCCCACAAGATCAGTCCACGTACACCAATTTATAGTTTGTTCTCGTTTAGGAAGAGGTATCATTTCAGCATTAAAAGTCTAATGTTTTGTTATGTGTTGAACAGGTAGTTTTAGAATATCCAAAAGATATGACCCATACATATGAGGCAAACATGTGTGGTATATGTTAAGTTGCACAAAATGTGTTATTCAACTTTTTTCAAGTGTTATGGTTGTAGCAAGTCTTTTATTTATATGACAAAATTGTGTGTGGAAACATAATGTAAAAATTAGTAACATATATACATTCTTTTTCCCATTGTAATAACAAAAAAATATAAAAAAACAAAACAAAAATCAACAATGTGCTACATGTTGACTGGGTATAGAACCTTCATTAGACAAAATATTCACAAAACACATTGCGCACACGTAGACCAGAAGGTGGCCGATCATGAGGGTTGTGTGTACACATCACTGCCAATAGATGAATCTTGATACATAGTATCCAAGCATTCACGTTTCCTTGTCAAGTTGTGGAGCATTACCACTGCCTTGATTGCATTGATCCTCAGGAAGCTGGGAAAAGGTGTATGACAGTCCGCGCCACCGGGTACCAAGGAATCACCTGGGATGCAGGAAGTTATTTCAAGCTTAATCTTTATTCTCCAACATGTTTCAGCGCTCCACCTGGCGCCTTCCTCAGGGATATATTTTTATATTGATTGCATTGATGACATTCTCCCGACTTAACTGTATTAGAGTCATGAGGATCCTCCATTTTGCACAAAGGATACCAAAAGCACATTCCACTACCCGCCTTGCACGTGTAAGGGTGTAATTGAAAATATGCCTATTGTCATTCAGATTGTGACTTGAAAAAATGCGCATTAAATTGAGTCCCAGTTGGTCCGCTTGGTCCGCTACAAGAACAAAAAGTATGGGTTCTGACGTTGATCCAGGTAATTGTCTTGATGGGGGGACATTCAATTGGTTGTTGCACATCCTCTGACCCATTGTGGAGGAGTTGTAAATTTGTGAATCCCCATGACTACCATAGGCTGCAATATCTACAGAACAAATGTGGTGCACTTGTGGTCAGCCACAGCCAACAGGACTACTGAGATAATTTGTTTGTAATTGTAGTTTTCCGAACCAGAGTTTGGAGGCTTGCGAACACGAATGTGTTTGCCATCTATGGCACCCAGGCAGTTTGGAAACTGGCACTTATTCTAAAAGCCATGTGCTATCTTCAGCCAAAGCTCTTCTGTTGGTTTAGGCATAAGGGTGTTATGAAGCCAATCCCAAATTGCAACACAAGTAGAGCTAACTATGGTCCCAATAGTGGCCCTGCCTAGTAGGAATTCTAAGTAAAGGGCAGCATATGACAGACCTGTTGACAAGAATCTAAGGAAAAAACTGAAAAAATATTTAAAAAACAACAAAGCTCTGTGTATAATAATTAGGGCTCTAGTGCAAAGGTAGCCAAATACAAAATAAAACCTAACACATGTGACAATTGAGTATGTTGACATATACACATGGTTAGAAAAGAAAAATTACAAACAAAACTAATTTTAATGAGCAGAAAACACACACCATAAGGTTACTGTCACATCGCCATTGGACTCGGTGGCTGGTGTTCCTGCCTCGGCCGCTGGGAGGAGCCGGATTCCTTCGGCTGGTGGCGCCGGTGATAGGAGGGCCTTGTCCTCATATGGAACTGCTCCCGTGACGTCTGCCTCTGTCGCTGAGCGCCGCTGTGTTTCCCCTCTGGGTGGTGTTGGTCGCAGAGGAAAGGGCCCTGCAGAGGTGTCCGTTAGGCGCAGCCTGCGTTCTTCTGTCAGAGGTGGCGTGGGTGGAGCCAGTCGTGCATCTTTATCTGGCCTGGATCTAGGGGCGGTCCGGATGAGGTCATCAGGTTGTGAGCTCCAGCCTATGGGAGGTAGCCGTGCCCTTCAAGTACATTGGAGCCTGGCTTGCAGGCCGCCAGATATAGTTTTGGTTCCCCAGTGATAGTGTGTTTAGTTTCGTGTCTGACCTTGCCTGGATTTCTGACTCTGCCTCTGCCTATTGATTTTGTAGCTCAGCTGCCCTCTTGGTTTTTGCCCTTGACATTTGCCTGGATTTTTGACTCTGCTACTGCCTGACGATTTTGTACCTTCGCTGCCCTCTCGGTTTTGACTCGGACTTCTGACTTCGTTTTTCGGGTCTTGATTTTCCCCTGGCGACCTCCCCGGCTCTGTTGCTCATATAGGCAGCTACCCCCTGGGCTCCGCTATAATTCCAGATCCCTGTATAGGGGTTAAGGGTCTCGGGGTTTCTCGGGGTGCTGCCTACCAGCAGCTCGGCCTCACGGTGGATGGTCGTCACAGTTACCAAAAGACACTCCTCCGCAGAAATGCTGGCTCGCATAATTGTATCTTGCCGGGAAATCAGGGGTCGCACTTCAGCCAAAAGGTAATCAAAGTTGCCAGGGTCATGCGGCAGTAAGCAAAAAATTTGTCTGTATTATTTCTAAAATGCGCATATGACTCACCGTGGCCGGGACTCCGGTTTAGACAGGCGATGCTTCCTTCCTCCTTGTCACGGGTGGACCGCGCCTGCCGGTAGTGGGGCCCGGTGTAGTGCAGATCAAAAGGGTTGAAGACGTCTTGGTGGAACAGATTAAAGGGGTTTTAATTTATTCGTGACGCCACCTATGAGTAGTTTCGGTAATCGTTACCGACGCTGCGGAACCTCCGGGGGATGGACAGCAGCAAGATGGAACGCTCCCCACAGGCTGAGCGGTGATCCCCGGAGGCTGGAGCTGCTTAAGATGTTGTGCGGCAGCTGCGGTTACCTTGTAGTGCGGACGGACAGTTCATAAGGAAGCACGGACACAGAATGTCTCTGCAACGGGTCTTTACTGTAACCAGCAGGCAGTACATGGTATACAGTTCACGGGTAGTGGACCGGGTGGACTCAGCAGTGATAGTGTCCCTTAGAAATCCGCAGTGTTCCTCCATTCTAACTAAGTAGTTGTCAGTGTCGCCCAGGAATACCAGGTCGGGTACGGGGAGGCTGCTTCAATGCCCTATCCAAGATGTACGTTATGGATGTCTTGGGGAGCCTTGGATCCCTCAGTGGGTACACCGCTGGTTAGACCACTGGAAGTTGGCTGGTGGTGGGGTGCTCCTGTGAAGCTGCTCCTCCACGCTTCTGGTTCGTGTGATGATGCCCGATCCCGGTTGTTGAGGCCTCAGGTGCTAACACCCGACCGGTGATGGCCCGGGGGCTGCACGGGGTGCGGAGCCCCCGCTCCTCTCCAAGTTCTAGACTGCTCAGGTGAAGTTCTAGATCCCTTCTCTCTATGACTAAGGGTCTGTTCTCCTACACACTTCCCTAGCACTCCGCCCACCAGGACCTAGGATTGGTCCTCTGTTCTAGGTGATGCATGCAGGGTTGGATTTCTAAGTTAACCAGATCACTGCTGTGTCAGAGAATATTGCGGCTGCATTTATGGCTGCAATACCCTCTTGTGACGCACTCGTTGCGGGGCGCCACACTCCCCCTTGGTTGAATACGCTTGTCCCCAAGCGTCACACTACCCACATTACAGAGGTTTTTTTTATATTTTATAACAGGAAATATACACTTTTATTAATGACAGGTCATTATCTTGCATAAAAGTGAGGCAGATAAAATAAACAGGTAAAACACTTGGTGCGGACCCGGCGGGCGGTCGGCTGTCCTTTGATAAAAGTTCAGGCTGTAGCCGTCAGATCGCACAGTCAGTGATTAACAGGAACAGAGTCATTGAATGAGTTCAAGTCTTAAAGTCATTGGCACGGAGAAAGATGGCGCACCCGGATAGCGAACCACCCATCTGGACAAGCATAGCGTTCGTAGGTGATTAGATCGCCCCGTTATAGGTCGCGATCGGGATGTCCTCTCGGCAAGTGTGACTCAACGTCCCGACGCCCCACAAACACTTCCTCATTCAAACCCACCTCCCAAGTGAACCCCCACCCGGTATTTAAGTTAAAGGTGGAAATTCTACCTTCGCGGCGGAGTTCATCAGGCAGCGGCGGCTGGCGGCGAGCCTCGGCACGGGCCTGCATGTTGGCGCGTTCACGGGCTTGCCACTCCTCTCGTCGTCGCTGGCGTACATCTCCGTCGGCAAGGCTCGGGATGTAGAGATGAGTGATGGAGCTGTTGGTTTGGCGGGAAACTTGAACTTGGTGGACAGTCTGGACCGGCACCCGGTGGAACGGCACAGGGGAAGGTGTCAGCGTTGCACCCGACCAGTGTACCCGAGCTGTATGCTCGGTAGGAAGTTCCTCGGTGTCTCCCCAAGCGAACCCGGTGTCGAGATCCTCAGCGAGGCTGCGGGTCTCGTCGTCATCCTCCTCGACCTCATCCTCGATGACCACATCAGGCTGCTCGATGGCTGGAGATGTTGAAGCTGGTTCCTCTGTACAACAGGGCGGTGGTGCTGCGGATCCTTCCACAGAGACGTCCTGCAGGGCTTCCAGGCTGCCTGCCTCTTCATCTGTAACTGTAGGCAGAGGGGTCTCAATCCCGGTTACCAGGTAGGCCTCGGCAATTGCAAGGGAAGCCTCCGGTACGGGGACGAAACAGGCGACAGTCTCTGTAATTGTGAAACACGTCGTGGGTTCCTCGGTGGGAACCTGGTAGAGATCAAGTTCTTCCATGGAGCGTATGGTAAGCTCCGGCTCAGGAACGGGGTCGGCTGCGGTATTAATCGCTGGAACGAGCCGAGCTGTGGCCTCCACTGGAATGATGCAGTCTATGGGCTCCGGTGACGAAGCAGGACAGGTGGTAGGCGACGGTGAGGCGGTTGAGAAGCTGGCGACGTCGTCTGGGCCTGGAGTAGCGGTACCCGGTCGGCTCTGCTGCATCGCATGGTGTAGTCGTCTGCCTAGGGTCACGCTCCAGCTGCGAATCGTCCATTCTACAGTCTCTAGTAACCGCACCCGGAGGTCTTGTAGAGCCTCTAGCCAGAAGTCGGGACTGCCGTCTATGGTAAGGGCAGGACCCGGACCCGGTTGGCCTATGGCTGCTCTGGCCTCCGCCTCGACCTCCCGCATTAGGTCTTGGAGTCTCATGCTGGCCATTCTCTTCTTTAGAGGGAACCACACCCGTTCAACCGGTAAGCGTTCTGGTAGAGAGCTGGTGAAGAACTTCTGTGTCACTCCCATTTCCTCTGGGCTTTTGTAGTCCAATGGTGGGAAAAGTCTTTAGGGTCAGCCCCCATGGTTGATTCGAGCAATCAGGGCGGACAAATACTTTGGTGCCCTTTGTCTTTAGCCCTCCCACGATGAGGGGGGGTTGACTCACTCCTGGGCTTGCACGTGGCGGATTCTTGTGGCGGGAACGCCATCTTGGGCGCCATCTTGGCCCACGGTGAAAAGGCGGGAAAGTTCTTTTAGGGACGAACAAAGTCCAATTTGTAGACAATAAAGTCATTTTTAAGCACATTATACCCGTTAGGGAACGGGCCTGCTCGTATCCTGTTCGTGACGCCATTTTCTGACTCACCGTGGCCGGGACTCCGGTTTAGACAGGCGATGCTTCCTTCCTCCTTGTCACGGGTAGACCGCGCCTGCCGGTAGTGGGGCCCGGTGTAGTGCAGATCAAAAGGGTTGAAGACGTCTTGGTGGAACAGATTAAAGGGGTTTTAATTTATTCGTGACGCCACCTATGAGTAGTTTCGGTAATCGTTACCGACGCTGCGGAACCTCCGGGGGATGGACAGCAGCAAGATGGAACGCTCCCCACAGGCTGAGCGGTGATCCCCGGAGGCTGGAGCTGCTTAAGATGTTGTGCGGCAGCTGCGGTTACCTTGTAGTGCGGACGGACAGTTCATAAGGAAGCACGGACACAGAAAGTCTCTGCAACGGGTCTTTACTGTAACCAGCAGGCAGTACATGGTATACAGTTCACGGGTAGTGGACCGGGTGGACTCAGCAGTGATAGTGTCCCTTAGAAATCCGCAGTGTTCCTCCATTCTAACTAAGTAGTTGCCAGTGTCGCCCAGGAATACCAGGTCGGGTACGGGGAGGCTGCTTCAATGCCCTATCCAAGATGTACGTTATGGATGTCTTGGGGAGCCTTGGATCCCTCAGTGGGTACACCGCTGGTTAGACGACTGGCAGTTGGCTGGTGGTGGGGTGCTCCTGTGAAGCTGCTTCTCCACGCTTCTGGTTCGCGTAGCAGAGGTGAACTGCTGCCAGCTTCGGTACCAGTGAACCGGCTGTGAGTTGTGGGCACGGGAGTCTTTTGGGATGATGCCCGATCCCGGTTGTTGAGGCCTCAGGTGTTAACACCCGACCGGTGACGGCCCGGGGGCTGCACGGGGTGTGGAGCCCCCGCTCCTCTCCAAGTTCTAGACTGCTCAGGTCAAGTTCTAGATCCCTTCTCTCTATGACTAAGGGTCTGTTCTCCTACACACTTCCCTAGCACTCTGCCCACCAGGACCTAGGATTGGTCCTCTGTTCTAGGTGATGCATGCAGGGTTGGATTTCTAAGTTAACCAGATCACTGTTGTGTCAGAGAATATTGCGGCTGCATTTATGGCTGCAATACCCTCTTGTGACGCACTCGTTGCGGGGCGCCACACATACAGATGGTGGAAATGACCTTTGGTATGGCGTCTTCTGTTCACAGGATGTACCCAAAATTAAGCGACGAACAGGAGTAGACACTACTGGATAGGGCTCCCCAAAACGACTACACAGCACCCAATGAAGCAAAATTCTCTCAGTTGGGTTTAAGGAGAGATGGTACAACATGTTTAGTCACACATGAGTAGACGAAAACAACTATGTGCTTGGTCTCTTGAACTAGACACATCTAATATGGTTCCACACACATTGTGGGGCCATTGGTGAGGTAACTGACAGTCATTGCTCTCGGATTGAAGATGTGGACAAAATAGCCTACTCGCATCGCAATCGCACCATATTCGCACCACACTCACACCACACTCGCAGGACAATACAGAAAGCACTCGCCTGACTGTCATGCATCAAAAACGCTCTGATTTTCACGCTTCTAGAGCTCCTCCACCCTAACTGACAGTTCGTAGTAGCAACATGGATGCAGTATTAGTCTGAACTTAGCACTCTCGGATACTACTTGCAGAGGCAGTATTACCTCTGCAGCATGGAAGAAGCACCTGAAGCTGGTTGGATCCAGCTGACACTTGCAGAATCTAAATCAAGGGTGGGGTACTCCAGGCCTCAAGGGCCATCAAGATGTCATGTTTTCAGGATTTCCTTAGTATTGCAGAGTGGTTGGAATCATCACCAGCACAGGTGATTATATTATCAAGGATTATTAAGGATTTCCTGAAAACATGAGCTGTTAGCGACCCTTGAGGCATGGAGTTCCCCACCCTTGATTTAAAGCATAGAACCTGCAATCGGCATGTCCTTGCCTAGGTAAACAACCACACTCAGACTGCAGGGTGGCCAGTAATGAAGGCAAAAGGAGAAAACTGTAAATTTAAAAATTGAACCATTTTTAAGAATGGACCGATGTTTGGCATACTTGCAGGACAGGCGTCTGGAAGTGAATGGCGGTGACAGGGGGCAGAGCTTAGGAGAGGAGGTCTCATCCCTCGGGCACAGTGGGTGGAGGAGGAACACAATGGGCGTGACCGAACAGACTGCCCCTGTGTGAGGGATTGTCTTCGGTTTTCATCAACTAAGGATATAAGCATTACTTCTACAATCCACGTGGACACAGAGTTGATTATAGAAGCAGGGGTCTGGGGTTAAGACCCCCGGGTGGAGGGGGTGCGGGGGAAGTGACTCCTTCCTTTCATAAGCTCATTCTAGGCTTGTAATGTAACTGGAGGTTTTCTCTCCCCTGCACCAAACTCCATTGACTTCCGGACACCTGTTCTACAAGTATGAATCAATGTTTAACCCCTAAGGTGCTGTGCATAGATTGTTTTTTAAGTAATGACAAAAAAATTCAAACGTCTGTAAAGACAATATGGTTTGACTTGCTATTTTCCAACACTCGTAGGTTTTTTTAAAATTTTTCCATTGTGTGAGGGCTTGTTTCTTTGCATGGTTCTATGAGATTTTACTTTACTTTAACATTTTGGGGTACACGTGATATTTTGATTTCTTTAATTGGATTTTTAGGGAGGTGTGGTTAAATAATTTAATATTTTAATAGACCAGACTTACAGCCATGGCAATACCAAATATTTTTGTTTTTGTTAGTTTGTTTTTGTTTATGATCCTTTGATCACTTGTTCTACATACTGTAATACAAAAGTATTGCAGTATCTAGGAGAATTCACAGTTTCCTATTAGGCTCTGCCTGTAATGAGCTTCAAAGGAAAACCAAAATGACAGTGGCAGAGGTTGTCAGCATGCTCACATCTTCAAGGATAATACATCGGTTCCCTGTGACCACATCCCTGAACCGATGGAATCTAGTGTGCACTGATAACGACTTGATTTAAATGCTGCTACCAGAGATTGACAGTTGTATCTAAATAGTTAACAGCAGTTAACTGGCTACTGTTCTAAGGGTGCCGTCACACGCTTCAATTTCTTGAACGATATTGTTAGCGATCACATGCACGCGCGATCGCTAAAAATATCGTTCAGATCGCTGGTGAGCTGTCACACAGACTCACCAGCGATCAATTGACCAGAAACATCGTGGAAACGATTTAAATATTGTTTCCACGATGTCTTGCTCCCGCTGCCAGCCTGCGGTAAGCGGGAGCAGGCTGGTCTCCAAGGTAAACTGCGGGTATCTAGGCAGCACGCACTGCCTAGATACGCGATGTGTACCTTAGTTACCAGCCTCCTTCGCTCACCGGCTGGTATCTTAGGTACAGAGTGGGTAACTAGGGTCCCTAGTTACCCGCTGTGTACCTTAGATACCAGCCGGTGAGCGGAGGAGGCTGGTAACTAAGGTACACATCGGGCATCTAGGCAGAACGCGCTGCCTAGATACCCGCATTTTACCTTGGATACCAGCTCCCAGCGCTTGTGAGAGGCGCTGGGAGCTGGCTTATCAGTCGTCTGCCGGCGTCACACGCAGCGATGCTGCGTGTCCACCGGCCGTCCAACGACAGATTTGTGAACATGTTCACAAATCTGCGATCAAACAATCAAGCGATTTTACATTGTAAAATTGCTTGATTACACGCAGCGACGCACAAACGATATCGCTTAAGCGATCAAAAAAGCAGATCGCTTAAGCGATATCGTTCAAGAAATTGAAGCGTGTGACGTGGCTATAAGGGTATATACATACAAAGTTTTTTTCAGATGTGTGCACTCCAAAATCCACCTGAAAAAGCATCCAAAATTCTTACAGGAAAAAATATGAATTTTTATGTAAAAACGCCTTGCTGTTCATCTATTCAGACCATTTCGTTAAAAGTTGTAACCATCTATTCTTTAGGCATTTTCCACTCTATAGATGCTCTATACTTTACTATACAAATCAATTGGAAGCCATGAGTTAAGCCTGGGTTACATGCTTCAATGGCCGAACGATCCGATCAATGATCCGACTTGACCTTCATCACTTGAAACGTCATTCAATGATCGCAAGTGAAATGTCACACGTACAGATATCTTTAATGACGCAGCAACGATTCCGCGACAAGCGAATGATCTTGCTGTCGTTTGATCACCTACGTCCTTTAGTTCTGAATAGGCGAGGTCGTTAACGACATCTTTATCAAGGTGTTACACACACCGATGCTGCAGGTTGGACAGACGATCATCGCATGGTTTAAGGTTCTGATCACAAACCTCCGATGAATGATCAGCCGACTTATAGTTGATTGTATCTACTTGTCACATGCAACGACATGGTTACAATGTCGTTGCTCCACCCAAAAAGCCGTGACGTACAAACAATATCATTAACGATATTGTAACATGCAACGGGCTCTTTAGGAATAGGTTCCGGCACCAAACTGGTTAATTCCAAAATGTTTATTCCAAATTTCTTAAAAGCACAGGAAAAAAAGGCAAAGCATTCCAGACATGGGGTGGGCATGACCGGGCACTGGTTTACGTGTTTCGAGGTGTAGGCTACCTCTCAGGCCGGCTTCACACCGTGGTGTGATCATGTCCGGGGATGTCCAATGTGAATATGACAGCCCCGGACCCGATTTTGACATAATGCAGCCCTATGGGGCTGGATGGAGTCGGATGACAGCTATCTGCCATCCTGTTTCCATCTGTCTGGGAGGATCCGGGGGAATTCAGATTTTCCTCCCGGACACAAAAAACGTTGCTTGCAACATGGGAGTCTATGGCACCGGATTGCCCCAGAACCGGGAGGATCCGGGACCCAGGCGCCGGGTGCTGGAGTTTAGCAGTGAGTGGTGCTAAACTTCAGCATCACCGGCTGTCCCCTGCACAGATTTCAGGACCGCGGCTAGCTCCCTGCTAGCCGTGATCTTGACATTTCAGCAGCTGCGGCTGCAATTGAGGACTCCGGCTGCAAACCGGACCGGAGGGCATATTTGCCCTCCGCTTCTGTTTGCAAATCGGGTCCTAGGCTGTCCGATTCACATCGGACAGCCCCGGACCTGATCACACCGCGGTGTGAAGATGGCCTTAATCATAACCTGGTGTAGTGACCAGTGCTCAGGGTCTTTAAATCTTCTCGGAGTTGGAAAACCCTGCCCCTATCGGTCACATGATTAGCCAGCTATACGTAGTTTTAATTAAACATAGGTATACATAAAAATTGCAATCATTACAAGTCTTTAAAACTATTAAAAAACACCATCCAGGGTTGTAAGGGAGAAAATTCAGTAAAATAGAATTAAATCTGTCCACTCGTTCAGACCCATGGGGTGGGAGGTTTCCAACATAAGGATCCAATGAGCCTCCCGATTCAGAAGGCTCCACCTCCAAGCCCCGCCTCTTTTTGGTCTGTGGACTCTTTCTGTGCTGTGGAATTAAAAGCTGCTCAGGTCCCCTCCATGGGCTGCAAGAAGTGACGCGACACAGTGGATGGGTTTGGAGCATCTGGATTAATAGAATCTCTGAGGTGCTCATTGATGAGTTGACGCAGCTTTCTGGTCGTACTTCCCACATATGAAACATGACAAATGTTACACGTAATGACATATATCACATATGTGCTGTTACAGTTAATAAACTGTCTAAGGCTGCTTTCACATCAGCAGTTTTTGCCGATCGCGGCAGTTGCGGTGAAAAAAACCGCAACTGCCGCGATTACCGCATAACGGCCGCACTTGCGGTTCACTTGCGGCAAGCCCCATACAATGTCTATAGGGCTTGCGGTAAGTGTGCGGCATGTGCGGCAAGTGCGGTTTCAGCACTTGCGGCAGGTGCGGCCACGAAGAAAAACGCGGTATGCCGCTTTTTTTTTGCGTCCGCACCTGCCACAAGTGCCGAAACCGCACTTGCCGCATCTGCCGCAAGCCCCATAGACATTGTATGGGGCTTGCCGCAAGTGAACCGCAAGTGCGGCTGTTATGCGGTAATCGCGGCAGTTGCGTTTTTTTCACCGCAACTGTCGCGATCGGCAAAAACCGCTGATGTGAAAGGGGCCTAAGAGTGACAAGTTTGGATGTTATTGTCATATGGAATTTATTTTTAGGCTTCGCATTTTGGCATACTCCACATTTGTTAGAGCCACGTTTGAAAAAACCTTGTGAATTTAGTCAAGATGTTTTAGTTATCAAATGTACAAGGCTAGGTGACATGAGACTAGATAGAGTTGGGGCCTTACGAATAGTAAACAGGCAACCTTCCTTCAAAATATTATACAACCTTGGATCACCATTCAGCATAGGGAGATATTTTTTTATGATCTCTTTTATCTACAGTAATGGTATTCCTTTCTGAAAGTGGTGACCAGAATTGGCTTGGAACCTATACATTTTTTTATCCTATTTGGCTCATTCAGGATTCTTTCTCTTTGTATTAGATCTACATTTCTGATTGCTTTATCAAGAACCCATTTCTCATATCCTCTGTCTGTTAACCTAGTGCATATCTCGCTTCTCTCCCGCACATAAAAAGGTTCAAATTTGGAAATGAATGGGCAATTATTTGAGCGTTTACAGGTGTTTTTGCTTAAAAAAAAGTGAATGTTTGTTTGCTGAATCAAATTGAAAAAGAGTTCCAGAAAACGTCTGTAAAGCGGCGTCACACGCTACGATATCGCGAAAGATATCGCTTGAACGCGCCAGATTTAACATCGCGTGAACGATGTCTGTGCGTGTGACGGCAAGATACGATGAGCGAGAATTGATGAAATCGCAAAATCGAGATCTGAGCTCCAGAGCTCAGATCTTGCGATGAGCGATTTCACGATCTGTCTCATCGTGATGTATAACACCACGATGAACGATCTCCCAGCGGCAGAGCCTATGCTGGGAGATGGTAACTATGGTACACGTCGGGTTACTATGCGACGCGCGGCGCCTAGTAACCCGATGTGTACCATAGTAACCAGCGATCTCGCTGGTCCACATCGCTGGTGAGTCTGTCTGTGTGACATCTCACCAGCGATGTGAACGATATTGTAAGCGATCGCGCGTGCACGTGATCGCTTACAATATCGCTAGCGATATCTTAGCGTGTGACGGCCGCTTTACAAAGATGCTGGAAATGCTGAAAAAAAATAGTAAATCACAGCCATGGAGGATGAAAAACATTGAAAAAGCAATAAGGATATTACCCTAAACACTGATAAAAAAAGATACTTCTTCTACTTGAAAAATTCAGTGGGTTTACTTGATTGAACAAGATATGGTATGCACATAGCCATTGGAATAGACACCAACTATGTAACATAACATCTTAAGGCATGTGCAGAGGGCTCAGCTCCTCAATAATGGTGCATATGCACACGTGGATAAAACTGTTGGGGAGCTAGCCGCGGTCCTGACTTATCAGGGGTGGCTGCTGCGTGCGGCTGCACACCGGACCAGCGGGCAAATTAGCCCTCCAGTTCTGTGTGCTGATTTGGTACCCAGCTGTAGTGTGAAGCCGGCCTAAGACTAAAATTAGCTAAGTTTTAGATTGTCATGCAAAAGGGAAGCCTCACTGTCCCAAAAATAGAAAGTACACGAGATATAAATGTGGCGCCCCTGCGTCCAGGAGGCCACAACACAGCCAGGCAGGTAGGGACAATTGTTGCACAACAACACCCTCACAGCCCACACAACCCACGTACAGTAGATGGCAGCATCCAGCCCTGAGATTGGTGACTCTAGGCAAACGAAGGGTGGTGGATTTAGAGGAGTAGGTTGGGCACACACGTAGTCAGGTGACTTGACAGTAGAAATAGTGAGGGGGAGGAGGAAGGAGTTCAGTAGGCCCAGGGTGCCGAGCTGTAAAGACCAAGAACAGGCCAGAGAACAGCAGAAGGTTGAGCTAAGCTGAGCAGGAGAAAGACACACACGTCCTGGAAGAGTGAAGGTATAAGGAGCGCAGAATCTGTACCGAGCCAGGGTGAGCTGGAGGAGAGAAAGCCTATCTGAAGCCAGATCCCCAGGAGTGTGAGAGAACAGAGAGGGACGGTGATACCCGGGCCCTAGAAGTACAGCTGAAGCTACCGACTGCAGGCGGAGTAGCCCTCCTATGATACTGAGAGACGCAGAGAGAAAGAGCCTGGTAGAGCCTCACACCTGAGGACTGCTGGAGGCTGGGCTGAGTAGAGTGTCGGCTCTAGAGGAAACCGTAGTTTTACCCGGAATCCCCAAACAACACGACGGGGGACCACAGTTGCATGCCAGGGTCCCTACCCCAAAGGACAGGCAGCTCAGTGATGACTAGGAGGACCCACAAGGGCTCGAGTCACCGCCATACTGTCCGGAGACACCCACCAAGCGTACAAAGAAAGTAAACAGCCCGGAAAGTACGCAGAGACTGTGTGAGGGGTCACACAGAGAGAGACCTGGCTGCAGAGTAAAGGGAACCCGGAGAGGGAGAGTGTGCCCGTGTATTAAGAACTGTACTTGAACTTTGTAAGAACTGTAACTGACTTGTGAACTGTCTGAAGAACTTGAGAGTAAAACCCGGAAAACCCTGAAATTGCTTCCCTTGTGTCTCTGCATGAAAGCGATTCTCTCCATACAGGATTACAGAAAGCCCTCCACCTGCAGAGCCACAGCACAGCCTGTCAGCACCAGCATTGAGGAGAGATTCTTGCAGTGTCTGCACAGTAAGTGTACTGAACATCCCACAATAGACTTAACCCTTACTGCCCGGGGGAATACAGTTCTACCCACTGGAACTATCCCATCTAAGCTGCTATTCCATCATCCCCGGAGGTTCTGCAGCAGCGGCGGCCCCATCACTGGCCGCATATAGTGGGTGGCATCATGACTGACAATCCCCTGTAAATATTCCCCTTTTATTGCCGAGCCCGGGACACGGTCCGGACAAGGACCACCCGTGACTTCCCCAGCAGCCGACCCGGTCTGGTACCGAGTACCCCCGTCCTAGTGGGCCCGACATAAACAGCACAGCTTTCAAGAGAAAATTGTACAAAGTTACTTTGAAGGATCATAGGTGATTATGGTTGAGATGCAATACATTTCCCATGGGCAACGATAATGCTATTTCTTGAAAAAAGTGTAAAACAAATGTGAGTTTAATGACTTGCCCAGACTTGGACTGGACCACAGAAGGACAGGTGAATTCCTCGGTGGGCCCCTTTACTGGGATGGGCCCCCCACTCACCTAATTGAGCCAAAGGCAGCACAATACACTTCTTTCACTATTTGCAGACAAGGGCAGCATCTCATCAATCATTTAGAATCCACTCAGTTGATTAATTAGAAGCATGAAGGTAAAATTGTAAATGAGGGTCATGTATCATACTTTTAAGACTATAAAGATGCATCTGACTATAAGCGGCACTCAGGTTTTGACAACAGAAAATAGGAAAAAAAATAATATTAAAACTACCCTGGCGATATAAAGATGTGGAGGGGGTAGTGTGGGGGTAATATTGGTCAGCCTTCATTGTATTCCTTACTTGGTGCTCCACAGTGGAAGAGAGGGTTAGTTAATTATTCTAAAGTGGTAAAGGCATATTAGGAGAGTAGCACCAAAAATAAAGGGCATTATAAATTGTCCACAATAGTGACATAACAAGGTGACATTACAATTTACTTTGGCTGTCTTGTACCAAAGTTCATAAAGAGCACAATTATATTTATTGTGGAATCAGCTATAATATCTTACATGTGTAATGTGTTTCATTTATGCCACTTAGCCACTTGACCTCTGAGTCTGGTATTCACCATAATGACCCAGCCATTTTTAAAAATTCTGACAATAACTGTAGAACACTTCAATGGAACCCACTAATTCTGAGAAAGGTTTTCGTTAGGGATGGGCGAATCTACTCGTTACTACTCGCTACTCTGCGAGTAGTAGGGTACTCGGCCGACTCCTTACTCTGCGAGTTTCATTGCGATTACTCGCACAGTAACGAGTCCAATGAAAATCAATTGTAAATTCTATTCCTCTACTTCTTTGAACTGGATTGTCCTGGATTGACCCTGTCAGGTTCAATCAGGTACCATAGACATCAATGTTAAAACAAATCGGATTGTCCCGGTCAGGTTCAATCAGGTTAACTTTAACATGACTGTCTATGGGACTGGATTGAACCGGACCGGTTCAATCCGTTTTTTTTTTAACTATTCTTTAAAAGCCCGCGGCTTTTTGCTGCTGGCTTTTAAAGAATAAAATGGGGAATTGCAGGTTTTTCCTCTGCTGCCAGACTACTTTATGGGGTTCAGCAGCAGAGGAACCGCTGCAATACTCGTTTCCCCATTCATTTACATTGGACTCGCTAGACTCGCAACCAGTAGCGAGTATCGGGATCCTACTCGTTAGAGTCTAGAGAGTCTGAGTAATGTAGTATTGCCCATCCCTATTTTTCGTGATATATTGGACTTCATGTTAGTGGTGAAATTAGAATGATATTTGTTGCGTTTATTTATGAAAATATCAGAAAATATATGAAATTTGGCAACATTTTGGAAAACTTTGCAACTTTCAAACCTTTAATTTTTATGTCCTTAAACCAGAGTTATGTAACACAGAATCTACTTCCATAATTGTCATGTCCCATCTGTCACTTCCTGCATTTGGATGTCATCCTATCACGCGCCTCTGCCATATTTGCACACCAAAGTAAAGAATGTGCAAATATGGTGCCCACTGGCGGTACTGAGCAATGTGTCCCATGGTCCTCTTCTGCAGCCTGCAACCGCAGCCACTCACAGCAACTGCCACTTGCCAACACCACTGTACATCACCGCCTGAGTAACTGCCCATGCGTATACCAGGCACGTGTGCGCACTTACTCAGGCAGCCCTCATCTTAGGATATCTGTGTATTCAAAGATGGCGGTGGCATGACCCTGTGTGTGCATGCACATTTACTCACGAGGTCACCATCTTTGGACACCTGGGTACACAAAGATGGTGCCATCTTTGGACACCACAGGATGAAGATAAACAGCACAAGGAGGAAACAGTTCAAAGGAGAGTGCACAGAAGGGAGAAGAAAGCATAGGAGGAGAGAGACAGCACAGAGGGAGGGACACGCGCAGGGGGAGAGACAAAGCACAGGGGGGGGCGAGTGCACAAGGGGAGGACAGCACAAGGAGAGAGAGAGCCCACAAGAGGAGAAACAGCACAAGGGGTGAGAGTGCACAAGGTAAGAGACAGTACAAGGGGAGAGAGAGCGCACAGGTGTAAGAGAATATGCACAGGGGGAGAGACAGCCCACAGAGAGGAGAGAGAGATATGTCCGGGGGCAGAGACATAGAGAGAGCGCATGGGGGGAGAGCGCACAAGGGTAAGAGAGAGTGCATGGGGGAGACTTAAAGGAAATAGCACATAAGAGTAGAAGACAGCACAGAGAGGAGAGAGACAGCCCACAGGGGGGAGAGTGCATAGGGGGAGACAACTCAAAGAAAAGAGCAGAGTGGGGAGAAGACAGCACAGGAGGAGAGAGAGACAGCACAGCAGGAGGAGATTGAATAAGGTGAGACAGCTCAAAACAAAGAGAACAGAGGGGAGAACACAGCACAGGACTGGGAGAGAGATGGCACACAGTGGGGAGAGGGCACTTTGGGAAGACAGCTCAAAGGAGAGAGCACATGAGGGGAGAAGACTGCATACAGGGGGAGAAGGCAACACACAGGAGTGAGAGTGCACAGGGGGAGATATACTGCACACAGGGGAACACAGCTCAAAGGAGAAAGCACAGAGGGGAGAAGACAGCACAGTGGGAAAGAGACAGCACAGAGGTGGAGAGAACGGACAGGGGGGACAGTGCATAGGGGGGAGAGATGGACACCACCCCCAGCACTACAGTGCACGCCCCCATTGTGATGTTATTGCGCTCCCTATGCAATAGTATCGGCACCCATCTAGTAGTTAATAAATAATATTTCCCACATATCTATTTTACTTCTGCACAATTTTTTGTATACATAATTTTTTGGTTAAAAAGTTAAAAGGGTTAAAAGTTTATCAGCAATTTCTCATTTTTTCCAACAAAATTTACAAAGCCATTTGTTTAGGACCGCACGCATTTGAGGTGACTTTGAGATTACAATGTATCAGAAAATACCAAAAAGTGACACCATTCTAGAAACCGCACACCTTAAACTGCTCACAACCACATCCAAGAAGGGACTTCACAGGAACTAAGGCAATGTGGAAGTAAAAAAATGAAAATGTAACTTTTTACCCCAAAAATGTTACTTTAGCCCCAAATGTAGCATTTTCCCAATGATAACAGTAGAATGCACCACAAGTGACCTCATTTTAGAAACTAGACCCCTCAAGGAACTTATCTAGATATGTGGTGAGCACTTTGAACTCGTCAGGTGCTTCACAGAATTTTAGAACATTGAGCCGTTAAAAAAAATTACATTTTTCCCACAGAAATGTTCATTCAGCTCCAACTTTTTTACCTCTATAAGGGTACGGACACACTGGTGTGAAACTCGAACTAGTGCAAAGCGTGATTTTATCACATTGCACTTGAACCAATGTTATTCAATGTCCAGAGCACATTGGCATGTGTCGGACGCTTTTTTGTCATCTGGATTCCGTATGAGAAAAAAGTCGCAACATGCTGCAACAGTATGCGATTCACCCGTGAGACTCCCAATGCAAGTCTACGGGTCCAAAAGAAATCAAGGACGGCACACGGACCATCTGAGTCAGAAGCGTTTTTTCCACAGCTGACACCCTGTGAAGCTTGTAATAAGTTCTGATAAGGAGACGTCACATGACTACTCAGGAATTTACAGGCTCCAGAAATCACACACCTCCTGGAAGGAAGCCTGCACAGATCCAGCACAGCATGGCCTACAACATCAATGTTAAGATGCTTATCGGGGGCGTGGCCTGGGCAGCAAGGAAGAAGGACGTGTGTGGATAGAGCTCCCGTCCTCAGGCCACGAAATATAGCCAAATAACAATTTAATCAGAGGACTTCTGTGGGATATTACCTCCCCCAAACATCTGGGGAAGAAAGGCTTCACTAAACCCCGGTGAAGTCCAGGAAGCCCCTTCCTGGAAACACAGGAGGCAGCGACGCTGCAGAAAAGGCGGCAAGCAAAGGAGTGCCATATTTGATAGCAGACCCACCTCTGGAGCTGCAGGAGCTAAGACTGACAGAGGCAGCAGAAGAGGCAGCATTCCCCACCGAGCAGCGGCTGGCACCAAAGAAACTCGCCCGCCGCCGAGAGAAGCGAGTGTGCAAAGAGCAGGTACATACACTGTGCTGGAAGGCGGCGGGAGCGAAGCACCGGAGGCGGTGGGGAAGAAGGGTGCTAGGGGGGACTCTGGAGACACCACCACCTCCTTATACACAGCTCTCCTGACCCTCTGAAGTGGATCCCCGCCAGCTACACCCGCAAAGTCTCCATCGCCAGCACCGGAGAGATAGCTGATTTTAAGAGGAAAGAGGAGTGAGGTCGCCTGACCACCGCTGGTTGATAACCACCTGCTGACGCTGCGACCCTGTGCCCGGTCTGCCTGCACCACGAAGCGAGACAGAGGCACCGCTGCCCTCCGAGAGGAGGAAACAGACACCGGGAGACACGTGGAGACCGGTAGAGACACCAGAGGAGGCGACGGGCCGACACCAACTACACACACAGTGTGCAGGTGATATCGGGGACTAGCGGGATCGGGCTGGCAGTGGGGAGCTCGAGTGCCCTGGGATCCGCCGAACATAAGTGCACAGTGGGGGTTGTTGAGGAGTTAGGATCAGACTCCCTGTGTAAAGCCCTGACGCCATTATAGACTTGTGTGACTGTGACCCGCATGCTGCAGCTCAAACAGAGCCGGCTCTGAGTTATTCACTTTGAAACATTCACATCTAGTGCCCACAGTGCTGCCAATCAGGAGACACCCCCGCTGCAACTAAAGTGCAGCTCCCTCTGTGGAGGAAACCTCTGTGACCCTAGAGCAACAGGCAGGGAGCTCCCCTGTTTGCAGTTTGCTGTATACGCATATTTTCCTTCGCTATATACAGACAAGAGACTCAAAACATCTGATCTGGCCCCACTCTCCTATTATCTGGAGCAGACCATTCAAGCCCCAGTAGGATCTCCAAAGACATTTACATCCTGGATTAAACTCTTGTTTCTCATTCTAATAAATGACATGCTGAGCTCATAGACGGCCAACAGGGGGCACAAGATCTATAATACGCAAGGCCAGACACCGCGCTTACTATTTGGTCAAATTATGGAGAAAAGGGGCGTGACTAAGCACCACAGGAAGATGGCTGTTTAACTCGGGAGCTCCCGGACCCCGGGTTTGTTTCTAAGATTTCCAGCAACCCAGCATACCACCGGACTGCCAGAACCAGCTCAGAGGACGTGGGAACATAACCTGCATCTATTGGCAAGGTGAAACCGCCGCATATCCGTGTCCCTAAGCGGGTCTCCGACTATTTCCCGCCAGGCCGCATGGACTCAGTATTATCCAGCATGGCGCCCCTTCCCCCCGTGCTGCCCGAGCTTCCCGCCGGGAACAGCAAGCGCTTGGCGCTGGAGAGGAGGATGTCTCCCCTGACCCTCCGGTCACTTTCGCAGCCATGAAGGGCCTCATGACTGACCTCCTGTCAGACTTCAGGGTGTCTTTGGAGGAAGACATGAAGGAGATGGTGGCCGACCTGAGGGGGGAAGTGACTGCCCTGGGATCCCAGACGGATCATTTGGTTTCTAAACTGGCGGAGCTAGATCAATCTCACAACGATCTCCTAGACGATCACGAACAGCTCCAGGCGACTTTGACTGCGGTCCAGGCAAAGAGTTTCGACGCAGAGGATAGGAACCGACAGAATAATGTACGTCTCAGAGGCGTCGCGGAAACGGTCGCTGATCCCGATCTGAAAGGTCTCTTGCGAGACTTTCTACACGAAGTTCTGCCCGACTTGGACCCGAGAGATCTTAAAATAGATCGGATTCACTGACTCCCCAAACCACCGGGGGTCCGACCCGATCTGCCTCGCGAGGTGATCGCGAGGATTCATTTTTATGAGACCAAGGAGGACTTCCTGAGGGTACTTCGTGGATCGCCGACACTTTCTTACCGATTCGCCGGCTTGGAGGTCTTTCCTGATCTCTCTCCAGGAACCCTGGCGATGCGCAGGGTTTTCAAGCCGTACACTGTGATACCCGGGACAGGGAGATTCCATATCGCTGGGGCCGACCTACACGCCTGATCATCCGAAGGAATGATGCCACCCATGTCTGCCTGGGTCCCTCACAGGCGGCTAGGCTGCTAAAAGACTGGGACCTACTTCCTCCGGACTTTTCTGCCTCTTCCCAGCGTGACGTCTGCGATCATGCTCCGAAGCGCCGCACTCGGCGACGCAGATTGAACCCAGAATGGTCCACGGTCTGAAGATGATTTTGGCGGGTCTTCTGTCCTTGATTTTTGCTCTCTGAGGCCGGGGGTCCGCCTTCCTGGTCCCCACATAGTCCTCCCAGGTCGTTAGCCTCTACCTCCTTGCCCATCTCACTTTCCTGGTCTCAGTTCTGTATTTTCTCTCTTCTCTCTATTCTAACTCCTCTCCCTCTTACCATTCCTTCCTCTCGTCTCTCTGATCTTTTCCCTCTCCTTTCTTGTCTCCTCTGCTACAGCCCCTTATCTAGGCACCAGCGACCCTCTCAATGGGAAGTGAGGCGCTATGCTCATTGGTCGACGCCAGCACACAGCGACCAATGAGCATAGCGCCTCACTTACAGCGGTAAATTTGAAACTCAAAGTCCTCTATGTATCTCAATGGGAAGTGAGGCGCTATGCTCATTGGTCGGCGCCAGCACACAGCGACCAATGAGCATAGCGCCTCACTTACAGCGCTAAATTTGAAACTCAAAGTCCTCCATGTATCTCAATGGGAAGTGAGGCACTATGCTCATTGGTCGGCGCCAGTACACAGCGACCAATGAGCAAAGCGCCTCACTTACAGCGCTAAATTTGAAACTCAAAGTCCTCCATGTATCTCAATGGGAAGTGAGGCGCTATGCTCATTGGTCGGCGCCAGCACACAGTGACCAATAAGCATAGCTCCTCACTTACAGCGCTAAATTTGAAACTCAAAGTCCTCCATGTATCTCAATGGGAAGTGAGGCGCTATGCTCATTGGTCGGCGTCAGCACACAGCGACCAATGAGCATAGCGCCTCACTTACAGTGCTAAATTTGAAACTCAAAGTCCTCCATGTATCTCAATGGGAAATGAGGCGCTATGCTCATTAACTCCTTCACTAACATTTTTGATATCATTATAAGTTCCTACTCTATTATAGTCCTGTTAGTCGGACATTAACTCTTTCTACACCTCCACTATATTGCTACCCTCACAGTTCTGCCTACATCGGCTACTTAGTCATATATCTTATTATTTAAAACTCTTAAAAAAATTATATACAGACTCTAGACTCCCGATTCTTTAGAATCGGGCTCACAGCTAGTCAAGCTATATTGATGATGTGGTAACAAAACTAAATTTTACAATCCAGTGACAAACTTCTCCTGCCACGGGACTGACCCATCGGGGGAAACAAAATAATTGGCAAGTTGTTCACACACGCGGAGGGCAGATGGCTCATGCCTCTGCCTACTAACCAATACTACTGGAGGGTACAGATTGGTTGACTGAGGAACACATGTGGATTCATCATTAGGTCCGATCATGTAAGCGAGTTAAATTATGCAAGATGACACTGGCTTTAATGAACGAATCAACATGTGCCTCACTCAGTTGAATGTGTGATATTAGTATGTGCCATTTGTCAGTTAGAATCCCAAATGTGCACTCCACCTTTCGTCTTGCATTTTTTAACCGAAAGTTAAACACACATCCCCGGTAGTCTAATGCATGTCTGGGGTATGGGCGCATAACTTACCGCATCAATTGGAACGCCTCATCACTTACTAGCACAAAGGGGAGAGGGTCTCCTGAAGAGCCTGGAAGCTGTGTACATTGAGATTTTTATTAATAAGGTGTCTACCCAAAACGGAGTTATGGAAGTTATTGGCATCAACTGTTGGCCCATACAAACCAACATTCACCGCAATTAATTGATAGCTGCTGTCAACTAAAGCCAGAAGCACAATAGAAAATAATGCTTATAATTAAAAAAAGTGTCCCCGAATTGGGTGGTTACTTGATCCGTATATGTTTTCCATCAAGTGCACCAATGCAGTTGGAGAAATTACAGGTTAGATGGAAGCCATTTACTATCCTGTACTTATCGGCTTCTGTGGGTTCAGGAAGGACAATTGGCAGCAAACGGTGCCACATCTCCGCGCAGGGATTGTGCACAATTTGGTCAATCGTGTACTTGCCCAGTAGAAACTCCACATGTAAGCCAGCAAAGGAAACACCAGTTGACAGGAACCTAAAAACAGATAGAATTTACAACTAACACAAACTGAACAGTCCAAAACCAAACTAAACCTAATAAATTAAAAACCTATTTTAAACAAAGTCAATATTAGCCCACATAAGTGACACAGTCAGTAAATCACAACATGGTTAATGTGTATGGGAGTTTTTACCACACATATAGTTATAGCCTACTGACATGATACAACATAACAAACAAGTAAAAGAAATACCAACCTCAGTGTCAAGAGAAGCCGTTCTTCAAGTGTAATACTTGGCCGCATTTGTGTATTTGAAATGTGATGCCAGGCCACAGAATCTCATGTGGGTACGGTCATCCTGGTATAGATGTGGAATTTATCTGGATGACAGCGTAACTGACCATACAGCCTCTGAAAATGACCACGAGAACTATGCAGCAGGAGGAGCGGAAGGACCCACATTCGTCGCCCCCTCAGATCTGACACAATCGGGTAGCGAGTCCCATACACACCGGGAAATGACCCAATGAATAAACATCCGCTCAGTGGTGATTAGGGTCAGGTTATTCTCAATTCTGTAGGCAGCTGCAAACATACAAAACACTGCTTACTGAGGGGGTAGTGAGAGCTCAATGCACACATATGTCCATGGAATATAGGCTTCAAAGAGCCCTGATTGGCACACATAATTTATCTCAAAATTGGCACACATTGTAACCAATTTAAAGGCAAATTAATCCCAAAAATCGCATGAGTTCAGCGGAATGCACACAGAACACACACGGATTACACTCGGACAACACTCGGTTGTGATCAGAAAAAATGTTGGACACTCACATAGCAGTTGGATGCAAAATGGAGCAAAAAATGGATGTCACTTGTCTCCTGGATGAGAAACGGACTGTTTTTTTCACGCCAATGTGTTTCCTCCCTTAGGGAAACAGAAAAAATTGCATCATACAATTTGTTGTGCATTTGTTTTCATAAAAAATGTTACTTTAGCCCTTCATTTTGCATTTCTACAATAGTAACAAGAGAAAATGGACCACAACATTTGTTGTACAATTTTTCTTGAGTACGCTGATACACCATATATGGTGGAAAACTACTGTTTGGTTGCATTGGCAGGGCTCAGAAGGTAAAGAGTACTATTTGAGTTTTTAAACGCAGCGTTACCGTACCTGGAATCGTTAGTTAATGCCATGTTGTGTTTGGAGAGGCCCTAATGTGCCTAAACAGTAGAAACCTTCCACAGGTAACACCATTTTGTCAATTAGACCCTACATGGACTTATTTAGATGTGTGGTGAGAACCTTGAACTCCAAGATGCTTCACAGAATTGTACAATATTTAACCGTGAAAATGAAACAAATTAGTTTTTCCCACAAAAATAATGCTTCAGCCCCAAAATATTTCAATTTTACAAGGATTGACAGAGAAAATGGACATTTAGAGCACAGACTTTGATGGAATGGTCTGCGGGTGTCGTTACACATTTGTAGAGCAATGGGTGGGGGGCAAAATACTAGAAACCCCCTACAAAGTGTCCCTTTGGGGAATGTATACTTCAGCAAACTTGTTGCTGAAGAGATCAAAGACTTGACTAATTTTGAAAAGATGGTTAAAGTTGTAGTCATCTTGGGGTGGACACTGTGTTTGTAATGCAAAAATTTGTGAATGGCCTCAAAGAGTGTCTGCGGCATAGCCATGCAGTACACTGGCTTATTATATAAAACATCAACACTCGATATTGCCTAAGTTCTGGCTTCTTCCCTAACCTCATATGAAGGTCAAGGCTCAAAAACATCATTTCCACTGCATCTACGAGAGTCCAGTTAGAAACTGGTGAAGTGTGGTATTGGACAAGAAATTGTTGAGCGTAAAAATTTGTCTGGACCACCATAAGATTTACAACATCCTCAGAAGTTAATTTCTGTGGGGCTAGTAGTGTCAAATTGGATTCCTGATTGTGCTACAACATCATGAATCTGTGGCTTATCATCTTTGGGAGGTGAGATCCATAGGGGGTCACTAACAGTGGTAAGAAGTCACTAACAGAGGACTCTGTCTCATTTGGTGTCCTGGAACATCTACGTGGGGGTTTGGTATCACTGGAGGAAGAGAAAGAAGAAGGAGGGATCCTCTCCTTCACTATCAGTGTTGGCGGAAAGAACGACATATTCCTCCTCGGCTGAATACCATCTTTGGGATGAGTGGGACATTTTATTCTTTACGTGTGTGGTCTGTATGTGTAACATAATTACATATTATGTGTGTGTTTGAGAGTGTTTGGTGTAAACATTTATTTATTACAATAGAAGAGAGAAAAAAAAGAAAATAATAAGATAATTTAGAAAAAAAAGATAAATAATAAAATAAAAAGGAGAATATAAAAACTAACCAAACGGACGACGGTAAAAACAATTACTGAGCAGCTGCAACTAAACTACACTAACCATAATTCTATGCAATTGAAAACAAACTGTAGTATAAGTACTACAAGATTTTTCCACTACGTATCTGAACCAACAACTACTAAACGGACGTCAGAAAAAGAAATTCTAAGCGCGGGCAACTATCTGACCCTAACCTGACTATATTCAGTAAAAAATACTGTAGTAGACGGTGATTACTGCAGTGTATTTTTACTGTCCATAATCTAGTCCTATTAACTAATCTGACACTAACCTGACTATATTCAGTAAAAAATACTGCAGTAGATAGCAATTTTTACAGTATATTTTTACTGTCCTATCAACTAATAAAAATTATTTTTATTTGACTTTTTTTTTCTTATTTTACACTTGTTGAAAAACAATAACAACCAAATGATGATCAGTGATGTACTGTATATCACTGATCAACGCTCAATGGCTGACGGATGCACACATAAATGTGGTTTAACCTTCCTAGCGTTATTCCCGAGCCTGACTCGGGGTTAACATTCACTACCAGAAGCGTTAACCCCGAGTCAGGCTCGGGCTTACCCGCGTTCGCGGCAGA
This sequence comes from Allobates femoralis, assembly GCA_033576535.1. Taxonomy (NCBI): domain Eukaryota; kingdom Metazoa; phylum Chordata; class Amphibia; order Anura; family Aromobatidae; genus Allobates; species Allobates femoralis. The sequence continues at coordinate 309,143,561 of JARQOC010000003.1, forward strand.
TGCGGTAAAAAAAACCGCATCTGCCGCACTTGCCGCATAGCTGCCGCACTTGTGCCGGCATTCTTCTGCATAGTAAAGGGAACCATGCAGTAGACATGAGATAATGATTGTATACACTTACATGAGGGCGTCTCCCTGTGTGTGCTGGCACTTGTGAGCTGTGTTCGTCATGCCTGCTCTCCCCCTCCCTTATGCCCGCCCCCTCTCAGCCTGCTATAGTGATGTGAGGCTGATCTCGTCATAAAGGGGCGGGGCTACCGGGATGCGCGATTTAGCCCCGCCCCTTTATGACGAGATCAGCCTCACATCACTATAGCAGGCTGAGAGGGGGCGGGCATAAGGGAGGGGGAGAGCAGGCATGACGAACACAGCTCACAAGTGCCAGCACACACAGGGAGACGCCCTCATGTAAGTGTATACAATCATTATCTCATGTCTACTGCATGGTTCCCTTTACTATGCAGATTACCGCAACCGCGCCGCAACCGCGCCGCGAGTGCGGCACAAGTGCGGCAGCTATGCGGCAAGTGCGGCAAGTGCGGCAGATGCGGTTTTTTTACCGCATCTGCCGCGAACGCGGGTAAGCCCGCTTTTAGCAACAAAAACCAGACCTAAACAGACCGCCAGGGAGGCTAAGAGGGAGAATGAACAGGAAAAAAAAAGAATGAAAGTCCTGGCCAAAAGCTAGCACATACGCCAATCAGTGGTGCAAAAGGGGAAGAGAAAAACAGGCAGGAAAAAAGTTCTGGCCAAAAGTGAATACAGACACTGTTCAGTGATGTGCATCACTGACCATTGGCTTGGCGCTAAGGGCTTGGGTACTCAGCCATTGTGTCAGGGATTAAGTTCACAGTGGTAATGCTCAGTGCTATAACCCTGGCTCACATTGAAAAGGGGGAATTAAAAAAAGTGATAAAGAAAGCATTTGTGATGCCAATTTGGATGTTCAGGCGATAGGTGGTTGTCACTGCAGACAGTCCCTCGGAGATAGATGGAGTTGCAGTGCAGTTGTTAAACACTTTGCAATCAGGGCTGGCTCAAAGGGTATTCTGAAAGTACTAGTGGTGAGTGCAGTGGAGAAAGGAGACATAGAGAGTCGGTCTTTTGCTTTACCATTTACTTTTTGAAGCAGGTACAGGGATTACGAGAACTGCAGTCCACTGTGCTTGGTGAGTATTATGACCTTCCTGCTGACTTTTCTTTTAGTAGGTTTCTAGGTGCTCTTTTAGCTGTCCTTTACTCCCTCTTGGTACTTATGGTTGACCTCCAGCTAGGCTGGTAGTGAGGATCCTGTAGGTATCAATGCCTTGATCAGAGCAGTTCCCTGATCCTCTCTACTACGGACACCTCGGAAGGTTTCACTTGAGTGGCTAATGAGCATAAAACTCACCAGCCTCCAGTTTCTGTCACCAGGCCCTGTAAGCCTCAGTGACCTAGGGACTGATGCCTTGCAGCTGGTCCCTTCAAAGCAGCATCCCAGCTGTCTATTCATTGGACCTTTTCCTTAAAGCAACTTAAGGTGTGAGTTTCGCCTATGTACTGTGGCAGCCATGCTGCACCCGGTATATAAGGCATGGTAAGCGGCAGTATAGGAGCTGCAGTGGCCGCCCCATGAGGGTTGCTGGAACCAGGCATCTGCATCCTTGTTAACCCCTGCAGGGGAGTGATTCACCACTTAGGCTACTGCAGACTGTTGCTCTGCTCATGCATTCTTCGGTAGGATCCTTGGCGTTGGGGTTAGCAATGTTCCACCCACCGCGAGTCCCACTAATGCAAACACGGCCAGTCACCAGGACTTCCTTGCTGCCGCAAACATTTGGAGCAAACAGTTCCTTGGAATAGTTAGAGTCCTTAAACGTACAGTACCCTGTTCAGGATTTTGTATCTTGTTTGTGATGCAAGCCCTGTGAAGACACATGCTTAGTTATCTTCTGATTTTTCTATGCTGTTGAAGATGTGAAATCATTGCTTCACTGTGGATTGCTCAAATCAGACAGTTTTTAGTTTGCCACAGAACTATGCAAGCCTGGGTGTACTAGCAGCTGAAATCCTGGTTTCTTTAGCTGTGCCTGCACAGAACAGCACATGTGCTCTGCTCACGGGCATCCTCCATTACTTCTTCACTACACTTGACTAAAACTGAAACCTCACTCTAAAGCCCTCCTCCTGACCAGAGCCCTGTGACACAAACTTGAACCAAGCTTCAAATGCACAACCTACTGGTAGAGATGGGGCACTGGAGGGACACTTTTCCTCAGAGCTGAGTGCCAGCTTTTGGACAATGGAAAACATATTTTGATCGTTATATGCTCATGACAAGCTGACTGTAAAATATATTAGAAATTTTCAAACTTTAATGGTTGCCTGTAATGCTGGGTGATGGTGAATGATAGGGCCTTCAGTTTCTTGGGTTGGACCTAGTCCGGTATGGCTTGTACCTTAGCAGGGTCCATATGGAAACCAGTGGACAACAAAGTTACCCCAAGAAATCTAATATCCTCAACTTCAAAGGATTATTTGGGTAGATTTACATATAAAAAATTATCTTTGAGTCTATTGAGGACCATACAAACATGGTCCCTATAGGACGATACATCCTTAGAGAAAATTTGAATGTCATCAATATAAACAATAACAATCAATTGTATATAGCAAACATAGGGTCAATGAGGAGGCAACATCGAGCTTCCCTCTTCAGAAAAAGCTTCTGGAAATTCCTCCAGGTACTAAGGATTTTAACTAGCAGAACACTCCACATGAGAAATTTCCTGGCAGCATTTGCCCCGACAATCCTCTCTCCAACTAATGACATCCCCACTAACCCAATCAATATTGGGATTATGTTATGACTATCTCCTAGGAGACAATAATAGCGCTATCCCTCTCCTTGTTCCCTCACTAGTGCGCGTGTGCGGTCCGGCTCCAATGACATGACACGCTACATCCGGCGGACGTTGGCTGTGTGTTTACACACGCTGCCGCCGGGAGGCGTGGGTAATGTCCGGAGGCTTGGTCCGACGGCGCCAATGACAGTGAGGCAATTGGGATGACGTATAGCGCTTGGGGGATATAAAAAAGCCCATGCTCCCTTGTCCAGCACGCCCCGGGAAGAAGCTCCATAGCGAAACGGCGTAGGGGTGGGAAGCCCAGGCACAGCATTCCATTACAACAGGTAACAAATATGTTAACCCGCTATATATAGGTTTGAAATACCTCTTTGAGATACTAATATACCTAGTAAGCTATCCTCTGTCATTTAGAGGAAGAGAGATTGACATCAGGGAACTCACTATATATGGATCTGGCTGACTTTATATAGATCGAATAGGAAGTCACAAAGGGTTTTTCCATGCGTATAGGTGTATATTTTGCTTTAAGAGGCATAATCTTGTTTACATGGGCTCTGTGCAATATTTATGTTACTCTGTATTGATGATGGATTATTGCTGTACTATGTGGCTATCCTGTGTAATTTAGCTCTGATATTGATTTTTTTATTATTTTATTGAGAATAAAGATTAAATTTGTTTAATACTACTTGGATTGGATTTGAGAAATCATTCCTTGATTGAGACCTCTGTCTTTTTCAGTCAGTAATAATTGGGATTATGTTGTCTGAGCCAGGGCCGAACCCAGAATCACAGGGGCTGCAAGGGTCTGAAGAACCAAGCAGGTCATCTCTTCCTTGTGGAGACACCCCACCTGAAGAGATACAGTACCATCAGTGCAAGTTTCAACATGCTGGGAAAGCAGAGAATTATCAGGTGAAGTAAGCCCAATGGCTGGTTTCAAAGTCTTGAGGGGGATCTCCAAGGTTTTAAGCACAGGGACATCCAAAACATTTTCTTCTGTCCCGCAATTAACAAAAGCACAACCCTTGATCTCCCTCCTCAAATAAGCCAAGATTATAGGAAAAAGCACTTTTGTCAATAGGGGTACCTGTGCGCCTGGTTGGAGACCCCTGTGCCAATTAGTCTCGGTTGTTTCCTGGCTGCTCTAAATTCTAAATAAGGGCAGTCGCACACCAGGTGTTTAGTTGACCCTCAGAGGAGGCATAATTTCCATTTGCACCGACGTCATTTTTGCTCATATGAGGGGGCCACTTTTCCTAGCTGCATTGGCTCCTCCCCTCAAGAAGAAGGTAGTTTAGGATTGGGCAGCACTTTCCTAGTAGAGGCTTTATCATGTAGCTCATCTTGTCTACTCATGTCCAGGCATATGGCAAGAGTCATGGCAGCTTCTAGACTTTGACATGGAGAATCGTATACCAGCTTTTCTTTTAGAGCATCCACCAGTCCATCTTAAAACATGCTCTGCATGGTGACATAATTTCAACCCCACCTAAATGGACCACCAACTGAACTGAAAGCAATATGCTTGGAGGTTATCCTAAACAAGTGCCCTGAGGTTTGACTCAGCAATGGCGTCTCTGTCTGGGTCATCATAAATGAGTCCCAGATCTCTAAAATAACCTCAACAGAGTTAAGGGCTGGGGAATCATCTGCCAAGGTAAAGACCCTTGTCTAGGAATCCTCTCTGAGTATAAAAATAACCAGCCCCACCTGGGACCTCTCATTCCCTGCAGAAATGGGTCTGAGCTGGTAATACAATTTACAATTTTCGTGGAAATTAAAACATTTCTTACAGTCACCAGAAAAACATTCTGGTGGAGGAACCTTAGGCTCAAGAGATGCCTCAACACCCAACCCAAGAGCTGGTTCAGAGGGTACCAGGGCTACTTCAAGAGGGAGCGCTACAGGGACTAACTGAGCCAGAGTCTAGGAACGGTGCCCCATTGTAGTAGCTAGATCCTGGAACATAGCAAATTCTACATCTGATCCATCAGCTGTCTGGCTGGATCCATTTAAATTTGGGCTCATTATTATTTAACGCTGGCTGATGGTGGATTGACCAGCTGCACACCAGCACTAGGGAGGTTTTATACAACGCTGGAGTTATATACAGAACAGAGGAGTATATACAGCACTGGGTGGGCAAATACAGTACTATTGGGTTTTTACAGCACTGGGAATTATATACAGCATGGGGTATATACAGTTTTAATGGTAAATACAGCACTAGGGATGCTGGGGCAGGTGCCTCTCTGCTGTGGGAAGGGCACGCATCGCGTACTATCCCCACCCACAAATTAACCCTACACTGTATATGAATAAAGCAGGGTTCTCCAACTTCAGGCCTTGAGGGCCACAAACACGTCATATTCATAAATTCAGGATTTCCTTAGTATTGGAATCATCACCAGTGCAAGTGATTCAATTATCACCTGTGCAATACTAAGGCAATCCTGAAAACTTGCCCTTTTTGTGGCCTTCGAGGCCTGGAGTTGGAGATCCCTGGCATAAAGTGTACAGTATTGCATGCTGCGTGCATGTAGGTTTTAAAGGATCATATCTGTGTGATATTAGTGATGGGCGAATCTACTCGTTAGGACTCATTACTCTGCGAGTAGTAAGAAACTCGCAGGAGTCGGTACTCTGCGAGTTTCCAAGCGATTACTCGCACAGTAACGAGTCCAATGCAAATCAATGGCAATCCTAGTTTTGTCAGAGTTTGCATTCAGTATGTTTCTCAGTGCCTAACCTCGCTATCACATCGCTGTCTATGTAGCTGGATTGTCTCCAAATCGTTTAAACACTAGCACCGGTTCACGGATACGCGCTGTCAGCAGCGAGTCTAGGGCTGAGCGAGTCTACGACTCCTGTATACTGTATTCGGGACTCGCTGAATACAGAATATGTTAATGTTCCGAGACAGCCTAGCATGATAGCAGCCTAGCATGTTAGGTCAGAAAACTTGTGAAGATGGACAAGCATGTTAGCCAATCATATTCAATAATGCCACAGCCATGTTGGTTGTGGCATTACTATGATAGGCATCACGATGGACAGCAGCCAATGTCATGTATGACAGGCAAGGCTGTATATAAGGCTTGCCCCCACCATTTTGGGCACATTCCTGTAATGATCTGGGCTAGTGCAGGGCGACTAGGGAGATTTGGAGCAGATCAGAGATAGGGATTGTCAGTGAGTGTAGGAAAATCACCTCAAGATTCCTCACATATAACCAAAACAGCTCTTCTGAGAGCTACCAGGACGGAGGAGTGCTGTGTACAGCACTGTAGGCAGGGAGACAGGCAGGCAGGAGCAGCCTTACAGTGCATACAGCACCGACCTTTCGTCCGACATAGTCCCAAACGCGGTGTCAGCTCTGCTACATCCCTCTACATAGAAATTTTTTTTTAATATTCTTTAAAAGCCGGCGTCTTTTTGCACTGGCTTTTAAAGAATAAAATGGGGAATTGCAGGTTTTTCCTCTGCTGCCAGACCCCTTATAGGGTCCAGCAGCAGAGGAATCGCTGCAATACTCGCTACCCATTCATTAACATTGGAATCGCTAGACTCGCAACGAGTAGCGAGTATCTGACTCGGACTCGTTAGAGTCTAGTGATTCCGAGTAGTTTAGGATTCGCCCATCTCTATGTGATATGACTATAGTCACTATTTTCAGCCTATTGGCATTTTTTAAATAGTTTTATCTGTACATGTCCTTTTGGTTTTGCAAACAAAAAAATGTATATATTTATCTAGGTGATTATTTCTATTTAACATTCATCTTTTTTAACTAACCGTTTTGCTCCAAGTGCTTCTACAGGTCTGGGTGTTGCAGCTGCATCAATTAGGCTTGTAGAAGCACATTGGTGCAAAACGGTCATCTCATGTCTGCATTTTCACTGCACTTTGTGTCTCTTCCCTAGCTGGCGGTCCCCCGATGTATGTTGGCCCTTTTAACTATGTTTAAATAAACAATTATTTTACTTTTATGGAAGATGAATGCTGCTGGATTTCTTTGACATGAAGATGTGGCGACCAGGTAGGCAAGACGGTTGAAAACACACCGACCCTACACCTAGGACTCTAGGTTGGGCAAGGGGTGGCAGGTGTAGCAAAGTGGGCGGAACGTAGGTGGACACTGACAAAATGGGTGGGGAGACCAACACAATAAAAACCCAGGGTAGTTAGTTAGAGTTAGAGAAGAACAGAACAGTGAGAGAAACTTCCCAGACAGTTTCGGGTTCCCTGTAGGCGCAGAATCCTGAGTGAGAGGCACAGACCCTAGGAGAGAAAGCCCGCTCCATAGCCTGGAGGTGACGGGAAGGAGAAAGAGACTGAGAGACACCCCACAGCAGAAGGAAGAGTGGGAGGACAAGGCCCTGGCAGCTGCCCACATCTTAGCTGGCTGGAGGCACCATTAGAAACAGTGACTGATAGAAGGAGCCTGGTGTGCCCAAATATCTGAACCTGGGACACTGGAGGGCTAGGCCAACACCAGAGAACCGGCTCTGAAGAAGTGACCGGGCATTCCAGACCCTAATCACGAGAGACACCGGTGGGGGGCAGAAACTTTATGTGCTGCAGCCTAACTTTCCACCACGGACTAAGAACACAGTTGTCATACTAGGACTGGTGACACTGACTGTAAGGGAAATATATTCACCCGTGAGTTCGCGATGACCAGACTGAACCCGTGGGTGAGGTACTACATTAATACTGAAAGAAGGGCCTGAAAGGACTTTGAGGGAGCAACAAAGAAACGCTAACTGAGCTGCACAGTGTGAGTTACCCGGAGCAGAGAACTGAGCGGAGTGTGAGAACTGTAACTGGAAGGAGCTGAAAGAACTGTAAACAGTGTGAACTGTTGTGCTGTGAAAGACCTATTAAAGTACCCAGTAAGCTCATCACTGCCTAAAGGCCAATTCACACACAACAATATCCTTGAAATGTCACAAATTTGTGATCGTTCAAAAGATATCGTTTGTGCGTCGTTGTGTGTAAACGAACGATATGGAAAGAAAAAATCCTTGGATCGTTCATCCAAGATTAGAGATCCTGACCTCAAATCTTTTGTTCGTCGTCCAATTAACGCTGCTGGAAGAAGCTACATCATTCAGTGTGACACCTTTTTGAACGATGTCGCTCAAAAATCTCCTATTCCTGCCACTTTAAAACATCGTTCAGTCCTTGCTCTTCTATTTAACTTGTGCATTGCCGAATGGGATATCGTTAACGATATCCTTGTGTGTGACAACTCACCAACGATGCCAGAATGATGCCTGTCACGTGATCATTCTAAGGATATGGTTAACGATATCCTAGCGTGTGAAGGGGCCTTGAGACTTTACTTTCAGCATCGCAGACAAGCCCCACCTGAGGAGCCACAGACTGTCACCCCTGCACACTGGGTGGAGAGCTGCAGCTTTGAAGTAAGTGAACTGCACACAATCCCTCACCAGGCCCATCCATCACAACTACTCCTGCCCTGGGGACCCTCAGCCCTACCCAAGGAGGGCTTACCATCCACGCTGCCCCAAGTCACCATCCCCAGCAGGAATACCGCAGCAGTGGTTCTACTAACCACATAACCTGGGTGGCGTCACAACAAATCCCTTGTAAATAACCCCTTTTCGGACTGGCCACGGGACCGGGTCACGACTATCGTGATACCCCCAGTGAGACACCACTGGCCCGGCTCCCGAGTACCCCATAGCCTGGAGGCGCATCAAATACTTATTGAAGATTTCCCATGCCTTGGGCTATACCTGCAGAGCACCACATTCTTTTCTTCATTTCTAGTTGGGTCTCTGAGTAATGGCATGATATCTTCATGTGATACTGTCAGATGAGCAGCCTATTTTTCTTCAGTTTGTAGTTCCTTAAAAGAGGTTTCCATGGTATGGCAGTGCGCTTATGAACTCTGATCAACATGGTAAACTAAGAACCTCATGTTTATTTGAACTTTTTGCTTAGAATATGTAATAAAATGACAAAAACATTTTGATCAGCTTCCAAATCTTCTACTGCTCCAATGCTAATGCTCCCTTGCGCACCTTTTCTCTTTGTTTACAGAACCTGCCACCAGCAATGGTGTGGTAGCACATAACCTCTTCGGCCAATTTGACCACTATCATTATGTGCTACTCCTTCTGGGAGGCTGCTAGAGGTGAGTGATGTGTCGTTGAATATCTTTGTTTCATCTTTACTCTAAATAAGCCTCCTTAAAGCCATATACAGAATTTCTTGATAATAATGCATCAAAAATTGACAATGTCGGTGTCTGTGGGACAGTACATTAAATATAGATGGAATGGCTTTCAGAATATTATCAATATATACTGTATATTCATCAGGACCTCAAAGTGCCGAAAGCTATTATTTACAACAATGACAATGAATGCATATTGATATCTTTTCCTTCCCACATGGCTGCAGATAATTAACTCTGGCTTGTGGTATTTGGAAATTCTAGATTGAAAGCAGTCCCAAGGCAGAAAGAATCATGTGGCTAATGAGATGTCAAGAAAGTGTTGTAACCCACCACTCAGGAAGTGTGGACTGGATCCAGGCAGATAATGGACAATGCTGTACAGCTTCTGTAATATATGCAATCCTGGGAATTTCACGCAGGTACATTTGGCTTTAAGCTTAGAGATAGGACTCAGGTGTGTTTGAACATAAAAGGAAAGTTCTAGATGTAACAAGTCCGCTGCCCATGAGAGAATCAAACAGACAATTTGCCACTTTCAATTACACGGTCTGTTCAAGGCACAGTTTCCTCCTCCTTCTGTATCGTTTCAAGCTTTATAAATGAATGCAGGCTACCTGTTCTATTCACTTTGTAAAATGTTAGATATTACAGTTCAAGGAGGTTTCCTATTATTAAATCATTTTAGCCTACCGGTTATTGGGTGGCTAACTGTGACTACAGTAGCTACCCATGATTGCACAAGTTCTTTCAAATTAGAAATATGGAAGAAAAATACTAATGTAATTATAGTTTGCACTTTGGCTTTATTTTTTCGGATCTTTCCTAAAATCCAATATACGGTAAACTTTAAAAAATGGAAAGTTATTCATGGTTATACTATTTTTTTTGCTTTTTCATTTTTTTTATAGCTTTTTTTGTGTAACTTTTTTATTACTTGTGCTCTACACTTAGCCCTAGTTACAGTTAAAAAAGAAGCGTTAATGACTCAACGTTGCCGGGATGCTCACGTCTCAGGTGATGCAGCACTTGTCACGGTTCCGCGCCTGAGGCTGTGGGGCCCGGTGGTCAGATCAAAAGGGGTTGAACGGATGGGGTTAATTCTTACTTGTCGTGACGCCACCTGCAGGAGTCCAGTCAATGCACCGATGCTGCTTGGGCCTCCGGGGGATGTACGGCAGCTAGATGGGACGCTCCCCCACAGGATGAGTGGGAGTCCCCGGGGCCAGGAGCTGTCCTTGATGGAATATGGCAGCTCAGGTAGTTTTGAATGTGTAGAGTTAATAACAGTTCAAAGAAAAGCTCATACACCAGATTCCTCTGTAGCGGGTCTTTACTGTAACCGATCAGATGGTACAAGGTATACAGTCAACAGGTAACGGACCAGGTGGTCCCAGCAATGACTGGTGTTGGTTCAGAGCTCCGCAGTGTTCCTCCTCTTCCTTACTTCTCTAGCTTGTTTGCCGATGTCGCCTTAGTATACCAGGTCAGGGTACGTGGGAGACTTCTGAGTGGTACCTAGCTATATTAGGCTGAAGGTCCTGTGTCCCAGTGGTGAGTCCCTGCTGGCAAGACAACTAAGTTGCGGCGATGGTGAGGTGCCTCCTCGGAAGCGATTCCTTCACCCTGATTTGCTGACCGGTGGTGAACGTCTGCTCGCCTCAGAACCAGTAATCCAGTGGTTTTGGGCACAGGTATAGTTGGACCCGTTTGGTATTTGCCCGGATTCCGGTCTGGGTCACCGCTTAATGGTGCCAGCCGATAAGTGGTTTAAGGGCTGCACGGAACTGTGAAGAGTCCTGCTTCTCCTACGTTACTTCCTTCCAGACTCCTACTCCTCTCCTAAGTTACCCACACACACTACACCTACACTCCTCCCACCAGGACCTGATTGGCCCTCTATTCTAAGTGGTGCATGTGGTGTTGGAGCTCTGAGGTTAACCATGTCATTACTGAGGCGGAGAATATTATTGCATCTTCAGTATGGGATGCAATACCCCTCTGTGACGCACTCGTTGCGGGGCGCCACATTAAAACATTAAATAATTTAATATAAGGCTCGGGTCAGATGGAGCTGCAGCGCCGGACCCAGCGATAGTACCCGGCGGTGCAGCGGCGCAAGGAACAGCACCCATAATGACGTTCCTGATGCCGTATACTCCAGGGGCTATATGGCTGCCCCAGTACTCCGGTGAGCCTAATACACTAACTGACTTTATGCTAAAGATAAAAGAATATTATGTGATGTATCCCCTCACTGAAGCCCAGCGTGTAGGAATGATAATGGGACAATTAACGGGCAATGCACGGCGTGAGGTTGCGTGTTGGCTGGACACAGATAAGGACACTGTAGAGCATCTAGTAGCCAGACTGAAAGCAACGTTTGAATCTGCTGCTGATACCCGGGTTAAGATGAGGTTCTTTGCATGCCACCAGAAACCTAAACAGAGTGCCAGAGACTTTGCCTTGAATCTGCAGGAAGCACTCAAAGCCCTTAAACTGGCAGAACCTGCTTTAGCCCCGGGAGCTGATAAAATGCTACTTGACCAATTTATAGAGGGCCTCCATTCCCCTTCCCACCGAGGACAGTTGAGCATGATATTGCTGCAGAACCCCGACATGACATTTGCTGAGCTGAAAGATAGAGCTATCCGTCTGCAGCAGCTAGAAGAGCACCGAGAATTAACCTCTGTACCGGACACTGCAGCAGCACCTCAGCAGTCAGCAGCGCCAGCGACCTCTGCTATGTCAGCAACTGCTGCTGAAACCGGGGAATATATCTCTAATGCAGCCCTCAATCAAAAGCTAGATGCCCTGACAGACATCGTGATCTCCATGGCCAAGGTCATCAAAGAACTGCGAGAGTCAAAGCCTGCACCCAAGATCCAGTTGGCGACCAGCAAAGAGGATGTCCCGTGGATGAGGCCCAGAAAATACCCAGCAGCAAGAGGACGACCCAGCGATCGCTACCAACCAGATGGACAGCCCATTTGCCGCCGTTGCCAGAGACCAGGCCATCTTGCTCGTGAGTGTCCTTTAAATGACGATTCCCTGGGCAGGCGGGCTGCTCCCCAGGAATGAACACTCAAGGCCCCTCAGCCTGGTTTGACAGATTTGTGGGAGGACAGCCGGTGATCCCTATCGTGTTGAATGGCATTCCCTTTAGTGCCTTGCTGGATACCGGATCCCAGATAACATCAATCCCACATGTTCTATATAAAAGGTACTGGGCTGATTCAGACATTACTAGTGCGCCACATGACTTTAACTTTGATGTATGGGCTAGTAATGGACAGTTAATACCAAAGGTCAGGTTTAGAGAGATGAATATTCAGGTTGGGAAGGTAGAATTGCAGAACCAGGGTGTTATAATCATAGATGTTAACCGGCGAGAACGTGAACCCGTGATGCTGATAGGAATGAATGTAATTGAGAAATGTTTTACGAAGTGTTAAGTGTTTTGCAGCAAATCGCCGAGACTGCCGGAACCGGACACCAAAGGCTTCTGTACAAAGAGATCAAAGCCCTGATGTTGAAGCAACAGGTAGAAATCTCCGGAGGTGAGATCGGCAGTGTACGAGTAAGTGATCCAATACCCATTGTAATACCTCCCAAAACTGAAATGTTGGTCTGGTGTAGAGCCGCAATAGGCATCAAAGGGCGAGACTATCAAGCCCTGGTAGAACCCCTGTACTCAGACAGCAGACCCACCATACTCACAGCGATAGGAGTAGTTGACGTACACAGGGGAAGTGTGCCATTACGCTTATTAAACTGCGGAGAAGATGAGGTCACATTACCTAAGTATGCTACCATGGCTAAGTTGTACACGGTTGATAACAATAACATCACAGCCGCCGAGCCCTTGAACCCGTCATGTCAAGCGGATGACAATGGCTCTGGAGAGAAGCTGGAGGATTGGTGCCAAAAGCTACATGCAGGTACCAGTTCTACACCTCCCCGTCACAAGCATGGAGTATACCGGGTAGTGAAGGTATATGAGCAAATATTCAGTAAACACCCGTTAGACTTTGGGCAGATCAAAGGGGTAGAGCACACTATACCCACAGGTAACCATCAGCCTATAAAAGAGAGGTATAGACCATTACCACCCGCTCACTACCAAACTACCAAAGACATGCTCAGAGAAATGAAATCTGCAGGGGTAATGAGAGACAGTTGTAGCCCCTGGGCAGCACCTCTAGTGTTAGTTAAAAAGAAGGACGGAACCATGAGAATGTGCGTAGATTATAGGCAGATTAATTGCATCACACATAAGGACGCATACCCATTACCTAGGATTGAGGAGTCATTAGCTGCACTAAAATCTGCTAACTACTTTTCCACCCTTGATCTGACTAGTGGGTACTGGCAGGTTCCTGTGGCCGAGGCCGACAAGGAGAAGACAGCGTTTACTACGCCGATGGGCCTCTGTGAGTTTAATTGTATACCGTTCGGACTCTGCAACGCACCCGGGACCTTCCAACGCCTGATGGAAAGCTGCTTAGGACACAAGAACTTTGAAACGGTCCTCCTGTACTTAGATGACGTCATAGTCTATTGCAAGACGTACGAGCAACATCTACAAGATCTGGCAGAAGTGTTTGAAGCCCTATCCAAGTATGGCATGAAGATCAAGCCATCCAAGTGTCATCTTCTCAAACCAAAGGTACAGTACCTGGGACATGTCGTGAGTTCAGAGGGAGTAGCACCGGATCCTGATAAAGTCACAGTGATAAGGGATTGGCCAAGACCTACAAATGTGAAAGAAGTGAGGCAATTCCTGGGCCTGGTAGGCTATTATAGAAGATTTATCAGAGGATTCACGAAGCTCGCAGCTCCCCTGCAAGACGTTCTGGTAGGACGATCAAAAAAGTCTTCACCCCGTAATCCTCTTGTCCAGTGGAGTGCAAATAGAAAAGATTCCTTCAACAAACTGAAAAGTGCACTGACGGGAGAAGAGATCCTGGCATACCCTGATTACCATCAACCGTTCATTCTATACACAGATGCCAGCAACGTGGGACTGGGAGCAGTATTGTCATAGAAGCAAGGAAGCAAAGAGAGAGTTATTGCCTTTGCAAGTAGGAAGCTCCGGCCTACAGAAAGAAATCCCGAGATCTACAGCTCCTTCAAGTTAGAGCTACTGGCAGTAGTTTGGGCTGTGACTGAACATTACTTGGCAGGTACAGAATTCACCATCTATCACGGATAACAACCCGTTGACTCACCTGGATAGAGCGAAGTTAGGTGCTCTGGAGCAGAGATGGATAGCCCGGTTACCAAATACCTACAACTTTGTCATCAAATACAGAGCAAGTCGCAAGAAAGGGAACGCAGATGCCTTATCACGGATGCCGCACCTGAGAGACGTGGAAGAGGAACTGGAAGAGTTGGAAGAGATTGAACTACTGGCCTTTCATCGTTCAAAGGAAGAAAAGTACCAACCCGGCATCTACCAGAGAGAGCAGAAAATAAATCTTAACCCATTAAGACACTACGGATGGGTTGAATCCCAAGATACTGATCCAGCTGTGAAGCTAGTGAAAGAACTGCTTACGCAACAAGGCACATACCCTGATCAGAATGCCCAGCTGAGACCATACAGCTTTGGAAAGAAAGAGGCAAGTTGTTTCTATATCAAGGGAAGCTCTGCAGAAGGTTCACCAATCCCAAGACACATGAACTGGTCTGGCAGATAATCGTGCCCAAGCAAGACGTCCAAATAGTCTTAGAAGCGTACCATGACGGCGCAGGTCATTTTGGATGGAAGAAGTTAGAAGCAATTCTGAGAGAAAGATTCTATTGGGTTGGCATGAGAAGGTCAGTTGAACGTTGGTGTAGACTATGTGCCGCATGCAACCTCAGAAGGAAGGATCCACAGAAAGCTCCGCTTCAGCCAATAATAACCAAGCAGCCACTTGAGCTAGTCGCGTTAGACCACGTCAAGTTGTCACCAAGGTGGTCAGGCTATGTCTATGCCTTAACCATTGTGGACCATTACTCATGCTTCTTAGTGGTGGTACCAGTTAAAGATCTGACAGCGAAGACGGCAGCAAAAGCATTCCAGACGCATTTCTGTAGACCACATGGTTACCCAGAACAAGTCCTTGCAAACCAAGGTCCAGCTTTTGAATCAGAATTATTCAAGAAGTTCTGCAATATCTACGGTTGTAAGAAGATTCACACAACAACGTACCATCCCCAAACAAATGGTTTATGCGAGAAGATGATTTGGTAGACTTATACAACCATGTTCCCGTGAGTTCTACAAACTGTACTCCGGCATACCTTATGCGTGCAAAACCCGGTAAATTACCAATTGATCTAGAAATGGGAATCGTAAAACCAGATACAGAAGTAGAAGTAACAGATTGGGATACCAAACATCAGAAACAGTATCAACAAGTACAAGAATGTGTAGAAAGGAATCTACAGCAAGCTAGAGCAAGACAAGAGAAGACCTTTAACAAACATGCTCAAGCAATGCCATTACAGGAAGGTGATCAAGTTCTCAAGAGAAAGAGACGCTCAAACAAACTGGATAATCAGTGGGAAACCGTCCCATACACAGTCTTACCATCTAACCTAGACAACGTAAAAACCTGTTTGATAAGCAAAGATGAAGGAAGAACTTCAGCAGTCGTATCTCGTGATCAGCTAAAATTGTGTCCTGAAACCCTGAAGACACCTGAAGTAACAGAACCCGTACAGGTCCAACCTATTCAAGAGAAGGAAAAGAAGAAGAAGAAGTATTCCATACGGTACTAGGAGATTTCCCTAAAACATGACCAAATTACCACGGAGCAGTTGTCGTACCAATGATTGCATTCCCTTCAATGGTGGAACCAACACCAGAACCTGTGTTACCAGAACCTGTGTTACCAGATCCCGTGTTACCAGAACTCGTGTTACCAGAAGAAGACCCAAGACTTGAAGAACTGGAAGTAGAATCTGAAGAGGAAGAACAAATTCCTGGTCCTAGTGAGCTTGCCAGTCCTGTAGTCAGATACTCATCTGCTATAAGACCAAACACCCCAAATAGGCACACATCCACTCACACTATCAGACTAAGCCCACCAACATTGCGCAGATCAGAGCGTAGTACCCAAGGTCAGTTACCAGCTAGGTACAAAGATTAAAATGTCATTAATTGTGAAATGTAAATATGTTGGTTTGAATGTAAATTGAATTCAGTGAACAAGTGTAGATAGTTATTGCAACGTTAAAAAGCCCAGTACCTACAGAGACTATCCTGTATGAACTTTGAACTTTTCTTATTTGCTTATGGACCATACATACCACGGACTGGTCGTGGTAAGAACTCTCTTGTGACTATACCTATCAGCTCGGAGGCAATAGACTAAACCCCCGGAAAGACTGCTTTTTGAACTTTTTGGACTCTTTTTGAAACTTTAGTGATTTTTGTACTTTTTCCCTTTTAAGTCTATGTAAATATAAAATGTGTTAACTGTTGCTTACTTGTTTTTCCACAGTTCCAGAGTACTGTATTTAACTAAGGGGGAATGTGGCACCCCATGGGTTAATGTGCCACAATAACATCACATGGGTTCCCTCCCCATAACACACTGACAAACACTAGCACCTCTGGGCCAGGAGGGGGAGCACCACCTGCTCTCTTAAATACTCCAGCTCACGAGGAAGTAGTTTAGTTCAGTTCCTGGAGGACTGAGAGAGAGACTGCAGTGACAGAGAGAGGCTGTGCTAAGCTTCTCTGCAGTCTGCTCACAGATTCCAGGCCTAGTGAGGGTCTGAGGAAAGGAGAACTACAAGCAGAGAGACACTCCTGGGAGCTTGAGTGCAACCATTACTTGCCCCAGAGAAGCGCACAGAACGGACACCGGATCCAGTACTGTGACTGACACACAGCACAGTGAATCCAGGAGCAGTGGGGTTTCCAGACGCCCACAGTACCAGAGCAAAGCAACACAGCGGGGTCAGCACAGCACAGAGGACTCAAGTTGCCTAGCCAAGTGGTACCAGCAGAACACAGAGAGAGAGTGAGACAGTCCAGCAGCTCAGCTAGAAGCAGCCGCCAGGACACACACACACAGTGCAGCACGAGGAAGCTGATGACCCGGACAGGGTGGGAGGAAAGCCTATCCCCAGTACAGACTCCGTGGACTATAATCTGCAACAACATCTGCAGTAAAGCTTTGGAAAACAGCAAAACTGTGAGTCTGTGTATTGATTGCAACCTTTGCCCTACATCCAATAGCAGAGAGGTCCCACCTGAGAAGCTACAAGCCTGTCAGCTCTGCACACGGGCTGGAAGAAAGCTGCAGCATCAGGAGAGAAGGAGAATTGCACCTTTTACTACAAAACGTGAGTGTGTGTTCTTTAACCCCGTCTCCACTATCCACATCCATTATAGACTTTACCATCATTGCCCCGGGGAATACAGTTCTACCCACTGGAACTATTCCATCTGCGCTGCCATTACACCATCCCCGGAGGTTCTGCAGCAGCGGCGGCCCCATCACTGGCCGCACATGGTGGGTGGCGTCACGATAGACTATTCTCCCCTTTAAATACACCCTTTTATTTGCCAGGGCCCGGGACACGGTCCGGACCAGGACCACCCGTGACTTCCCCAATAGCAGACACGGTCCGGTACCGAGTACCCTCGTCCCAGTGGGCTCGACACAACCATGGCAGCGCGCCAAAAAAGTGCGCGCTCCCGTGAGTTGCTGGCAACATCGTCGCCGAAATCGCCTCGTGTGACGGTACCATAACAATGGAGGGCTTTTATTTCTTTTGTTTGCTTTTATTTTGTTACAGGATACTTTTTACATTTGGGTCAGTTCTCCTAGAAAGTTTCTCCTCTCACAAAAGTGAGAAGAGAGGCAGATAGCTGCAAGAAAGCACAGTGCAGTGGATGTGATTTAAAGGGGTACTTCGTAAATGTAAAGTGCAGCAGCCTTTGCATAGGAATTGTGAACAGCAACTGAAATAAGAAAGCAGTTACTGGCTACTTTACCCTGTCAACTTTCTGGCCACAGTTCTGGCACTCACTGCACCTACATTTTGCTCAGAGGCATAACTAGGGTTTGAGCTCAAGGGAGGCGAAACCTCTGAGTGGGACCCTAACCAGATAATCAAGTTTACAACTGCCTTGGAGATCCTTTAGTGGTAGACACCAGGCTTGCAGAAAATGGAAGGTATTACAGTACAGTTAGATAGTGACTTATAGCTGCCATTCTTTTTGGTGTAGACGTTAATTTTTGTCTTTTCCATCTAGTCCAGAACGATATGATGACTTTTTCCAGCCACGACTCATCTGCAGAACTGACAACAAAGAAACATTTGACTTCTCACATTTACAGCACCATCCCCAAATGCACAATGTCCCCAACCTGCACAAACTCTTCATCCTGCTGATACCCCAGTGCTGAGCTGTCATAAAAAAGTGCTTGTCTTACTGCCCCACAATAATGATGTCTACCACTTTACCTATTACAAAGTAAAACCCCTCCTTTATGCCCTCTAGATGGTAAAACTGTCTCCTAAAACATATTAATGCCCTGTGCAAGTGCCCTGGAAAAGAGTGCCCATAGGTTTCTCCTGGAAAGTAATAATGCTGCTTGTGTGCCTCTTGGATAATCACAATACCCTTAGTACCACTATAACAATAAGTGCCAACTTAACATTTAATAGCATCCTCCCTGTACAGTCCTTTACACACAGTGGGAAGTCCTAACAGCTCCTCTATACACAGAATGATGTCACTATAGCTCCCCTATACACAGTATAATGCCCACACATATCCCCTATACACAATATGCACACACTGATACAGTTAAGGGTGGTGGATGCACCATCTGGGCCCCTCAAAGGTCACAGGTGACCACCCACTCTACCTCCCCGGTAGATATGCTACTGGTTCCACAACAAGACGAAGTGCCATTTACAGGCATGTTCAGTGTACTGGAGATTCCACAGTACTTGTCCTCCTGGATCATTTGACACTTTAGTTTTATTATAGCTTAAATAATCAACTCTAATGTTTAGCTCTTTACAATAAAACTATTAGCAATAAATACAACTAGTGAAATCTGATTAGACAAATTATGGCATATCTTGATAAACTGATATAAATTTAGCATACAGCACTGAATTCTTTCCATTCCTAAAACCAGCGTAAAAGCATGATTTTGCTGCCTTTATCACCCACAACCAGTAAGACTGATCTTGGTGTACATACCCACTTAATATGTCCTGGAGCCATCCTAATTCTTATTTTTGTAACATAATTCTGCCAGCACTATATGTTAGCAATCATTCTGTTAGCACTATAGATACTGTAACTTCCTCTCCTCAATCCCTGCATGAATTGTGTAGAATAGAATACCCATCCCACTTATTGTAATCTGTCTCAGTTTCTCTATCCCAGGAGATTGATTACACTTGACAAAAAGTAAATTTGAGATATAGGGGACATATTAGAGGTCAGCACTTTGGAATCATTTTTTAGGAGTAAGACAATATAAAATGTTTTGATAAAGTGATTTGCAATGTTCTACTCAGTGCATTATTTATCAAACCCCATTTAAGTGCGATCTGGATCTCAAAGCATTGAGTATTTAATATTTCATTATTCAGATCTAGTTGTTTTTTTCCTTCCTTCTTGTTTGTACATAAAAGTGTCTGGATAAATGCCATGCTAACATTATGTACTTACTCATCAAAGATGGCCTCTCCTTCGTCTTTCTGTATTTAGATACAGATTTCATGAAGGTCATTAAGGTCAAAGTGAATAACAATGAATAATTGAGATCCTGTCTCTGCAATCCCTGTCCCAGTGAACCTGACACTGAACCTTTTCATTGTAGAAGGCTGAGTGACTGCCAGGAACCGAATCAGTCAGCAGCTGGGATAACCGGCAATAAGGATTTTCTTTCTACTGTCATGACCGGGTACATAAGTGCATTTGGAATATGGGTAACACTAGGCTCACGTTAAAGTTTAAAGTGTGCTTCATATTAGGAGAATGTAAATTATTCTGCCCTGCAACACTGCATGACCTGCATATTTTAACTTTATAATGCATGAATGGCTAATCATAAGAATCATGGCAGTATAAAAAAAAATAGCTCTGGGCAACAATTACATAATATAGTTTATATTTGGAGAACATTCTAAAGGGGCCGTCACACGCTACGATAACAGTTACGATATCACTGAAACGTCAGGGGTTTTCAGTCGCTCTAACAATGTCGTTGTGTGTTACACGTCGATATTACAAGCGATAAGTGGTCTGATTGTTCATCGCAGATATGAGATCCGGACCCCACATCAGGTGATGTCGATCATGCAATCTGCTGCATCGTTCTGTGTGACACCGCGATAAAGATCTCCTTAACGATTTCGGCTATTCACAACATTGACAAGCATCGTTCGCTGGTTGTGCCAACGATACCTGCATGTAACATCGTTGGTGTGTACTGAACGATATCAAGACATGTGACACCTCACTAACCATGTTGTCCACGAGCGCGCACCCCTGAGATTGTAGGTGAGATCGCTCACAAAATCGTAGCGTGTGACGGCCCCTTAATGAATATCTATCTATCTGCACATCATGGGCTAATAAACAGTCAGCTATTCTATATTTTATTAAGAAAAAACTGTGATGGTTATTTGGAGGCTTATGCTTTTGAAACTGCTACCAAATCTAATCAGTTTGTCCATCTATCTATCTATCTATCTATCTATCTATCTATCTATCTATCTATCTATCTAATATGAAAAAGATCCTTGCAGCACACAGCTACTACCAATGATGTACATAAGATGGTGTCTGCCCACTGAAAAGTGGGGGGTGGACAAGGAGGATAGGGATATCAGCGTTAGGACTCATCAGACCCTGAAGTCACTTTGTCGCAGTTGATGAGCAAACAGACATTGGCCAATGTGTGTACCAAGAACTTCAGAATTAAATAAAGAATTGGAGATTTTTGAGTTTTTTTAAAAAAACGTACGTTTTTAAACTTTTTCCTCAAATATATATAGCTAGTAGCTTATGTACATCATTGGTAGTAGCTGTGTGCTGCAAAGATCTTTTTCATATTATATAACCCTGCAGCTTTGCTAGCACCAGTTCACATTTGTCTTTGAGTGCTGTGCAGTTTTTTTCTTGTTATTTATCATATGGAGTTGCAGGTTCCATGCTGCAATGTGCACCCTCTTTACCTACAGGTGATGGAGGGTCTAGATCAGGGGTCTCAAACTCGGCTGGGTTGGTGGGCCGCACATAGAAAAACATTTATAGCTGGGGGCCGCATCTCTTGTAGGACTTAAGGGCCCTTTACACGCCGCAACGGCAGGCTGGATACATCCCGCTACAGGCTACAAATGTAGCTTGTAGCGCCAATGTAGCCCGTCGTAGCGGCGTCTGAAGACGTGACGCTACAGCCGGCAACAGATACATCTGTTTCCTAGCTCTGCTCGAAAACTGATGGCTACATCGCCGATGGTAGCGAGCTGTATCGGCGTGTAAAGAAGCAACGGAAGGGAACTCTGGACAGCCTGCGATGTAGCTGCAATGTAGCTAAGGCGTGACCCTGGCTCCGGGATACCGCGCCCCATGTGCGATCATTGGTGGAAGCTCCTGCATGACGATTGGTAGTCGCTGCATAGGGAGGCATATTTAAGGAGCTGACGAGTCACACTACACAATCGCTCGAGCGTGCTGTATTACCCAGCCTCCTGCGTTGCCTGCCCAATCAGGATGTTATTGCTTCGTCCTATCAGCGTACGGACGGCTCGTACTCCACAATTGTGGCACGCCTATGTGCTGTCCCTGCTGCACCAGGTCCGCCCATAGTAGCTGGTTATAGCGGTGTGTAAATGAGCTACAGCTGGCTACTTGAGACACCCGGCGATGTAGCTAGCTATAGATGTAGCGTGGCGTAGCGCACCTTGTGGCGGCGTGTAAAGAGGGTGCGTTGACCGTTTGTAACCGTTTGAGCGTGCTCGTGCACGTGAAGTAGCGGGATGTATCCAGCCTGCCGTCGCGGCGTTTAAAGGTACCATAAGTGATATTTTTAGTAATACCAGAATTTTTTGCTCAATGTAGTAAAGTACAAATCCTGATCCCCTTCTTGTAGTAATGTCCCCATCCTGTCGTAATGTCCTTTTCTACTGATGTCCCCCATCCTGATCCCCTTTTCTAGTGATGATCCCTATCCTGATCCCTTTTTCTAGTGATGTCCACCATCCTGATCCCTTTTTTTTGTAGTGATGTCCCCCATCCTGATCCCCTTTTCTAGTGATGTCCCCCTTCCTGATCTCCTTTTCTAGTGATGTCCCCCATCCCATTCCCCTTTAGTAGTGATGTCCCCCATCTTGATCCCCTTTAGTGATGATGTCCCCCATCCTGATCCCCTTTTATAGTGATGTCCCCCATCCTGATCTACTTTTATAGTGATGCCCCCCCATCCTGTTTTACCTTCTTTTTACACACTCAAATACACACTTTATCACACTCACACTTACCCTCACCCTCACACACAGACCCACACACAAACCCCCCCACACACACACACATACTCTCACACACACTCTCACACTCACACACACACTGAAACTCGCACACACTTTCTTATACACACATCCTCACTCACACACTCACCCTCACACACAACCTCTCACACACACTCACTTTAATGATGCATCGCTCCAGTGCAGGGGGCCGCCGCGGTCCTCGCTGTGCTGACTTCCGGCCTCCACTGTGCTATGACTTCCTCCAGCCGCTGCTCAGACAAGCTCTGTTGCTCATCAAGATCAATGCAATCTGCCAGAGGCCTGCAGGTGACGTCATATTCTGCCTTCAGCTGCGGGCCTCTCATTGCCTGGAAGCTTGCATTGATCTTGCTGAGTGGCAGAGCTTGTTAGTGCCGCGGACAGAAGTCATCTCACAGCGGGGACTGCAGCGGCCCCCTGCACTGGGGCGATGCATCATTAAATTATCCAAGGTGCCGCGGGCCGCATAGTGAAGCCCCAGGGGCCGCATGCGGCCCTCGGGCCGCGAGTTTGAGACCCCTGGTCTAGATGGTATCTGCCCACTGAAAAGTGGGGGGTGGACAAGGAAGATAGGGATATCAGAACTCATCAGACCCTGAAGTCACTTTGTCGCAGTTGATGAGCAAGCAGACATTGGCCAATGTATGTACCAAGAACTTCAGAATTAAATAAAAAATTGGAGATTTTTGAGTTTTTTGAAAAAAACGTAATTTTTTAAACTTTTTCCTCAAATATATATAGCTAGTAGCTTATGTACATCATTGGTAGTAGCTGTGTGCTGAAAGGATCTTTTTCATATTATATAACCCTGCAGCTTTGCTAGCACCAGTTCACATTTGTCTTTGAGTGCTGTGCAGTTTTTTTCTTGTTATCTATCTATCTATCTATCTATCTATCTATCACTATCTATCTATCTATCTATAAAAAATGAAGTATAGGAGCAGCACTGCCTGCTGGTATTATTCGGAGTGCAGAGCGTCCTCAGGGGCTCCCTTCAGTCCCTATATTACATACGGTTTGCAGGAAAAGTCCACAGCACTTCCATATGATGCAGCCAAGGTTTTATTCCAGCTCAGGCAGGTACATGGCAACGATTCGAGCTCAAATAGCTCTTTCGCTAGCAATCACATAACAGAATGGCTCTCATTTTATATTAATTGTGCTTATTGCATCATTTCCTTACAGCAAATTTACATAAATTAATCATCAGTAACATAACATATTAGTGTAGTTTTCTATTAGACCACAGTCTCTAACTGTGCTCTGTGCTAGGTAAACATCTAAGTACATTGCTTCCCCTTTTATCTCATTAAACTCATTAGTCTATCAGAAGGTCTCACCGCTACATATGCAAAAGGATATCATCTTTCATAACATGTATATGTATTAATAGTTATTATTGACTGTATTGATTTATAGGAGTGACTTACCAGGTCACTGTGGTTGCACTTATCTCCAGTGTCCCGGATATGAGTGTCTGTCTTGTGCGCATGCGCACGGCTTGCCCGCTACCATGGAGACAGCGTCGGCGTGCGTCATGACGTCACCACGTCACTCGATCTCAGACATTCTTCATATTCAATGGGGCACCGCCATAGGGTTTTATCTTATTTCCAGCATCCTGGATATTAAATTTAATTTGTGTTCTAAATAGTGTCTGTCGAGCCCCAAGCTTTGGGGTACTCGGGTATCAGGCTCCAAGGCGTTAACGCTCCTGTGTCACAGGATGTGGTGGCCGCGTCTGATCCCATGTCCTGGGGGACTTCTTTGAAAAGGGTATATTTACAGGGGATTGTATTTACAAGTTGTCGTGACGCCACCTGTAGTTTTTGGTGATGTGTCACCAGCGCCGCCACAATCCGCCGGAGGTAGATGGTATCGCAGCTAGTTGGCAAAGTCCTCTACAGGTAGGGCTGGACCTCAGGGGCAGCGTTCCTGTATCGGGAACAAGTTCATGCAAGGAAACACAGGCAGAGGCAAAGTCACTTTTCCTCCAGGTACTTTACCGTTAATTGTAGCAGTTACAGTTACAATTCACAGTTCAGCACTTAGATGTTACAAGAAAAGGTAGCTAACGGGTGGCTGCAAGTGGATCCAAGGTGGTATGGTGGAACCCTTGGTGTGCCCTCTTTAACTAACCCATGTCTGTTCTTCCCTGTTTTCCAGTTTGGTGTGAAGCCTGGTTGATGTAAAATCCAGCCTGGCCTCCTGTCCTTTCTCACCTTCGCTGTCATTGGGTAACCCTCTACTGGCTGGCCGCTCGTTCTTTTAGCGGTGCCTGGCATGGCCGGCGTCAGTACCCGGATACCCGGGCAAGTGCCGGGGCCCAGGAGTGACTGAGGGGCCCACCGCTGCCCCCCGTCCGCATCGTGCCGGTATTATTATCTTAACTATTACTGGCGTGGTACTTTCATTAATTTCAGTAGACGGCCGCCAGACACCGCTCCGCCCCCGCGTCCGTGCCATCACTTCCGCTGCCTTTGCATTCCACACTGTGAAACGCATAGAAGAGGAACCACCTCTCAGCCCCTTCACTTCCTCTTCCTTTGCGGTCCACAGTGTGGAACACATAGAAGAGGAGGAAGACGCCAGACTGCAGGTGAGTATGACTGGGGTCCGGGAAGGGGTCCAGGACCAGTTGTCAGCACCAGGAGCCCTGGTCTGGCGGATAGGCCCCCTGTGGGCTGCCCATCTCCCCCCCTCTCCTATCCTAAGCAGCAGCAGATGTCTGCTTCCTGCACTGCAATGGTGCAGGAGAAAGAGATCTGCTGCTGCAAACTACAGTCAGACGCTGCTATCAGCATCTGCCAGCTGTCTCTCAGGTTAAGAGGGAGAGAGGGGGGGCAGCAGTGGGGGGGGGAGGAAACAGCATTCAGGGGCCCCCTGCAAGGGGAAAATTACACATGGCCAGATTACAGAGGGCCCCCCTGCAAGGGGCACGTCACAGAGGGGCCCCCTGCCAGGGGCAAATTACAGAGGATCCCTCCTGTCAGGGACAAATTACAGAGGGGCCCCCCTGCCAGGGGCAAATAACAGTGCCCAGGGGCCTCCTGTCAGGGGTAATGTACACGGCGCGCAGTGAGTAGACAGGCACAGGGGGAGACAGGTACAGGGGAGATAGCTCAATAGTCCGTTAGTCTATTAGGTACAGGGGAGAGACACAGTGCACAGGGGGGAAATGAGTGCAGAGGAAAGACATAATGCACAAGGGGGAAATGGGTACAGGGGAGAGACACAACGCACAAGGGGAGACAGCCAGGTGCAGGGCAAAGACACAGTGCAGAGGTGGGGAGAGAGAGTGAACGGAGGGGGCGAGAGAGAGTGAACGGAAGGGAAGAGAATGTGAATGGAGGGGAAGAGAATGTGAATGGAGGGGAAGAGAGAGAGTCTGTGCACAGGTGGAGACATACACAGAGAGGGGAGAGAGTACATGGGGTGACAGGCACAGGGTGGGTGAGACTGTGCACAGGGTGGAAAGATATGCATGGAGTGGGAGAGACAGCCCACGTGAGGGGAGAGACAGCCCACGTGGGGGGAGAGACAGCACACAGGAGGGGAGACACAGAAGGGGAGTTACAGCGCATGGGGGGAGAGACAGCATAAGAGGGATTATATCTGTGGAGGAGATTATTTATATATACATATATAGATAATATATTTTACAGTGTGCAATGTTTACGATATTATATATTTACACTTATGGAGCAGCATATGTTAAAGGGGCCCACTAAGACTCTTTCGCCCGGGAAATATAGAGAGTACACAATAGAGACTACTGCTGGCCGTACGCAATAGAGATGGCTGCCAGCCATATAGACAACATCCCAACAGCTTCCCTCCATTCCGACAGCCTCCCTCCATCCTGACAGCCTCCCTCCATACTTCCTCCATCCCAAGAGCGTTCCTCCATCCCGACAGCCTCCCTCCATACTTCCTCCATCCCAACAGCGTTCCTCCATTCCGACAGCCTCCCTCCATCCTGACAGCCTCCTTCCATCCTTCCTCCATCCTGACAGCCTCCTTCCATCCTTCCTCCATCCCGACAGCCTCCCTCCATACTTCCTCCATCCCAACAGCGTTCCTCCATCCCGACAGCCTCCCTCCATCCTGACAGCCTCCTTCCATCCTTCCTCCATCCTGACAGCCTCCTTCCATCCTTCCTTCATCCCAACAGCCTCACTTCATCCTTCCTCCATCCTGACAGCCTCCCTTCATCCTTCCTCCATTGCAATAGCCTCTTAATAAATAATAAAATTATACATGTGTTAAACATGTGGCTAGGTACTCGTAGGTGTGAGGTCCCGTGACGGGGGCTACGAGCTTACGCTATTTTGGTCCAAGATATCAAACTAAAACCTCACTGTCATCTATAGTGATATATTGCATTTTTTTATCTGTAGTGATATATTGCATTTCTATCTGCAGTTTACATCAGTGTCCTCTAGAGGGCGACAGTCACTTGTGTTGCATTAGCTGCTGCAGAAGCGGCCCGCCTTCTATAACAGCTGGGCGTCATTAATAGGCTGCCTTCTGACACTGTGCTTCACTAGTGGAGTGGCTTGCTGCCCTGTGGTGACCTCATGTCCAGCGACACCACCTGTCTCTTCCTTGTGGCACGGCTGGAGCAGATGCTACAAATCGCCCCCGTTGCCAGGGTTGTAGGAGATGGCGCATCGGTGCTGAGAGATTTGGGGTGCCTCTGGGGTAACTCATGGCGTCCTGCAAAATACATCATTGAAGTATCAAGACCACATTAGTATAATCTCTGTCATAGGTATAGATTGACTCTGTAAAATAGCCCTTTCCCACATCCCCAGGAATAAATTACTATATGAGGGCACAACAGCCACCCCCATAGGTGTTCCCTGGAGCTGTAGGTATAGAATGCCCTTAAAAAGAAAAAAGTTATGCGAAAGGGCAAACTCCAAAAGTTGGAAGAGAAAAGAAATAAACTGAGAGTCAAGAGTTGTGGTATTCAGGAAAAATTTTGCTGCTCTTATCCCATCGTTATGTTTGATAGTATAGAGTGACTCTATATCACACATTACCAGCTTCATATCATCTTCCAAGTGTATATTAGACACTTTGTTGAGGAAGTCATTCGTATGCTTTATAAATGATGATAGGGTTTCCACCCATGGCTTAAGGTAAAATTTGAGGTACTTACTAATGGCTTCACAGAGATTTCCATTCCAAGATACAATGGGTCATCCTGGAGGGGAGATCAAGCTTTTATGAACTTTAGGGAGGAGATATAGGTTTGCAGTTCTTGGATGTTCCAAAAGAAGTCGATCTTTAGTCTACTTATTGAGTTGAGTTTTCATAGGCCTCATCTAAGACTTTAAACAGTTCTGCTTGAAAAACAGATGTGGGATAAAAAGTACCGTATGTATGTTTTTATAGCATTTCCCATCTCTCAACTATCTAAAAGCCTCCTTCTCATAAAGTTCCTTAGACCAAAGGACTACATTGCACACAGTTGGAAAAACAGTTTAATATTAGGGTACAAATTCATGGGTGGAAATTTCCTGATTTTCAGAAATACAAACTTACTTGGTTTTGGTGAAGTTTCGTGTTCTTCACCAAATTCTTCTAATACTTCACAAATTGTATCTTCTCGAAACACATCACTGCCTGTGGTGATTGGCTTCTCATGGATCTTTTTGAGAACCAATTTTCGGGCAAAAAAAAGTAGATCTTTCACTATAGAGAACAAGCCAAAGGGGCTATAGGAGAGAAAGTTAGACCCAAACTCAAAATCTCTTCTGTTGCTTTTGTTATTTTTACTTCAGATAGAGTAATTACCTGAAGTTTGGATGTAATATTCCTGTTTCTGCCCTGATCGTATGATCATCCATTCTATAGTCGGTCGCTTCTCGTTAGAGAACAGATATGAAAAAGTGGTATCTCCTTTATTGTTAGTATTCATTGGATTCATTACTTGCCGTGGTACATGCCACCTATATACTGTCTTGAGCTTGTAATCCCTTTGTAGTTTGCTCATTTTTTGCTCCTTTACCTCTTTTTCCCATGCAATAAACTGTCTGTCCAAATCCAATTTAAACATATCCATGGAGGTCCCTAATACTACCTCCCTCAACAAATACTGTGTCTTCTCTATTTCAGTTTCCACACTCTCCAAGGTTTTGGTATTTATTTCAATCAAAAGCTGTATCAATGATCTGGAACACTGGTTAAACTCTTCCTCCCACCTACTACGAAACAGGACAGCCTCCGCAGGGAAGGAAGGTGGAACATTGACATGAAGACCCTTCGGAATTAGATTTTTTACCAAATAATTTTCCTAAGACGACCTACTCCACCAGATGCCAAGTTGTTTTTTTTAAAGCTGTTTAAGTGAATTTTTAATTTCTGATACTTGCCCATTCCCAGCAACATTCACGGTGATTTCATCATTGAAAATGACATCAATACTTGTTTTCCAAGTATCATCTCTTGATCTCATATCCATTGCATAGGAATTTGTGTACTGTAAAAATACAGAAAAAATCAGATTGAACCTACATCTGGCCAATATTTGAAAAGGCTAACTGCATAAAAACCTTGAAAAGAGTTTTAAGCCAGAATTCATATTTCAAACAAATTATTTATTAAAGCATACATTTTTTTAAATATTTTTAAAATATATTAAAAACAAAGATACCCCATGTTAAATCATCCTGGGAGTACGAAAAATCCAAATAATATAAACTTGGACAAGAAAAAATAAAGAAGAGATAATATAAATAGATACACTGAATTTACAAAGAGTAGAATGCTCAAAGGATTACAGGCAGGAGACACATGCAAATCTATTATTAGGAAGCACAAGGGAGAGAAAATAAAATTAGAAAATGTGTAGGTGAAAAATCAAACAAAACAATATGACATTACACTCCTAAATGTATAAAGAAAAGGATAGTTCAGCTCACCTCTTTGTGCTCAATGAGTGCATGGTCCAAACACTTCTCGCACAGAGATGCCCCGGTCCCGGCGGATAACAATCCAAAGCAAGAGAAATCTCCAGCGAAGACATGGATGATCCATGATTAAGGCTTCTTGAAGTCGAAATGCGTTGGATCTCTCCTAGTGCTGGGGTCAATCTACTATCTGCTGGATGATGTTTTAAACGGAAGAATAAAGGGTATTTGTTTTTTAACTTACCAACCCAGTCTGTCTTCGCTAGGGATTTCTCTTGCTTTCAATTACACTTATAAAGGTACCAGTAGATATCACCCGCAGCAAAAGTACACCCTCTGGCAGTTAAACGCACCAATAATGCATTCGTTTTTTATGTATTTTTGGTGCAGATTGTTGCCATGCATTTTTTCTACTATAGTCAATGGCTGGGAGGGCTACAAAATGCAGCAAACAATTGACACACTCATTCTTTTCTCTTGATCACATAGACTGCAAGGAAAAAATGAGCATTGTACGGACAACACTTGAGAATTTTTATAGACTTTGCTGGGTTAAAGATAGACATGCAGTTTTGTGACAAAAGGTGACACAAAACGCATCAAAAAAGCACTGTGTGCACATACTCTAACTTTTACCTGCTGGACCAGGGGATATAGTGAACAGTCATCCCATTCAACTCTAGCTGTTCACAAAAAACATTACCCTGTTAAACCCATTCAACTCTCTCAGTACCTAGTACTGGAGCACCATACAGATTTAATAATCACAGCGATATATATCTGGTATTTTACCAGTGACAAGAAATGAAGGGTGTAATGCCGTCTTCACATCAGTATTTTTTCCTGTCCGTGGTGATCCTGTTTTTTGCATGACCCCATGGACAGGAATGGACAGGCCCGGATGTGCACCTCCGGATACCATTTCTATGTCCGAATCTGTGATTTTGACAGATCTAGACACAGAAAGAGCTGGGAGGAGCTGAACTTGCAAAGCACAGGAAAGCGGGGCTGACTTTCACTTTTGCAATGTATATACATACATTGTGTAAATGAAATAAAACAAAGCAATGGCAAAATAAAAAAAAAATGCTCACCTTTCCCGCAAATGTCCCGTGATGCACGGCATCCACCTCCAATGGCTGCAAGAACCTTAATCAGCTGACCAGGTGGGGTGACCCGATCAGCTGATGTGTCACATGACAGCATCAGCTGAGCGATTTAAACCACTCAGCTGATGCGGTCATGTGACCAATCCTCTGATCAGTTGCCCCACCCAGTCAGCTGATTAAGGGCCTTGCAGCCATCGGAGGTGGATGTCGCACATCGCGGGACAGTCACCGGAGAGGTGAGCTTTATTTTTTTATTTTTACCCATTCCATTCTTTCATTTCACTTTAGCAGTGTATGTAGATACACTGCTAAAGTGAATTTACAGGAATGGAGCAGTTTTAGTCGGATCTGGGAAACAATCCTGTTTTTTCCCAGGTCCAAGCTCCATAGACCCACATGTTATTTTAATCAGACAGTGTCAGATCTGATGCTGTCTAATTCTGTCCGATTGTGTCCGCTGTGCCCAAAATCGGAGCAGTCTCCGATTTTAGGGACGTGAAAAAAGCAGACACAATCGGATCCCTCCACACCTGGATGGCTATTAAGCATCAATCTGTGCCCATAGGGATAAATGGAGGCCAAATCGGATCTGTGGTTATCCGTTTTACAACAGATAGCCACGGATCCCAAAAAATTGTGATGTGAAGGTCTCACAAACAAAAATGAAATTGTAACAATACAAGAAAAAAAAGAGGCACCACTCCAATAAATGTGCAAAGAAAAAAGGGGACTTTTGTTAGCACATGTGGTAACATTTTGATTCACAGAACCTTTCTTAAGAGAACCTTTCCTAACAAAGGTTCCGTGAACCAAAAATGTTGCCACAGGGACAAATTAAAGTCCACTTTTTTGTTTTGGACATTCATTGGAGTTCTGCTTCTCTTTAATTTTTCATATCTATCTATCCATCCATCCATCTATTTATGTAACAATGTGACTGTAGGATAGCAAGAGGCAATGGGCTCCAAAGATGTCCCTCAAGCTGCAGGCCCAAGGACATCCCTGTCCAGACAATTATCCCTGATGGGTCTCATACCTTGCTCCTAAGCAATTCTAAATGCATTCATGAATTTATTGACAGTACCTTGTTAGGATGAGGTTGAGAGGTCAGGGAGATGACAGCATAGATGAATGATGCAAGATGGAGGATAGAGGCTAGAGGTAACAAGAGAATCCTCTCTAAGTCCTTATGTACATGCAGCCAGGTTGGCACTGAGTCAGAAATAAGGATGTGCTGAAATAAGATAGGAGGAGTTACAGAGAGAAATGCGTTATGGGAAAATCACAATGCATGGAAAGACATATTATAACAATGGCCAGGAGGTGACAGCAAAGTACAACAAGCATAGCACACTATACTATATAGGATTAATTAATGTAACATCAATCTCAAGAGAATACCTAGACAGCGCAATTATCACACAGCAAGGCCTCATCAGGCCAAATTGTGATGTTGTGGGTTTTTAATATAAAGGATTCACTGATATAAAAGTATAGTACAAATAATAAGGTCTTACTAAATCCCATTTATATGGCATGTGGTGTTTTTTTGTATACTCTGTATACCTTGCCTGTTGGGTTTTTATACTCTGTTCATCCGTAAATAAGACCTGTGACAAAGCCAAAAGTGGCTATGTAAAGCTCTCATTTTTTTCATGCTGCTCTCCTAGTATTGCGATTATTTTTTAGTTTATGTTTTTACATCCACCATATGGATCCAGAGATACATTTTAGTTCTAATTATTATGGCTTTACCAAGGGGGCATGGCTCACAGGATTCCCTGGGGCATGTCTTTAGGCTTCTCTGCGGTATTACCATGTGCGCAATGCTACAGGGGTATGTGCATACTTTGGTGAAACCGCTGAGTTTTTGCAGCCGACACTGCTTCAGGACAATGTCGGCAGTCTCTTTCCTAATGTGGCTTTACCATCAGTTTTTCTTTGCTCTTCTGTGTTTTTTTTTTACTCTGTGTTTTAAACTAAAGTGGTAGGAAGAAGCCTGAAGAATGAGAATGTTGCTGCTTTTAATCTCTTCATGGTTTCTGAACCCTAAATCGGTTGAAAGAAGTAACAAAACACTGTACATATACACAGCAAGCCATTAATCCATTGCTGTGCATGAAAATCTTTTTATGCTTTAATTTTACTGCACTTTTTAGGTGTATTGTGCAAATACCTTAACTAATTTAAAAAACTGGTATAATAAAGGGAGCAGCGGGAATAAAATAAGAGCAAAAACTGGTCTCTTCTAATAGGTCCTCTATGAGGGTAGAAACACACTATCCTACGTACATGCGAATCTCTCGGATGAGACTCGGATCAGTGATCCTGAGCGGCCTCTCCCTCTCTGAACGGGAGTGTGATGCTGCACAAAAACAGAAGCAGCTGACACTCCCGTCCAGAGAGGGAGAGGCCGTTCAGGGTCACATGTAAGGGTAAAATAAGGGTCTAAGGGTAAATTATGTAGCAATATCCTCTGCAAAAACCTACAAACAAATAGGCATGTTGCGTAGCTGAACATTTTTCAGACTCGTGAGTGAGGTTTTGTAATTCATAATGTCTATATAATGCATTCACTCACATAATACTCAGCTTATTGTCACCTAACATCTGCAATGATTCTAAATGTCTGACTGTGGCAAAAAAAACTGCAGCTTAATTGCCCTAATAACGATGTCTGTTCTTTTAATTTTATCCATTTAATGGTTGCCAAGAAATATGTATTTTGAAGACATACACATACGCTCCATGGGTCAAATTATCTTCAGCGTCCAGTTGTTCTCTTAATAAATTACCCAGTAGGAAGGCTAATTTAATTCAATGTCATGGCTGTTGCTGGTAGCAGGTCCAGGGCTACAAAGACTGGACTGATATATGTTTTACACTAGATAATAGAAGAATTTCAAAGATATACACCAAGCATGTGAACATTCTGCTCTTTATCTACACACAAACCTTTATCTATTAGAACATCTGTTGTAACTGAGCTTTGCCAATTGTGAGAATGGTAATAATACTTACATTTACTAATTCTCTATATAATTTAGCCTTCTCAATATAATGGTTTGGGGCGCTCAGACAACCAGCTGTGAAAGAAACTCTGCCTTATCATTTAAGCCTGATAGAAGTCAAACAACCGGTGTATCAGGAAAATAGAATTGTTGGTGGGTGCATGAAATGTTATGTACCAATGTGATTATTACGGTATTAACCATGATCCTTTTCAATTTTGCAGATCAGCAGCTGTAATAGATATGTCTATTACAAATATAATATTCTTTTTTTCATATATAGTATATACATTTCAAAATAAGTAAATTATATTTGTAATGGACATGCGGTATCTAGTGCAGCTGGTAATCTGCAATATTTATATACCGTATATATACATGTATACATACAGTGGGTACGGAAAGTATTCAGACCTCTTTCATGTTTCACTCATTGTTTCATTGCAGTCATTTGGTAAATTCAAAAAAGTTATTTTTTTCCCATTAATGTACACTCTGCACCTCATCTTGACTGATAAAAAATAGAAATGTAGAAATTTTTGCAAATGTATTAAAAAAAGAAAAAGTAAAATATCGCATTGGTCATAAGTATTCAGACACTTTGCTCAGTACTGAGTAGAAGCACCCTTTTGAGCTAGTACAGGCATGAGTCTTCTTGGGAAGGATTCAGCAAGTTTTCACACCTGGATTTGGGGATCCTCTGCCGTTCTTCCTTGCAGATCCTCTCCAATTCCGTCAGGATGAATGATGAACGTTGGGGGACATCATTTTCAGATCTCTCCAGAGATGCTCAATTGTCTTTAGGTCAGGGCTCTGGCTGGGCCAGTCAAGAATGATCATAGAGTTGTTCTGAAGTCACTCCTTTGGTATTTTAGCTGTGTGCTTAGGGTCATTGTCTTGTTGGAAGGTGAACCTTCGGCCAAGTCTGAGGTCCAGAGAACTATGGAAGAGGATTTCATCCAGTATATATCTGTACTTGGCCGCATTCATGTTTTCTTTAATTGCAACCAGCTGTCCAGTCCCTGCAGCTGAAAAACTCTCCTTAGCATGATGTTGTCAGCACCATGTTTCACTGTTGGGGTTGTATGGGGCAGGTGATGAGCACTGCCTGGTTTTCTCCACACATACCACTTAGAATTATCACCAGAAAGTTCTATCTTCGTCTCATCAGACCAGAGAATCTTATTTCTCATAGTCTGAGAGTCCTTCATGTGTTTTTTTGCAAACTCTATATGGTATTTCATATGTCTTGCACTGAGGAGAGGCTTCTGTTGGGCCACTCTTCTATAAAGGCCTGACTGGTGGAGGGCTGCAGTGATGGTTGACTTTGTGGAACTTTCTCCCATCTCCCCACTGCATCCCAGGAGCTCAGCCAGTAATCTTGGGGTTCTTCTTTACCTCTCTCACCAAGGCTCTTCTCCCAAGATGCTCAGTTTGGCCGGACAGCCAGGTCTAGGAAGACGTCTGATAGTCCCAAACTTCTTCCATTTAATGATTATGGAGGCCACTGTGCACTTAGGAACCTTGAGTATTGCAGAAATTCTATTATAACCTTGGTCAGATCTGTGCCTTGCCACAATTCTTTCTCTGAGCTCTTTGGGCAGTTCCTTTGACCTCATGATTCTTATTTGGTCTGACATAGACTGTGAGGTGTGAGATCTTATGTAGACAAGTGTGTGCCTTTCTAAATCAAGTCCTATCAGTTTTATTAAACACAGCTGGACTCCAATGAAGGAGTAGAACCATCTCAAGAAAGATCACAAGGAAATGGACAGCATGTGACTTAAATATGAGTGTCTGAGTAAAAGGTCTGAATACTTACAACCATGTGATATTTTAGTTTTTGTTTTTAATAAATTTGCACAAATATCTACATTTCTGCTTTCTTTTTTAGTAAAGAGGGGGTGCAGAGTGTACATTAATGAGAAAAAATGAACTTTTTTGAATTTACCAAATGGCTGCAATGAAACAAAGAGTGAAAAATTTAAAGTGGTCTGAATACTTTCCGTACCCACTGTATATAAATATATACAGTATATACACAGCAGGTGAAAGTAAAGTATTGAAGACATCACCAATTTTAAATATATTTCCGAAATTATTTCTAATTCTCACCAGATGTCGGTAATAACCTACCAAATCCATACAGGCAGGGAAATCAAACCATAGATGTCCATAAAAGAGGTATTGAAAAGTATTTAACACATGAAGAAAGAGATGCAAATACCATGGAAAGACATGACTTCAGCTGAAATATATCAGAAATTAGAAAGTAATTCATGTATTCATGTAATACATGACTTACATGTATTTAATACATGTAAGTCATGTATTAAAAAATAATATCAGCTAGTTCAACTAATGGCCTACAAAAATGTGTTTCATTATGCCTCACAAGAAACATCTCATGATGGATAAAACCAGTGAGCTGTCTCTAGATCTTCACAACAGAATTTCTAAACTTCTGAAGGTTCCAGTGAGCACTGTTGCAGCCAAAATCTAAAAGTGCAAAGAACATCATTTCAGCATAAACTGGACAGGATTAAGTGCTCCCTGCAAAATTTCAGACAGAAGAGTAAAAGGAATTATCAGAAGAATTGTCCAAGAGTTATGGACACCTGTGGAAAGCTGCAGAAAAATCTGGAATTAGCAGGTACAAATGTTTCAAAGAAAGCAATAAGTAATGCACTCAGCCTCCATGGTCACTGGCTGGTGGAGGGACCAGGTTAAAAGGAGGTGGGAGGAGAAAGTTAGTTAGTGAGTGAGTAGAAAACAGAGGAGACACAAGAAAGAGTTGGAGAAGCAGGAACAGAAAGATGGAGTTCTAGGGGAACTCTGGCGCTGGGGGGGAGTGGGACCAGTGGGTAGGTCACTGGTTGAACCCAGACCCTGCTTCGTGGTGGAGGAACTGGTTGCAAGAGGGGACCGGCCCCAATCTGACAACAACACTGCAAGTTTGATCCAGGAAACTGGGGGCCACTGAACTTTATGTGCAGTGGCCATCTACCATGGACAATCTCAGGTACAGTGGCTAGGCCTAGAGTCAAGAGGACTTGCTGGCCGTCGTTCGACAGGACTCACAGCCACCTGCCTTGGGATCCTAAAGCACGAAGGCGCAGGGCAAGAGTAGAGGAGGAACAGTGCAAAAAAGGGCAACCTTGACTTGATTGCTGACCCGGAGAACAGAGTACCCCGGCTGAGTGTGTAC
Organism: Allobates femoralis; assembly: GCA_033576535.1. Lineage (NCBI taxonomy): Eukaryota > Metazoa > Chordata > Amphibia > Anura > Aromobatidae > Allobates > Allobates femoralis. The sequence continues at coordinate 309,180,414 of JARQOC010000003.1, forward strand.
TGCTACGAACTGTGAGTAAAGGCAAAAGAACTGAACTCTTTTTGTACTTCTTGCACCCTCCTTACTGCACCCTACATTTCCCACCATCATCCCCAAAGACTCTTACATTCAACCCCTGGGGGCCCACATCACCTGTGGCAAGTGTTTGATCTCAGCTGCTACACTACCTATTCCCCAGAGCTCATACAGCAGCTCTGGTCATCCTTGACCAGGCACCACAGGTGGCGTCACGTAAAGACTACTAATCCCCTGTAAATACCCCTATCACATGCTCAGCCAGGGCCACGGGGCTGGGCTACCGCCACCGTGACCTCCCTAAAAGACTGCCAACCCGGCTACTGTGTACCCCAGGTCCTTACGGTCGATGCAGTAACAAAGTCATCTGTGGAAGGAGAAGTGAGGAGGAGCTGGAAACAGTGCAGCCAATGAAAGCTGCAGGAAGGCAGGACTTTCCTTCATCCAATCCCCGCTGAGCCCGCACTGCTGCTATTTCCAGTCCTCAGGCATCAGCAGGAGTAGTGCGGGTAAGTGACACAGCACAAGCAGCAGTGAGTGTGAGGCTAAGCCTGCACTAGGGATGAGTCCCTCTACACCAGCAGCAGAGGCTCCTCAGTGATCAATGCCGAACTGTGATCAGCACTTCGGCATCACTGAGGAACCTCTGTTCCTAATACTGACCCCTCTGTAGTCATCTGTAAATCTTGTGTGTGATCACTGCTTGTGCTGGTGACCCCCTACCTCCCACCTCCTATTGAGAAAGACCACGACTGCACACTACAGTTGCATTCTCAAGATTCCTAGAGCATTTACTCCAAACTGCTATAGAAAATTGGAATCTTCAGCAGAGCTGCTTTGTCATGTCAGGGGTCAGACTGAGCACAAATTGTTGTGCATTTGGTCTCAACTTGGCTTGACTCCATCACTATTGCTCACATTCCTGCTGCATCTGTTCCCTGACTACATCTGCCCCCCTGCTGCCTCTCAACCCTTGCTGCATCTTATCTCTGCCCACTTTTTACAATGTTTCTGCTTCTTTTCACTTTCACTCCCATCCTACTCCACTTCCTACTAACTCCACTTATCCCTCCACCCAGCAACAAAGTAATACTCTCTGCCTCAATCCTACCTTGCCATCTCATCCACTCCTCCGAACTGTTCCTTCAAATTCAATCCTTTGTCTCCAAACATGCACGCCCGTGATGAAAACTCTCCTGCTACCACCCTCTCCCTGCTCCTCCTACTTACTGGTAACATTTCCCCTAATCTCACCCCCCCATCGCATCCCAACAGTCACTTCTACTCATACCCACAACCCATCACTAGCCTTTGCAACCTCAACAACCTTAGACCCATTCCTCTAGCCCCTGCTCCCTCAGTCCCTCTACCTGGAGCACTCTGGAACGCACGCTCCGTCTGCAACAAACTTTCATTTGTCCACAACCTCTCCATCACTAACAAACTCTCTTACCTTGGCATTACTGAAAAATGGCTCACCCTCTCTGATACAGCCTCTCCTGCTGCACTCTCTTATGGCGGACTCAGTCTTTCTCTTTCCCACACCCCCCGATCTAGTAACAAACATGGCTGAAGAGTTGGCTTATCCCTGTCCAATAACCTCTCCTTTACCCCTATTCCGCTGCCACCCTCCGCTATTCTCTCCTCTTTCGAGGTTCACTCTGTCCGCATCTTCTCTCCCTGTAACCTTCAGCTGGCTGTCATTTACCACCCCCTGGATCTACCACCTCCTTCCTTGACCATTTCACCACCTGGCTACTTCACTTCCTTTCTGCAGACATCCCCACTATCATCATGGGTGATTTTAACATCCCCATTGACACTTTCCACTCAGCCACCTGTAAACTTCTTTCACTAACAACCTCCATTGGGCACTCTCAATGGTCTTCCTCTGCCACTCATAAAGATGGCCACACGCTGGACCTCATCTTCACCCGCTTACGCTCTCTCATTAACATCTCAAACTCACCCCTCTCCCTGTCTGACCACAATTTACTGACTTTCTCCTCCCTCTTCTTCCCTACCACACTAGCCCCACTCCGCAAACTCACACATCCTCACAGAAACCTAAAACACATTGATTTACACTCATTCTCAGAATCCCTTCTCCCTCTCGCCAACATAGCTTCCCTACAAAACACATATGCTGCCACCACCCAATACAACACCACAATAACTACCGCCCACAACTTGGCCAACCCCTCACATACAACACTCCTCGCACTAACAGACAACCCTGGCACACCACCCTCACTAAAGACCTTAGATGGGCTTCCAGGGTTGCTGAGAAGAGATGGAAGAAATCTCATGCCACAGAGCACTTTGCTATGTTCAAATAGTCCATCATTAACTTCAAGTCTGCACTCACTGCCGCAAAACAAGCCTTCTTCTCATCCCTAATAACCTCTCTGTCTCACAATCCCAAACAGCTTTTTAAAACTTTCAATTCTCTTGTCTGTCCGCCTGCTCCTCCCCCCTCTCCTCTCATCTCTGCTGAAGACTTTGCCTCTTTCTTCAAACAGAAGATCTATAAATTCAGAGACAGCTTTGGCCTAGTGTCCCCATAGCTTTCCTTACAACTACACTGCCCTCTCCTTCCAAAGGCTGCTTCTCCACCATGATAGAAGACCAGCTCTCCTCCCTGCTGTCAAAATCACACCTCACCACCAGCACCCAAGACCTGCTCCATCCCACCTCATCCCCAGCCTCTTCTCAGTCTTCATCCAAACCCTAACCCATCTCTTCAACTTATCACTTACTACTAGTGTTTTCCCCACATCCTTCAAACACGCCTTGATCACACCAATCCTAAAAAAGTCCTTGCTCAACCCATCCTCTGTTTCTAACTACTATTCCATTTCATTTTTCCCCTTTGGCTTAAAACTATTGTAACACCATGTCCACCTCGAGCTGTCCTCCAACCTCTCCTCCTCCTTCCTCTTTGACCGCCTACAATCTGGCTTCCGACCACATCACTGCACCGAAACAGCCTTAACCAGAGTTACCAATGACCTATTAACCGCCAAGAGCAAACAACACTACTCTGTTCTCCTCCTCCTTGACCTATCATCCGCCTTCGACACAGTAGACCATTCCCTCCTGCTACAGATCCTGGAATCTCTGGGTACCACTGACTTGGCCCTCTCCTGGATCTCTTCATATCTAACAGACCGGACATTCAGTGTCACCCTCTCCCACACCACCTCTTCACCCTGTCCCCTATCTGTACGCGTCCACCAAGGCTCGGTTCTCGTCCCCCTACTTTTCTCCATCTACACCCTTGGTTTGGGTAAGCTCATTGAGTCCCTTGGTCTGCAGTATCATCTCTACACCGATGACACTCAGATCTATCTCTCTGGACCTGGGATCACTTCCTTGCTATCCAAAATTCTACAATGTCTGTCTGCTATCCTTCTTTACTGCTCGTGTGGCGCCCCTGCGTCCAGGAAGCCACAAAGGGAACTGCAGCCAGGCAGGTAGGACAATTGTTGCACAACAACACCCTCACAGCCCACACAACCCACGTGTAGTAGATGGTAGCATCCAGCCCTAAGATTGGAAGACTCTAGGCAATTGAGGGGTGGTGGATTTAGAGGAGTGGGTTGGGCACACACGTAGTCAGGTGACTTGACAGTAGAAATAGGAAGGGGGAGGAGGAAGGAGTTCAGTAGGCCATAGTGAGCTGAACAGCAAAGACCGAGACCAGAAGCTGAGGAGCACAGGCCAGAGAACAGCAGAAGACTAAGTGAAGCTGAGCAGACAGAAAGACTCACATGTCCTGAGAGTGTACGGTGTAGGAGCGCAGAATCTGTACCGAGCCAGTGTGAGCCGGAGGAGAGAGAAAGCACATCCGAAGCCAATACCACCAGGAGTGTGAGGAGAGAGAGAGGGACGGTGATACCCGGGCCCCAGGAATACAGCTGAAGCTACCGACTGCAGGCGGAGTAGCCCTCCTATGATACCGAGAGACGCAGAGAGACAGAGCCTGGTAGAGCCTCACATTTGAGGACTGCTGCAGGCTGGGCTGAGTAGAGTGTCGGCTCTAAAGGGGACCGTAGTTTACCCGGCATTCCCAGACACCGACGGGGGACCACAGCTACATGTTAGGGTCCCTACCCCAAAGGACAGGCAGCTCAGTGACAAACAGGAGGACCCACAGGGGACTGAGTCACCGCCATACTGTCCGGTGTCACACACAACGAAGTAAACCAGAGAACGTTAATAGCCCAGAAAGGACACAGAGACTGTGTGAGGGGTCACAGAGAGAAAGACCTGGCTGCAGAGTAAAGGGAACCCGGAGAGGGAGAGTGTGCCCGTGTATTAAGAACTGAGACATGTAAGAACTGTACTTGAATTGTACTTAAACTGTAACTGACTTGTGAACTGCCTGAAGAACTGAGAGTAAACACGGAAAACCCTGAGATTGCCTCCCTTGTGTCTCTGCATGAAAGCGATGATCTCCATACAGGATTACAGAAAGCCCTCCACCTGCAGAGCCACAGCGCAGCCTGTCAGCACCAGCAAAGAGGAGAGATCCCTGCAGCGTCTGCACAGTAAGTGTACTGAACATTCCACAATAGACTTAACCCTTACTGCCCCGGGGAACACAGTTCTACCCACTGGAACTATCCCATCTATGCTGCTATTCCATCATCCCCGGAGGTTCTGCAGCAGCGGTGGCCCCCTCACTGGCCGCATATAGTGGGTGGCGTCGAGACTGACAATCCCCTGTAAATATTCCCCTTTTATTGCCGAGCCCGGGACACGGTCCAGACCAGGACCACCCGTGACTTCCCAAGTAGCAGAACCGGTTCGGTACCGAGTACCACCGTCCCGGTGAGCCCGACAACCTGGCGTCAGGAACAGGATCTACCTCGTCCAAAAGAATTGGACCTCGTGCGCCTAAAGAACGTGTTCTGGACTTTCCCGCCAAAATCTGACCTTAATGGCGGCCAGGGGAGGCTAACGCCATGTGCAGAGGAGGCGTAACCAAAACACCCATCGTGGGCCGGCCCGGTCCAAGGCGCAAAGAAAAGGACCCGCCCTGGCTCCCCTTAACTCCAGGAGAGCCAGCCGTCACTCTGAAGGAAGAGCCTCCGTCTCTAGACCCTCCTCCTAACAAGCTGGCGGGAACCAAGAAGGAAATCGTCATCAGGAGGGGGCGGAACGAAGAACCGGAAGAGAAGCAGTCGCCATTGCGAGACACGAGGACGGATGCGGAGGACGCTAAGAAGAGTGCTGCACCCAGAAGACCACAAGTGATCCCGGAGGTCCCACGGAGCGACCCGGTGGAGGAACCCGGCCAGGGAGAGACCCTGTGTGACTGCAGCGAGATGGCGGAAGGCAGCAGAGAATGTCCGCACGTCCGAGATACCCGGAGGGGAATATTGCGACTGTTGCCCCAACAGATGACCCGTGTTCAGGAACAGCGTACCCGGATCCAGATTAACGTGGATCACCGTCAGCAGACCTACCAGACTGTATCCATACAACTTCTATTTCAACAAAAGAAGGATCACCCTTCTCTTAAGGAATGATTTACAAGAATATATATTGACATTTTTAATTTCTTTATTCATGTATCAAAAAATTCTCATATATATTAATTAAAACAGAGCATTCCCTCCTAAAGGATCTATGTATTCCAGTACAAACAGCTTTTATTACATAGTACATATATTATCACCAATTAACATCTCTTAATGTGTTGCCACAGTATGACATGCATCAATCCATAATCTTATTCACACATAGGCAGGATTTAATGGACCCAATTAGGCAGGAATGTGTTAAGACCAGTATGATACAACCTGTGACTACAATCCCATTAAGTCCACAGGTGTAATTACCCCTATAAATGACACATCCTAACACCAACCACTTCTCTGATAGTATTATAAGGTCCAGATCCCCAAACTAGATGTTAATTTAGTACCTGATTCTGCTGCTGGACTGCACACACGATCCCTCCTCTCCCCAACGATCGTTTCGCACCACGCTTCTTCCGGGGGGCGTCCAGACTAGTTTTAACATCTAGTCCCAGTGGGCCCGAAACTCGCTTTCTGAAACTGAACATGGACAAAGCAGAATTCATCATCTTTCCCCCAAACCAGCCCCCCCACCTGATCTATCCATCAATGTCAAAGGCTAATCACTTTCCCCAGTCCCCACGCTCGGTGCCTCGGTGTCATCCTCGAATCTGCCCTTTCCTTCAAGCCACATATCCATGCCCTTGTCACCTCCTGCCAACTCCAACTCAAAAATATTTTGCGGATTCGTTCATTCCTCGACCTCAACACTGCAAAAACACTTTGCCATGCCCTCATCATGTCCCGCCTTGACTACTGTAACCTCCTACTCACTGGGCTCCCCTCTAACTCTCTTGCACCATTCCAATCTATCCTAAACTCTGCTGCCTGACTTATCCACCTGTCTCCCCGCTATTCCCCAGTCTCTCCCCTCTGCCAAGCCCTTCACTGGCTCCCTTATTCTGATATACAAAGCTGTTCACAATCTGTCTCCTCCGTCCATCTGTAACATGGTCTTCCAATATCTTCCCTCACGCAACTTACGATCCACTCTGTGGACACAGGGAACCGGCCCTGAACACAGCATGGTAGCTTCATGCCCGAACTGTTGAACCGGAGGCCATGAGCTGGTAAAAGGGAACCGTGGCCACAAATTCGGCACAACTTGGAGAAGGCGGCCGTACTATGGAGTGGTAGCAGGAATCTGTACCACCAAATGCCTGTAGCAGTTGGTACCTGAGCTCTGTGTGTGGAGGCGCTGTGGGGAGAGGCAAGATGAACTAGGAGCGCTGAGCGTACCACCAGAGAAGGAAACACTGTAGGAGCAAAGAACACCTAAGGGGGTCTTGACGACACTGTCCCGGTTCTAGAGAAACCGCTGAAACCCTAGATTGGCAGAAGGAAAGACCCAGCGGCCTGGTTGAAACATTACAGTAAAGGTACAGAACTCCAACAGACATGTGTGAGACTTTTCTTAGCAGCGACCACCGGCTGCAAAGGCCACATGACATTCAGAGGTGCCAATGACCCAATGAACATGGGCCAATAACCCTGAACTGACCTTCCTACTCACTGCCCTGGGGAACCACTCCACCTGCGGGGAGCGAAATCATCTAAGTTGCCGGTCATTGTCCCCAGAGGTTCTGCAGCAGCGGCGGCCGGACATAGCCACACACCGCAGGTGGCATCACAAACACCCCTTTTGCTTTCATTCCCCTTGATATCTGACCTTTTAATCGACACCGCCAGGGTCACAGAGCCAGGTGGCCACCTTGACACCCCCCAAAAGAACCATAAGAACTGGCCCAGTAACAAGTTCCCCATGACTCTGGAGTGGGAGTGTTGCAAGTTTTTATTGTGTATTCTCTTGCGTTTACAGCCAGCTGCAGTCTCTATTGTGTATACAGCCAGCAGCAGTCTCTATTGTATGTGTGTGTGTTTGTGTATATATATATATATATATATATATATACATACAGTGTGTTGGGGTGGAGGAGGAGCCGGGGAGGAGGCAGAGCCTGGGTGGAGTCTCAGGGGGCCCCGTACTTTTGCCAGTGAGGGTCCCCGAAAATTCCAGTGGCAGCCCTGCACATGGAGAACTATTACCGAGAGGTTCTTTGGAGATGTGATGATACAAAGTGACAGAATTGCAAGTACATATACTAAAATTTGGGATATATACAGACCCCACATCCAGCCTGTACTACTGTGAGAGACACTCCCACAAGAGAAAAATCTGAATTTTGTGTAAAGCTGCATAAAGGAATGAAGAATTCATATTGCATGTAGTGCAATTTTATTATCTAAAGGGAACCACTTAAAATATGTAAAAATCATTTTTTCCAAAAAGTCCATAATTTTTAAAAGTGGATTTAAAGGCAACTAAAAGCTATGATGCTAAAATACATGATTGAAAGTAACAACACAACCAAAAACACAGAAACAAGTTGTATATGAAGCTAGCTTACTTATTTTACATAATAATACCGTAGAAAGCAAATGGGATTCCTATTTTAAAGATAATGAAAATGGATACACTAGATTCCAAAGATGCTCTTTATATATGTTTTCCAGGGATGAAATAGTGACATCTGGTGGTTCAATATGTTATTCATTAATAATGGGTACAGATATAAATAGTTATGAACCACCAAATAAAAATAGAGACAGGTGGATCTAAGGTCTGGGCATACATTTTAGTGCAATATATTACCTAAATGCTTCACCATAAATCTCTCATAGTATGTTATGCCTTAGTCTAACCGAACAGGTGCAAAGGTGAACAGTTTTTAATTTAACATTTTAGGCAATATATGAGATATATCAATTGCTTCCCCCCACACCTTTCATTGATTTCTCCTCTGATAGGTGACCCTCCTTATATCTAGGCATTGGATATTTAAATAAACTGTGGTGTGAAAATCCTAATTCTCATGATCATCAGAAAACTATTACTCAGATATTCATTGGGTAGGCTGCTTCAGTGTGTGATCACTAAGACCCTCTAGTTGCTGTCACTGCAAAGATGGCTAATTACTTACAGCTCCGTAATTATCTTCTACTATAAGGATATGAGCATATGGAGTTTGAGGAGGTTTTGGAGCAGAAACTCGAATTGGCTATGTGCACACAACAACTTTTTATGGAAATCCTAAAACTTTAGAAAACCTTAAAAGCGCCAACTTAACCCTCAAAAAAAAAACCAACATATGCTCAGTCTTTTGAAGTCTTAAAGGGTAGCAACCAGCAGGATTTAGAGCTATAACATGAAGTCAGTGCCTTACAGACAGTGGATACTGAGTGAAATCAGACCTTTACTTCAATGATTACAGGTATGATTGCAGAGAAAAGTGTTATCAAACACTGGGAAACACTGCAGCAAATTAGCATAAGTGCAGCACAGAGTCACTATGAGCTGGGTTTCTTTTTATTACTTTCTTATGGGATCTAAACCAAACCCTCCCTCTCTCCCTTCCCTCTGACTCTTTCCCTGTCAGTATATACCAGGCAGTGGCACAGGACATCTAATATCGTGCATGGTCATAGCACAATGTCAGGCTCCTATATGCCCATCACTCCCTTCCGCTTTCGTCTCCTGCTTTCCCAGCTTCTCACTGCTTGTCACTGATTGTCCTCGTCTGGGTCACAGGAGAAGGCCCCACCCCCTCCAGTCTTTGCACGCTCCCAGTCTCCTCTCATCACAGACTGCAACAAAATGCAGAAGAGGAGACTAGGAGAGATCGCTGCTATTGTCATCACAGTCACAGTAGTAGCAATCTGTCCTGGTCTCCTCTCCTGCATCTTTCCCGCGGTCTATGAAGAGAGGAGACCGAGGATGCGCACAGAGTCGAGGGGGCATGGCCTTCTCCTGTGACTGGCCGATCACAGACAAGAGAATAGGCAGTGACAAGCCAGACACAAAAGTGGGAGGGAGTGATGGGCACATAGAAGCCTTACATTGTGCTATCACCATGCACAATGTCAGACATTCTGTGCCACTGCATTGTATATAACGACAGGGAGGGAGTGAGAGGGGAGGCGGGAGCCCACAGGAGAGTAATAAAAATAAACCGAGCCCCACATATTGACACAGTGCTGCACCAATGCTAATGTGCTGCACATTTATCCCAGTGTTTGATAACAGTTTTCTCTGCAATCATACATGTAATCATTGAAGTATAGGTATGATTACACTCTGTGTCCCAGTGACTGTAAGGAACTGGCTTCACTTTATAACCCTAAACCCTGCTCTTTGGTTCCATTTATTCATTTCAAGTTTCTAAAATTGCCAAGCAGTTAAAAAAAGTGACATGTCCATTCCTCCAGTATTTTGTGCTCAAAAGATGCTTTGTACTTTACAGTAAAACAGAAAAGTTCAAAAGACAAATAGAAGACCAAACATTTTTTGAAGAATTTTGCCACTGAAAAAAAAAACCTACTGTCTTATTTATTATTCAGTGGGGTGGAAAAAATTAGAACAGTAGAAAAGACTTCACAAAAGCCATGGGAAAAGCTCCAAAATAAAGGTCGGTGGCTAAAGACATAAGAAAAATGCTCAGGAAATGACTTGAAAAAATGACCCAAGAGGCAAACTCCCCGACATCCATGATCTCTTTATCTCCAGGAAACTGTCATTCCTTGGCCTCACCGAGACCTGGCTCACCCCTCCGACACGGCCTCCCCTGCTGCACTATCCTACGGCGGCCTCAACCTGTCCCAAACCCCCCGTCCCTCTGGCAAACACGGCGGTGGAGTCGGCATACTGCTGTCCAACTCCTGCACCTTCAGCCCCATCCCCCAGCCCCCATCTGTCACTGTCCCCTCCTTCGAAGCCCACTCAGTCCGAATCTTCTCCCCCTGCAACCTCCAAATAGCCATCATCTACCGCCCCCCGGACCCACCGCCTCCTTCCTTGACCACTTCACCACCTGGCTACTTCACTTCCTCTCCACTGACATCCCCTCCATCATCATGGGCGACTTCAATATCCCCATTGACACTCCCCGCCCAGCCGCCTCCAACCTTCTTTCCTTGACCACTTCCCTAGGGCTCTCCCAATGGTCCTCCTCTCCCACCCACGAACAAGGCCACACGCTTGACCTCATCTTTAGCCGCCTTTGCTCCCTCTCTAACCTCACAACCTCGGTACTCACACTGTCCGACCACCATCTCTTGACCTTCTCCGCCCTCTCCTCCCCTGCCACACTACCCCCTCTCCGCAAACTTGATCACCCTCGCCGAAACCTAAAAGATCTTGATCTTCCTTTATTCTCTGAATCACTCCTCCCTCTCACCGACCTACCCTGCGCTGACGACATTGACATTGCCACCACCCTATACAACACCACCATAACGAACGCTCTTGACCTAGCCGCCCCCCTCACTCTCCATGCTCCACGCATTAACAGGCAACCCTGGCACACCACCCTCACTAAAAACCTGAGACGGGCGTCCTGAGTCGCCGAGAGGAGATGGAAAAAGTCTCACACCCCCGAGCACTTTGCTCTGTTCAAGCAATCCATCACTGACTTCAAGACGGCACTCGCTACCGCCAAGCAAGTGTTCTTCTCATGCCTTATAACCTCTCTGTCCCGCAACCCCAAACAGCTCTTCAAAACTTTCAACTCCTTACTTCGCCCACCTGCTCCTCACCCTTCTCCCCTCATCTCTGCTGAAGACTTTGCGACCTTCTTCAAGGAGAAGATCGACAAGATCAGAAGCAGCTTCGGTCCACTATCCCCACACCTCCCCTTCCCACCTACACTGCCCTCCTCCTCCATCAGCCACTTCCCCCCCATAACTGAAGACCAACTCTCCTCCCTCCTGTCAAAATCACACCTCACCACCAGCGCCCACGACCCGCTCCCATCCCACCTCATTCCCAACCACACCTCCATTTTCATCCCAGCCCTCACCCACCTCTTCACGCCCATCCTAAAAAAAACCTCACTTGACCCTACCTCTGTCTCTAACTATCGCCCCATATCTCTTCTCCCATTCGCCTCTAAGCTACTTGAACAACACGTCCACTCCGAACTGTCCTCTTACCTCTCCTCGTGCTCCCACTTCGACCGCCTACAGTCCGGCTTCCGACCCCCCCATTCCACCGAAACAGCCCTGACCAAAGTCACCAACGACCTACTGACCGCCAAGAACAAACACCACTACTCCATCCTGCTACTCCTTGACCTGTCTGCCGCCTTCGACACGGTTGACCACTCCCTTCTTCTCCGGATCCTGGAATCCCTTGGCATCACCCACCTTGCCCTCTCCTGGATCTCCTCATACCTAGCGGACCGGACCTTCAGCGTCTCCCACTCCCACACCTCCTCCTCACCCTACCCCCTTTCTGTCGGAGTCCCCCAAGGTTCAGTCCTGGGACCCCTACTTTTCTCCATTTACACTCTCGGCCTAGGGCAACTCATCGAGTCCATGGCCTCCAGTACCACCTCTACGCTGACGACACCCAAATCTACCTGTCCGGCCCTGACATCACCTCCCTACTCTCGAAAATCCCTCAATGCCTTTCCGCCATCTCATCCTTCTTCTCTGCTCGCTTCCTTAAACTCAACATGGACAAAACTGAATTCATAGTCTTCCCCCAAGAAATTCCACCCCACCTCCCAACCTATCCATCTGCGTCAACGACTGCGCCCTCTCCCCAGTCCCCCAAGCCAAGTGCCTCGGGGTAATCCTTGACTCCTCCCTATCCTTCAAACCCCACATCGAGGCCCTCACCACATCCCTCCGGCTCCAGCTCAAGAACATCTCACGGATCCGCTCCTTCCTCACCCACGACACCGCTAAAACACTCATCCATGCTCTTATCATCTCCCGCCTTGACTACTGCAACCTCCTTCTCAATGGCCTCCCGGCTAACTCCCTCACACCTCTCCAGTCTATCCTCAACTCCGCTGCCCGACTCATCTATATGTCCTCCCGCTACTCCCCTGTCTCCCCCCTCTGCCAAGCCCTTCACTGGCTCCCCGTCTCCAAGAGATCCCAATTCAAAACACTAACCATGGCGTACAAAGCCATACACAACCTGGCTCCACCATACATCTCCGACCTGGTCTCCCGATACCTACCCTCACGCAACCTCCGCTCCTCCCAAGAACTCCTCTTCTGCTCCCCCCTCATCACCTCTTCGCACAACCGAGTCCAGGACTTCTCCCGGGCATCTGCCTTACTCTGGAACTCCCTACCCGAACACGTCAGACACTCTCCTACCCTGAGTAGCTTCAAGTGTCACCTGAAGACTCACTTGTTCCGTCAAGCCTACAACCTGCCATGAGACCCAGGCGAACGCCCCATACCTGACATTCCCCCATCCTACTGTATCCTAACCCACCCCTCATAGACTGTGAGCCCTCGTGGACAGGGTCCCTGCCCCTCCTGTACCTGTACGTCCTGATCGCCTAGATTTAGTGTACTTGTTCTTGTCTCCCTCATCCTCATGTAAAGCGCCATGGAACCCAATGGCGCTATATAAATAAATAATAATAATAATAATTTCAGGGAAATAAAATTTAGAGTTTACTGAAGCATCTTCTTGTCATTCAAAGAAGAGGCGGGTGGAGATTGAGGGAAAACAAGCAGGTAGGAAGGTTTATTAAATGATTAGCACTGCCATGATGCATGAGCACCTGTACTTGGTTTGAACAGTCATTCTGTGCTGACAAAGTCCCTTTAAACAGGATTAGAAAAACAGGCTGCTTTCATCCATAACCAGTACTGCACCTATTCATGGGTTTTGCCTGCTATTACAGCTCAGCTCCATGGAGATTAATGGGGCTGAGCTGGAAAAACACTGACAGAGGGTTGTAGTATTGTTTGTAGAGGAAAGCAGCCTTGTTTTTCTAATCCTGCACTACCCAATTTAACCAACTACCATAAAAAATGTATCATTTTATATTAATGCAGTCGTTCTCTTTAATCTAGTATTGTCTCTCAGTTCTTTAGATATGGTCCCATTTTCCCTTTATTTAAATGTAATCTTGTTATCAAAGTGGACGAGGCCTTCAACTCTTCTCTATGGACATCTTTGTAAGGGTCCACGCCCAGTTTGATACAATAGATTTATATTCCGCTCCATCTGCCCCCATAGGATACTTTGGGGCCAAAATCTGGTCCAGGGCTGTCCGGTTTACACCGGACAGCCCCAGATTGGATTGTGCCGTGGTGTGAAGCCAGACTAAAAGAAAAGCTAATTTATGGCAAGTGACAGGTCTTATTTAAAGGGCTGAAACCATGGGCAGAATGAATTGCAGCCTGGCCACACAATTGCAACCATGTATATATATTATACTCTGAATGCTCTGATATTTCAATGAGAGTTTACTTTGAAGGAATGGCTCCTTTGAAAGTGACAGACTGGACTCTCCCTAGCATGTACATAGTGAGAGACATCTCGATCGCCTGTAGCGGCACTCCGTAGAACCAACCAGGTGCACCTCCGGACTGGTCTCGTCTCTGGCTATGGTCTCCGGCCAGGTGCACCTCCAGACTGGTCTCATCTCTGGCTAAGGTCTCTGGCCAGGTGCGCCTCCAGACTGGTCTCATCTCTGGCTAAGGTCTCTGGCCAGGTGCGCCCCCAGACTGGTCTCATCTCTGGCTATGGTCTCCGGCCAGGTGCGCCTCCGGACTGGTCTCATCTCTGGCTAAGGTCTCTGGCCAGGTGCGCCTCCAGACTGGTCTCATCTCTGGCTATGGTCTCTAGCCAGGTGCACCTCCAGACTGGTCTCATCTCTGGCTAAGGTCTCTGGCCAGGTGCACCTCCGGACTGGTCTCGCCTCTGACTATGGTCTCCAGCCAGGCGCGCCTCCGGACTGGTCTCGTCTTTGGCTATGGTCTCCGGCCACGTGCACCTCCGAACTGGTCTCGTGTCTGGCTATGGTCTCCAGCCAGATTTTCAAAGTATATATTCTGCAATTGTGAATAACCTCATGAATTATTTTTTTTTCTGCTAAAAATTGAAAGGTTTCTTACCATATCAATGTGTTTTTTTTTTATTTCTATCAACAAAAAGGTTTAATCATATGCAATATAATAGAAGTATATATTCCAATGTATTGGTGATCCGCTTTGTACATGCCAAGTGTGTCAGTTGCATAGAAAAATCTCAAAATCCTACTTTTGTTGTAATATTATAGCATCTCCGAAGACAGTAGGCATTGGTGGGGTTAAATGAGGCAGGGCTTAGGATCTGGGGATAGGATCCATGCACAGACAAGGAGGCAGCTGAAACAGTAAAGTACGCTCTGATGATTTCTCATGCTGATGGAACTGCATTAAATCCTTCCTGTATCTTTTCCAGGATTAATTTGTGGTGTCACATAAATCCGCTCTATGACAGCACATCACAGGATCTGGCTCTGAAGGGACTCGGTGAATATGATCCTGTGGGCTCATTGCCTTGTTCTACTCATTACGGTGTCTTCTCTCAACTCTGGTGAGTGATCTGTAATTGTTACACTTGTTTCTTGTATTGTACTGTCAATACGGCTTTAACTGGGCAGCCGTGGGCATTTAACGGAAACTTATTCAGCACAAACAAGATCACACACTCATTATCTACATAGGTAACATGAGGAAAACAAAGCGATGCGGAATATGTTGGCGCTATATAAATAAAGATTATTATTATTATATTTGCCCATTAGTTTGACCAGACTTCATTATATCTTTAGGAAGTCTCTTCTTAAATAGACTTCTCCCATAATGTGAATACGATTATAAATGAGAAACTCTCAGCTGTCGATTTCCTGCTTCTTATAGGGCACCCACATATTCTGTAGCACTGTACCCGCAAAGTACCTCCGTCCCTATTTTCACAGTCACTGATGTCAGAGGCATTCACACACACCCAAAACAATATACTCAGATCGTCAAAATGATATCACTATATAATGGAAGTGTTTCAGCTAATGTGTCAGAGGATAATTGACATATTCAGGTGGAAATTCCCTTGATATACCAAAGTGTAATTACATTTCCGAACATTGTGTACTGCGTATAAATTAAACTACTGCACATTTACTGGAGGATGGCAGTCCATACGGAGGATGGCTACAGGACACATTCATCAGACTCCAACGCCTGAGTAATTTGCTCTAAAAAGCAAAGTAGCAGCTGTGCTATCCAAAAAACACAACGTCTATTCTGTCCTATGATATCGGAGAGTTAGTGTACAAAGTGTGGGCCAAGTGGATCTATTTGTCCATCTGTAACATTGACCTGGGATGCCAAATGATGTAATCCAATCTATAATAACATATTGCTTTTCAGAACAGTATTATTATTATTATTATTATTATTATATGGAGTCTGTTATAATATACGGTAAGCCATTGATCTGTTCTCATATACCAGGAGTGTGTATTTTGGGTAAGGGATGGGATGCCTGTATCCATTGATGAGCTGTGCACTGACGACAGGAAGAGTTTATCAAAGGGAAGATCCATGTGAGCAGATGCTGATTAGACACTTAAATTTGATTTGCAATCAGAGGCTAGAGAACGGCTCAGGATAGTGGATGGAGTGGGTTTTAGGGGTTGTCCCATAGAGAGACTTTCCCTGACAGAATCAGAAGAAAAAACATTCTGAGGCAGATTTATCAAAAACATCCTTAAAGGGATGTTAATTCCCCCTAACCTATCACTACCTGTCCCTGCAGCTTCCTACTACATCCCTACCCATCCATGTCTTACCTAAATGTGAATTATAAGGCTCCACTCACACTGTGCGTTTTTGGACTGTTTTTGCTCATCAGTTTTTGTAGCCAAAACCAGGAGTGGGAGAACCAGAGGAAAAGTCTATTAGAAACATGTGCTCCACTTCTGTATTTATCATCCACTCCTGGTTTCGGCTACAAAAACTGATGAGCCTGAATGTTCAAAAAAAAAAAAGGAGGTTCATATCTTATATTTTTAACCCGTTCTGAGGGCGTTCCTAGACGTGTCGGCTAGCTGAGGGCGACATGTGGCCAATCTCTCCAGGTCCATTCTCTTCCCCCTTGCTGCTGGTATCACGCAACATTGAGTGTGATCATTCATTCAGAAGCGCGGTCCTGATTTCAAATTCTTGGCTTGTCCTTCCAGGTATGACGCCGCTACGCATCATTTCTGGTCTGGTGCATTGTGGGGGATTATCGGGTTTACAGGCCGGCTTCAGAATGCACACAGTGCATGCTCCGGAGCCAGGCTGTACTGCCAATACACCCCCACCCTGCGCAGGACAGGAAATGACACCCAACGGTGTGTGTCATACCTGGAAGGAGGAGCCATTAATTTGAAATCGGGACCACAGTTCTGAATGAATAATTATGCCCACTGGGGCATGATACTAGCAGCAAGGGGGAGAATGGACCTGGAGAGACCACCTACACATCACCGACAGCTCGCCCACACGTCTACGAATACCTCCAGCACGAGGGACAAATTTAAGATATAAATCACATTTTTTCTACATTATAATTCACAGTTAGGTCAGGCAGGGATGGTTAGGGATATAGTAGGAAGCTATAGGGACAGGTAGTAATAGCCCTTTAAGAAAAATTGTATTTCTCTGCCTATAGCAACCAATCACAGTGCATCTTTCCATTTTTTAAGACTAAGGAGATATTTTATGTTTTGAAACTTTTGATAAAAGAGGGTCACTATATTACACTCAGTCACTTGAAAGGACAACACGAAATATCACATTTTTTAATGCAGGCATGATAAACATAGTCTGATCTTAGGAGTTTTAGTAGCGATGAGCAAACATGCTCACCAATGCTCAACACTCAATCAAGCATTGGGGTGCTGGGGTACGCATGTTACTCAATCAAGCATCGTGGCTGCTTGAGCACCATGCTCGAATTCACATCCTCCATGTTTCACAGCTGTTAGACAGTCAATCGACTTGCGGGGATTGCCTGCTATACACGATGATGCCGTAGCCACGACGGCAACTGGCATTACTGTATTTGTGCGGCTTCATCATGTCATCGGGTCTTATATAAGCTTGGAAAACTTTACTCTTGAAGCAGTTCAGGGAGAGCGGATCTAGGAGGGCAAACTTAGATTAGATCAGGCATATAGGCATAGTTTAATTGCTATTGCAGTAATTGTATACCGCTGCTGTACCATTAAAACAAAAGTCCTGTTCAGGGCTACATACTGTCGATTCTCTAATAAAACCGCTGTTGCCTGCATTCAGTATATGGATAGTTGGTGGAGTAGGGATAGTTTTGGATTAGAGACATATAAGAAGGGTTTATTGCTTTACTCCACTTTTACAGACTGACAATAAAACATACAAAACCAAAGATAAAATGGATTTTACAGGAAAAAATGTTAGGAAAGCATTCTTTCATTAATAATGATTTTTATATCAGCCAGAATTTAAAAAAAATCTCCTCTACCCCATAGTCTCACTCGTTTATGACTCCAGTAGATGAGAAAGTAGTGGGGGAAATGAAACTACACCTGCTGGTAGTCACCGGTAATTGTAATTTACTATTTTACTTACTTATCTGGTCATGTGGTATGTGTGACATGTTCCATCACACCCTGTTTAATTTATGAAGAAGGGACTCTGAAACTCACAAAGCTTATGAAGACAATGTAAGAATTGCCTAACATTAGAAAGAAGAGGGACTCTGATACACCCTGTATTAGACATAAAGAAGGGCCTCAAACACATTCTGTTAAAATTGTTATGTTTGGGACTCCTAGACTCTAAAGCCTATGCACTAAATGCAATCGCTGCCAAAAATTGGAAGGAGGGACTGCAATACACCCTGGAAAACATGTAGAGGAGGGCATCAGAAAACTTTTTTTTCCCCATTTTTAAGGTGTGGAAGTCCTGGACTGGTAAAACCTATGCAATAAATTCAAGGGCTGAAAATCCTGGGGGTATACATCTATATATGTAAGAGAATTGTAAAGATAGGTCTCATACACATCCTGAAATAATTATGAAGAAGGGCATCATACATATCCTGGAAAAATTAAGAATGAGGGTCGAATGATTACCCTCTTAAAACTATGAGTGAGGGCCGCCTGATGATACTCTAAGGGTGCCGTTACATGGGGCGATATCGCCGCCCATTACAGAGATGATGTGGGGGCGTGGCCTATCACCGGCGTCATCGCCCCTACGTCGCCTCATGTAATGGGGCGATGTCGCCTGTGCCTGGAGGTCGCCTGGTTTCAGAGCAGCTTGAATACCCAATAGTTGTACAGCATAGGGGAATAATAGAGGATGCTGGTACATTCAGCTAAGTAATCCTTTACCATCTTCCAAAACTTTTCCCTCTTTGTCAGAGTACCAGGGCATCAGGGCTTGGGCGCTGGTAATGTCTAATGAAACTATCCCAGACCTTTGATAGTGTTCCACTGCTTCTGTTGGACCTGGTGTGTGTCTCCCTTGTCTCTTCTCCTTGGTTGCCCAAGGAACTATGACCTCTGCCACCAGCATTGTCAGATGGGAATTTTTGTGCTAATTGTTCAACTAGGACCTTCTGGCAGTACACAATTTTACTAGCCCTCTCCACCACAGGAAGGAGATATGGAAAGTTTTCCATGTAGCATGGGTCAAGAATGGTGAACGTTCAGTAAACAGTGTTGGCAAAAAAACATATAACACGAGGGTCACGGGAAAGGGAGCAGGACATAGTCAGCCATGTGTGCCAGACTGCCACCAGGCAACACTTCCCTGTCCCCACCCGGAGGACAACTCTCCCTCTCCTTCGTCTCTTCAGACCCATCCACGTTGAACATATGGAATGAATCTGATGTGGGCAGCAGCCTCTGTGGCACAGGCAACCGTTTCCTATTCTTCCTCTGCCTCCACTGCCTCCACCCAATCCGCGCTGACATGATATGAGATGAGACTGGGTAGATTCACCCTGTGTACTTTCTTCCTCCATATCCACCTGATTAACATGCAAAGCTTCCTCTTTAATTGTGAGCAGCAAGAGTTTGAGTAGACACAGAAGCGGGATGATTATGGTGTCATCGTCGCTCACCAACTTGGTTGATTCCTCAAATTTTTTATAGAACATCATAAATGTCCGACATCCATGCGCACTCATCAGTTCTTATGTGCGGAGTCTGACCAGAATATCAACGGGCATGTTGTAGCTGGTATTCAAGCCTCTGCTGCTCACAAAAGCTAGCCAACATGTGTAATGTGGTGTTCTATCAAGTGGTTCTGTTGCACGCCAGTCGGTGAGCTGACACTTGCAAGCACTGCTGCATCACTGCCAAACTGGCAGCCGCTGTAGTTGACTTGCGGAGATAGGCGAAGACTAGGGGCGTACCTTTTAATGTAGCTCAGGCAAATCTGGGTAGGTTTTCAGAAATTGCTGAACTAATAAGTTGAGCACATGAACTAGGCATAACACATGTATGATCTTGCCAAGCTTTAGAGCCGCCACCAGTTTACAGCCATTATCAAACAGGACCATGATTGGTTGTATGTTCAGCAGCAAGAGCCTAAGATCTGTCTGGGCTGTTATAAATTTCCACAACTCTGCGATAGTGGGATGTTTGTGTCACGGGTGTGTCAGAAGGCACAGATGAGATTGTAGAGACTACTCGCAGAAGGTCACAGCGTTTGGCCATACAGCCAAAATCCTAAAAAAATGTCTTTGTCGCTTTAGGAGGCATTTCCCTTTTAGTGAAAGCTGGAGGTCACTAGGACCCAGCTGATCACTTACATTGAGTTGTCTATATATTCCCCTTGACTCCCAGGATGTACTGTTGGTGATAGCTTGTCAGGTGTTTTGGAGGAAGCTTCTCAGCTCAGCAGTGTATCCTGAAGTTTCTGTTAAATTGCTGTGTGGATCTTCTCAAGCTAAGTGCTTCTTCCCTTCCCTCTTTGTTTGTTTCCCTTGTGTTTATCTTTAGTTGGTAGCCGGGCTGACTAGTGTTCAACCACTCTGATCCTTATTTAGTAGTAGTTCAGGGTCAGTCAGGGAATAGGTATCCTGACGGCAACAGATGCGGAAACTGTATAGGGACATTAGGGGAGTCAGGTGCCACCGCTAGTTTATATAGGGGTCACCATCTCCCCTTTTGCCCTTAGGATCTCCCCCCTGTCGTCATCCAGCGCTGTTTGTCTCCCCACACCAGTGTGACATTATCACCAGCTGCACCTTAATTAAATGAAAAGGGTGAAACTGATTTATTTATTTTTTCTTCTTTTTCTATTCATGGATCCTGTCTCAGTTTTGGCCCAGCAGCTCCATACTCAGACTCTGGAAGTTGCAGACATTTGGTCGTCTTTGCAGGGTCAGCAGCTGAAGAATGTTGTGGTGGGGAACCTAGTGGGTGGTCAGATCAGACCTGAACCTAAGATTGCCTCCTACAAACCTTTCTGGGAGGGCAGAGACAAATTTGCTGTATTTAAAGAAGCCTGTAAACTATACTTTAGGCTTCAGCCCAATTCCTCTGGATATGAGCAGCAGCGTGTGGGAATTATTATGTCGCTGTTGCAGGGGGATCCCCAATTCTGGGATTATTGTTTGCCACATGACTCTGCTTGGCTCCGGTCTGTAGATGGTTTTTTTCGATGCTCTTGGACTCATATATGATGATCCGGACTGTGTCTTTTGGACGAATCCAAATTGCATTCCATCCAACAGCGGAATCGGTCAGCAGAGACTTACTGTTCTGAGTTTCGTAGGTGGGCTACGGATACTAAGTGGAACAATCCAGCCTCAGAAGTAATTTTTGCCAGGGACTCTCGGAAAGGTTGAAGGATGCTCTGGCGGTTTATGAGACCCCGGAATCTCTTGAGGCTGCTATGTCTTTGGCTATACGTATGGATAGACGCCTTCAGGATAGAAAGAGTAAACCTTTTTCTTCTGAGAACCTTTCTCGAGGTAGTACCCTATTGCCAGGTGGGCAATCAGAGAGTGAGTCGTTTCTCCTGAGCGTGGATGAACCCATGCAACTAGGAGGTGCGATCGCCTCCAAAGTTTTTTCTGGCATTTACCAAGTAAAAAAAAAAGGGGCCTGTTTTTTCTGTGGTAAAAGGGACCATTTTATTGGAGTCTGTCCCTCTGCTCCTAAACAGAGTGGAATACCTGGGACTCGGGTTACCATTGGTGGTGTGGAAGTAAATGAGCAGGAAGTGTGTGTATCTTTCACATGTAATTCCCATTTTCTCCTGAGAGCCGAGGTGAAACTAGAGAGCAAAACCGAAAGAATTTCTGTTTTTGTGGACAGTGGAGCGGAGGTCAGCATGGTGGATGCTCATTTTGTAAAGACTCATGGGCTTCCCTGCAGTTTATTATCTAATCCTATTCATATCTATGCCATCGACTTAACGCCACTTGCTCAGGGAAGTCTAAAGTAAATTGTGCATAATATCAAGTTGATGGTTGAACCCCAACATCAGGAGATAATTTCTTGCTATGTTCTGGAGGGTCTCCCCGCTCCCATTGTTCTGGGCCTGCCATGGTTGGTTAAACATAATCCCGTAGTGGATTGGCAGTCCAGAGA
Organism: Allobates femoralis; assembly: GCA_033576535.1. NCBI lineage: Eukaryota > Metazoa > Chordata > Amphibia > Anura > Aromobatidae > Allobates > Allobates femoralis. The sequence goes on from JARQOC010000003.1 coordinate 309,202,453, forward strand.
CATTGTGGAGTGGAGTGATTTCTGTGTGGAGAATTGATTGAATACATCTCTTGCTGCTGTTTCTGCTATGTCATTGCCTGCATATCTATCAGAGTATGAGGATGTGTTCTCAGAAAAGGGTTGTCAGGATTTGCCTCCTCACTGTGCAAACGACTGTCCTATTAACCTCATTCCTGGAGCTAAACTGGCCAAATCCAGGCTGTATAATATATCTGGTCCTGAGAGACGATCCATGAAGGATTTCAGTGCCGGAGAAGGGATATATCAGACCCTCATCTTCGCCAGTCGCGTCAGGATTCTTTTTTGTTGAAAAAATAAATGGGGGCCTAAGTCCTTGTTTAGATTTCCGGGATTCAATCAGATAACCGTCCGTGATCCATATCCCCTTCCTCTGATTCCTGATTTATTCAGTCAGATTGTGGGAGCCGAATGTTTCTCCAAGTTGGATTTGGGGGGGGCTACAACCTGATTAGAATCAGTGAGGGGGATGAATGGAAGACTGCTTTTAATACCGCTGAGGGCCATTTTGAGAGTCTCGTGATGCCATTCAGGCTCACTAATGCCCCTGCAGTTTTTCAACACTTTGTGAATGATATTTTCCAACATTTGGTGGGTAGATTTGTAGCAGTTTACTTGGATGATATTTTGATCTACTCACCTGATATGGCGACACATCAGTCTCATGTTAAACAAGTGCTACAGATTTTAAGGGACAACAATCTGTATGTGTGTCGCTCTTGGCAGTAGGGTACTCGGGTGTCTGGGCCCTCTGCATTGACGATTCAGTTCGCGATCAGAAACTCAGGCAATTTACTAAAAAAAAAAAATCGGCAAACGCAGCTTTATTCAGGAAAAAAGTTCAAAATTGTAAATTGCCCTAAAAATTTTCCAATTTTTTGGGGCCAAAGCACTTGCTAGAAGACCCGCAGGCTAGGAACAACACCTAACCATATGGCCAGGAGTGGTCACAGCCATTGAGTCTACCGTTATCTTTTAACATGTAGAATGTTTTTGAGCTTTAAAATATTTTTTTTTTAAGTTGCCTTGAGTTTGCAGGTATTTATGAAACCAGCAGGGTGTATATTTTTGAATCAGAGCCAGATGTGGCAGCTGCTGTGAAGTTCAGAAACCTTACAATGTCCTTTAAACATCTGTTTAAGAAAGCTTGATTTTTTTTTAATTTTGGGGGATTATTTTTTATTTATTTATTTTGTATTATTATTATATTTTGTAATTTTTTGTTGTTGGGGGGGAGCAAACCTTTATTATTGCAGAGTCACAGCAATATGTGAGGCCATCTCTTCTACACTTATCAGCTAACAATTCATATAAAAATAGCATATGGCCATTATATGCTTCGCATACATAGTCTTATAGATCTGTTCACACTCATGAAACACCATATTATGGATGTTGCTTCTTGAAAATGTGCAATCATTTTATTTATTTTAAGTGTTTTATATGTATCATTAATATTGAACTTGTCCAGCACTAGCCTTATTCACAATATTCAAGATTTTGTATTCCTTATTTCTCCTCCAAATATGTCAGTCTTCAATAATTATTCCACCGACTCGCAAGCTCAGGGGTTACCTGTGGCATGGGGAACGAGATTTGTAAGTCAGGTACCATCTGCAGTTCACTCCATGGAGGGGTTAATGAGCATCTAGGCAACAAGATTGTGCAAATAATAATATCCTGTAAGGCATTTGCTCCTGGCACTGGGGTAGTTGGGCCCCTAGGCAAAGCAAAGGTGAGCTATTCCCTATTCCAGCCGGGAGCAGAAGATGTCACACTCAGGAGGATCTTGTAGCATTCCTGGCATTATTACACCGGCAGCCGAAGCGGCAGCCACTAGATCAGCTATTCCAGGAGCATGATGAGTAGGATGGGGAGGATGAGAACGAGGAAGAGGATTAGTTAGTAGAGGAAGAAGGCCCTGTTTCACAGCCTGGTATAGCACCCCAGCCAGAGGCCTTCAGCTGGGAGAATGCCATGTGGTGACCTCTACCCACTCCAAGCAACTATCTGATATGGCATTAACCACCCAGGCCTGTTTCCTTTCTAGAGGAGATTAGGATTGCAGATGCCATTGCCTGAGAGTGGTTGCATGAACCTAATGCCAGTGACTTTGATGACCAATGTGCCCAAAGCATGGTGGTGACATTCATCCAGCAGAGGAGGTTTGGCTTCATAGCCAAAGAAGGTACTGGTTATCAGTGCTACATCAACCGGTCCACTCTGCTGCATGACCATCTTCCCGAAAGACTCTGCACACTCTATGCTGTGGTAGAGTTCACCTTCATGAAGGTGAAGGGCAGTACGAAGTGGTTCGCTGTTGGCGTAAGTCGGGTTGCCACCACCAACCATTTTGAAAACTGGCAGCAGGAGGCCGACCTGTAGAGAAAGTTGTGTCTGATGGAGGCCAGGCATCTCTTAGTTAGCCAGCCAGCTGAACCTAAACTCACATGGGCCATGGATCCTGAAGGGTCTATATGTGTTGCCCAAGTGGCTCCCGTCTCTCCAAGAGGGAGTGGTCATCCCCTAATTCCTCCATCCTCTTCTCTAGCGGTGACTATGATGAGGTGGCTGGTGGGCAGGTGGTGGTGGAGAATGTCCCTAAGAGGAGTAGCCCCTGCAACCCCCTGTCTGGCAGTGGAATCCCATGAGGAACGTCAACCTCAATCTCAGCAAGCGATAAGAAAGCTGCTAGACAGTTTTTACTCTAAATAACGTGGACTCTCCTAAAGAAAAGGCATGCTGTTGTGACGACCATCCGCTGTGAGGCTGAGCTGCTGGTAAGGCAGCACCGCGAGAAACCCCGAGATCCTTAACCCCTATACAGGGATCTGGAATTATAGCAGAGCCCAGGAGGTAGCTACCAATGAAAGCAGCAGAGCAGGGAGGTCGTCTAGGAATGGAAAAATCAGGAACCGAAGAACATAGTCAGGAGTCCGAGTCAAAACCGAGAGGGCAGCGAAGGTACAAAATCATCAGGCGGTAACAGAGTCGAAAATCCAGGCAAAGGTCAGAGTCAAAACCGAGAGGGCAGCGAAGGTACAAAATCGTCAGGCGGTAACAGAGTCGAAAATCCAGGCAAAGGTCAGAGTCAAAACCAAACACACACTATGTCACTGGGGAACCAAAACTATATCTGGCGGCCTGCAAGACAGGCTCCAATGTATTTGAAGGGTGCGGTTACCTCCCATAGGCTGGAGCTCACAGCCTGATGACCTCATCCGGACCGCCCCTAGAACTAGGCCAGATGGAGATGCACGACTGGCTCCACCCACCCCACCTCTGACAGAAGAACGCAGGCTGCGACTAACAGACACCTCTGCAGGGCCCGCTCCTCTGCGACCAACACCACCCAGAGGGGAAACACAGCGGCGCTCAGCGACAGAGGCAGACGTCGCGGGAGCAGTTCCATATGAGGACAAGGCCCTCCTATCACCGGCGCCACCAGCCGAAGGAATCCGGCTCCTCCCAGCGGCCGAGGCAGGAACACCGGCCAACGAGTCCAATGGCAATGTGACAGTACCCCCCCCTCTACGAGGGGCCTCCGGACCCACAAAACCCGGTTTATTGGGATGAAGAAGATGAAACTTCCTGATCAAACCCTTGGCATGGATATTACTAGCAGGCACCCAGGACCTCTCCTCTGGACCATAGCCCTTCCAATGTACCAGATACTGCACGGATCCTCTCACTAAACGGGAATCAAGGATCCGTTGAACTGCGTATTCCACGGCACCCCCGACCAAGACCGGAGGAGGAGGGGACTGGACAGGACGAATCGGTACAATATGAGAAGGGATTTATGGAATACATTGGGCAGTTTGAATGATTGAGGGAGCTTCAGACGAAAGGCTACAGGGTTAATCACGTCAATTATTTCATACGAACCAATAAACCTGGGACCTAGTTTGGCAGACGGCACTTTGAGCTTGATATTTTTTGTAGACAACCAAACTTTGTCCCCAACTCCCAGGTTCGGACCCTTGGAGCGCCGTTTATTAGCAAAAGACGCCTGCCTAGTCTGAGCCCCCTTTAAGTTTTGTTCACTTCAGACCAGATAGTCTTTAACTGATCTACGGACCTTTCTACCCCAGGGACGTCAGAAAGCCTAGAAGAAAATGAACAAAAGGGTGGGTGTAACCCATGATTACAGTAGAAAGGGGTGGTCTTGATGGACTCCTGGTACTGGTTAATCATGGCAAATTCCGCTAGTGGCAGATGTTCCACCCAATCAGATTGATGCTCAGAGACATAACAACGTAGATACTGTTCGAGAGCTTGATTAGCGCGCTCGGTTTGACCATTGGTTTCAGGGTGATAGGCAGAAGAAAAGGAATAGTCAATTCCAATCCGTTTACAGAATGCCCTCGAAAACTTAGAAACTAACTGGGTGCCCCTGTCAGAAACAATATTCACAGGAACACCATGCAATCGCACAACATGATTAATAAATACTTTGCTCAGGGTCTCGGAATTAGGTAACCCGGACAGCGGAACAAAATGACACTGCTTGCTAAATCTGTCTACCACTACCCAGATACAAGTCTTCCCTTCTGAGAGTGGCAGGTCAGTAATAAAACTAATGGAGATTAGTGATGGGCGAATCCTAAATTACTCGGAATCGCTTGACTCTAGCGAGTCCGAGCCCAGGACTCGCTACTCGTTGCGAGTCTAGCGAGTCCAATGTTAATGAATGGGGAAGCGAGTAATAGCGAGTAGTGTGAGATTTACAAATCGCAGATGTGTCTCGGAAGCTTCAGCCTGAAGCAATCCGAGTTTTGTCATTTATTTGCATTGGACTCGTTTACTTTGTAAGTAATCGCTGGGAAACTCGCACAGATAAGAGAAGAGTCCTGTCTGCTCTGTGCAGCTCCAGGGTCCTAGAGCCCGCCTGCTGCCTGATGTAGCAGTGCTGAGATTGTTCTCAGTCTGCTCATTCCCTGTGTACAGACATGAATGTCTGTGCACAGAGATGATGTAGCAGAGCTGAGATTGTTCTCAGTCTGCTCATTCCCTGTGCATAGACATCTATATCTATACACAGGGGATGTAGCAGAGAGGACATCGCGTTTTGGACTGCGTCGGACGGAAGAGGATTTTTTTAATTAAAGATGGAGTCCCTAATGGCTTTTTTTTTTATTTCTAATAAAAAAATTTCTCTGTGTTGTGTTTTTTTTAAAACAATTTAATAGAAATTCATGGCGGTCATGTCTAATATTGGCGTGACCGCCATAAATTTCGGGCTTAGGGCCAGCTGATAATACAAAGCTGGCCCTAACCTCTATTACCCAGCGTGCCACCGCCACCAGGGCCGCTGGAAGAGCGGGGTTCAGCGCCAGAGGATGGCGCTTCAATGAACGCGCCATCTTCTGGGGCAGCTGCGGGCTGCAATTTGCAGCGGGGGGTGCCCAGAAAGCTTGGGCATCCCTGCGCTGCGGATTCCAGCCCCCAGCTGCTTAGCTGTACCTGGCTAGACATAGAAATTGCGCGGAGCCCCACGCATTTTTTTGACTCCGACTCCGAGACAACTCCGACTCCGAGACGACTCCGACTCCGAGACGACTCCGACTCCGACTCCGAGACGACTCCGACTCCGACTCCGAGACGACTCCGACTCCGAGACGACGACGACTCCGACTCCGACTCGACTCCGAGACGACTCCGACTCCGAGACGACTCCGACTCCGAGACGACTCCGACTCCGACTCCGAGACGACTCCGACTCCGACTCCGAGACGACTCCGACTCCGACTCCGACTCGACTCCGAGACGACTCCGACTCCGAGACGACTCCGACTCCGAGACGACTCCGACTCCGACTCCGAGACGACTCCGACTCCGACTCCGAGACGACTCCGACTCGACTCCGAGACGACTCCGACTCCGAGACGACTCCGACTCCGAGACGACTCCGACTCCGACTCCGAGACGACTCTGACTCCGACTCCAAGACGACTCCGACTCCGACTCCGACTCCGAGACGACTCCGACTCCGAGACGACTCCGACTCCAAGACGACTCCGAGAAGACAACTCCAACTCCGACTCGACTCCGAGACGACTCCGACTCGACTCCGAGACGACTCCGACTCCGAGACGACTCCGACTCCGAGACGACTCCGACTCCGACTCCGAGACGACTCCGACTCCGACTCCGAGACGACTCCGACTCCGAGACGACTCCGACTCCGACTCTGAGACGACTCCGACTCCGAGACGACTCCGACTCTGAGACGACTCCGACTCCGAGGCGACTCCGACTCCGAGGCGACTCCGACTCTGAGGCGACTCCGACTCTGAGACTCCGACTCTGAGACTCCGACTCTGAGGAGACTCCGAGACTCTGACTCTGAGCCTCTGACTCTGAAATTCATTAAATAATAAAAAAAAAAAATGCGTGGGGCTCCGCGCAATTTCTATGTCTAGCCAGGTACAGCTAAGCAGCTGGGGGCTGGAATCCGCAGCGCAGGGATGCCCAAGCTTTCTGGGCACCCCCCGCTGCAAATTGCAGCCCGCAGCCGCCCCAGAAGATGGCGCGTTCATTGAAGCGCCATCCTCTGGCGCTGAACCCCGCTCTTCCAGCGGCCCTGGTGGCGGTGGCACGCTGGGTAATAAAGGGGTTAATACCAGCTTTGTTATACAAGCTGGTATTAAGCCCGAGATTCTTAATGTCAGGCCACGTTTGACCCAGCCACTAAGAATCTCCAATAAAGGGTTAAAAAAACACAACACAGAGAAAATTTTTTATTTGAAATAAAAAAAAAAGCCATTAGGGACTCCATCTTTAATTAAAAAAATCCTCTTCCGTCCGACGCAGTCCAAAACGCGATGTCCTCTCTGCTACATCCCCTGTGCATAGATAGATGTCTATGCACAGGGAATGAGCAGACTGAGAACAATCTCAGCACTGCTACATCAGGCAGCAGGCGGGCTCTAGGACCCTGGAGCTGCACAGAGAAGACAGCTGGACTCGGCTCGCAAAGAAACAGCAGTTACTTTGCGAGTTTCCCTGCTATCACTGGCACAGTAGCCAGTGATTACTCGCACGAGTCTAATGCAAACAATGGCAATCCTAGTTTTGTCAGCGTTTCTGACAAAACTAGGATTGATATTGATTTGCATTGGACTCGTGCGAGTAATCACTGGCAAACTCGCAGAGTACCGAGTCCTGCGAGTCCCTTACTACTCGCCGAGTAACGAGTCCTAGCGAGTAGATTCGCCCATCCCTAATGGAGATATGAGTCCAAGGACCCTCAGGGGTAGGCAAGGACTGGATCAAACCGGCAGGGCGGTTGCGGGGAGACTTAGCGCAAGCACAGGTTTCACAAGCCAGTACATATTCCTTACAGTCCTTTACTATGGTTGGCCACCACAAACTCCTGGTCACAAGTCTGATGGTGTTATTGATACCAGGATGCCCTGCGAGGATGGAATCATGAGATTCCTTAAGGACTTTGAGGCGGTATATGGCAGGGACGAATAGTTTCTGGGCAGGAGTAGTGTCAGGGGCCTGTTCTGGAGATCTACGAATCTCTTCCAGAAGATCCAAAGACACAGCCGAGACAACAATCCCCTTGGCTAAAATGGGAGTCAGTTCAACGTCCTCGACTTGTATGGGGCAAAAACTTCGAGACAGGGCATCAGCCCTCACATTTTTAGTACCTGGTCGGAAAGTGATAACGAAATCAAATCTGGAGAAGAACAAAGCCCACCTAGCCTGTCTAGGATTCAGTCTTTTTGCTGACTCCAAGTAGGTCAGGTTTTTGTGGTCAATAATTACGGTAATCTTATGTTTGACGCCTTCGAGGAAGTGGCGCCATTCCTCGAAGGCCCATTTGATTGCCAACAACTCCCGATTACCTATGTCATAATTCATCTCGGTAGATGACAATTTTCGGGAAAAGAAGGCACACGGACGAAGCGGAGTGAGGGATGCAGTGCCTTGTGACAGCACTGCTCCCACTCCAACTTCAGAGGCATCTACCTCTACAATGAAGGGGCGGTCCAGATCAGGCTGAACCAATATAGGGTCAGAGGAGAAACATTCCTTTAACTTAGAAAACGCATAAATTGCTTCAGGCTTCGAATTAACCACATCCGCCCCTTTCCGTGTCAAATCAGTGAGTGGTTTGGCTATCTCGGAAAACCCTTTAATAAATTTGCGATAATAGTTAGCGAAACCCAAGAATCGCTGCAGTGCCTTCAGAGACTTGGGTTGTACCCATTCCTTAATGGGTTTAATTTTGGCAGGATCCATGCGAAAACCTTTAGCAGATATAATATACCCCAAAAAGTTTATCTCCTCCTCCATGAAGACACATTTCTCTAATTTGGTGAATAAAGAATGCTCTCTGAGTCTCTGGAGTACAGTACGGACATGTCGGACGTGCGACCAAAGACCAGGAGAAAAAAACAGAATGTCGTCCAAATAAACGACCACATATACCCCACTGATATCTCTGAAAATATCATTGACAAAATTCTGAAAAACTGCAGGTGCGTTACTTAACCCGAACGGCATTACAAGATACTCAAAATGGCCGAGAGGCGTGTTAAACGCGGTCTTCCACTCATCGCCTTCTTTTATACGGACAAGGTTATATGCTCCCCTGAGGTCCAGTTTGGTGAAATATTTGGCTCCCAAGAGCTGATTATAAAGATCAGGGATGAGTGGAAGAGGATACTGGTTTTTCACAGTGATCACGTTTATTTCGCGGTAATCAATGCAAGGTCTGAGGCCACCATCTTTCTTTCCCACAAAAAAGAAACCAGCCCCTACTGGTGAGGTGGACGGTCTAATATACCCTTTTCTCAGACTGTCTGCTATGTAATCATTCGTGGCCTGACGTTCTGGACCAGAGAGATTAAATATTCTCCCCTTCGGGAGACGAGAATCAGGTATCAAATCTATGGCACAATCATACTTTCTGTGAGGGGGTAATTTCTCTGATTCCTGAATGGAAAATACATCCTCAAAATCTCTAAAGGCGAATGGTACAAAGGGAGGAGTCTTGACCTTCACTTGGTTTACAGATAGCGAGATACAGTTTTCCTGACACTTTGGGCTCCAGCGCACGATGTCACCCAAGTGCCAGTCTATGACTGGGTTATGTTTACGTAACCATGGCATGCCAAGGATTACTGCAGATGATAAATTATTGATAGCAAAAAATGACACATTTTCAGCATGTAAAGACCCCACCAGCATTGACACTTCCTCAGTGACAAATTCCACTCCACCCTGGATGAGGGGAGTGCCATTAACTGCAGTGGTTCTAATGGGGGCATTAAGCCTTAGTAGTGGTACACCAAGAGTTCTCGCTACCTGGAGATCTATGAAATTCCCCTCTGAGCCACTGTCAACATAAGCCTCTAAACACACTGATTTCTTAAGGTAAGATAAAGAAATAGGTAACAAAACTTTGGCCGCATCTGCGGGCAGTACCTGTGCACCCGGGCAGGCAGAGCCAGAGCCCCCCAGGTGCTGACATCCAGGGTACGAGGCCTTCTGATCTCCAGGGTTCACACAGAGGACTCCAGATCGTGGCTTGTACAGCATGTTGGTATAGGATGATGGGAATGATCCTTCACAAGACTGTGAAACAGGACACAGGTGCATTGAGGGAAGATCAGCCGCTGACACAGCTCAGAGTGAGAAAAAAAAAAAACAGGAAAAAACCATTGGAAAAAGGAGAGAGGAAAAAAAAAAAAAAAAGGTAAGGGAATGCGTTTAAATATATATATAGTCGATATATATATATATAGAAAAAATGGTATGGCCAGATATAATGTGACGACCATCCGCTGTGAGGCTGAGCTGCTGGTAAGGCAGCATCCCGAGAAACCCTGAGACCCTTAACCCTTATACAGGGATCTGGAATTATAGCGGAGCCCAGGAGGTAGCTACCTATGAGAGCAGCAGAGCAGGGAGGTCGTCTAGGAATGGAAAAATCAGGAACCGAAGAACATAGTCAGGAGTCCGAGTCAAAACCAAGAGGGCAGCGAAGGTACAAAATCGTCAGGCGGTAACAGAGTCGAAAATCTAGGCAAAGGTTAGAGTCAAAACCGAGAGGGCAGCGAAGTTACAAAATCGTCAGGCGGTAATAGAGTCGACAATCCAGGCAAAGGTCAGAGTCAAAACCAAACACACACTATGTCACTGGGGAACCAAAACTATATCTGGCGGCCTGCAAGACAGGCTCCAATGTATTTGAAGGGCGCGGTTACCTCCCTTAGGCTGGAGCTCACAGCCTGATGACCTCATCCGGACCGCCCCTAGAACTAGGCCAGATGGAGATGCACGACTGGCTCCACCCACCGCACCTCTGACAGAAGAACGCAGGCTGCGCCTAACGGACACCTCTGCAGGGCCCGCTCCTCTGCGACCAACACCACCCAGAGGGGAAACACAGCGGCGCTCAGCGAAAGAGGCAGACGTCGCGGGAGCAGTTCCATATGAGGACAAGGCCCTCCTATCACCGGCGCCACCAGCCGAAGGAAACCGGCTCCTCCCAGCGGCCGAGGCAGGAACACCGGCCACCAAGTCCAATGGCGATGTGACAGCTGTTGGGTTGCTGACCCATCTTTTAGTTTGCATTTTGTGTGGAGAAGGACTTTTTTCAGTTGTTTTTTCATTTTTAGAAGAGCGAGGCCTGTTTTTTTGTTCATTGTATTTTTCCCCTTCTTAAGTTTAGCACCAGTTGCGATTCCCCCTGCAGGATTAGTGGGACTTCAGCCTTTGGGCTACACCTCAAAGTCCTTAATGGACTCTGCCCTCAAAGAGAACCTGTCACCCCCCTGCTGATTTAAAATGTGAAAGCACCACTGAATGCAGCATGTATGCTGCATTCAGGGAAGCTGTTACTAAGGCTCCAGCCCCCCTCTACCCCAAAAAAAACACTTTGCAAACTTTACAGCTAAGAGGTCCCATGGGTCGGGTCTGATTAAGAGGTCCTCGCTGCTGGCACAGTCCTCCCTGCCTCCTCCTTGTGTGTTCTGCCCCCTTTATGTGCCTGCCACTGTGTCCTCTTCTTCTCGGTCTGCCCTCCTCTTATGCTCCTGCTCCTTGTGATGTCACGCAGGTGCACAGTGCTTGGGTGAGCGGGGTGCGGCAGCTGTAAGGTGCATGCTCTTGACTTCACTCCAGAGGCCGCCCTGCTAATGCTTATGCAGAATACAGCCGTTTAACAGAGGATTCACTACTCCTCAACCTATTACACCCCCTATCCTCTGGACGTGTTTGTCTAGCTCTCTGTAGGCTCCTTTCTTCAGTGCCTAGAGACCCAATGCATCATTTGTCTCCAGCTTCTGCTGTGGGCCTTCTACCACTGGAAGGACACCCACTTCATTGGGTGCCCTGATATAAAGATGGCTTCCATCTTTGGCAACGATGCTGACTCTTGATTCTCGCTATTTCCAGCCTTAATTGCTGTACTTCTTTTAGGTGAGTCACCCTATACGTGAGAAAACTCTGCATATTGTCAAGACTCTCCACTGTCCTCACCATGAGGAACAGAGCAATACCCACTTCCCTGGGTATCTTGTCTTCAGTAATATCGGGAATTCTCTCTCTCGTCACTCCAGACCTATCCACCATTTCCTGCATGAGTCGTCTGTTTTTTCCGATGACGTCTCTCAGCAGAGCACTAGGCACCTGGACAACCTCCAGCAGTAGACTTTGGGCTTTTCTTATAAGCCCCAGCTGCCTATCACCTCAAGTGCATGTCCCTCAGGATAGCCACCTGATCCACGGTGACTTCGGATGTGGACAGTAAAATCAGCTGTTTAACTTCTGGGGACCAGTACACCTTCCAGGCTTCCACGATCTTCTTAAAATTGTCATGAACAGACTCTCTGGCACATTCTTCCCTCAAGTCTTCAGGAATCTCTACCAGGCACTTGAACAAGGGAGTCTCACCCTTCTCTTCTGTCACGAGATGATCACCTTGCTCAATTTTTGGAATCGTCTCTCCCCGGACTTCTACCTCTTCAAGACGGTTTAACAGAACAGACACCTGCCACTCCACCTTCTCCAACACTGCCTTATTCTCTGTCGGGCTTTCGGCCTGGCGACCTTTGAGCAGGGACATCTCTCTCCAGAGCACTTACTCGGCACTCAGCAGCCTGTCTCCGAAGCTACTCCTGCTTCAAATGAGCTTGTACCATCTCCTAGAGCATCCTTAGCTCACTTCTTCCATCCTCCAGATTGGTTGAACTTGCATTACTCCAGGAGGTACCAGCTTCAGACCTCACTTCCTCTGTGGCTTCTTTCACTTCTGCACCCTCGGTCTTCACCTAGGTCTCAGCAGTGGCAGCTTCAGCCTTCTCATGGATCTCAGCAGTGTCACAATTAGCCCTCTCTTGGGTCTCAGCAAAGTAATTTTCAGAGTTTTTTCACACCCTTCAACTCTTCACCCTCAGGATCTTTGGAGTCTTCAACCTTCTCCACTACTTCACCCATGGTGCTGTCTTTGCTCCCACCCTCCCCAGAGGTGGGTCTATTATGGGTCTGCTCTTCTTGACCATTGTGGACTTTTGCTCCACTAGCACTTTCCAGGATTTCTTCTACTTTAACGTCAACCCCTTGTTTTGGAGCTACCCCGTAAGTAACAGTCATGTTGTCAGTTTTCACTTTAACCATCATGTTTCTTAGTTGGGGACACACACCCTTTTCTTTGGTCAGCCTTGACTCTGGTCTGTCATTGTGGCACCCTGGCACCCTGTTGGGCACCACAGAACCCTTGGGAAATGAATGGAGCAGTAACAGCAAAGCAACACTCACAAACAAACCACACCTTAGTACACCTTTAACACCTTTAACAAGCCTCTAGGGGGAGCTCCACTGGTCACTTTGAGCCAGTTCCCCCTATAAATAGGGTCTTGGAGGGAGAAAACACCAGAGTGTGCAGACGCTAGAAGAGCTGCAGGACGTGTGCAACCACCGGTTCTGGAGCTATATTAGGCCCAAACCAGCACACCTGCCCAGTGAGAGACCCTTGTAATTGGGGTCAGAGGAAAGGATAAAGCACCTCTCAGGGACACCAGAGTTACCCTAACTCTCCCTCATCATCTGGTTACTGGAACCAAGTTGTGAGAGCTACCCAGCCACCACAGAGAACCAGCGCAACTAACAGGGAGTTTAGCCCCCTGCTCACCTAAAGCACCTACCGACGAGAGCCCAGGGAAGAGTATTGATCCTGCTTAACCCTTTTACAGTGCCCTCAGTGCTGTTGCCCAGGTGAATTACGTTCCTCTGAACGCACTACCCGGTCCGGCTGGATTCCACATCCACCCAACCTCTCTAGAGAAGACAAAGAAAGGAAGCCTAACATTGCTTGCTGTGAAACTCCAGAAGTGTCAACCTCACTATCCCGGCCCGAGTGTACCTGCTTTCCACCAGTAAAGGTACTCAAAAGACTTTGATGTGTCTGTGTTTGATTCCTGGAGGCAACAGCAGCGCTACTGAGCTGCCTCACAACATCTTCAGCAGCTCCGGGGACTTCCGCTCGTCCTGTGGGGAGCGTACCATCTTGCTGCATAACATCCCCAGGAGGCCAAGCAGCGCCGGTGGACATCACCGGAACTCTCACAGGTGGCGTCATGAAGATTATTAACCCCTACTGTTCAAGCCATCCCCCTATTGGTCTGGACCACCGAGCCCCACAGCCGCAGGTGCGGTTCCGTGACAAGAAGAAGCAGATGCCTGTGGCGTGCAGAACCCGGCTACAGTGAGTCATCATACTTAGGAGATATCAACTTGCTTTTACACATTAATATATCACAAGCAATCCATTGAGCCTCCCGCTGTAATAGCGCTTCTGTAGGACTGTTCTGGCTCTTACCAGAGTAGCCAAACACAAGCCCTTCCTCCCACAAGCCCAAAAATAATTTGGATGCATGGATGCACCAAGTCTCAGGCTACACCAACGTCATGGCTCCCAATGTTTCTGCCACGGTGTAGTGAGAATGCTGATGAGGGAATGGCAGTTATGGGCAGCGTGACCAGGGGAGACTAGTCTGACCCTAGTCTAGGAACCCTGAATGGCCCTGATCCCAGTGGTATCTCTAAAGGTGAGAAGGTTCGGGCCTCCAGCCTCTTCCTAAAACTCCTCCACCAGCCCTGCGCTATTCTCCCTCACCTCCCTCCACAGAACTGGGATACAGCAACTCCAAAGGATAGGACTTCAGCAACACAAACACACAGGTCAGCACAGCATGGCATCCAGGCATAGAGTGAAACTCTATCAGCAGCACCACCTGGTGGAAGGAGAGGCTACTTAAAGGCTAGGGGGAGGGGAGTTCAGGTGAGTCACGCATTAACCCCTCAACCAGCAGTTGAACCTAATAGTGAATGCAGTTCTGGAGCACAACACATACACAGCAGCATTCAGCAACATCAGCACCATCTAAGCACGGGACAGTTCCTGGCTGTCTCAATGTCAACTCTGGACACCGGCTAGTCTTTAGTGTTTAGTGCTTGACTCCTCCCACGTTCCCCCAAGTCGAGAGCAATGACAAACTTTGTGGCCCCGCCAAGCCACAGCCAGATGCTTTAATCTTCTTGGTCACGCTGAGCCAAAGATAGATGCTTGCATCCACCTTTTTGTAGCTTTGCAGTTGCTCCTAGCAACCAGGCTGCCCCACTGCTGCAATCTACACACGTGCAACTAGGTTATGTTGCACACAGCCCACAGCAACCGAACTTATAGGCCTCGTCCGTTGCTCCCAGCAATAAGGCTGCTACAATGCCCGCATTCTGCATCACTTGGGAGGCTATGCTTGATGGAACTAATAGGGTTATACTCATGATACGCCCCTCTAGGGCTTTAGGATATTCGTAACCGGGCTTTGAGCTTCTTCACGGGCATCACAGGTGTTGAAACCCGGATCCGTGACCTTGGCGATGTCATTCAAAGTTCGGTGCGGGTGGTTCTCTCTCTTAGGGAAGGTCATGTGGCATGGAGGGTTAATTTGGGAAGGGATGACCGGACTTGGGGATACTTGTTTTTTTTTTTACGTGACGCCATCAGCAGGTTGCGGCTATAGATGGCTTCCGCTGCATGACAGTTCCTCTGAGGGCCGATGGTAGGGAGGCAGCAGTGTTGTTAAGTCCTCTACAGGTAGGGCTGACCCTCAGGGCAGCAGAAGGTCCCTGAGTGAGTTGGTAGTTATGTTTCTGGTGCTCACGACTCATCAAGAAAGTTCACAGACATAGCGGGTTGCAGTCTTCAGGTCTTTTATTCACAGCCCCTGTGCAACAGCCCACTGAGCACTGGCTTCTCGGAGGCAGGGATCCAGCTACTCCAGGGTAGGAGGATGACATGTAACCGGTACCCCTTCTCTTTCCTTCCTCGGTCGTCTCACACTGCGCTTGCTTCACGCTCCTGCCTTGCGCCTTGCCACTCCGAGCTCTGAGCCAGTAGCTGTGGGTTCTTCTTGGGGTAAATCTGCATTATCTTTCCTTAACCCTCTCTTTACCACCTTTTCAGCAGATGTGTGTGGTTGTCGAGTGTGGCATCATGGAAGCACCACAGTCTCCGAGTTGCTAGCTGAGCTTTGTCTGTATTCTCTACTAGTCTTGGGGTCCCTGTTGCCCCTTTTCTGCGTCCTTGTCCCTCCACTGCCTTGCGCCTGGCAGTGGATATGAGCCCCACAGGTGGATTGTTCACTGCCCGTGCCTCTGGGACCCTCTCTTCCTCCTGGAGCCACCTGGTTCTCTTTTCTCTGCTCCTCAGTCTGGCCTCAGGACGGGCTCCTACTAGCTCCAGTCCTCTGGACATTTCTCTCAAGTTCTTTTCCATCTTCAACAGGCTTTCTTTCTCTAGCTTCCCTCCAACTCCACTCTAGCTGTTTTACCCTCCAATGCTGTTCAACTCTCCTCTACTGTTCAACTGTCTCTCATCCTTTCTGGATCTTTCCCACTCTATTTATACTCTCTGTCATGTGACCCACGTGATCTACGTGTGTGCTTCCTAACTTCACTCCTCCCAGGTGCACCCTCTGACTACTTCCTCTCCACCCACCCCCACTACCCTGGTTCCTATGGTGTGGTCTGGGTGTTCCGGCACCAGTCTGTGCCCCTCTTACCTGAGAGTGGGATACTACACCCTAACAGGGGTCTAGTACCTCTGTGGTGACTGGATCCGCAGGGGTGCCAAACCCGCTTGGCAGCAAAAACCAATACACCCCCTGGGAGGTATGTGGTTAACCAGACCCACCCATAACTTTCTTGTCAACCCGTAACTCCACCCCTAATTACACTATACACACTATAGAGACTTGTGGAACAACAAGTCTCAGCAACCTGTCTATGCAATACTGTCACTCTTAACATAGCCAGTTGGCACATCACTATATATATATAATCTGGAAATACGGTATATATACATATATATATATATATATATATATATATATATATATGTATGTATATACCGTATTTCCAGATTTTAAAGGAGGAAAATAGGGAAAAAATTAAGCAAAAATTGTGGTTATGCTGCACTTTTATGGGGGCGGATCTGCTGCTGACACTTATGGGGGTAATGTCCCTTATCGGTAATGTATATCCCCACCGTTAATATGGTCCCCCATCCTGTAATATGGCTCCCCCAACCTGTAACATAGCTCCCCCATCCTGGGGTATGGCTCCCCCATCCTGTAATATGGCTCCCCCTGTCCAATAATATGGCTCTCCCATTCTGGGATATGGCTCCTCCATCCCGTAATATGGCTCCCTATTTTGGGATATGGCTCCCCTATCCTGTCATATGGCCCCCCCTGTCACGCTATATGTCCCCTCTACTGAAGCATACACAAAAATTAATAAACATTGTTAACTCATCCTCTGTCATTCCCTGCCTGCAGCATCGCCACCGTCTTCCTGTCTTCGTACCCAGTATCCGATCATGTGACTGGGGCACACAGCGATGACGTCACTGTGCTGTGCCGGTCACATGATCGGGTCCACAGAGACAGGAAGACACCGCTGAGCTAGGAGCAGGGAGCGACAGAGGGAAAGTTAACAGTGTTTATTATTTTGGGTGCATGCACCAGCAGGGCAACCATATAGCATGGCCGGGCGGGCCATACAGCATGACTGGGGGCCAGTATAGATTAGGCTCATGTAATATGCGCCATTCCCTCCACCAGTGATGGCAGGGGGATGCAGTGAATATTACATGAGCTTAATGAGTTGGGGCACGTGACCACAGGTTGCCTCTGCAACCCGCAGCAGCCTCCTCCAGCCTGCTCCAGAGCCCTCCCCCCTCCAGCACAGTCAGCACAGCCAGCATAGCCCTATGTCCAGATGGTAAGATGCACCCACCACTTTTCCCACAATCTCAAGGGAAAAAAGTGCGTCTAAAGGCCACTGTACACACACAGATATCTGTGACCAACTTCTGAACAGATCTCTGGTTGCAGTGAAATCATGGACACATTGCTCCATTTGTACACAGCCACAAAATGGAGCAATGTGTCCATGATTTCACTGCAACCAGAGATCTGTTCAGAAGTTGGTCACAGATATCTGTGTGTGTAAAGTGGCCCTTATTGTCCGAAAAATATGGTATATATACACATAATCAGTGGGTATAATAAGTAATTGATATGCTGCCGATTTTGCAGGTTTTCCCACCTACAAATAATGGAGAGGTTTGTAATTTTTACTGCAAATGTGAGAGCCAGAATTTAAAAAAAAAAATGCAGAAAATCACATTTTGTGATTTTTAAATCATTTGCATTTTATTGCATGAAATAAGTATTAGATACAACAGAAAAACAGAATTTAATCTTTGGTACAGAAACCTTTGTTTGCAATCCAGAGGTTTCCTGTAGTTTCTGTACCAAATATTAAAGGGAACCAACCACCCCAAATGACCCCCCCGGACTGTTAATATGTGTCCCTACACCCAGCACACACATTTGGGGCAATCGTTTTTGCTAAAAAAAACTGTTTAGTAGAAGCTAAGATATAGCTTTATGAAGTTTAATAAATTGAGCCTAATGGGTGTTACCTAGCTTTGTCCTCCGTGCCTGTCAGCCTCCTCTCCCCTCCTCCCTTCAGTGAAGCCCTTCTGTGCAAAGCCGAAAATGCCCCTCCTGTCTACTGCTGCCTGATAAATTATGCACGCCCATCTCTGCACCTAAGAGCCTGGCCGCGTCATGAAAGGGGGTGGGGCTAAATCGCGTCATGAAAGGGGGCGGGGCTCCGGCATGCCGCTATTTAGCCCCGCCCCTTTCATGACGCGGCCAGGCTCTTAGGTGCAGAGATGGGCGTGCATAATTTATCAGGCAGCAGTAGACAGGCGGGGCATTTTCGGCTTTGCACAGAAGGGCTTCACTGAAGGGAGGAGGGGAGAGGAGGCTGACAGGCACGGAGGACAAAGCTAGGTAACACCCATTCGGCTCAATTTATTAAACTTTATAAACATATATCTTAGCTTCTACTAAACAGTTTTTTTTAGCAAAAACGATTGCCCCAAATGTGTGTGCTGGGTGTAGGGACACATATTAACAGTCCGGGGGGGTCATTTGGGGTGGTTGGTTCCCTTTAAGTTCTGTTTTCGCTCACTACTGCATAAAGATCTTCTTGAGATATTTCAGTTTCCAGGGCTGTCACTGGGCAACATTGAGTTTCAGCTCCCTTCAAAGATTTTCTATTGGATTCAGGTCTGGAGACTGATTAAACCACTTAAGGATCTTGAAATGCATCTTAAGGAGCCACTCCTTAGTTACCATGGCTGTGTGTTTTGGGTCATTGTCATGCTGGAAGACACAGCCATGAACAGTTTTCAGTGCTCTTACTGAGTGAAGGAGGTTATTGGCCAAAATCTTTTGACCCATGAACTCATCCATCCTTCCTTTAATACTGTGCAGTCGTCCTGTCCCCTTTGCAGAAAGGCCCCCTGAAAGTATGATGTTTCCACCCCTATGATTTACGGTTGTAATGATTGTTCTTGAGGTAGTACACATCCTTTTTCTTCCTCCAAACATGCCGAGCGGAGTTGATACCAAAAATGTCTTTATTTATCTCATCTGACCACATGACCTTAAGCCCATGCCTCCTCTGGATCATCCAGATAGTCATTGCCGAACTTAAAACAGGCCTGGACATGTACTGGCATGAGCAGGGGAACCTTGTGTGACCTTTAGGATTTTAATCCATGACAGTATACTTTAGAGTGTTACTAAAGGCCCCGTTACACTGTACGATATTGTGAACGATATCGCTCAAACGTCACGGGTTTGGAAGCGTTCAAATGACATTGTTAGGACGTTGTTGCGTGTAACACCGCGATACGACTACGATAAATCGTTGGATCGTTGATCGCAGATTTGAGAACATGTTCTCAAATGAGACGATCCTCGATCAGCCAATCTGCGGTATCGTTCTGTGTGACACCTCGATAACGATGTCGTTTACAACTTCGCCCATTGACATCAGTGAACAATTATGGTTCGCTGGGTTGTGCTAACGATACCTGCTCGCTGGATCGTTGGTGCGTCGTGCACGATATCTAGGCGTGTGACATCTCACCAACTATCTCTAAACTATGTTCTAACGACCGCGCGCCCCCGAGATTGTTATTGATATCGTTTCAACATTGAAGCGTGAAACGGTACCTTAACAGTAATCTTTGAGACTGGTCCCAGCTCGATTCAGGTCATTAACCAGGTCCTCCCATGTAGTTCTAGGCTGATTACTGACCTTTCTCAGAATCATCCTTACGCCAAGTCGAGATCTTGCACGGAGCCCCAGACCAAGGAAGATTGACAGTCATCTTGTGCATCTTCCATTTTCTAAAAATTGCGCCAACAGTTCTTGTCTTCTTACAAAGCTGCTTGCCTATTGTCCTGTAGCCCAGAGGGGAACTCCAGTCCTCGAGGCCCACCAACGGTCCAGGTTTTTATTATTTCCTTAGAAATTTGACAGTTGGTAATTCAATCTCCTGCACAGGTAGTGATTCCAATTGTCAAATGGCAAGGAAATCCTGAAAACATGCACTGTTGGTGGGCCTTGAGGCCTGGAGTTGGGGACCTCTGCTGTAGCCCATCCCAGCCTTGTGCAGGTGTACATTTTTTTTGTTCCTGGTGTCCTTAGACAGCTCTTTGATCTTGGCCATGGTGGAGAGGTTGGAGTGTGATTGATCATGTCGGGTATCTTTTATACAGATAATGGCCACTTTACACGCGGCTACATTTCTAGCTTATCCACAGGTAACTTACTGGCTGCAGTGAAATCATGGAGAGATTATTCCATTTGTAAACAGCAACAAGATAGAACCATGTCTCCATGATTTCACTGCAGCCAGTAAGTTACCTGTGGATAAGCTAGAAATGTAGCCGCGTGTAAAGTGGCCATTATGAATTCAAACAGGTGCAATTAATACAGGTAATGTGTGCAGAGTAGGAGGGCTTCTTAAAGAAAAACTAATAGGTCTGTGAGAGCTAGAATTCTTCCTGGATGGTAGGTGATCAAATACTTTTTTCATGCAATAAAATGCACTTAACTTATCTAAAAACCATACAATTTGATTTTCTAGATTTTGTTTTGAGATTCTATCTCCTACAGTTAAAGTGTACCTAGGATAAAAATTACAGATACAAATACATATTATACTAAGGCCATGTGCAAACGCTGAATATTTGCTGAGTTTTTTACCTCAGGATTTGTAGACAAAACCAGGAGTGGAGCAATCAGAGGAAAAGTCTAATAGAAACACCTGCACCACTTCTGTATTTAATTATCCACTCCTGGTTTTGGCTACAAATCCTGAGGTAAAAAACTCATCAAATACTCACCGTGTGCATATGGCCTTAAGCTGCTTTCACATCAGTAATTTTTTTCAATCACGGCCATTCTGCTGCATTTACCGCGTAGCAGCTTACTTTCGGCAAGCCCCATTCATTCCCTTGCCTATGAACTTGAGGTTTTGTGCGGCAAGGGCTTTTTTTCTGCGTTACGGCAACTCCACTTGTGGCAGCACAAAAAAATGCTACTAGCAGCGTTTTTTAGACTCACCACAAGTGCCAAACCGCACTCACCGCACATGACCGCAAGCCCCATAGGGAATGAATGTCACGCGCTTAGTTGGCGCTGACCTTGCTGGATGCTGCTCTGTATGTGTTTGTCTTTAAGAGCTACATGGTTAATAGTTGTGAAGGTCCTGGGCCTCCTGTGTTGTGCTCCAGAACTGCATTCACTATGAGGTTCGGCTTCTGGTTGAGGGGTTAATGTGTGACTCACCTGGGCTCCCCTTCCCTTAGCCTTTAAGTAGCCTCTCCTTCCACCAGGTGGTGCTGCTGATAGAGTCTCACAGCCGTGCTGTGCTAACCTGTGTGTTTGTTTCTCTGAAGTCCTTTCCTTTGGAGTTGCTGTATCCCAGTTCTGTGGAGGAAGGTGAGGGGGAATAGCGCAGGGCTGGTGAAGGAGTGTTAGGAAGAAGCTGGAGGCCCGAACCTTCTCACCTTTAGAGATACCTTCCGGATCAGGGCCATTCAGGCTCCTAGACTAGGGTCTGACTAGTCTTCCCTGATCACCCTGCCCATGACTGCCATTCCCTCATCAGCATTCTCACTACACCATGACAATGAATGGGGCTGAACATATGCTTGATATATGTGTCCGTGTAAGGCTGCAGATGAGGCAGAGGAGGCAAAACTGCCGGATCTGCCGTGACATTCAAAAAACACTGATGTGAAAGCTACGTAATATGAGATGAACACTCTGATATGAATGGAATTGGCCAACAGTTGATTGTGTGTTGGGGGCCTTGGACAGATGATTGTTGGGGAAGACAAGGACCCAGCACTACTGGACAAATAATTTTCTGAACTATTGTTTGACTGAAAGACATTTAAGGTGGCTAATAGTAGGCCAACATAGGTACTAAGCCTATTTTGCCAAGGCCTACAGTGGGGGAAATAAGTATTTGATTGCTTGCTGATTTTGTAATGGCCCACTGACAAAGACATGTACAGTCTATAGTTTTAAGGGTAGGTTAATTTTAACAGTGAGAGATCGAATATCAAAAATAAAACCCAGAAAATCACATTGTCTAAATTTTATAAAGTTATTTGCATTTTGCAGAGACAAATAAGTATTTGATCCCTCTGGCAAACAAGACTTATACTTGGTAGCAAAACCCTTGTTGGCAAGTACAGCAGTCAGACATTCCTTGTAATTGATGATGAGATTTGGACACATGTTAGGAAGAATTTTGGTCCACTCCTCTGTGCAGATCATCTTTAAATCATTAAGATTTTGAGACTGTTCTTGGGCAACTTGGAGCTTCAGCTCTCTCCATACGTTTTATGTGGAATTAAGGTCTGGAGACTGGCTAGGCTACTCCTTGACCTTAATGTGCTTCTTTTTGAGCCACAACTTTGTTGCCTTGGCTGTATGCTTTGGGTCATCGTCGTGTTGGAAGACCCAGCCAAGACACATTTTTAATGTTCTGGTTGAGGGACGGAGGTTGTCACTCTGGATTTTATGAAACATGGCTCCATCCATTGTCCCATTGATGAAGTGAAGTAGTCCTGTGTCCTTAGCAGAGAAACACCCCCAAAACATAATGTTTCCACTGCCATGCTTGACAGTGGGGATGGTGTTCTTTGGGTCATAGGCAGCATTTCCCTTCCTCCAAACATGGCGAGTCAAGTTAATGCCAAACAGCTCAATTTTTGTCTCATTTGATCACAGCACCTTCTCCCAATCACTCTCAGAATCACCAAGGTGTTCACTGGAAAACTTCAGATGGGTCTTCATATGTGCCTTCTTAGCAGTGAAACTTTGCGCACACACCAGGATTTTAATCCATTACGGCCTTAATGTGTTGCCAATGGTTTTCTTGGTGACAGTGGTCCCAGCTGCCTTGAGATCATTAACAAGTTCCCCCATGTAGTTTTAAGCTGATATCTCACCTTCCTCATGATCCTGGATACCCCACAAGGTAAGAATTTGTGTGGAGCCCTAGATCAATGTCGATTGACACTCATTTTGTATTTCTTCCATTTTCTTACTATTGCACCAACAGTTGTCTCCTTCTCATGCAGCGTCTTACTTATGGTTTTGCAGCCCACTCCAGCCTTTTGCAGGTCTAGGATCTTTTTCCTGACATCCTTAGAAAGCTCTTTGGTTTTGCCCATGTTGTAGAGTCTGACTGATTAATTGAATGTGTGGACAGGAGTCTTTTATACAGGTGACAATTTAAGACAGCTGTCCTTAATGCAGGTAATGAGTTGATTAGGAGTATCTAACTGGCCTGTAGGAGCCAGCAATGGTTGGTAGGGGATCAAATACTTATTTCTCTCTGCAAAATGCAAATACATTTTGTTTTTGATATTCTATCTCTCAATGTTAAAATTAACCTACCCTTAAAATTATAGACTGTTCATGCCAACTTACAAAATCAGCAAGCGATCAAATACTTATTTCCACACTGTATATCCAGGTTTGCCTGGCTTTTGCACTACCCATGATATGTTTCCTTTGTGTGCTTCAGAATGACTGAGGGATCACTGAGTTGAATGGATTAGCAACAGTGGTCAACAGTAGTTTTCTTGCCTCTTCATAGTCTAATGGGGACATCTTTGTGGAGAAGGGAAATTCAAAACAAATCATCAATATACTTCCTATAGCAAAATAACAACATGTTAGATATTTTATAGAATTGCATTCTTCAACCAATTAGCATACAATGTTATATGTTTGTCCATGTGCAAATTGTGCATCACTGTTTGAAGAATCCTTGATATTCAGTATGCATTATACGTTAGATTGACAAGGATCAATTAGCAGTCACGTTTTATTAACAGCATTATTTTTGAGGACTTACACATAATTTAATACATCCACCAAAGGGATATTTCCTTGCACTTGGGTATGAATCACAATTAAATACTTGTGTTCTCTGTAAGATAATGTAGTTGCTGCATTGGTTAGCATGCTCCAGTAATTCAATTACATTTTCGAGCAGGAAAGACTTAGTATGACAGCACTCGATGTTTATTCAGTTTTCATCTGTTGCTAAATACCATGAATAAATAATGTCGAATAAGCTACTTTCAGCCCTGTTCAAGTGTCTTACCCCTACAGAAGGGAAGCAATTTGCTGTCTACATATTTTGCTCGAAGTATCACATGAAGAGTAGACACGCACAAAAGACAGAATCAAGATTAAATAGGTCAAGTATTCTAAAAATGGATATTTATATCCAAATGTCTTTTGTTTTTTTTATATATCTTTAATACATTTTTTATGTTGCTGAGAAATAAAGGCCTACTGTTTATTTAATTATAATGGGGATAGAAGTGAAGCAAATGTCAAATATGAAAGAACAAGTGAGAACCTATATTTTAAGGGCGTGCCTTATATGCAAAGCTCTAATATAATCTCATTATCCTAATTAAAGGGGTTTTCCAATAGCAACATTTCTTAAATTGAATTTTATCATTTGCAAAATGTTTATAATTGAATGTTATTTGCAGAGATATCCTTAATTTCCTTTTTGTTTCTGATGAAAACTCCCAGCATGCATAGTGCAGTTTTAGGCTAAAGTCACACATAAGTGTGTCTCGCTCGAGCCTCGCCTTGCATTGCATCACCCTAAATGGCGACACGTTTTGTGGACAGGAGCATGTCAGCTGCATGTATTTTTATGCAACTGCACGCTGCTGTCCGAAGAGAGGGCGGCCATGCCAGGTGATGCGTTGCAAGGCGAGGCTCGAACGAGTCGCACGGAAGTGTGACTCCAGCCTTAAACAAAGTTTAATTGCTAACGTTGGCTCCAGGAGCTGTTTTTCTGGGCATGAGCATGTACTAGCTGACTATACTGATGCATGCTCAACTACATCAGTCAATATTGCTTTAAAGTGAAGA
This sequence comes from Allobates femoralis, assembly GCA_033576535.1. Classification (NCBI taxonomy): domain Eukaryota; kingdom Metazoa; phylum Chordata; class Amphibia; order Anura; family Aromobatidae; genus Allobates; species Allobates femoralis. Next base: position 309,227,350 of record JARQOC010000003.1, read on the forward strand.
TAGCCTTTCAGGCATTTCTCTGAGAATTAAAGAGAAGTCTATTTTTCCCATGAAGCAGCTGCACCACCAGACAAAACTCTCAGAAAAAAAAGGCGCCATCAGGCCACGTGCACTGTTGAGTATTTGGTGAGTTTTTTAGCCATAAGCAGGAGTGTAACATTCAGAAGAAAGGTATTATAGAAACACGTGTAGTGGTGTCAGCTGTATGAGGTCCTGGTATTTGAATGCGAGACTGGGCTTCAACTGCGGAGCAGCACTGATTCAGCTGAACTCACCCTGGCTCGCTCCCGAGTGCAAAAAAAAAATTTACATCCACCCTCAGTGAGTGCCAAAGCATACATTGAGTCTATCAAGTTTTCATTGAAAGTTTATTAAAACAGTCTTATGAAACACGGGCACACATCTTGAATCTTCCTTAATTATGAGTATTATCGTGTCACACATTGCTGCAGACTGTTGCCCACATCCCGATGCCCCCAGACTCTTGCTCCTCATCCTTACTGAAACTTGCCCTGAATTCATTCAGTCTCTCGTAACTCAGGCCCTATCTCACCCATGGAAATCCATGCCAAAGAAACAACCAGGGTCTTTGCCAGACTAAAGTTCCTACACAGCGCACCATGGTGACCCATTTGCTCGAGTCTAGACCGGGGTCCTCTGAACCAGCACTTGAGGAAAAAGTCGCTATCCATTATGCAACGAGAGGCAGGCAATGAATACCAGTACCGAGTGCAATGCACTTATAATCTATTCAGCACCCATGTCCTGTGTCCTGGGCCGAATTGCTGTTGGTGACCCAAAAGTCTAGCCAAATCATAATAGAGTATATGTTCTTGTTCCAGTTTCTGTCTCTTTGTACGAACTTTCCTGACATCCCCCACACTGCTAGCAAAATTATTAACTAAAGCCCTCCCCTAAGGAATCCCAGTAATTATTATGAATAACTCCTGTTATGAAAGGGGACTGGGGAGCAGTCTTTTCTTTGGCTGCTAGATGGCCACACACACATATAATCAAACATATTAACTCTACATAACACACATATAACATATGCTTTCAAGGGGGAGAAAATGAATCCTAGCCCCATTACATATGTGTAACCATTTCTGTACAAATACTGAGGTAAAAAATACTTACAAAATACTTAACGTTTGCCTATGGCCTAAATTTAATCAATTTAAGTACAATAATTCTTCTATTAGCACTGGTGTCACACTGGTGTATAGCATCCAATGTGAGAGAATTGAATGACATATGCTAATGATACACTGCTTACCGTAAACTCTTCTGCAAGCATGAGCTGAGTGTTATGATACGAATCTGCTGCATGTGAGAATCTGATCACATGTGCCAAGAGAAGGTAGAAGCTATTCTCTCCATCTTTGCCATTCTTGGGGTATATGCAAGAGCAGTCCAATGTTTCACAGGCACCCATAGACTTGTATTGGTGCATGTGATTCCACATACGCTGCCAATCGCAGCATGCAGCAACTTTTTTCTCATGCCAAATTGACATGAGAAAAAAAAACGCTGATCGACACTACTCCATAGTATCACATGGAAGCCAGGGCTATTGGATAGTTAAATGTGGTATGAGGGAACCCGTAGAATAAAAATTGCTTGCAATAATTACTAACCATGTATACTTCTTGAGAAGACCACATCACAAGATCACTAGGTAGTCTTGCATAATCCAGTTTGGAAACCTTTTACATGGATATGTATATATGGAAATATACCGTTATTTTGTAAGATCTGCTGGATAAGTGTTGCGCACACACGGATTCACATATTCCAGCTGTGGCCTTCCTATATACAAGCCCATCCCAATAAATTAGAATATCATCAAAAAGTTAATTTATTTCAGTAATTCAATACATAAAGTGAAACACATAGTCATTACAAGCAGAGTGATTATATCTGTTAATGTTGATTATTATGGCTTACAGCCAATGAAACCCCGAAATTTATTATCTCAGAAAATTAGAATAATTAACACAAAACACCTGTAAAGGTTTAGTAAGCCTTCAAAATTGTCCCCTAGTCTGGTTCAGTAGCCTACACAATCTGCGTGAAGACTGCCATCTGTCAGATGTCTGGATGGCAGTCATTGACAATCCACAATGCGGATAAGCCAAGAATTGTTAAGAAAAGGCCATTCAAACTTTTGGGGGAGATTCACAAGGAGTGGGCTGCTGCTGTAGTCAGTGCTTCAAGAGCCACCACATATAGAGGTATCAAGCACATAGGCTACCACTGTTGCATTCCTTGTGTCAAGTCACTTATGACTAAAAGAGAACGCAAGAAGCGTCTTACCTAGGCCAAGGAGAAAAAGAACTGGACAGTGCTCAGTGGTCCAAGGTGTGGTTTTCAGATGAAAGTAAATTTTGCATTTCATTTGGAAATCAAGGTCCCAGAGACTGGAGAAAAAGTGGAGAGGCCACAATCCAAGCTGCTTGAGATCTAGTGTGAAGTCTTCACAATTGGTGATGGTTTGGGGAGCCATGTCATCATCTGGTGTAGGTCCACTGTGTCTTATCAAGACCAAAGTCAGCACTGCCTTCTGCTAGGAAATTTTAAAGTACTTAAGCAGGACTTAGCACCTGTCCACACTGGCAAAAGTAATGATGCACCCACAGGGACCGGGGTACTCAGGACCGGGCTCTACTTTCTCTAGGGTTTCAAGGTGCTGTTGCCCAGTCCCGTTGTCCCAGATGCGGCAATAAAAAGGGGTATTTACATGGGAGGTGAAAGAGTTTTTCGTGACGCCACCCGTAGTATGTGGTCAGGGTGAGCACCGCTGCCATATTTTTGCTGGGGGACGATGATGAGGGGCAGCACAAATGGTAAGCCCTCAACGGGTAGTGCTGGATGTCCCCGGGGTAGGTATAGTGGGGAGCTGCGTACTCTGGATGCTGTACTGGTGTCTCTTCTGCAGCTTCTCCAGCCAGCATGCAGGGACAGCAAGGTGGCTTCGCAGGTGGGGGCTCTGCTGCAGTTTAGCACTAAACAGTCTCAGGCACTTTTGAGGTGACCGGGTACTTTATTTTCCATTGTTCTTAAAAGCAAGTTACAGCACAGTTCACAGTTAAAGTTCTTACACTTTACCAGGGACCCGGGTTCTACTGCTTCTCAGGCAGTACCTCTGCAACGCTTCCCTCAAGATACCTTTCAGGCCCTAATTTTCTCTCTCTCTGTCCTCGCTCATGGGTTCGGTCTGGCTGTCACGGGCTCTTTAGTGATGATTCCATCTGTTTTAGGGTCACTAGCCCTAGTACGATGGCTGTGTTCCTACTCCATGGCAGTAGGTAGGTTGCGGGTCATAAAGTCCCCATACCACGCCGGCTTGTCTCATGATTAGGGTTGTGAAGTCTCCCCAGTCACCTCTACAGAGCCAGCTCTCTGGTCGTCCTGGCTTAGCCCTCCAGTGACCCAGGTGTGATTTGGGCTCACAGGCTCCTTCTGCCTCCCCGGTCGTCAGCTCTGGGTCCTCCAGCTAGCTATATTAGTGACGACTGACGGGCCTGTTGTTCTCTCACTATTGCCAGTGTTCAACTGTGGGGTGTGTTTTCTTGGGGATTGGTCCCTTTCCTCCTCTGGGGCAGGCTCCCTCCTGGGTAATTACCTCCAGGCTCTCCGGGAGTCTTACTGCAGATCTGCCTCCTAGGCAACCTTCCTCCAGGGCTCCACGATCGATTCTCTCACCCAACTTAGTGTTCCAGTGTTTTGCTAATGTTCCTCCATCCACTTGTCCGGGTTCTACCTCTCTCTCCACCCACACGTCTCTAAACTCCCGCCACCCCTTGACCTACGTAGAATCAGTGGCTTAGGGTCGGAGGGTGTCGGTGTGTGGGTGTTTTAAGTCAAGCGTCTTACCTCGTCTGGCTGCAGTTCACCCTGTGGCCGCCATGGTCGCTGTGGCGCCACAGTAACAATACCTGGTTTAATAACCACATTATCACTATGCTTGCTTGATTGGCCAGCAAACTCACCTGACCTAAACCCCATAGAGAATATATGGGGTATTGTCAAGAGGAAGATGAGAGATACCAGACCCAACAATGCAGACTAGCTGAAGGCTGCTATCAAAGCAACCTGGGCTTCAATAACACCTCAGCAGTGTCACAGGCTTATCGCCTCCGTGCCATACCACATTGATGCAGTAATTCATACAAAAAGAGCCCCAACCAAGTATTGAGTGCATTTACGGTACATACTTTTCAGTAGGAAAACATTTATGATTTGAAAATCATTGTATCAGTTGGTCTTACATAATATTCTACTTTTCTGAGATAGTAAATTTTGAGTTTTCATTGGCTGTAAGCCATAATCATCAACATTTATTGAAATAAATAGTTGAAATAGATCACTCTATTTGTAATGACTCTATATAATATATGTGTTTCATTATGAATTGAATTACTGAAATAAATTAACTTTTTGATTCTAATTTATTGAGATGCACTTGTATATATTAGTCATAGCTGAGAGTGTTGGCACACTTGAAAATGTTCCAGAAAATAATGTATTTCTCCAAGGTAATGATTACAATTACAAGTTTTGCCATACACATGTTTTTTTCCTTTGTGTTTATTGGAACAACACAAAAAAAAACACAGAAAAAAAGCAAATTGGCGATAATTTCACATAAAACTCCAAAAATGGGCCGCACAAAATGATTGGCAACCTCAACATAATATTTGATTCCACAGCCTTTTGAATAAATAACTGCAATCAATCGCTTCCTATTATTATTATTATTATTATTATTATCATTATTATTATTAATAATAATTTATTTATTTATTTATTTATTTAGCTAGCACCATTAATTCCATGGTGCTGCAGATAAGAAGGGATACACATAAAATTCAGATATAGTTTACAGTAAACAAACTAACAATGACAGACTGGTACAGAGGAGAGAGGACCCTGCCATCATAGGCTTACATTCTGCAAGATGATGGGGTTGGGGGTTGCAGCAGCTCCGGAGCTGGTAGTAAGGCTGGTGCTCTGGCGGTGGTGAGGATGCCACTCTGGTGGTGGTGAGGTGTCTGTTCTGGTGGTTACATTAGTGTGGAGGTGGCAGCATGGTCATTGCAGGCTGTGAGGGTTGTATGCTCTCTTGAAGAGTTGGGTTTTCAAGTTTAGCCTGAAGAATCTGAATTTGTCTTGTAGGCGATCAGGTGGGGAACAAATAAGTGTGGAGGAGATAAGGAGGTCTTGGAAGGAGCGGAGATTATGTGAGGGTAGAATTTGGGAGATTAGTTCAGATATATAGGGAAGGGACAGGTTATAGACGATTTTGCAGGTCACTGTTAGTAGTTTGAATTGGATTTGTTGGTGAATTAGGAGCCTGTGAAGGGATTTACAGAGGGGAAAATCGAGGAAGAAGCAAGGCGAGAGGAGGATTAGTGCAGCAGAGTTAACGACAGACTGGAAAGGTGCAACAGTGTTAGCAGGTAGGTCACAGAGGAAGATGTTACAGTAGTTAGGTGGGAGATGATGGTTGCATGTACAAGCATTTTAGTAAATTGAGGGTTGAGGTAAAGACATATTCTGGAAATATTTTTGAACTAGAGGTGACAGGAGGTGGCAAGAGTTTGGATTTGGGGTTTGATGAACAGAGCAGAGTAAAGGGTTACCCAAAGGCAGCAGATTTTCGGTACAGGCGAGATTGTGATGCCATTTACTGTCATAGACTGATCAGGTAGGGAAGATACGTGAGATGGAGGAAGGATCATGAGTTCAGATTTATCCACGTTGAGCTTTAGGAAGCGAGTAGAGAAGGAGAATATGACCGATAGACACCTGGGGTTCTGGACAGCAGGGAGGTGATGTCTGAGACAGATATATGAAAAGAAAGAAAATGGAGGGGAGCAATGTGTAACATCGGTGATTAAGGTGACAGATTTATTATATAGTGCCGATTGGTCACTCATCCCTGTAGTTGTGCTGTGTGCACAACAACAAATCGTGCCTGGAAGCCTCAGGATCCTACTGTGTGGTGTGAGGTAGCAAGGGGAATGGTGGTAGAGGGACGCTATGTTTCCCCAAGGATGGTGAGCTACTGCATGTATGGGGCAGGAGATGCTTACATGAGCATAGGTGAGGTAGGTGTGGCCACAGTTACTTAGAACTGTGGCTGTTGGTAGAGCCTGTTATGGGACCTCATCTATGAGGAATGGGGGAAGGTTTTGGGCGGGCCTCCATTCCTCATCTCCCGCCCCAGGCTTTTGAAGTAGCTGGGAGGGAAAGACAGGTGAGATATATTAGGCCGGTGGAGACGGCTGTCAAGGTGTTGTGAGAGGAGATCAGACTGCAGAGGAGTGCAGCCTGTGGGAAAGTAGCCTGTGAGAGCACAGGGAGTGTGTACCAGACCCCAAGGTGGGGAAGGACCCCTAGGCGAGCTCCAGGAGGAGCAGGTTTAGCGCCAACGCTGTTATCCTGATGAAAGGACTATTTCTGTTGTTTTGCCATTGTGTGCAATAAAACACACTTGTTTTTGGACTGAGCCTGAGTGTCACTGCCTTACTTGCTGCTGCTATAAAGACTGATCCCTACATATGGTGGAGAATGCGGGCAATGCAGTAAGGCATACACTAATCGCTGTAGAGGACGAGTTGTATGTCCTGGGTGAAGCAAGCCCTAAAGCAGCGCTCAGCAATGGAGGACGTTGTAAAGGCATTGATTGAAGCCAACCTGCAGCAGAAGCAGCAACAGCAGATGTATGCTGAGGCGCTGCAGGCCCAGCAGCACAGCCATACGGAGGCCCTGAGACTTCAACAGCAAACCAACCAACTCCTGATGGAACAGTTAACCGCCCTGAGGTCAAGCGCACCAGCTGATCACCAGCAGGACATCAAGAAGAGGGTCCGTGCGTCCCTCCAAAAGATGACCGCAGGGGACGATGTCGAGGCTTTCTTGGCGGGGTTCGAGAGAGTGGCAGAGCGAGAGAGCCTGCCGCTACACCAATGGTCGGAGGTCGTAGCGCCATATCTGATTGGAGAGCCTCAGAAAGCGTACTACGACCTGAGCGAGCAAGACGCCCGGGACTATCAAAAGGTAAAAGCCGAGATTCTAGCTCGATTGGGTGTGAATGTGTATCTCCGTGCCCAGAGAGTCCATCGCTGGGCCTATGTAGAGACTGTAGCGGTCCGGTCTCAGATGTATGATCTCGTCCATCTTGTAAAAAAATGGTTACAGCCGGAGCTGTTGTCCCCAGCGCAGATGGTGGAAAGAGTGGTACTGGACAAGTTTGTGCGGGCCTTGCCCCCAGCCATACAGCAGTGGGTGGGACATGGGGACCCTGTCGATGCCAACCAGCTGGTCGGTTTGGTGGAACGCTATGAGGCCACCCAGAACTTGTTAAAAGTGTCTTCCCCAGTCCGTGTGCTCCCCAAATCCTGCAAGGTCACCAACCCCGAGAAATACAGGACTCTGTCCCGCACCCCCACCCCTGCCGGCCCTCAGGCAAGGAAGCTGGAGACTGTTGTGTGCTGGAGGTGTCAAGAGCGAGGACACATTGCTGCAAACTGCCCTATCACCACAGATCCTATGGACTGCAGTGCGGCCCGGCGCGTCTCCCTCTATGCCTCCCCGGTATATACCGCTGCTCCCCCGGAGCCTGCACATGTCTCTCCCATGTGTCAGGTTACGGTGGCGGGGTGTCCTGCAGCTGCCCTCCTGGACTCGGGAAGCCTTGTCACCCTGGTGCAGGCCACCTTGGCTGGGTCCGCATCTTACACGGGACGTAATGTGGGGGTCTTGTGCATTCATGGGGACTTGAAAGAGTACCCTACCGCCATAATCCCTATCAAAACCCCAAAGGGGGAGTGTTGGCATGAGGTGGGAGTGTTAGAGTCCCTGCCGTATGGACTGATCCTTGGGAGAGACTTTCCCCTATTCTGGGCTCTGTTACCGGGGAACCCGGGGTCAAGGGGTAAACAAGTCCAGAATGTTACTGACCCTGAGCCTGAACCTCGTGATCCCGACTCAGGGGTGCCAGCCGTGGGAGTAACAATGTCCCCTTTAGAGGTATTGGCGGGTGAAGCCGACGAGCTCGGGTCAGTACCTGAGTTTGCAGAGTTGGGAGTTCCCCGTGACAATTTTGGTACTGCACAGCTCCAAGACCCGACGTTAAATCGGGCAAGGGAAAATGTCATTTGTATTAATGGGGTGTTTCAGTACCCAGGAGCAGACCAGGTGTTTCCCCACATGGCTGTCAACCAGGATCTACTATACAGGGTTGACAGAGTGCGGGGTGAGACCTTGGAACAGCTGGTGGTTCCACAGCCTTATCGCCCGACGGTGCTCGACTTGGCACATAGGCATGTGCTGGGCGGACACCTCGGCCATAAAAAGACTCTGGAACGAATTTTGCAGCGGTTTTACTGGCCGGGAGTGTTTCGGGAGGTGCAGCGGTATTGCGAATCATGCCCAGAGTGTCAGCAATCCGCTCCTATGTCGCACTTCCGTAGTCCCTTGGTACCCCTGCCCATTATAGACGTACCATTTGAAAGGGTCGCCATGGATCTGGTGGGTCCTCTGGTCAAGTCTGCCCGAGGGCATCAGCATATCCTGGTAATCATGGATTACGCTACCAGGTATCCAGAGGCAATTCCACTGCGGCACACCTCAGCGAAATTGATAGCCAAAGAGCTACTCGCTGTGTTCTGCCGGGTAGGAATTCCAAAAGAAATACTTACAGACCAGGGGACGCCGTTCATGTCCAAGGTTACCAAGGAGTTATGTAAACTGTTCAGGGTAAAGCAGTTGCGCACCTCGGTCTACCATCCGCAGACAGATGGCTTAGTCGAACGATTCAACAAAACCCTAAAGAGCATGCTGAAGAAGGTGGTATCCAGGGATGGGAAGGACTGGGATTGTCTTCTACCATACCTGATGTTCGCGATTCGGGAGGTACCACAGGCCTCGACAGGTTTTTCTCCGTTCGAACTCGTGTATGGTAGACATCCCCGGGGCCTGCTCGACATTGCCAAGGAGGGATGGGAGCAGGAACCCACCCCTCACAAAAGTGTAGTAGAGCACATCGCGACCATGCAGGACCGGATGGCAGCGGTGATGCCGATAGTGAAAGAACACTTAGAGGAAGCCCAAAGAGCTCAAAGTCGGGTATATAATAGATCCGCTAAGGTCAGAACGTTTAACCCGGGTGACAGAGTCCTGGTATTAGTGCCTACTGTGGAGAGTAAATTCTTAGCAAAGTGGCAAGGGCCCTACGAAGTCCTAGAAAAGGTCGGGGAGGTCAACTACAAGGTATATCAGCCGGGTCGGAGAAAGACCGAGCAGATATACCATGTAAATCTGCTAAAAGCCTGGAAAGACAGAGAGGGTCTGGGTACAGAAGGGTCTCCCGCTGACCGTCCTCCCGCACTTGCTTTTCAGGCCAAGATAGTGCCTGAGGGGGCAGTGGCAGAAGTGACGGTAGCAGAAACCCTCACGAAAAACCAGCAGCAAGAGTCGCGAGAGTTTGTGGCCAGGAATACGGATGTGTTTTCAAAGGTGCCAGGGCGTACCTCGTTGATTACACACGACATTGTCACCGAGCCCCAGGTAAAAGTTCGGATGAGGCCATACCGAGTACCAGAGGCACGGCGAAAGGCCATTTCAGAGGAGGTTCGTCAAATGCTGGAGTTAGGGGTTATTGAGGAGTCGAAAAGTGAATGGGCTAGTCCCATTGTTCTCATTCCCAAACCCGATGGGACGATACGGTTTTGCAACGATTTCCGGAGGCTGAACGAGGTCTCTAAATTTGACGCTTATCCAATGCCACGAGTAGACGAGCTGATTGAAAGACTCGGGAAAGCCCGGTACTTCTCCACACTCGATCTAACTAAGGGATACTGGCAAGTACCCCTTACGGATAGCGCCAAAGAGAAGACCGCGTTCATCACTCCGGAGGGTCTGTTTCACTACCTGGTGTTGCCATTTGGCTTACATGGGGCTCCAGCCACGTTCCAAAGATTAATGGACATCGTGTTGAAGCCTCATCAGAGGTACGCCTCGGCCTATCTGGATGATATCATCGTTTTCAGCAGTGACTGGGAGAGCCACTTGGCCAAGGTACAGGCTGTGGTGGACTCTCTCCGGGCAGCGGGGCTGACTGCCAACCCCAAAAAGTGTGCTCTGGGAATGGAGGAGGCACGCTATTTGGGGTACGTGATAGGGCGAGGTATGATTAAGCCGCAGGTCAACAAGGTCGAAGCCATCCAGAGTTGGCCACAACCAAGGACAGTAAAGCAGGTGAGAGCCTTCCTAGGAATTGTGGGATACTACAGGAGGTTCATCCCCAATTTTGCCACACTCTCAGCCCCATTGACGGACCTTCTGAAAGGAAGACGGCCCGTCATGGTAAAATGGAACCCCCAGGCCGAGCATGCCTTTCGGGACTTGAAGACGGTGTTATGCGGGTCTCCCATCCTTATCACACCTAACTTCACCCAAACCTTCGTCGTTCAGACGGATGCATCAGAAGTAGGGCTAGGTGCAGTCCTTTCTCAGGAGGTTAATGGGGAAGAACACCCCGTTACCTACCTGAGCCGCAAGCTCACACCTGCAGAGAAAAATTACAGTGTGGTCGAGAGGGAGTGCCTAGCCATCAAATGGGCCTTGGAAGCGTTGAGGTACTACCTGCTGGGGCGACGGTTTCGGTTGGTGACTGACCATTCCCCACTCACGTGGATGAGCCAGTCCAGAGAGAGGAATGCGCGAGTCGCCAGGTGGTTCTTGTCGCTCCAGAACTTTAACTTCACGGTGGAACACAGAGCCGGGAGGCTGCATGGCAATGCGGATGCCTTGTCCCGGACTCACTGTTTGATGTCACAAGTTCACCCCCCCAGGGTTGAACTGAGGGGGGGGGTGTGTGAGGTAGCAAGGGGAATGGTGGTAGAGGGACGCTATGTTTCCCCAAGGATGGTGAGCTACTGCATGTATGGGGCAGGAGATGCTTACATGAGCATAGGTGAGGTAGGTGTGGCCACAGTTACTTAGAACTGTGGCTGTTGGTAGAGCCTGTTATGGGACCTCATCTATGAGGAATGGGGGAAGGTTTTGGGCGGGCCTCCATTCCTCATCTCCCGCCCCAGGCTTTTGAAGTAGCTGGGAGGGAAAGACAGGTGAGATATATTAGGCCGGTGGAGACGGCTGTCAAGGTGTTGTGAGAGGAGATCAGACTGCAGAGGAGTGCAGCCTGTGGGAAAGTAGCCTGTGAGAGCACCGGGAGTGTGTACCAGACCCCAAGGTGGGGAAGGACCCCTAGGCGAGCTCCAGGAGGAGCAGGTTTAGCGCCAACGCTGTTATCCTGATGAAAGGACTATTTCTGTTGTTTTGCCATTGTGTGCAATAAAACACACTTGTTTTTGGACTGAGCCTGAGTGTCACTGCCTTACTTGCTGCTGCTATAAAGACTGATCCCTACAGTGGGTAGCACTGCCGAGTGAATATCCAGCTCCCTACTCGGTCTCCTTGCAGGTCACGTGATCGGGGGCAGGACTGACATCACCGCAGGTCTTCCAGCAAGATTGTAATTATATCACGGGTCCTGTTCCTCAGGATATGCTGTTTTTCTGGGGCTCCCAGGAATACAATATGTTTTTGGGATATGCAGAACCTAAAGCAGGGGACTCAAACACGCGGCTCGCGGGGCGCATGCGGCCCCTGGGGCTTCTCAGTGCAGCCCCCGACACCATGGACAGTGAATCATGCCGGCGGTCCTGTGCAGGGGGCCGCCGCTATACCGCTGTATTACTTACTTCACTGCCGCTCGGTCTGCCGCTTGCTCTGTGCCCTGCAAGTTCAATACAAGCCACCAACCAATGAGATGCGTATGACGTCACCTGCGGGCCTCTCATTGGTTGGTGGCTTGCATAGGGTGCAGAGCGAGCGGCAGAGCGAGTGACAGTGAAGTGTCAGGAAGGGGCCGGAAGTAATAATACAGCAGTATCGTGGCAGCCCCCTACACAGGACCGCCAGCTAGGTTAGTTTTACAAAAGAGTCTGTGTCTGTGAGTTAATGTGAGTGTGTGTATGTGTGTGAGAGTGAGTGTCTGAGACTGAATGAGAGTCTGAATCCGAGTGAGAGTTTCTGAACCCGAGTGAGAGTGTCTGAACCTGAGTGTGAGTGTCTGAACCTGAGTGTGAGAGTCTGAGCCTGAGTGTCTGAGTGTGAGTGTATGAGTGTGAGTGTCTGAGCCTGAGTGTGCGTGTTTGAGCATGAGCGTGTCTGAGCGTATCTGAGCATGAACGTGTCTGAGCCTTAGCGCGTCTGAGCGTGAGCGTGAGTGCATCTAAGCCTGAGTGCGTCTGAGCGTGAGTGCATCTGAACCTGAGTGCATCTGAACCTGAGTGAGTCTGATCCTGAGTGCGTCTGAGCCTGAGCGTGAGTGCGTCTGAGCCTGAGCGCGTCTGAGCGTGAGTGCGTCTGAGCCTGAGCGTGAGTGCGTCTGAGCCTGAGCGTGAGTGCGTCTGAGCCTGTGAGTGCGTCTGCATCTGAGCCTGTGATTGCGTCTGCATCTGAACCTGTGAGTGCATCTGCATCTGAGCCTGTGAGTGTGTCTGCATCTGAGCCTGAGCCTGTGAGCCTGTGAGTGTGTTTGAGCCTGAGAGCCTGTGAGTGTGTCTGAGCCTGTGAGTGTGTCTGAGCCTGAGCCTGTGAGTGTGTCTGAGCCTGAGCCTGTGAGTGTTTCTGTGTCTGAGCCTGAGCCTGTGAGTGTGTCTGAGCCTGTGAGTGTGTCTGTGTCTGAGCTTGTGAGTGTGTCTGCGTCTGAGCCTGTTAGTGTTTCTGTATCTGAGCCTGAGCCTGTGAGTGTTCATGCAAAAAATAGTAATGGCGGTCTGATTAGGAGCGCTCTAAGGAACAAGCAGACATGTAAGATGTTTTCATAAATGTCAAACCTTTTATTAACTTCTTAGCTCCCCTCACAGCTCCACTACGCGTTTCAACTGCATACAAACAGTCTTCATCAGGTGGTGTCACCACCTGATGAAGACTGTTTGTATGCAGTTGAAACGCGTAGTGGAGCTGTGAGGGGAGCTAAGAAGTTAATAAAAGGTTTGACATTTATGAAAACATCTTACATGTCTGCTTGTTCCTTAGAGCGCTCCTAATCAGACCGCCATTACTATTTTTTGCATGAAAACTACTCCCTTTTTGAGGGACTGGCGGCTGGAGCAGCTCAGGAACAGCACAAACAATCTGCCTTGAACAGGAGAGCGGAGAGGCATTGCATATACCGCCGGCGGCGGAGGCTGTTAAACCGGGTTGTGCAGGAATTGCACAACCCGATAAGGTGAGTGGCCACCTATCCACGCCACTTAGACGTTTTTAATAAGGGGATCCTACACATTTGCGCCCCTTTTCCTTTTTGTTTTACATGAGCCTGTGAGTGTGTCTGAGCCTGTGAGTGTGTCTGTGTCTGAGCTTGTGAGTGTGTCTGCGTCTGAGCCTGTGAGTGTGTCTGTGTCTGCTTCTGAGCCTGTGAGTGTGTCTGTGTCTGAGCCTGTGAGTGTGTCTGTGTCTGAGCCTGTGAGTGTGTCTGTGTCTGAGCCTGAGCCTGTGAGTATGTGTGAGCCTGTGAGTGTGTCTGAGCCTGTGAGTGTGTCTGAGCCTGTGCATTCATCTGAGCCTGTGAGTGCATCTGAGCCTGTGAGTGCGTCTGAGCCTGTGAGTGCGTCTGAGCCTGTGAGTGTGTCTGAGCCTGTGATTGTGTCTGAGCCTGTGAGTGTCTGTGTCTATGTCTGAGCCTGTGAGTGTGTCAGTGTCTGCGTCTGAACCTGTGAGTGTGTCAGTGTCTGAGCCTGTGAGTGTGTCTGAGCTTGAGCCTGTGAGTGTGTCTGTCTGAGCCTAAGCTTGTGGGTGCATCTGAGCCTGTGAGTGTCTGAGCCTGTGAGTGTCTCTGAGCCTGTGAGTGCGTCTGATTCTGTGAGTGTGTCTGAGCCTGTGAGTGTGTCTGAGCCTGTGAGTGTGTCTGAGCCTGTGCCTGTGAGTGCGTCTGAGCCTGTGCCTGTGAGTGCGTCTGAGCCTGTGTCTGTGAGTGCGTCTGAGCCTGTGCCTGTGAGCGAGTCTGAGCCTGTGCCTGTGAGTGCGTCTGAGCCTGTGCCTGTGAGTGCGTCTGAGCCTGAGCCTGTGAGTGCATCTGAGCCTGAGCCTGTGAGTGTGTCTGAGACTGTGAGTGAGTGAATGTGTGTGTGTAAAAAGAGGGTAGACCAGGTTGGGGACATCAGTACAAAAGGGGATCCGGATGGGGATATTAGTACAAGACAGGGACCAAGATGGGTGCATTACTACAAGAAGGGGATAAGGATCTGGACAGTACTACATTGAGCAAAACATTCTGGTATTACTAAAAACGTCACTAAGGGTATGTGCACACGTTGGCGGGTTAGGGTCGGCTGGGCGGACCCGCCAGGAAGCTCTGCAGCCGTCCACCGGCTTCCTGGCGGGTATGTGCGGCGGGTGTAGGGCGGGTGCACAGCGGGTTAGCGGCGGCGGTTATGCAGCGGCTGGAAGCAGTACATGATTCTGCTTGCAGCCGCTGCATAACCGGCCGGTTTATTGAACATGCACATTCGTTGCTAACCCGCTGGGAACCCAGCGGTTTAGCAACAGATGAGCATGTGTAAACCGCCGGTGTGTGCACAGCGGGTGTCGGTTTCCATAGGTTTTAATGTTAATCCAAAAGCCGGTTTGGATTAACATAAATTTACATAAAACTTATGGAAACCGACCGGCGGTTTACACAGCTAAACCGACCCTAACCCGGCATGTGTGCACATACCCTTAGTCCTACAAGCAATGCAGCCCCCGATAAAATTTTCTATGTGCGGCCCACCAACCCAGCTGAGTGTGAGACCCCTGACCTAAAGCCACTACACCAATGATCCCTGAAGGGGATTAAATCATGCCAGGAAAAAAATTGTTGAAGTTGGTGTTTAATTGAGCGCTAAAGGTCCAAACAAAAAGGAGAGATTTTAGTGTAGATTCACGAACCTTTTCTTTATTTATTATTTATTTATTTATATTTATTTACTTATTTATCAGGATACTTGATGAAGATAGCCTGTGGTTGCTGTCGAAATGCGTTGTGCCTGTACAAGGAGCTTATAAATAAAGAAAAGGTTCGTGAATCTACACTAAAATCTCTCCTTTTTGTTTGGACCTTTAGTGCTCAATTAAACACCAACTTCAACAATTTTTTTCCTGTCTAAGGGCCCTTTCACATCAGCGTTTTTTTCAAATCGCGGCAGATGCGGTTTTTTCACCGCACTTGCGGCACGGTTGCGGTACGGTTGCGGTAAACGCCATACAAGGTATAGGCGCACCTGCAGCAAGTGCAAAACCGCACTTGCCGCACCTGCCGCAAGTCCGCCTATACCTTGTATGGCGCTTACCGCAACCGTGCCACAAGTGTGCCGGAAGTGTGACGCAAGTGCAACCGTTATGTGGTAATCGCGGCAGTTGCGGTTATTTCACCATAACTGCCGCGATTAAAAAAAAACGCTGATGTGAAAGCACCCTTAGACAGATAGGTACAGGTGAGTGTTGTCAGAGGTGTATGGTTGGTACTGGAAGCCATGGGACTTTATGAGTTGTCCCAGGCTAAGGGTATATATGGTGAAGAGTAGGGGTCATAGGACGGAGCCTGGCAGGATTCCAACAGAGATAGGGCAGGAGGAGGAGGTAGTGAGGAAGATGCTAAATGTACAGTCAGAAAGGTATGAGTAGATCCAGGATAGGGCAAGGTCTTTCACTCCAAAGCATGAAAGGATCTGTAGTAGGAGTGGGTGGTCAACTATTTTGAAGGCAGAGGACAGGTCTAGAAGGAGAACTATAGAGAATTGTCGCTTTAACTATAAATAAGTCGTTAATAATTTTGGTCAGGGCAGTTTTGATGGAATGGTGGGGCCAGAAGCTAGATTGTAGATTAAAAAAGAGAGTTATATGAGTGGTGGGAGGAAAATTGAGCATGCACATGCTGCTCAAAGAGTTTGGAAGCAAAGGAAAGCATCAATATGGGGCGATAGCTGAGCATAGCAGCCTGGCCAGACTTGGCCTTTTGAGGATAGGTGTGATTGTGGCATGTTTGAAAGCAGACAGGAAGGTACCAGAAGTTAGTGATAGGTTGAAGAGGTGGGATAGGGGATAGGTGGTGAGGTTGGGGAGGAGGTGGGATGGCATGGAGTCAAGAGCACAAGTGATGAGGTGTGTTTCTCCTTCTGTGATATTGGAGAGGGAGGTTATGAGGAAAGGGTAGTGGTCTGGTATACAAAGGGGTTGGGGTGGTGGAGCAATGAAGGCTTGCCTTCTTTCGTCGATCTTATTTTTAAAGTGTGTGGAAACGTCCTCAGCAGAGATGAGGGATGTCAGATGTGCAGCAGAGGGTGGAGGAGGCAGTTAAAAGTACTTAATAGCTGTTTGGGGTTGTAGGATAAGGAATATACGAGAGTTGTGAAATAGGTCTCTCTATCATAGGTAAGGGCTTTTTTGAGTGCAAGTGTTGCTTATTTGAATGCAGGGAAGCTGTCTTGCAAGTGTGTTTTCTGCCAGTGCCCTGGACACTTGCCAAAGCTTTTTGGTAAGGTTATTGTGTGAGGGTGGTTTATTGAATCATCGTACTTTGTCATGAACAGGAAGGGCGACCTTGTTAATAGCTTTCTATGTGGGTGACTGTGGAGGACCACTGATTAAGTCCAAAAGATGAAGTTAGCAACAGGAGTTTGGAGGCTGCAGACTGGCGTGTGTTAGTAGTGATATTGAATTCACCATTGTTGAGGATGGGAATGTCAGCAGAGAGAAAATGAAGATGCCAGGTGGAGAATTGGTCTATAAAGGCAGTGGAGGCCTGGAGTTCTGTATATGACAGCCATTTGGAGATTAGACGGAGAGTAGATCCAGACTGAGTGAAGTTAAAAGGAAGGGAGGATAAGGGAGGGTAGAAGTTGGATTGGGTTGAAGGGGAAGTTGGTAGAAAGGAGAAAACCCACTCCTCCACCATGTCTGCTGCGTGGGAAAGAGGTGTGGGTAAAGTGAAGGCTATCATAACACAGCACAGCAGGGAAGGTATTGTCAGAGGGCATCAGGCATGTCTCAAGGAGGTCCAAGAAGGAAAGGTAGCAGGAGGTAAAGAGGTCACATGGAGCTTGTTGCAAATGGAGCAGGTATTCCAAAGTGATCCAGAGAGAGAGCAAGGGGGTGGGTGTCAAGGGCATGAGCTTCCCATAACCAGTAATAAGATTCTTGCACATTTCAACTGGAATTTTGGACCATACTTCTTTTGCAATCTGCTCTATGTCTCTCATATTTGAAGGGCGTCTTCTCTCAACTGCAATTTTAAGATCTCTCCACAAGTGTTCAATGGGATTTAGATCCGGACTCATTGCTGGCCACTTCAGAACTATCCGGTATTTTGTTTCCATCCATTTCTCAGGGCTTCTTGAAGTATGTTTGGGGTCATTGTCCTGCTGGAAGACCCATAACCTAAAACAAAAACCCAGCTTTCTGATACTGGGCACTACATTGTGACCCAATCGTTTGGTAATACTCAGATTTCATGATGCCTTGCAAACAATCAAGTCACCCAGTGCCAGAGGCAGCAAAGCAACCCTAAAATATCTTTGAACCTCCACCATGGTTTCATCTGTCCACAAACACTTTCCCAGAAGGCTTACTCATGTACATTTTGGCAAACTACAGTCTAGCCTTTTTATGTCTGTGTCTGCAGTGAGGTCTTCCTGCGTTAACGTTTTATTTCATTCAAATATTGATGGATAGTTCGAGCTGACACTAATGTACACTGAGCCTGCATGACAGCTGGAATTCCTTTGGATCTTGACTGGGGATT
This sequence comes from Allobates femoralis, assembly GCA_033576535.1. Lineage (NCBI taxonomy): Eukaryota > Metazoa > Chordata > Amphibia > Anura > Aromobatidae > Allobates > Allobates femoralis. The sequence goes on from JARQOC010000003.1 coordinate 309,245,210, forward strand.
GCTTATTGACTTAGTGAGGCCCATACAGATACAGTGCAAAGATTGAGTCAACTTCTCTGGTTTTTATTCAGCTTCAGGTGTGATTTTCATATTGCCCACACCTGTTACTTACCGCAGGTGAGTTTAAACGAGCATCACATGCTTTAAACAAATTTGTGTGAAATTATGTTCAATTTGCCTTTTTTCTATGTTCTTTTTGTGTTGTTCGTATACAGACAAGTGAAATGAACATGTGTATAACTAACTGTGTACTTGCAATAACTTTCTGGAAGAAATACTTCATTTTCTGGAACATTTTCAAGGGTGCCAAAACTTTCGGCCATGACTGTATGACTGTATGACTTTCAAACATGCCACCATCACGCCCATCCTCAAAAAAACAAACCTTTACCCGACTGCTATGACGAGCTACCGCCCCATATCACTGCTCTCATTTGCTTCCAAACTCCTTGAACAACATGTCCATGCTCAACTTTCCTCCCACTTCTCATCTAACTCTCTCCATGACAACCTACAATCCGGTTTCCGGCCCAACCAGTCCACCAAACCTGCCCTAGCCAAAATTACTAACGACTTGCTCACAGCCAAAGACAATTCTCCATCCTCCTCCTTCTAGACCTGTCCTCTGCCTTTGACACAGTCGACCACACTTTCCTACTACAGATTATTTATTCTCTTGGCATCAAAGACCTTGCCCTGTCCTGGATTGCCTCTTACCTTTCCAATCGCACATTTAGCATTTCCCACTCCCACACTACCTCCTCATCCCGCCCTCTCTCTGTTGGAGTCCCACAAGGCTCTGTCCTGGGGCCCCTACTTTTCTCCATCTATACCCTTGGCCTATGGCTTCCAGTACCACCTGTACACTCAGATCTACCTTTCTGGCCCAGATGTCAATTCTCTGCTGTCCAGATTTCCAGAGTGTCTGTCAGCTACGTCCTGTCGCCTCCAGCTCAAGAGTATTTCTAGAATCCGTCCTTTCCTCAGCCCTCAATCTACTAAAATTCTTGTACATGCCCTCATCATCTCCCGCCTCGACTACTGCAACCTCCTCCTCTGTGGCCTCCCTGCTAACACTCTTGCACCTCTCCAGTCTCTTCTCATCTCTGCTGCCCGACTAATCCACCTCTCTTCTCTCTAGCACCCTGTTTCTCCTCTCTGCAAATCTCTTCACTGGCTCCGAATTGCCCAACAAATCCAGTTCAAGATACAAAAGGGCCTGTCACACGCGTCAATGTCGTCAGCGAGATGATCGCTGACGACATTGACAGATGATCGCTGGTGAGCTGTCACACAGACAGACTCACCAGCGATCAATTGACCAGAGACATCAAGGAAACGATTTAAATATCGTTTCCATGATGTCTTGCTCCCGCTGCCAGCCTGCTGGAAGCGGGAGCAGGCTGGTCTCAAGGTAAACTGCGGGTATCTAGGCAGCGCGCGCTGCCTAGATACCCGACGTGTACCTTAGTTACCAGCCTCCTCCGCTCACCGGCTGGTATCTAAGGTACACAGCGGGTAACTAGGGACCCTAGTTACCCGATGTGTACCTTAGATACCAGCCGGTGAGCGGAGGAGGCTGGTAACTAAGGTACACGTCGGGTATCTAGGCAGCGCGCGCTGCCTAGATACCCGCAGTTTACCTTGGATACCAGCTCCCAGCGCTTGTGACAGGCGCTGGGAGCTGGAATATCGCTACTCCCGGTGTCACACGCAGCGATGCTGCGTGTCCACCGGGCGACCATCGCCAGGTTTTAGGACTGATTCTAAAACCTGGCGATCATCAACCAGCGATTTATCGCTGGTTGATTCACTATGTCACACGCATCAATATCGCTGCAACGTCACATGCAGCCGATATCGTGCAGGCGATATTGATGCGTGTGACAGGCCCTTAACACTGACCTAGAAAGCCATCAATAACCTGTCTCGTCCTTCCCTATATCTCTGAACTAATCTCCCACTATCATCCCTAACGTAATCTTCAATCCTCCCAAGACCTCCTCCTCTCCTCCACACTTATACTTTCCTCACACAACCGCCTCCAAAATTTCTCCCGAATATCCCCCATCCTCTGGAATTCTACGCACCAACACGTCCGATTATCCGCTATGCTCGGATCCTTAAATCGGAACCTGAAAATCCAGCTCTTCGGGAAAGCTTACAGCCTGCAATGACTGAGCTGCCGCACCACCGCCACCTGATCTGCTGCACCCTCAATCTATTGTCTCCTCCCCATAATCCTGTAGAATGTAAGTCCGCAAGGACAGGGTTTCTCCCCCCTCTGCACCAGTCTGTTAATTTGTTTCCTGTAAACAACTTCTATAATTTTGAATGTAACCCCTCTCATGTACAGACAGCACTATGGAATTAATGGTGCTATATAAATAAATAATAATAACAATGTTAGTAGTGAATTTAAGTATATATATTTTCCATTTATTTGTGGAAATATTAGAATTTTTGTAAACATTTTTAAATCTTTGCAATTTTCAAACTTTCAATTTTTATGCCCTTACACCAAAGAGTTATTTCATATAAAATAATTAATAAATAACATTTCACATACACCTAATTTTTCATAAGTGATTTTTAAGGATATTGGAAGGGTTAAAAGTTTAACAGCAATTTCTAATTTTTTCAAGAAATTTACAAAACCTGTTTCTTTAGATACCTATTCAGATTTAAATAGACTTTGAGGGGCCTATATACTGGAAACTCAGCAAAAATTATATCATTATAAAAACCGCACCTCTCAATTACTTCAAAACTATTTTCAGGAATGTTTTTAACCCTTCATGCACTACACAGAAATTAATGGAAATTAGAATGAAAAAAGAAATTTACCTCTAAACTTAGTCCCACATTTTTTCACTTTTACAAGGCATGACAAAATAGATCCCAGAGTTTGTTACCCAAGTTCTTCTGATGATGATACCAAACATGTGGTCAGAAACCTCTGTTTTGACAAATAACAGGGCTTGGAATGGAAGGAGCGCAATTTAAATTTTGGAGCAGAAACTTTTCTAAAATGGTGCAGAAACCCCCCAGAAGTGACCACATTTTGGAAACTACACCCATCAGGGATTTTAGCCAAGGGTATACTGAGAATTTTGAACACACAAATACTACACATAATGGGATAACATTAGATATTTATATTGAAAATTCTATTTTTTTCACAAAAATGTTGCTTGTTTAGTCCCACATTTCTTCCTTTTTCAAAAGATAAAAGAAAAAAAGTGGACAGAAAAGTTTGTTAAAGACTTTTTTATGAGCTCGGCGATACCCCACATCTAGTCAAAAAGTTCTGTGTGGGCACACGGCAGGACTCAGAACGGACAATGCAATATTTGAAATTTGGAACACAAATTTGGATGAAATAGATTTTGGGCACATGTTGCACTTGCAGGGACCCTTTTGTACCTAAACTGCAGAAAATGCCCAGAAGTGACCACATTTTGGAAACTACTACATCTCTCAGAGATATTATTAGTATAGGGAGCATTTTTACCCCATGGGTACGATTCACCCAGGGGTCTATGGGAACTCGGAACCTGGGCGTGGAGCTGGGGGGATGTCACTGGTGGCCTTCCCGGACCCGTAGCCCTGGTAGTCAATTGTAAATTAGAAATAAAAGGGAATAAATGTCTTGTGACGCCACCTGCGGTTTCTGGTGATGGTACCAGCGCTGCTGTGGGCCTCCGGGTAAGATGGACGGGCAGCTGGATGGTATAGCTCGCCACAGGCAGAGCAGAGTCCCCGGGGTTGTGATGAGGCGACTGCAATTTGCACAGGAGGTGGCTAGGCAGCCGGGCCGCTGCTACAGTCTCTAAGCTGGACAGGGTCAGGGTTGGAGAAACGGACACACACACTGGAAGTTGTTTCTGTACCTTTACTGGTGGTATTAAAGATACTGTCCAGGGCACACTCCGGTGATCAGAAAAACACTTCTGGATCTCCACAGTGAGTGAGTATAAGGCATCATTGTTGCTTTTCCCTTGGTGAAGCCTCTGACCCTGGCCTCCTCTGTGTCTCTATTACCTGCGTTGTGTGGTGGGAAACCTCTGTGTGGATTACACTGCCGAGGTCACTTTAGTACGGCATTCGCGTCTTGCTCATTCACCAGTCATTCCAAATTAGACTATGAACATATGGTACCACTATAAGAATAAATCAGACTGAGATCTGTTTCAAACTTATATTATGCTCAGAGTGATAACAACCTCAGCAGCAATAACTGCCTTGCTTCCGGGATACAACACATTTTATACTTCCAATAGACTAGGCGGGAGTATTCAAAACTGGGTGTATTAACTAGGGTGTTAGGTGGTCTAGATGCTAATGTACGCGTATAGATTGGTTAATTGTAATTAGTATGTATCTATGCTCAGGTGTCCACGCCTTCATCTCCCGTGCCATCTGCAGACCAGTTACCAGCATCTCGAAGGTCATCTCCACATTCCTTGTTCCGATACATCCTCAATGGGGCCCTTTATGTCCGTGATTTATCTCTTCCTTTCTCACCAGATCCACGTCTCCAGATGTATCTATGTCCCTGTAATTTAATCTCACACACATAAAATGGCACAGAACAAAACCTGCAAAGAAATTCAAGATGGAAGCAATAGAAAGCAGACAAGATGGAGGAGAGGAGAAAAGTTAGAATAAAAGCATTAAGAAACTTCTTTTTGCTAAAGTGAGATAAGCAGACAAAGAAGAATATATATAGAAAGAGAGAATAAAGATAAAATAGGAAATAGAGGAACAAATTAGAGAAAGAGAGAGAAATAAGAACAGAAAGATGGAGTATCAGAAAAACTATCTATATTATATATTTATGAGTAAATATGGAAAAACTTCAATATTATATTCCAAGTGTTAGTACAAACATTCTAAAACATATGATTAGTCTATTAATCTATAGGAAATTACCATATTTCCCCCACAACACTATCACTTCTCCTGCAGTGCCAGGCTCCCTTCTTGGTTGCTGTACAGGTGTCCGGGAGACTGGAGTCTCCTTGGTGAACCGGTGTTTCTGCTTGGCTAGATGCTCTCCTGCAGACTCGGACTTCGGTGTCCGGGTTGTTTTCTGGGGTGAAACGGAACGGCTCCTCTGCCCCCAGTCTGCTGTTACTTCGCTCCTTCCCCCTTGCCTTCAACCTCACTCTGAGGCCCTCACACTGGCTAGGCTGGTTAACTGTCAACTGGCTCGGGCCTAGCGCAGCTCTGACACACCAGGACATCTTCACAGTTGTCCTAGCGACAGCACACTCTGACTAACTCCGCCCCCAGCACCAGTATTTATAGGGGATCTTGCTTAAGGCAGCAAGTGGAGCTCCCCCTACAGGTCTGGGGTGGAAGGTGTTGGGTGTAAGTGGTACCTACTGTGGAAATCCATTAATGCTTTAGGTGGTTCTGTACCTGTAATGGCAGGGCACCACAGGTACTACTCGGAATTTGATAACATTAGGTAGTTATATTGATATATTTTCATTTCTTCAAATTTGTAATTTTTATAATGGATAATAGGAGAAAACAGACCCCAAAGTTTGTTATGCAATTTCTCCCGAATGCCAGGTTACCCTAAATGTCGTCATAAACTGCTATTTGGGCACATAGTAGGGCATAGATGGGAAGAAGTGCTGTTTAATATTTTTTAACAAATTTGTCTACAATAGATTGGAGATGCCATGTCGCGTTTGCCAAGACCCTGACATGCCAAAACAGCGGAAATCCCCCCAACAAGCAGGGGCGTATCTAGGGGGGTGCAGCCGGACTTTTTGCACCGGGCGCCGCTCAGTGGGGGGCGCCGGTGCCATCATCAGGTGACCAGGCATCCGGCGCTGGCACTGTAGCGCCGCTGCCGTAACTAATCTCCTGCTCGCCGCATATTAGCTCGGGCGGCCGTGGAGAAGTGCGTGCACACACAAGCCCTGCTGCTGGTCCGCCCCCTGGCAGTTACCACCACCCCCGGCTGACGTCACCCGGCACCGCACAGTGGGACAGAGAGGACTGGAGAAGAAGAAGAGCCTAAACAGGCGAGAGGGGAGGGGGGATGGTGGCTGACCCGGCTGGGAGTTATGAGGTGTATATATGTATACATCAGGGGCAGGCACACACTATGAGGTATAATATTATACCTCATAAGGTACCTTTACACGCCGCTACAACAGGATGGATACAATCCGCTACTTCACGTGCACGAGCACGCACAAACTGTTACAAACGGTCAACGCACCCTCTTCACACGCCGCCACAAGGTGCGCTACGCTACGCTACATCTGTAACTAGCTACATCGCCGGGTGTCTCAAGTAGCCATCTGTAGCTCAGCGTACCAGCTTTACACGCCGCCACCACAGAGTGATCTGGGAGGAACAAAGGCAGGACGTAAAACAAATAGGCGTGCCACAGTCCTGTACGCCGCGCCCAAACCACAACTATTGGCCAACACTACGGACTTGTGATTGGGCACGACGGAAAGGGCGGATGGGCGAGACGTGCCGTACTAGTGATCGGAGTGAAGCACGGAATAAGCGGTTGTGACATGGCGGAGCATGGCGAATGCATCGAAATCGATGGTAATGCGTCACGCTGGAGCGGTGGCCAGTCACTTACCCCGTGTGTATAAAAGTAGCGGTCCTGAGCTATGTGTGCGTAGTAGAAGTGTTTGCCTTGTCACGCACGATCAGCGCTTGTGACAGCGGCGTGTGGCGATTGCACTGAGGTGCGTTTGTGCGACACACAGTAGCGGCTTCCAACACACAGTATGTGCGTTTTCTGTAGAAATTCTATCTGTGTCAACTCTGGCGAACTATGTGTGAATACAGGTTGAATGGTGTTAATATATCTGCTCACAGATGTGAATGTAGTGGAACAGCTCCCAAGGCAACATGTCAAAGATCTGTGTGACAGTGTATTTGAAAACACATGAGAAGAATATGTGCTGCATCAATGTGCTGTGTGCAGGGGACCCTCTGCCTACAACAAAATCAAGGATCATGTACGCACAATGGCCACAAACACTGTTGGGCAAAAGACTTGTAATAAAAGATGGCAACCCACACATATTGTCTGCACAATCCCAGCCAATAGGTGGCTATGACATCCCTGGCCCCCACCAAAACCTTCATCACATTGCCCTCCTCCACCAAGTAATGAGGCTCACACATATGATTTTGGATCCAACATAATAATTTTTAATAAAATGCATTAATGTTGACCTTGGATTGTAAAAAAAAAATATACAGAAAGTAAAAACAATGGACAATTAAACTGCATGTCACATTCTTGAACCACATTAAAGGGATAACAAATTGACCACACATTGAAACCTGTGCAGCCAACCAAAAAAAAAAAAAAACCATACCTAAACTAACTAACTAATGAAACCTTATGCACATAATGAAACCAAAGATCCAGAAAAGGGTCAACCAAAAGAAAAGGGGCGCAGCTAACCTGCTGTCATCTCCATTGCAACCTCAAAAGCAACTCCCAGAGCCAGCCACATTACATGGCCTGGTTCTGCCAGCTCACTGCACCAGACCCATTGAAGTAGGAGCAGTAAGCGTCTCTACTGTCCCTGGCCTCCTGCCGAGTGCGGCCATGGCTCTGCGGCTGGAGTGGCACAATCACATGGCCCTCATCACGCCAAGACCCTGGACGGAGCTCCCCTGTTGTAGCGTCTGCATTATCTCCATAACCTCCTGGCGTGTATGATGCTCTATCCCTACGACGCAGGAAGTTATGCAGCACACAGCAGGCCACCACTACCGCATCAATAGACTCCGGTTTCATATGCATAGGCGTATGAAAAATCCGGAATCTATTCGCCATTATCCCAAACGCATTTTCAACTACACGGCGGGCCCGGGATAGCCGGTAGTTGAAAATGCGTCTCTCAGAAGTAAGGGCTCTCTGGGGATATGGCCGCAGTAGGTGCTCCTGAAGTGGGAATGCTTCATCCGCAACAAACGCAAAGTTGAGATGTTCGGTCGTGTCCTCATTTGAGGGTAAGTTTAGCCCACCACTCCCTAGTAGTGTTGCCAAGGAGCTTCGGGCAAACACCCCCCCATCTGAGTTGCGACCGGGCATTCCAACATCCACGTAGAGGAACTCATAGTGCGCATCCACAACAGCCATGAGGATTATACTACAATACCCTTTGTAATTGAAAAACAAAGAGCCGGAGTTGGCAGGTTTGGTAATCCTCACGTGCTTACCATCCAATGCCCCGCCACAGTTGGGGAAGTTCCACCGGGTTTCAAAGCCTCGGGCTACTTCCAGCCATTCTGCGGCGGTTAGAGGCATTTTCATGTAGGATGGCTGCAGAGCTCTCCAGATGGCCCAACACGTTTCAGGGATCAGGCGGCTCAGCAGGGGCAGGGAGACACGTGACAAGTATGTGAGGGATGTCATGGACTGCCCTGTGGCCAGGAACCGCAAAGTGATAGCCAACCGCTCAGCAGCTGATACTGATGGTCGCATTATAGTGTCCTGACGCGCTATCAGTGGCCCAACACGCTCCAATAGGAAGGTGAAACAGTCCTCGGGCATACGGAGATAGTTTCGGTAATCATCAGGACAGTTAAGCTCCAGCTCCCGCAACAGCTGCATGTGGCCCCGGGTTTCCCGCCTGCGAAGCCAATCCCGGGTCCACAACCGCCGCTGTCTGCGCCTCATCAACCTTTCATACCGATCCTGAAGCCACATTTGCTCTTCCACCAACGCAAGAGCCACGATAACATTGCGGTCATGGATATTCTGCATCCTCAATATCAGCACCTGTAGATGAGAATACACAACATGAGTACATAGAACAATATGTGGCCATGTCAGCATGTTAAACAAGCCACACCTCTTTCCGATGACACACTATAGCCAAGTGGATGGGATCTCTCGTGTGGGCCCAAAACACATCCCTGAAGCAAGGGACGGCAAACATCCAGTAGTCACCCCAACCAAAAATGGAACACGGCGAATGAGAGTGGCCTCCTATACATCAACTTCAATCGGAGGGTCTCAAAGTCACACATCTGCACCTAGGTGAGTTAGAAAGGGACATGTGTCACCAATAATGTCGCTCAAACAGGTCCCAGAATCCATTAGACAGACCATAATTTAAATTGGTTACATTAAAAATGAGAAGAAAAGCAAATCTTACGTACCCCGATATGCCAGGTTGAGTAAGCCAACATGAACCAAACAACATTGCACATGACTGCGGATGGTCAACCATGGTTACATATGGTTTTTGCAGGTGCCATTTTTACTACACATCTATGCTATGTCTGGAGCGCCACACCTCCAAGCCATGTGTAATCCTATTCCCGTTGGACCCAGTCTCCATTGGCCACAACCAGTATGCAGAAATCGATCCAGTCGACATGAGTAACACATTTCTGTCTACAGTCATGCATCCATTCTCCTCTATGGTGTCTGGAAACAAACACAGCAATGTATCTCAACAAAAGTGTGAAGCCCCAGACAAAATGCCTACTCAAAATCCACACAGTACACTATATCGTCCCCAACAATACAAACCCCTATATAGTCCGCTAAAGCAGTCTTCGGCGCTCTCCAATAACATCAACATATGCACCCCACCCTGCGCAAATTCCATGTGTGTCCACAAATACTTACTTAATGGGTCTGGCCAGCAAGCGTAATGTTTGCCGGAATGCACAGCTTTTAAAGGGCCGCCAACCTATCACGATTCAGCGATCTCCACCAATTAGCGGAAGTCAAATCCGCACCCAGGTGTCCCATCACGATGTGCGTAATTGTGTCCGCTGTGATTGGTTTAGCGGACTATAAAGCCAGGCCAATGGCCACTGCACCTTGTCCAGACGTCGATGTGCATTGAGCTACTGGTGTCCTGTTTGACTTCTGTTGCTCTGACGGTAAGCCTCTTTAGCGGTTTCAAAGAAATTGTAATGAACGCAGATGCTTCTGTCACAGGCCGCTTAGGCAATGTGTGTATGGGCATGTTTTATACGGCATGTAATTTTTGCCCTGTAATAATACATATGGCAACGTTATTCTCTGTAGGGCAAGAGGCAGGTAGTGCCTCTACTTGTATTGTGTAAGTATAGATTGCACCTTGAGGTTATTTCCAATGGCAACAGATAAAGGTTTTGTTTTTGCCAGTACTTCACATCACCATTTGATGGGTGGAAGAATTTCCCCGTTGATTCCAGGGATGTTTGGTACATGTGTTAAAATTGTAGTCCATGGATGGAGGAACACCAACATGATCATGTGGGTGCACATTAGATGTAGTATGTGCAGTGGTGGCACACACCCAGCCCTCGTTTGTCATATGTTTTACCTCAAACATTTAGGACAGTGCACAGGCACTAGCTTGCACAGAATGTGTTAGCTCACATGTTGGCCTACAGGTATGTACGCACACACCGTGCAAAGGTGTGTTTAAATAGGTACATTGGGGACTTAAATCATGTCTGAAACATGTGTAGGTGGACACAGATATCCGGAGATTGATGTTTTCTGGACACGTGTTCGACTTTGGAGCGGTGTGAGATTGAGAAAATGCCCCACACACGCAAAGTTGAACTCAACCAAATAGCAGCATAGATTCTCCATGTTCCAACTTTATGAGCAGGTTTCTCCTTTTCCATAGTTTGCAAAGTTCGTTATGACTTGTGTAGTGACTGTCATTTTTTGGTGTGTTTTGTGATTCGCAGATGCCGAGGGGTACTGTGGAGTTGGAGTCCCAGCTTCTCACGGAGTATCAGCGGCACGAGTGTTTGTGGTGCAGCTCGCTGCCTGAATATAAAAATCAGGCACCTACAGACCTACAGGTCTCTTGTGGCTCTAGCAAATCGGTTGGAGCCAAGGGTAGGCAAGAGGTGGGACAAGCATATGGTGGCACTAAAAATCAAGAACATGCGGGCGTCGTTCATGCGGGCTCACACTGAGTACCAGCGCCGTCGCTCAGGGCTGGAGCTGAGGAGGTACCATCACCTACCCTATGGTACTATCCACTCTTCACCTTCATCCTGGGCGAGGCTCGCCCGCGTGGAACGACGACCAACTGCCCCGTTGCTGCGTCCCATGTAGGCCCGGCTGCATCACCATCTGCGCCACAGGAGGTGGGTAATTGTGTTACAGTGGTGGGCCACAATGTTTCCTACACATGTGTGCTTGTCTAAATCCTTTACACCAACCTTTTTTTGATATTTTCCTCCTTGCTGTGGGAAACCTTGGGGTGTCAATCAATCTGCCCTCCTTGCAGGAATTTGTAGGATGTAAATTCTATGCTTTGAGCCGTATTCCAATGTTGCATCTACCACAACATATTTTTATGTTGACGTTACTTATGTAAGGGTTTCTAAATTGATGGTGTTTTGAATTTAAACAGCCACATAGTATCATGTAGTAAATGGTGCTGCCACACATGTGTGTTGGCTCTGGTGCCAGTGGGTTATAGGTAGTTGAATGTGGGGTGGATTCTCATCATAATAGGAGTCCAAACGGCAAGGTGGCCAATATGTGTCTTTGGGCAGCACAGCCCCCAGTATCAAGGTGTTGTGGTGACATGTACTAATTGGGTTATGGCTCTGTGAATAACATCTAATTCTGTATTGAGCTGAGTACCTGGAATGGTCGAGGTGAGTGTACAGGAGAAGTACTGGTCTTGTGGTATTTAACCTTTGCTGGTTTACTGGGTTTTTCATCATTTCTGATCTTGGTTTGTTGGCTTTGTGTGTGTGGGAGTGGTATATTGAGTCCTGTGGACAATGTATTGAGTGGATATTGGCTTCACTAATGAGGTTTTATTTTTCTCCCCCCACAGGCCCCTGAAGAGGACGGCTCCATTGCGGAGCAATCTGTCGCTGATGATGCTCAGCCAATGACATCTGGGGCTGAGCAGGAGGGCGCGACGAGTGATGTGGGTCCGGTCCCAGGGCCCAGCTCCAGGATCCGTCGCCGCAGACGTCCAGCACCACCTGAGACGGAGCTGGGCACCTGGGCCCGACGCGTGCTGTTGAGCGAACAGCGGACCCACATCGACAGCTACGCCCTCTACATGAGCGACAGGTTGCGAAGGATGGAGCCGCTCCAAAAACAGATCCTTCAGCGGGTCTTCAGCACTGCCGCTGATGCTGCCGAGGATGGGGCCCTTCAATGGGGATGCCACATCCCCCCCCTATGCCACACAACTTGTGGCCCCTTTCCCCAGCCACCCCATCCCGGCCCGTGAGAAGACCGGCCCCGCCACAGTCACCCATTCCCCCCCCAACACGTCGTCGTACATCTAGACGCTCTCGGGCAGGTCGGGGCTGCCATGTGAGGAGGGGGGAGCCGGCATTGTCAGAGCCCACAGAGGAGGAAGAAGTAGGACACTAGTAGCCAATGCACAGAATTGGCAGTCTGGACTTTTTAATTTGGAGCCATCTCCTAGTTGGTATTTTTTAATTTTTGTTGTTTGGTAAATTTTACTAATCACGTTGGCTGGATGAGAGCCTATTCTTTTTTGATGTTTGTTATGTTTTCCGGCTGGAATAAAAAATTTTCGGCAACACAATTGTGTATTTATTTAGGATTAAGGATTGTGGGGGTTAGCGTGGGTGAATGGTAGTGTGCCCAATATAGGTTTACAAAAGCCACACAATATGGGCCAATGCCCTCAGAGCAGGACCACCATCGGTTCCTTCGTAATGTGTTTGCACTTTGACAAAGGGATGTGGTGATGTGGCTAACATAGTTACCTCATGGTGAGGTTTAGCCACCAAATATTAGTAAGGTCACATGAAGGAGCGTACAAAACACTTACACCAGCATTGTATTGAACACATACATGTGTCACAGCCATTTGGCACAATACACAGAATGCCTAGGCCACATAGGGCTAGGCAGTCCACACTCCTGATGGTCCCAATGTGGGACAGGATAGGTAAAGAAGGCAAAGGGCTAGGCAGTCCACACTCCTGATGGTCCCAATGTGGGTCAGGATAGGTAAAGAAGGCAAAGGGCTAGGCAGTCCACACTCCTGATGGTCCCAATGTGGGACAGGATAGGTCAAAGGGCCAAAGGCCTAGGCATCCCACAATCCACCAGTTCATGAAGTGGGACACTATAAGAAAAGAGCCCAACGGGGGCAAAAAAAAAAAAAAAATATCAAAAGCCAAACAGGCAACGTCTGAAATTTCCAGGTCCAACAAGGACAACATATTTTGGGGTCAGGGGAGCACATTTTGTTTAGGGAGTAGTGACATATCAATGGTGGCCATCCTGTTGTTGCTGGACGGTAGCCAGCATGTCAGACAGGCGGGTGAGATCCTGTATTCCACGTTGTAGGGCCCGTTGCAGTCGGTGGGCAAACTGGTGGTGGGCCCTCACCACGTCCTCCATCGTGGGTACACCTGTATTGTGTGTGAAAAAAACATCATTACTTTAGAATACTACCTCTGCAATTTTTTTTCTGGTTCACACAACAAATATTGTCCTTACCCTGGGGCTCAACATCATCCTGACTATCAGGGGGTGATGGGGAGGCACTTACACTCCAGCCCGCAGCTCCTGCACGTTCTCCATCTGCAAGAGTGGGTGAAGGACATTATGTACTAAATGTTTAGCTTTCCCATTTTCAAAATCACAATAACACTGCTTAAAGTGTTCCGCCCCTATAATCCAACTAAAATCACTTACAGCCATATTCATCAACGCCAGCCTCATTTTGAGGTTGAGCCAGAGCCTCAGGTTGGCGTGCAGGCGATGCCACCTCTGCCTCCAGCAACGCAGGATCATCATGATCCTCCTCCTCGTCAGGCCCTGGTGAGGGGCTATTCCCTTGTGGGGATGGTGGTCCAGCTGCGTCTTACGGCGGTGGGGTTGGTGGGCCACCTGCAGGCGCTTGCGGGGGAGCCTCATCTGATGACACATCAGCATCTGGAGATTATGAAACAATAAGTAATGTGTCAGCAGAATGTTTTGGCTCTCTGATGTAGAAACAGTTCAATATTTGGTATATGTGTTTTCTGTAGTTCTGATATGGGATGATCTGATGTATTCTGCATGGCGTATGTATGAGGCATTAGTGTGGTAATTGTGTGGCGAGCATCTAACACTGTGGAGTCATCTTGGGTGCCACATGAACATTAGTTTAAGGCAGATGTGTAGGCTGTCAATCTATAATGTGGTGCCTATATTGTCCCCCATTGCATGTATGCCAGTGTACCTCTCACTGTACCTATGATGTTGTTCAACGAATGTTTATGTTTTTGGTGTGCTTACATACAGTAGAAAGCATGTGTGTCTCTCTCAAATACTCACCGCGCAGCCTGGTAATCCTGCCACGAATGTCTATTATGCGGCCTGGGCATTTGGACTTCATGTCCGCAATCTTCTTTTGGACTGCTTTTGCGGCCCTCACCACCCCTAGTTTATTCAGCAGAGCACGCTGAATCCGCCGAATAGTGTCGCTATTACGCAGCCTGGGATGACGGTGGTGCCGGTGACCCCAGTAATCATACCGGTCACAGTGGTCTATGAGGACCAGTAGTTCAGCCATCCCCCATGTTGCAGCGCGGTGAACGGCCGCCATGACTGCAATGGTGTGTGCAGAGGAGGGGCTGGCACCTTGCAGGCAGAGTGAAAATGAAACTATCGTGATGACGTCATTTCGGCCACGTTCGGGGTCACGCACCCTTTGAAGTAGTCCTACGCGCAGTGACACGGCGAACCACTTCTGCGGCACCTACTGTACAACACCCACAGAGCGAGGCGTACAGCAAGCCTGTGCGCTGTGTACTGACTACTCGACTTCCATGCGGTGTGTGTATACGTGCATCAGTGTGACAGTTGCGCGCAGACACTCGAGGGACACTTATGCGGCATCTGCAGTTCAATAAGGCAGGCCGGTCTGTAACACAAACTTGACCGCTGTGTCCAGCATTATTCATTATCTGTTTACAGAATGCGCACACTGTATTAGGATCATGGGCCATTTCGCATTTTGCCTTGCGCAAGTTTGTGGCCGCGTAATTGTACTAATATATGATCGTGCATACGGCGCGTATCTGTAGTGCTGACGGACAGCTCATCCAAGATGGAGGGCTGTGAGGCAAGGGCCAATCGGACCGCAGCATCTTCCACCAATGATCGCAGATGGGGCGCGGTAACACGGAGCCTGGGTGACGCCTTAGCTACATTGCAGCTACATCGCCGGGTGTCCAGAGTTCCCTTCTGTGGGTTCTTTACACGCCGATACAGGTCGCTACAATCGGCTTTGTAGCCATCTGTTTTCGAGCAGTGCTCGGAAACAGATTTATCTGTTGCCGGCTGTCACGTCCCGTCTTCAGACGCCGCTACTACGGGCTATATTGGCGCTACAAGCTACATTTGTAGCCTGTAGCGGGTTGTATCCATCCTGTTGTAGCGGCGTGTAAAGGTACCTTTAGTGTGTGCCTGCCTGGTGATGTATACATATATACACCTCATAGTGTGTGCCTAATATATATACAGTATATATACACCTCATAGTGTGTGCCTGATGTATATACAGTATATATACACCCCATAGTGTGTGCCTAATATATATACAGTATATATACACCTCATAGTGTGTGCCTGATGTATATACAGTATATATACACCTCATAGTGTGTGCCTAATATATATACAGTATATATACACCTCATAGTGTATGCCTGATGTATATACAGTATATATACACCCCATAGTGTGTGCCTGATGTATATACAGTATATATACACCTCAGGTATATATATGTATACATCAGGCACACACTATGGGGTGTATATATACTGTATATATATTAGGCCCACACTATGAGGTGTATATACTGTATATATGAGAGACACACTGTATATATGAGGTGTGTATATATATACTGACTGCACACACAGAGCACTGCTGTATATAAAGCACGCATAGGCTGCACACACAGCACAGCTGTATATAGATGACAGTCATCTATATACAGCTGTGCTCTGTGTGTGCAGTCTGTCCTATATATACAGCTGTGCTCTGTGTATTATGTGTTTCACTGCTTAGTGTCCCCCCCTTCTCCAGGGCCAGCATGGCTCCGGAAATTGTCTGTGGTCACCACCTGCAGAACCGCTACTTTGATGGGGCCGTTACACGGGACGACATCGCCGGATTTATCACCGGGGGGGGGGGGGGGGGCGCCAAAATAAATCCTTGCCCCGGGTGCCAGAAAACCTAGTTACACCTCTGCCAACAAGTGACCTTATCTTGTAAACTAGACCCCTTCAAGGAGTTCATCTAGTGGTCTAATGAGAGTTTTTAACCTATAGGTGTTTTATGAAATTCTATAACATTTACATGTGAAAAAATATATTTTTTCCACTGATATATTGATTTATTGCCAAATTTATCATTTACACCAAGGATAACAGGAGAAAATGGACAGGACAATTTGCTACATCGTTTTTACCAAACATGGCAGTACCCTATATTTGGTTGTACACAACTATATAAGTAAACGGCAGAGATCAAATGGAAAGGAGCACTACTTGACTTTTAGAAAGCATAATCAGTTATAGATTTTGGGCTCCATCATCTGTGCCCCAGAAGTGCCAAATCAGCAGAAACCCTCAAAAGGGACCCCATATTGGAAAATTCACTTACTGTAATTATACTACACTATTTTTGATTACATGCAATATTTTGATCGCCTGTTATTGCAATGCTGTAGCTACCAAGAAAACCCATAATTTCGTCATTTTTACTGTTTTTCCGTTACAAAGTTTACCAATCAGATTAATTTATTTTATATATTGAGAGATCAGGCATTTCTGAACATGTAATTCTTTTCATAGTTTTATTTCCAAAGGGGCAAAAGGGGGTTGACTTGAACTTTTTATGTTTTCTATATTTTTTTTCTTATTTTTAAAAAACTTTTTTTTGCACTTTTTATTTATGATATTTGCTCTGATAGGGTACCTCAACACTGTAAGGTACGATCACTTCTGCAGTATAGCTGATACATGGCTCTGCACAGCAGAAATGGTTGTGTCCTGTAAATGTCAGCACACGGCCGGCATTTACAGGAAGTACATCATCACAGTGACAGGGGTCATCATCTGACCCCTACCTGTCATGGCAACACATCAGCACCCCATGATCATGTGATCTATGATCCACCCATACCTGTTAGCTGCACATGTCTGATCAGATCAGCCAACATGTGTGGGTCAATATGCGAGCTCAGCACTTAAGCTCGCATCAAAGGGTGGGAGGCGACCAAGGACAAATAGATTTGTCCTAGATCATTAAGGGGATAAATTATGTCAACTGTGTACTGAGTACTATTTACCATGAGTTTTAATGTTATTAGTAGGGATGAGCGAGTATACTCGCTACTATTCGGTATTCGCCAAATAGTAGCGGTATTCGGGCTACTCGCTACTCTCCGAGTACTTATGTGTACTTGGGAGTAGCAAGTAGTCCTAATACTTTCACAGTGTATCTATAGATACACTGCGAAAGAAGCCTAAAAGTGATTAAAAGTTGTTAAAAAATAATAAACTTACATACTCACCTTCCAACGCCTGCATCGGGACCGGCAGAGAAGACATCCGATCGCTGGACAAGGACCTGTCACTACCAGCCAATCAGATGGCCGGTAGCGTGTAGCGATCTGGCCAATCAGATGGTGCCACCTCACAACCACGTGATCGCTAGCGGCAACCTGATTGGCCAATTTGCGAGGTCCTAGATGTACTGTCAGGACCTTGCACACTGGCCAATCAGGTGGCCGCTACCGATGACGTAGTTGTGATGTGGCACCATCTGAATGGCCAGATCGCTACCGGACATCTGATTGGCTGGTAGTGACAGGTTCATGTCCAGCAATCGGATGTCTTATCTGCCGGTCCCTGTGCAGGCGTCGGAAGGTGAGTATGTAAGTTTATTATTTTTATAACAACTTTTAATCACTTTTAGGCTACTTTCGCAGTGTATCTATAGATACACTGCGAAAGTATTCGTACTCGCTATATTCGCAACGAGTAGCGAGTACCGCTACCTAATCGTTGCGAGTATAGCGAGCACGAATATTAAGGTACTCGCTCATCCCTAGTTATTAGCTAATTCTGAGCACAACTACATCCCCAATTTAAAAAGGGTGTTCACACTTATGCAACCACATTATTTTAGTTTTATTATTTTTATTTTCTCTCTCAAAATTATTTCAATTTGTTTTTCAATTAATTTGTACAGATTATGAATGACATTAAGGGTAGAAAAAGTTCTGAATTCATTCTTATTTGTATGATTGTTTATATGATAAATCCTGACATAACAGGGGTGTAAAGACTTTTTTTTATTTCCATATGAAAATTCTTTTTGTCATATGGCCCCATTAGTAGAAGATTGTCTATGAAAGATAACTACACATTGAACTTATGTGTTCTTCCTTGTGTTTAGTATTTTCTAGTATCCATCCACAAGCAGAAATAGAAGATGCTCTCCTGCGAAACCTTTTTATGGGGTACCAAAAATGGGTGAGGCCTGTGCAGAATCCTAATAGGACAATAAAAGTCAATTTTGGCCTGAAAATTTCACAGCTCGTGGATGTGGTAAGAAAGCATCATATAAAATTCTGTTTTGTCATTTTTTTGTGATAAAAATACATTTTGTTACTGCCCCTTCTTAAATTCCCAAGTACTCCAAAAAAAATAAGAAAAGCTTTTATGGTACTTGCCTTCTGCTCCATCAATTCCAGCAATTTTGGTGCTAGGCCATTCCTATTTCATCAAAGTGAACGTCTATTGACGGATTATTGATAATCCGTCAGTGACTGCTAATTGACTGCAACCCTTAGGCTAAGTTCACATTGCGTTTGTGCTGTCCGTTTAACAGATCCGTTTGACAGTAGCACAAGCCACCCCTGTAAATGGCACATTCATAAGTAGGCGCTTAACCAGGCTCTTCCAGCGACCCTGGTGGTGGGTGTCATGCTGGGGTAATTAGAGATTAATACCAGCTTTGTTTTATCAGCTGGTATTAAGCCCTGAGATTCTTAATATCAGGCCAAGTTAGACCTGCCCTTTAAGAATCACAAATAAAGGGTTAAAAAGACACAACACAGAGAAAAAATAATTTATTAGAAAAAAACCACAGACACGCTTAAAGACGTCATCCTTATTACTTTTTATTATCTTCTGCCTTAATGAACTGATGCAGCTCTGCTACATCAGAGAAAAATAATAAAGGGAGGAAGAAAACTTTGGTCCCTGTACATCTGATCACTGAATGAGTGAGCAGAGAGCTGTGGTGTGGTAAGCGGTAACATCACCAAGGACACCGTTGCCATAGTAACCAAGCTAGTCACCGCAGTTAGCTCCCTGCTCCCCACACCGCTCTTTTGGGGGCTCATTCAAGAGCTGGCTCATCCTGAAGCTGGCTCCTGAATGAGCCGCAGGAATAGCGGCGCAGTAAACAGGGAGTTAACTGCGGTGATCCGAAGTCACCGTTGCTATAGTAAATTCTCGCTCGGTTACTATGGCAACGGTGTCCTCGATGATGTCACTGCTTACCACGCCGCGCAGCTCTCTGTTCAATCATTTAGTGATCAGAGACTATGGGGAGCAGAAGCGTTCTTCCTCCCCATGGTCTCTGATGTAGCAGAGCTGCATCAGTTCATGAAGACAGAAGATGAGGATCATGGATGAGTACGGGGGTGGGGAGGGAGTAATAAAGATGGCGTCTCTAAGTGTATCTGTGTTTTTTTTTTCTAATAAATTATTTATTCTCTATGTTGTGTCTTTTTTAACCCTTTATTTGAGATTCTTAATGACCAAGTCTAATTTGGCCTGACATTAAGAATCACAGGGCTTAATACCAGCTGGTAAAACAAAGCTGGTATTAACCCCTTATTATGCAGCATATCACCAGCCATGAGGGCTGCTGGATGAGCCAGATAAAGTCCACAGCAGATATAAACTGATCATACTTTACTTGGAACAAGATTCAAACCCCATTTCACTGCTCTTGCGATGGGTTTCACAGTTGTTTCTCATAAGACAAGACATTTACATTTTAGTACACTCTGGGTCTTCTATTACGGTTGTGGATGAGGCTACACCAGCTACCAAGGAGGATGGGGGCGCTTGGCGCTCCTCTACCCCCTGAGTATCCATCCGCCAGGGTCCATGTGTATCTTTGTGGTCAGGCTACTCTATTCGGCTACGCTACTCCTTTGGGATCACTCCTTAAGTTGGTCCCCAGTGTCAGTGGCCATTAGCCAACACAGAACCTGCTACTGTCCACACTGTTCATGCTAACTGGGGGAGGGGGGAAATGCGCTCTCTGGTCCCTTAATGCACCTCCATGGAACCCAACCAGCAATCTGGTCATGGTCACCTGTTCTTCCTTCTGTTTATTACTTCTCCTTAGTTCCATAATACACTACCACCACTCTACCATTTTACAAACCCAGGAATTGCTCAATACCATATATTCCCATCACTGTGGGCCAGATCCTCTACTTAACCCTCTTAGCCCAGTGTCTGGACTACCATCGAACAAGGGACCCTGGCACAGGTGACATCTAGTGGTGGCTGGTAACACTACATCCACTCTCTGAGGATTAAACATGTTACTTCCATTATACATATAAGTACATATTATACTTAAATGACACATAAAAGCAATGATGTCTTTACTGGGGGTGCAGGTCGCAGAAGCCCCCCTACATTTGCAATAATTTTCTGTAAGAAATGCTTAATTATTTAAGACAATTTCAAGGATGCCAACATTTCTGACAATGACTGTAAACAGGGACAGTATAAATACCTTGCTCTTGGCAAATGCCAGCCCTGAATTAGCTGCCTATTATTTGTCGCTTTACATATGCTTACTTTATTGCTAATGAGCTTTATTAAATACTGGATTATTAAAACATACCACAAGCCGAAAACTAAAAAAAATCAATAAAATGTTAAAAATAAAACAGATTGGATTGCATACCTTTTAGTAGTTAACATGCGACTAGAGCATTGTAACATGGAAGGTTTCCTGTAATTAGGAAATAGAACCCAATTCTTCTGGGAGTATACTGCTAGACACAGGGCACAGGAAGAATAGAATCACTTCAATATATAGAGGTTAAAAGATTGTATCATCTGGAGTACACTGACAAAATAGCTGCTCAAAGTTATTACTGTAACGTGTGTGTCATTCCCATGCCACTGAAAGCAATTCAATATAGAAAGCTCTACTATCTGTGTCAGTGCAAACAAGATATACTACAGGAAATATTACAGGAAATGTATGTATCGAAACCAGACGTTTTTATCCTTCCTGCTGAAGATCAGGATTAGAAGAGTTTTGCTCAGTTTGTAACAATTTCTCCAAAACGTTCATATACTTTGCGGTAATTTTGGAAATCTGAGAGCTTGTGGCAGATATTTTGCATAGTTCACTGTAAATGTCGCTAATGTTTTATGTTTCCATTTTAAACTCTTCATAATGTGTATGAAGCCTCATTCAGATTTTTATCTGACATGGGAAAAAACTAACCATGAGTGTTTTAGATCAGATATTCTTCAGTGTTTTGCCAGTCAGGAAATTGCAAAGCTTCTCCGAATCTTCTCCAATGCTAATCAGTGACAGCACACAGATTGCACGCAGATGGTATCCATGCGCTGTCATTCATGATAATCACGGGGCTATAGACTTGTATGGGTGATATTGATCCAATACATGGATCATAAACAGACACCATTTCCATGATTTTTATGGGTTGATTTTTATGGGTTCATAGTCCACATAAAAAAAACCATGCGCATGTGAACCTCCTCAAAGACTATAATGCAGGGGTGGGGAACCATTTTCTGCCAAGAGCCATTAGGAAATTTCTACCATCCTTCAGGGGCCGCACAAAATTATCAACTTGAAAATTACCCTTCTATACTTGGTTAAACTATCAACTTGCCCCTACTGTGGAGGCTGAAGCTGCTTCTTTTTGGAGTGGCTGTGATGTTAGGTGATATTGATCATGGGCTTCTCAACTGCTTCTCCAGGTTTGCTAGAGCCCTAGACATCACAGGAGAGGCTGTGGGTATACACGTCACTGAGGAGGCTGAGCCTGGGGCATAGAGATCACTGGGGAGCTGGATTTAAAGGGCAGGCAGTCGGCAAAACACTACTGCCAGCCCAAGCAATGCAGTCCCCAGGACTCTGCCTGGGGGCTGCAGAAAAGGGCATCGAGGGCCACATGCGGCCCACGGGCCTGAGCTTATCCACCCCTGCTATAATGGGTATGTTTTCTGGCTTTGAAAGACATGGATAGAATACATACATGAAAAACAGATGTCTAAATGTTCATGACTCTGATTTTTGACTAAACTGTGAAGAAGAAAAAATAATTTCTGTTTCATCTCCAGCATGGTTGGGTGGTTTCTCCCACACACAGTCTGCATGGGCATTTGATGAGGTAGCCTTGGTGGGAAGAATCGCACATAAAAAAAAAATCTTTTACCTAATAATGTTTTTCTGTGTGCGGGTGATGAATTTTGTGAACTCTAAGTAGATTATTACACTAGTAACAGCGAAACCCAGGTTTTGTAGAATGTTCCAAAATGTATGCATATCGGTTGAAGGTATGTACAAGTGGTATATGATTATGAATCTTGCTTGGAGCCATGGGTTGTGTTAAGGCAATGGTTTAGAACTTTTGGGGGGTTAGCCTCTGGACCTGATGTTCCCACTCATCTCATCTAAATGTTTCCACATGTTGACTCATCGGAAACTATTCTCACCCGTTGAATTTGGGATATAGGTAACGATCTATTTATGGGGAGAGGATGGATGCGATCAAAATAAGGAAGAATGTTTTGATCTGTAGCCTTGACATATAAGTTGGTAGTTAACGTACCTTTCTGTTCTTTTCGGACATACAGTGGTGTGAAAAAGTGTTTGCCCCCCTCCGGATTTCTTATTCTTTTGCATGTTTGTCTCACTTAAATGTTTCAGATCACGAAACAAATTAAAATATTACACAAAGATAACACAAGTAATCACAAAATGAAGTTTATAAATGAAGGTCTTAATTAATAACGGAAAAAGAAATCCAAACATACAGGGCCTTTTGTGAAAAAATTATTCCCCTACCCATTTAAACACAAATGAACTGTGGTTTATCACATCTTTGAGAAGCTAAGTGCAGTATCCCTAGCTATATCAATCATGACACGATGCAAAGAAATTCAGGAACAAATGAGAAACAAACTAATTGAGATCTATCAGTCTGGAAAAGGTTATATAGCCACTTCTAAAGCTTTGATACTCCAATCGAACAAGAATGAGAGCCATTATCCACAAATGTCGAAAATGTGACTGAATGACCGAAATGAAAAATTACCCAAAAGTGCATCAACGACTCATCCAAGAGGTCACAATAGACTCTACAACAAGATCCAAAGATCTGCAGGCCTCATTTGCCTTAGTTGAGTTCAGTGTTCAAGACTATACCATAAGAAAGAGACGTGACAAAAATGGCCTGCATGGCAGAGTTCCAAGATGAAAACCACTGCAGAGCAAAGAAAACATTAAGACTCATCTCAGATTTGCCAGAAAATATCTTGATGATGCACAAGAGTTTTGGGAGAAAACTCTGTGGACTGACGAGACAAAAGTTGAGCTAATTGGAATGTGTATGTCACATTACATCTGGTGTAGAAGTAACACAGCATTTCAGAAAAGGAACATCAAACTAGCAGTAAAAAATGGTGGTGGTATTTTAAATGGAACTATGAATTCTGCTGTCTGCCCAAAAATCTTAAGAGAGAAT
Source organism: Allobates femoralis (assembly GCA_033576535.1). Lineage (NCBI taxonomy): Eukaryota > Metazoa > Chordata > Amphibia > Anura > Aromobatidae > Allobates > Allobates femoralis. The sequence continues at coordinate 309,269,020 of JARQOC010000003.1, forward strand.
GTCTGATCATCTATTTGTGACCTCAAGCTTAAACTCACTTGGGTTATTCAGAAGGACAATGATCCAAAACACATCAGCAAGTCCACCTCTGAATAGCTGAAAAAAATCAAAATTAAAACTTTGGAGTGGCCTAGTCGAAGTCCTGACCTTAATCCAATTGTGATGGTGTGCTCAGAAACCCTCCAATGTGGCTGAATTACAACTCTGCAAATATGAGTGGGCCAAAATTGTGCCAGAGCGTTGTTAAAGTCTTATGGTGGGTTTACACACACCAATTTATCTGTTCAATCTCTGAACCAATCTCTGGTTGCAGTGAAATCATGGATACATTGCTCCATGTTGTACACAGCCACAAAATGGAAAATGTATCCATGATTTCACTGCAACCAGAGATTGGTTCAGAGATTGAACAGATAAATTGGTGTGTGTAAACCCACCATTATTGCTTGATTGCAATTGTTGCTGCTAAGGGTGTCCCAACCAGTTAATTGGTTTAGGGGCAATCACTTTTTCTACACAGGACCCTGCAGGTTTAAATTACCAGTAATAATAAAGACCTTCATTTATAAACTGCATTTGGTTTACTTGTGTTATCTTTGTCTAATATTTAAATTTGTTTAATGATCTGAAAAATTTAAGTGTGACAAACATTCAAAAGAAAGATCTCTTAATCAGAGAACACTTTTTCACACCACTGTCTGTGTCTGAAAAGTTAATACGATGTTCACCCTTATGCATCATAAATTCCAAACACGGCCTTCTGAATTAATGAATAGAAAAAAATTCGTTGAAGTAATTGGCGAGCCCCCACATGCAAAAGATATAATCTATATATGGTTTCCATAGCATGAAGTGCTTCTTGAAAAAGTTGTTTGGATACACAATATGCCCCTCAAACAATGCCATATAGCCCTTTTCATACAGGGGGGGTTAAATTCTAGCCCATTGCGGTCCCTTGTGTCTACAGGTAAAAGGTGTCCTGAAACCAGGGCCACCACCAGGGCCTGACTGGAATGATTTGTGTCAGTGGCCCGATGGCTGGCGGAGGCACGGTCGTGAGCACCAGGGGGTGGGGCCAATTGCTGCACAGCATGGACAAGCCCACCCCTCAAAGCACAGTCTGGCCGAACCAAGTATTGTCATTAAGCTTGACCCGGCACTTAAAAGTGTGGGTACCGGGCAGTGTGCAGCAGTGTGCAGGCTCAAGCTTGGATGCAAGCACTGTGGACTCCAGAGTTGAGGGGCGGGAGCCTGTTTCAATTTCTCCCTCCTAATCTGTGCTGTGCGTACGGTGATGTGCGGGCAGCATTCAACTGTAGTGAGCTCCCCTGCAGCCAATCTCTAACTTCTGCACTGCCACCGCCTTGGGTATACTATATTTCCATGGACCGTGATGCAGGAAATAGAGATCTGCTGCTGGGGAGCTCACTACAGTCGAATGCTGCCCACACATCACCATCTGCACAGCACAGGTTAGGAGGCAGAGGGGGGGAGGCAGATTGCACAGGGGGGCATACACAAAGGTGGTGCACAGGTGGGGGACAGGCACAGGGGGATTACAGGCACAAAGGGGAGGAACATGGGGGCATACACAAAGAGGAGGCACAAAGGGGGCATGCACAGAAGTGAGGCACAGGTGGGGCTATCTATACATCCCGCAGCAGTCTCTAATGCGCATACTTCCCACAGCAGTCTCTAATGTGCATACATTTCTCAGCAGTCTCTAATGTGCAAACGTCTTCCAGCAGTCTCTAATGTGAATGCATCTCGTAGCAGTCTTCAATGTGCAAACGTCTTGCATCAGTCTCTAAAATGCATACATCCCACAGCAATCTCTAATATGCATACATCCCGCAGCAGTCTCCATTGTGTATTCGTCCCGCAGCAGTCTCCATTGTGTATACAACGAGCAGCAGTCTCTATTGTATGTTCTCTATTTAGTCCAGCCAGCAGCAGTCTCTATTGTGTATTCTCTATTGTGTGTGTAGCCAGCAGCAGTCTCCATTGTGTATATGGCCCGCAGCTGTCTCCATTGTGTATACGGCCTGTAGCTGTCTCCATTGTATATGCAGCCCACAGCCGTCTCTATTGTCTATACAGCCTGCAATCATTTCCATAGTCTATACGGCCCGCAGCTGTTTCCATTGTGTATACGGTCAGCAGCAGTGTGTATTGTATATTCTCTATTGTGTCTGTAGTCAGCAGCAGTCTCCATTGTGTATACAGCCCATAGATGTCTCCATTGTCTTTATGGCCCGCAGCCGTTTCCACTGTGTACACGGTCAGCAACAGTCTCTATTGCATATTCTCTATTGTGTGTATATAGCCAGCAGCCGTCTGTATTGTGTATTCTCTATTGTGTGTATAGTCAGCAAGAGTCTCCATTGTGTATACGGCCCGCAGCTATCTCCATTGTCTATACGGCCTACAGCCATGTCCATTGTGTATACGGTCAGGAGCAGTTTCCATTGTCTATACGGCCCACAGCTGTCTCAATTGTCTATACGGCCTTCAGCCATCTCTATTGTGTACTCTCTATTGTGTGTATAGCCAACAGCAGTCTTTATTGTGTATTCTCCTTTGTATATACAGCTGTTGTGTATTCAGCCCAAAGTGGTCTTAAGTGTGTGTGAGTGTATGTATGTGTGGGTGCATATATATATGTGTATATATATATATAATTTATTTTTTTCATTTATATTTATTGAATGTTTGGAGGTTGATCCTGGGTGGAGGCAGAGCTGGAGAGGAGGCTTGGTGTAGGCTCACGGGGGCCCCAAAATTTTGCCAGTTAGGGGTCCAAAATTTCTAGTCGCAGCCCTGCCTGAAACGAAAAGTAATTCTCAATGAGTACTAGTATTAACAAGTCCATAGACACTGGGATGATCTAGGGGTTATGCTATGATTTAATAAGTGTCTCAAGGGTTCAAGAGCCTTGTTGTGGGAAATAGATGTGTAAAAACTACTCACATTAAAAGATGCCAAAAATGCCTCACTGTTGAAATAACCCAAAACAAAATAAATTTTATGGTATGCACCAGTATCTGGAAGAAAGGATATAGTATATCTAATTAATAGTTATTATTTTTTCTACAAAAAATAGAGAGGGGTGATAAAAGGAAGTCCTTGGATGCAACAATAGAGCATCCTGGAGGATTTTCCAATCATTTATGAAGTTTTGGTCAAATATATAGAACTGTTGTCACAGGATTCTTTTTATAGAGGTAATCAAATGTATTTTGTCAATTGTACCAACTGATACATGTCTTTCCAGAATTGCATGGATTTTTTTGGTAAATTCCTGAGCTGTATTACGTGACAGTTATCTATAAATGGTATTGTCACTTAATTGTCTATTGATCTCATCAAGATGATCTGTTGTATTCATAACCACTATGGCTTCCCCTTTGTTAGCAGGTTTTATGACTAAATCCTTATCCTATTTCAGGGATCATGATACTTGTCGATAAAGTGGTGTGACGTTATTGTGTTTGTATAGAAGACCCTGCTCTATGTCCAATCCTAGATAAATAAACACTTGATGGACAAAATAATAAATGTTTCAAGTAAAGAGGCTCATTCCAGGGAGCGAAGGATACATTTTGATTGGAGACCTAGAATAGAGAGGGGTGTGACGACACAGAATTTGCCCACTTGTGTTAGGGGTTAACTGTTCTTAATTAGGCCAGATATATTGTTCTTTTGTTTGGTAACTCATGAGGAGTTTTTCGTTTCATGTCAGACTAACTGGACTCCTAATTGTGTGTTTATTTAATTGCCTGCTAAATGTAGATTGCCTCAGCTACTCTGACTTTATTATTCAGTGGAAAATTATGCAGACAGATTGAACTAGTGACCAATGAGGAAACAGTCTTATCCCACCGCTAATGTAAGAACACAATACCCTGAAATGAAGACTGGGAGGTATAAAAAGGAACTTGTTCCTTTCAACATGTGTTCATTTTCAACAGAACTTTAGCCTAGTATTCAAGGATCCAGCAGGAGGATCATTTTCTTCAGGACTTTAATCTAGGATCCAATAATCCAGTTGGAAGACCATAGACTGCTTCACTGCCAGGTTAGGACACTCATCTGGCTACATACATTGCTGTGCTCGGTCAGTTAACTAAGCTTGCCGCTATCTCTTCTCCGTGGGTGTCTGCTAAAAGCAGGATGCTCCTGGACTGTGGTAGCTGGCCTTAAAAGCCCCAAAAGCATAAAGATTTTAATCACTGGCACACCAGTGGAAGGGTGATGCTCTGTTGCTTTTTCTGTCTTGCGTTTTTGCTAGTTACATTATACGTCCTTAATTTTTGGTGATCCAATAAAGTCTTTCCAATGTGTAGGTCCCTCGCCCAGTGTTGTCTGAGCAGTGTTCTGCCCATGGAAAAGAAGTTTGGGTGTTCAGTGGAATTAGCTGCAGGGGACTGGTGTTCGTAGACATCATCCAAGGGCTTAACAACCAGTGATCCATATAGGCATACCTAGCAGGCCATAGGTGAAGCATAAAGGTTTCAGATGGCACCATTTCTAACTCCACCAGCTCAACCTTGGGAATAGGACAGGAGTGGATATACATGTTATAATGTATAGAGTTTCGTAAAATCACCTGTAGGTTAAAAATTCTCAGCTTCCGGTTCCAGCTCTGGTGGCAACAGGCGACTAGAGGGAGAGCTCCCGCAGTCCCCCGCTGAAACCAACATATACACGCCGCCTGGAGGGACCCCGGAACGCACCGCACCGCCACCACACGGTATGGAGCGCTACTTACTGAGGAGCTCGGGGATTGGGGACGGACCCGGGGCCAGCTCCGGAGAGCAGTGCATGGGGGATTCAATCATGGTGACGGCAGCTAGAATGCCCCGCCCCCTACTGGGAAGCGCCGTGGATGCTGAAGCGGCTCAGGAGAAGAGCAGGGGGAAAGGAGCTGACGAGTGGCTGCAGCTGGAGCAAGCGGGCCGCAGTAAAATAAATAAAATAAAGAACCCAAGCAGGGAGTAGGAGGCAGAGCAGACTCTCCCCCTGGAGAAGGGAGGGCTGCCTGGAGCTGGGGTGGAACAGGCTGGGCAAGACACAGGGAACAAGCAGGTCAACAGAGGTTCAGATAAGAGACACACTGAGTCCCCAGCAGCCCACTACACAAAGGACCACAGACACAACTATATCGGTCACAGCAGGAAGCAGCTCTCCATAGATACGGGAATAAAGCAAGGAAAATGTTGGCCAATCTGGCTAAGGGACGGTGGCAACACACATTCATCCCAAGCCTGAATAAAAAAGAAGGTTCCAGATCTCTGACACCAGGGAAATAAACAAGATACTAGAGAACTTTTACAGGGAACTGTATGGGGAGACACAGAGACATACAGGGGACGGCAAGGAGTGGCTGCAAAGGGCGAAGAAGATGCCAAGCCTTTTGGACCAGGAACTTGAGTTCCTGAATGCTGAGGTCTCAGTAGAGGAGGTAGCAGAGGCCATCAGAGGGCTAAGGAATGGTAAAGCCCCAGGCCCCGAGAGGTATGACAGTGAATTCTACAAGATTTTAAATGAGCAGATCGCCCGCACACTAATGAACATGTTCAACAAGCTAATGGAAGGGGAGGGAATAGCTAAGCATGTTAACACGGCGTACATAAAGCTGCTACAGAAAAGTGACAAGGACACAGGAGACCCCTCCAGCTGCAGACCAATCTCGCTTATCAACCAGGATGAAGCTGCACCCCCCTGCAGCAGAACGTGTGGGGTAGGGCCATAGGGGGTCCCCTACACATGTGACCATCGACTGGTAATGATGACTGCGACACCAGTTGCACTATAGAATTTCTCTTAACCATTCAAGGTAATAGGTTTGACTGGTTACACAGGGACTGTTCTGGCAGTGGACTTCCCCCCATACTGCCTTGTGTAAAACTGTATATGTGTTAGCATTCACCTTGGAAGGGTTTCATGCTAATTGACTTGTACCATTAATTGTCTTGTACTATTATGGATATTATCTACAGTATAGTTACGGATAACTTCGTGGTAACTCTATGATATTGATTATATGCCAATACTCAGTGCTTTTGGGGTGACAACTGCTGTCAACCATCTCAGTGATTTATCATAGTATCATAGTATTTACATTTGAAAGAAGACCTTAAGTCCATCTAGTTTAACCCATAGCCTAATATGTTGATCCAGAGGAAGGCAAAAAAAAAAACATGTGGCAACACTAAGCTCCACATTGGGGAAAACAATTCCTTCCTGACTCCACATACGGCAAACAGACTAGTTCCAACGCCCTATCAAAGAATATAATATATATAACCGGTAATATTATATTTTTCAAGAAAGGTATCCAGGTCATTCTTAAATTTTAGTAGTGACTCACTCATTACAACATCATGTGGCAGTGAGTTCCATAGTCTCACTGCTCTTACAGTAAAGAATCCACGTCTGTGATTATGATTAAACCTTCTTTCCTCCAGCCGTAGAGGATGCCCCCTTGTCTCTATCTCAGGCCTAAGAGTAAAAAGATCAGTAAAAAGGTCTCTGTACTGTCCCCTCATATATTTACACATTATTATAAGATCACCCCTAAGCCTTCGTTTTTCCAAACTAAATAACCCCAAGTTTAATAACCTGTCTTGGTATTGCATACCCCTCAGTCCTCTAATAACCATGGTCGCTCTTCTCTGCACCTGCTCTAGTTCAGCTATGTCTTTCTTATACACCGGAGACCAGAATTCTACACAGTATTCCAAGTGTGGTTGCACTAGTGATTTGAATAGAGGTAAAATTATGTTCTCCTCATGAGCATCTATGCCTCTTTTAATACATTCCATTATTTTATTTGCCTTTGCAGCAGCTGCCTGACACTGGCCACTAAATGTGAGTTTATCATCTACCTATACACCCAGGTCCTTTTCAGTGGTGGTTTTGCCCAGTGTTTTACAATTAAGCACATAAATATTTCCTCTGCCCAAGTTAATGACCTTATATTTATCCCCATTAAAGCTCATTTGTCATTTATCAGCCCAATCTTCTAGTTTACATGAATCCTCCTGTAATATAAAATTGTCCTCCTCTGTATTGATTACTCTGCACAGTTTAGTGTCATCTGCAAATATTGAGATTTTACTCTGTATGCCCCCTACAAGGTCATTAATAAATATTTTAACAAGAAGCGGGCCCAATACTGACCCCTGTGGTACCCCACTGTTAACTGTGACCCATTCTGAGTGAGTTCCATTAATAACCACCCTTTGTTTCCTATGACTGAGCCAGTTCTTAACCCACTTACAAATATTTTCCCCTATCCCCATTGCTCTCATTTTATGTATCAACCTTTTGTGTGGCACCGTATCAAAAGCTTTTGAAAAGTCCATATACACCACATCCACTGCATTTCTTTGGTCCAGTCCAGGACTTACCTCTTCATAGAAGCTTATCAGATTAGTTTGACAGGAATGGTCCCTCATAAACCCATGTTGATTTTGGGTCATGAGGTTATTTTTATTCAGATACTCCAGTATAGCATCTCTTAGAAAACCCTCTAGGATTTTACCCATAGTAGAGGTTAAGCTTACTGGCCTATAATTTCTAAATTCAGTTTTTGTCCCCTTTTTGAATATTGGCACCACATTTGCTATACACCAGTCCTGTGGTACAGACCCTGTTATTATGGAATCTTTAAAAATTTAAAATAATGGTTTATCTATGACGATACTTAATTCCTGCAGTACTCTGGGGTGTATCCCATCCGGGCCTGGGGATTTGTCAACTTAAGTGATTTTTAGACGGTGCCGTACTTCCTGTTGGGTTAAGCAGGTTACATTTAATGGAGAGTTTTTGTTATCACTGATCATGTTGTCTGTCATGGGATATTCTTGTGTAAATCCTGTTGCAAAAAAGTCATTTAGCATATTGGCTTTTTCCTCATCCTCATTCACCATTTCACCTAGACTATTTTTAAGGGGGCCAACACAATCATTTTTTAGTTTCTTACTATTTATGTAGTTAAAGAATATTTTAGGATTTTTTTTTTACTTTCTCTGGCAATGGGTCTCTCTGTCTCAATCTTTGCAGCCTTGATTTGCTTTTTACAGATGTTTAATTTTCTGTATTTATTTAATGCCTCATCACTCCCCTACTTGCTTTAATTCCCTAAATGCTTTATTTTTGTCACGTATTGCGCCCTTACAGCCTTATTTAGCCATAGTGGTTTCCTCCTATTTCTAGCATGTTTATTCCCATAGGGTATATATTGTGCACATGTCTTATTCAGGATGCTAAAAAAGTCTCCCATTTGCTTTGTGTACTTTTATGTCTCAGAACATCGTCCCAGTTTATTGTACTAAGGTCATCTCTCAATCGTTGGAAATTTGCCTTCCTGAAGTTTAGTGTCCTTGTAACCCTTCTACTACACATCTTATTAAATGATACTTGAAAACTTTATTATAGTATAACAACTGTATAACTATCTGTTTTCTACCGTAATAGTACCTGTGTCTGGACACTACAGACCAGTGGCCACAAAAGGCATGGTGGCCATTATTTGATCAGAAGCTCCTTTATCATTTTGCCTTTATACTGCCCACACTTTGGGACAACAGGTCGCTATTGTTTGCTATACCCCTTTACTGACAACCTAGTTAAATGCAATAGGTGGTTGACCCTCACCAATTTTCTAAACATTCGAGCTACATGCGGTTTGAACACATATGAGTGATACTGTATTCTGAACCTAACCCTGGTGGACACTTATTAACTATCTTTGTTAACAATAATACCTGTATACCTTTGACCTTACATTACCTGTAACCTGATAAATATCTGATTGCGTTATACAACTAGGTGTCCTTGTCCCTGAGGAAGACACCCACTTGGGTTTAACAGATTACACCTTTAGACATCTGAATAGCGGCCTTAGGCACGCAGTATATGGTTATATCTTGTTGGATAAAATTATACGTCCTGATGTCATAGTGATCTGCTCTCACCTTATATTGTGCAATATTGTCATATCTGAAATGGGGCCCTTCTATATTTGTTTTTAACTGTTTTTAATGTGCATTGTCCACATATTTGTAAAATAAAGCTTTGTTAAGTTTGAATATAATCCTGGGTGTGCTCCCTCTATATTTATGCCAAGTCTTTTTCTTATTGTACATTATGCTTTTTTTGGCTTGGTGAGCACCCGATTATCTGTATGCGGTACAATTAGTGATGCTTCTCCCCCTCTTGTGTATTAAAGCCATCCAAAACTCGATGGTGTGCAGAGACACGATAGCATCCTGGAAAGCAATCCAGAAGTAACTGGGTTTGCCGTGAAAGGTGTCCAAGTATCTAAACCCCTGGGTGCACCCAAACTTTAGATTAGGTAGGGAGTAGTGACAAGAGAAGGGGGGGTTCTCTGGATGAAAGACCTGATGCATGTGGATGACAGGAGATGGATGACGGAGAAGGAAGTGGTGGAGAAATTTGGCCTCAATGCTTTCCAGAGCATGCAATACTCACAAATGAGTGCTTTCATACTGCGAAATCTGCAAGATGTCAACAGAGAAATGTGCAAGAATGAATTTGATGAATTAATGGCATGTGATCTGTCTAGCCTAAACATGTCAAGGATCTATGGCGTCCTAAGAGAGTGGCTGACTCTGGTGGGTAAGCAGACATGTGCGAAAGCATGGGTTACACAGATGGGAGATCCAGATGCCATGGAAAAAATCATGTGGTGCTGGAATGTATTCAGGCAGAATGTAATTAATGAGAATTGGAGGGACACTCAATACAGAATCATGAACAGGGCGATATATGGGTTTAACCTCCCACATCACTCTCTAACTCAAATAATAGTCAGAAGTGCCCAAAATGTGGGACTGAACGCATAGATATGTTCCACGGTCTATGGGAATGTGACACCGCACAGGGGTTTTGGGAATCAGTGTGGTGCCTTAGATCTGGGATCGGAGAGAAAGAATGGGACACGGACCCAATGACCTGGATTTTCCATTATATTACAAGTGAGGAGAGAGGGGGAGGAGGGAAATCGCTCCTGCACAACATTGCTATCCTAGCGAAAAAATGCATCCTGAGGCACTGGATCACAGCCGAGACCCCTTCTATGAAGGAACTGATGGGCGATATAAAACAGCTGTTGAATCTGGAAAAACTAGTGGCGGAAAGGGACAAAACCAAACCCACAGAACAGTTCTTCAACAAAAGGAATGGGGGTGTGAAGTGTGAGGGGTACTTGGGAATTGTTCCGGAAGGGGTAAATGTATCTTCAATATGTAAATCGGCTACTTCTGAATTGCACTACAACTGTTACGGCACATGTATGGCTCTGTTTTTTGAAAACTAATAAAAATGATTTTAAAAAAATGCTCAATACACCACTAGATGAACTCCTGGAGGGGTCTAGTTTTCAAAATGAGCTCACTTGTGGGTGTTTCTGCTGTTTTGTCATGTTAGGGACTCTGCAAATACGACATGGCATCCGCAATCTATTCCAAAATTACGCTACTAAAATTAAATAGCACTCCTTCCCTTCTGAACCCTGCCATTTGCCCAAACAACATTTTTTGACCACATATCCCCATACCATTGGTTTTGGGAGAAATTGCATAACAAATTATGGGGTCTGTTTTCTCCTACGGTATTATCCATTGTGAAAATTACAAATATGGGGAAAAAGCAACTTACTGACTGATACTGTTATTAAAATTTGTAGTACCTGTGGGTTCAAAAGGTTCACTATACTCCTGGATAAAATCGTTGAGGGTTTCTCATGTTAATTTTTCCAACAAAAATGTTCTTTTAGCCTCAATTGTTTCATTTTCACATGGGCAACAGGATAAAATAGATCTTAAAAGTTGTTGGGCAATTTCTCCTAGGTACATCGATACCTTATATGTGGTCATAAACCACTGTTTGGGCGCACGGCAGGGCTCGGAAGGGAAGGAGCGCCATTTGACTTTTGGAGCTAATTTTCCATTCAAAAAGTCAAATGGCCGTGTGCCCAAACAGTGATTTATGACCACATATGAGGTATCAGTGTACTCAGGAGAAATTGCCCAACAAATTTTAGGATCCATTTTATCCTGTTTCCCATGTGAAAATGAAACAATTGAGGCTAAAAGATCATTTTTGTTGGAAAAATTAACATGTTCTTTTTTTCCTTTCACGTTGCCTTAGTTCCTGTGAAGCACCTGAAGGGTTAATAATCTTATTGAATGTAGTTTTGAGTAGCTTGAGGGGTGCAGTTTTTGGAATGGTGTCAGTTTTGGGTGATTTCTGTCACATCGGCCCCTCAAAGAGACTTCAAATTTAGCTTGAAAAATGAGAAATTGCTGATGAACTTTGAACCCTTATAACTTCCCACCCCAAAAATTTTTTTTTCCAAAAATGTGTAGATGTAGATAAAATTTGAAAATTGCAAAATTTTCCACATTTTCGCCAAATTTTTATTTCTTTGGGCGCACGGCAGGGCTCGGAAGGGAAGGAGAGCCATTTGACTTTTGGAGCTAATTTTCCATTCAAAAAGTCAAATGGCACTCCTTCACTTTCAAGCCCTGCCATGTGCCCAAACAGGGATTTATGACCACATATGAGGTATCAGTGTACTCAGGAGAAATTGCCCAACAAATTTTAGGATCCATTTTATCCTGTTGCCAATGTGAAAATGAAAAAATTGAGGCTAAAAGAACATTTTCGTGGAAAAAAAAGTACTTTTTTCATTTTTTCGGATCAATTTGTGAAGCACCTGGGGGTTTAAAGTGGTTACTATGCATCTAGATAAGTTCCTTAAGGAGTCTAGTTTCCAAAGTGGGGTCAATTGTGGGGGAGCTTTAATGTTTAGGCACACAGGTGCTCGCCTTACGCAATATGGCGTCCGCTAACAATTTGAATGGAAAATTAGAATTGTTAGCTGACACCATGTCGCGTAAAGCTCTCCATTATACCAAGGGGACTAAGGGTCCAGATTTTTCCCGCTTGGGAACCCACGGAAACATTCAAAAATACCTGGGAACAAGGCTTAATGCAATGTTCACGAATTATTATTGGTATGCTGTTGGAGCATGATAAGGCACTGCTTGTCTCGACTAAACAGAAAATTTCTTCCCTAGAGGACAAATTGGTGGAGTATGATGAGGACAGTATGGTCAATCCTTTCCTCAAAAAAATGAAGGAGACAATTGATAAATATGAACGAGAGATAATAGAAGGGAAAAAGGGAAAAAGAAAAAGTTTAAAAGGGATAAAACAGATTTTGCTAGTAAGAGTGCGTTTAGGTGGCGTCATAAAGGTAATGGTAGGACCCCTCGGGCACCAAAAGGACCACCAAAGAAGCCGCCCCCTAAACCAGCACCCAATACAGTTCCCAATAGCATTCCAATTACAATTCCGAATTCTGACCCTTCCAGTGATAGTGATTTTTTAGGGGCACGGGAGAGCGAGTCAGAAGACGAACCAGGCGGGGGGGTAGGAGGGCCCATAGGAGGCGGAATGGGAGCACCATCGGCCCCACAGCGACCGAAACGGAAGCCACAGGGTCGCAACCCTCGCTACTGACAGCCCGAAACTCGCCAACGATGACCACCAACCAATCCATGGAAGAACAATCGGGTACCTTACAGGTTATTAACCTTTCTGATCTTACCTTGACAGTGGATCAACTCTCTGTATTGCAAAGAGGTTTGACCTTCTCTCCGGAACAGCCCTTGGATAAATTCAGCCTAATTAAGGATTTGTATTTATTCTGTCGTAGACTTGTGCTCAATGCAGTCCACCGACACCCAATGGTACTCAACAACACTGCTGGAATGGAACAGAGAACCTTACAAGATCTTCAAGACCTTCTGGAAGATATACCATCTGGTCCAGGTAGGAGACCCTGCCCCTTACGCAGTAGATCTACCACTGCCCCACCCTTGTCCCTCTTTCCACCCATCCAGACATTTTTTAACCTGGTGAAACGAGATATCGAACGCTTGCCGGATCTGCCAGGTTGGGGTGGGAATTTGAAACCCAGAAAAAAAAAGGCGCTCTCTGAATTGAGGAGCAATATTAACTTAATTATAAAAGAGGCAGATAAGGGGGGCAATGTGGTCATTTGGCCCTGCAATATGTATATAGAGGAGGCACAGAGACAACTAGGGAATACTAGATTTTATTCTAAACTACCGTCGGATCCTACAGGGTTCTTCCAGAAAAAGTTTTATAGGCTCTTGGATTCAGCTGTGAGCAGTGGTGTGATAATCATAAGAGAGAGGAATTATATGTGGGTCTCTGAACCTGTAATACCGACGATATATTTTCTCCCAAAGATTCACAAGTGTGTGGAAAAACCACCGGGACGACCGATTGTTTCTTGTGTGGGCAGTATCTGTGAAAAGGCGGGATCATACGTGGACTTTTATCTACAGCCGTTGGTACAGAATGTGGCTTCGTATGTGAAGGACTCGACTGACTTCATTAAGAAGACCCGATCTCTTCGGATCACTGAAGGTACTTTGATTGTGACTTGTGACGTTGAGTCACTATACACCAACATCACACATGAGCATGGCATGGAGGCTATCACGTACTTTCTTGATAAACAAACGGGCACAGATAGACAGCACGACTCATTCCTCATTGACCTCTTGGATTTCCTGTTGTCACACAGTTATTTTATCTTTGACCACTGCTTTTACAGACAGGTCTCGGGTGTGGCAATGGGGGCGCGTTGCGCCCCGGTTTTCGCCAACCTATTCTTAGGTTGGTGGGAGGAGGTGATCGTATACCATCTGGTGTCATATAAGGAACATGTTCAAGGCTGGTTCTATTTTATTGATGACGTGTGCTTCGTGTGGAAGGGTGATGAGGCCACATGTAAAGCCTTCATTGAGGAACTCAACGCCAATGCACTTAACATCTTTCTTACTTTCAGCATGTCGTCTTCCGAAGCTATCTTTCTGGACCTGAGGGTTACCATTCGGGATGAACATCTTAATACTAATCTATATAGGAAACCAACAGCAACCAACAGTTTGCTACATTACTCGAGTTTCCATCCAGGACATCTAAAGAGAGGTATTCCGGTGGGGCAATTTTTGAGGGCGAGGAGAAATTGTACCATGGATGGGGATTTTCTCCTTCAGTCCCAAGCCCTAACTAATAGGTTTTCCTCCCGACAGTATGCACGCAGAGTTATTTCGGCTGCCTTTCAGAGAGCACAGAACTGCACGCAAGAATCACTTCTCAAACAGCAATATAAACCGAAGGATGACTCCATCAGGATTGTGACCAACTACCACAATCAGTGGACTAAGGTGGGTGGCATTTTCAGTTCTCATTGGGACATACTATATTTGGACCCAAAGATTGGTCCACTGGTTGGTGAGAGACCACTAATGACAGCAAGGCGGGCCCCTAACCTGGCAGATCAACTGGTCCGGAGCCACTTTAAACGACCTACACAAAGGTTGGGGAGAGGCTTGAGACTCAAAGGATCCTTTCCATGTGGCTCTTGCAATATTTGCCCATCCATGCCACCCACTAAAGAAATTTTCATCAATCCACAGGATAATGTAAAACACTCCCTGAGGTACTATATCAATTGCAGAACCACCTGGGTGGTTTATGCTTTGATATGTCCCTGTAAGAAAGTTTATGTGGGGATGACGGGACAGGAGCTTAAAAAACGGATCCAAAAACATTTTTCAACTATAAATCTGGCCAGTGAACATCTGGAAAAGGGTCTGACTCTCACATCGGTGGCCTCACACTTCTTGTTACACCATGGGGGACGTACAACTGGATGCAGGGTCCTAGGTCTAGAGAAACTACCACCTCATCCAAGGGGGGGTGACAGGAGGAAGCTACTCTTACAATTGGAGTCAAGGTGGATCTTCCTCCTTAAATCGGTCGCCCCCCTTGGAATAAATGAGGAATTAAATTTCACAGGATTCTTAGGGGTCTAGGAGTCTTGTTAATAGGAGGGGGCTGACAAGTTTGGTTCCTTCTAATCTTCTTCACTCCTCATTATCTCCTGCTTGTTTCCTAGGCTCTGTAATAGGATCCTCCAGTGTCGGTCTATTTCATCTGGATATATATCGCTTGGCACTCCTCTATTTAGATCGGTTGGACTGCGTGGCTATAGAACAGGATATTGGTCCTGGTGCTGTCCGTGGAGATTGCAAGATTTCTTCATCACCATCAGCATTTGCATCTATGCATATGATTGTATATATATATTTTTCACATGAAAGTATATATTATTATTTTTTTTTTTTTTTTTTTTTTTTCTCCCCTTATCATTTGTTCATTGTATTCCCTTTGGTAATCTCTGTATTGCTTATTGACTTTGGTACCCTATGTAGGATTTGTGGTGTAAATATTATTTGTAAACACTTGCTTAGTTAATTATATATTTGATGATCGCATAGCTCGGTCTTGGTGGTTCAATGGGTTTTGAAAACTGACATTGTGATAAGTGTGTTTGTGGTTTTGATAACAACATGTACTTAGTAGACAACTAGAAGTTGGGTGCACCCATAGGCAGGAAGGGGAATTGGTTTGACATGTCTCTTTCATCTAGAGGACTTTCAGGTCAAATCGATGTTATAAGTGATTTGACTTGCACATGTGGACCCGCACGTGAGGCGCCGCCTCTTGTGTGGGCTCACTGTGTCCCCCTCTAATATTCCAACACTTATATATCCAGAGGAAGTGACAGGGCTCTGAGGGTGTCGCTGTTCGACCCCAGAACCTGCCATTCTCCTCTATTTATTCATCAACTGTAATGTTGATCCCCTTATATAATATATATAAAAAAAAAAAAACCAGACTGGGGGAGTGGTCTGACAGCTGGGTGTCACAAATTGTGACCCCAGAGTTCACCACCCTCTTCTGACCCATCTCCAACTATACCGCCAAGTTTTACTTTGAATTTTTCTAAAGCTATTTAATCTATGTTATGTGTGTTCCACCACTTCCTCATAGTGGGCAGTGTTTATTGAGCAGTCCTCAATACACGCCCACACTGACATCATTTCTAGTGTCCCAGTTGTTGCCATGGCGCCGGCCGCAGCTGTCTTCATTTGCTCATTATCTAGGATATAAGAGGCAGCATGGCACAATTGATAGCCACACCTCCCTGACGAAGCCGCCCTGTGCGGCGATACGCGTGGGATCTAGGGGCCCCCACTGCTCATGCCTGCACACACCGTGCTTCTTACTAGCAAATACCTATTCCTATTCCCTGGGATCACTGAGGGATATAGGGATCTCCTTTGCTGTGCTGCAGCTCCATGCTGTCTATGGACAGGTGAGGGGAGAAATCTCCAGCTTTGACTCTTTGCTGACAGGCAACACAGCTCATAGGAGCTGCAAAAGGCTGAATGTCAATTGTCATTTTAGCTTCACCAAATATTAGGTTTTGTTTGTCATCATTTCTGTGCACCATTTATTCTTTGTACAATTTGTCACTTTATATAGCTCACTGTTTCCAGGGGCAAGGTGCAATAAAATTAACTATTTGGTGCAGACTTGTATTGTTTGACTTCAGTGTATGATTACTGTTGTACCATTGGTGTTAATGAATCAGGCATGAATACAGGGTTTGAAGGGGCCCCCTTCCCCTATGTGGTATTATACCCATTATTTTTGTGGTTTTTTGTAATGTTCGTTATTGGTTTTAAATGGTTTTAATTTGTGTGTCATTTTGCCTCAAATAAAGATATATTTTTTCATCTTACATTATTCGGATGTGGAGTGCAGGTTTTCTGTCAATTCTTTTTCTTCTAATGATAATTATGTTCTGTTGACAAGCAGCACCCCATCCTTTTATTTATCCTAAATATCGCATAACGGTGGTGCACCCATAAGTAATCACAAACAGTGATTTATGACCACATATGAGGTATCAGTGTACTCAGGAGAAATTGCCCAACAAATTTTAGGATCCATGTTATCCTGTTGCCAATGTGAAAATGAAAAAATTGAGGCTAAAAGAACATTTTCGTGGAAAAAAAAGTACTTTTTTCATTTTTTCGGATCAATTTGTGAAGCACCTGGGGGTTTAAAGTGGTTATTATGCATCTAGATAAGTTCCTTAAGGAGTCTAGTTTCCAAAGTGGGGTCAATTGTGGGGGAGCTTTAATGTTTAGGCACACAGGTGCTCGCCTTACGCAATATGGTGTCCGCTAACAATTTGAATGGAAAATTAGAATTGTTAGCTGACACCATGTCGCGTATGGAGAGCTCCTGTGTGCCTAAACATTGGAGCTCCCCCACAAGTGACCCCATTTTGGAAATTACACCCCCAAAGGAACTTATCTAGATGCATATTGAGCACTTTGAACCCCCAGGTATTTGACAAATTGATCCGTAAAAATGAAAAAGAAAATGTTTGCGAAAAAAAAAGTACTTTTTCATTTCTACGGATCAATTTAGGAAGAACTTGGGGGTTCAAAGTGCTCACTATGCATCTAGATAAGTTCCTTTTTGGGGTCTAGTTTCCAAAATGGGGTCACTTGTGGGGGAGCTCCAATGTTTAGGCACACAGGGGTTCTGCATACGCGACATGGTGTCCACTAACAATTGGAGCTAATTTTCCATTCAAATACTTAGCGGACACCATGTCACATATGGAGAGCCCCTGTGTGCCTAAACATTGGAGCTTCCTCACAAGTGACCCCATTTTGGAAACTACACCCCCCCAAGGAACTTAACTAGATGCATAGTGAGCACTGTGAACCCCAAGGTGCTTCATAAATTGGTCCATTAAAATGAAAGAAGAAATTTTTTGTGAAAAAAAAGTACTTTTTCATTTTTACTGATCAAGTTGTGAAGAACCTGGGGATTCAAAGTACTCACTATGCATCTAGTAAGTTCCTTGGGGGGTCTAGTTTCCAAAATGGGGTCACTTGTGGGGGAGCTCCAATGTTTAGGCACACAGAGGCAGCACGGGGAAGGTGAGAGGGGGCACAGGGATCGGAGGTAGGGGGGCAGAGGGAAGGAACGGGGGGAGATTAGGATCAGAGCAGGTGGGGGCTAAGGAGGGAGAGGGCACCCACCGATCACACCGCCCCTCCACACTTGATTGGAGAGCTAGCATCACATGGACGCTAGCTCCAATCAGATCTGTGGGGGTGACATAGAGGTCACCCTGCTTCAGCCAGTGGCCGGTGCTACACAGCACCAGCCATTGCTGGATTGTAATGTTTCACCAAGTTTCATTGGTGAAATATTACAATAGCTCTGATTGGCAGTTTCACTTTCAACTGCCAATCAGAGTGATTCTAGCCACTGTAGGGGCAAAGCCACCCCCAATGGAGTAAACTACAGGTCCCTATGTTCCTGCAGGACCGGTGACATTTCACCGACCCCGGTCACCGGTGCTGCAGTAACGCGATCCCACCATGATGTTCCACCAACGGGAAGGCACTGGATCCCATGACGTTTGTGTAACATCATAGGTCGGGAAGGGGTTAAGGTAAAAATTGGCTCAATCATGAAGGGTTTAAAGAACTGCAGTCTTGCACCACAACAATTCTTGAAATGCTACATATGTCACAAAGTAGTGGCACTACATGTGCATCCTCAATTTATAAAACAAATTTACTGTCTCTCCATCCATTGTTAAATGGATAAATAAGCACCAAACTGAAAATTACACAATATTGACTAAGGCTTGTCTCTGCTGATTGGGTCACTCTCCGTGTATAACAGTGAGTTGACTAACTGGAACTCAAAAGCCTCATACATACCTATATCCTTGTCAAGAGTATGGATAGTGATTGAGGCTTTGATCCATGAAAGCTTAAATCATGGCATAAAACATTTGAAAAAGTTTAAAAATGTTTGCTAACAACAGAGCTAGACCATGGCTATATCTGCTTAACAAATTCCTCTAAAGTGTTGGCTTTCCTTATACCAGTGCCTGATTGAAGTAGCACTTCAGGCAAGGAGAATGTCACTGAATCATAGAATGGTAGAATGGAAGAGTCATCCAGGATCATCTGATGCAATGCCCTGCTGAAAGCAGGATTCACTAAATCATCCCAGACAAATGTCTGTCTAGCCTCTGTTTGAAGACTTCCATCGAAGGAGAACTCATGACCTCTCACGGCAGTTTGTTACACTCATTGATTACCCTCACTGTCAAAAAGATTTTTCTAATCTGTACACCACCCATTCAGTTTCATCCCATTGCTTCTAGTCTTTCCTTGTGGAAATGTAGGTAGGTTCCCGGCCTCCATACCGACACCCCACACAAACGGACACAGGAGAGAGTCACAGGCCAGTGATAACAAAACCACCTGAAGGACCTTTGGGACCTATCCTACTACTAATAATATACCCACAACAGTACCTCCCTACATTTAAGGCTACCAGGCAATCCTCATGTTCTACCCTGAACAGGAATTCCTTTTCTTCCTTGCGCCTGGCAACCCAAGTGTAACAGTTCCAGCTAAATATGAAAAATATGTCTCATCCCCTTAAAGTCAATCTGGCAATCTGTCTAACAATGTAAAAAGAAAATAGGGAGGGGGACAAGAGGAACAATAGTGCCCTATCACTAGTGACACTTGTGTATGCTGGTGGTGCTATGAAGCTGCTCACCTGGTCCAGTTGTGATCCCCACAACTGGTTTGAAGGCGTTTTTGGAATCTATGTTCCAGCTGCTGCAGGACCTCCACTGACCACTGGATAGTGGTTTGAATCCAAGAAAATGATGGGAGTGCTGGTGTGCCACGGTCCGCGCTGCTGTGGTATGGATAAACTCACCAAAGAGCCAAAAGTATTTTCATCCTTTATTTCCTCCTCTCTCCTACGCGTTTCAGCGCCACACCCGGCGCCTTCCTCAGGGACGCGTAGGAGAGAGGAGGAAATAAAGGATGAAAATACTTTTGGCTCTTTTGTGAGTTTATCCATACCACAGCAGTGCGGACCGTGGCACACCAGCACTCCCATCATTTTCTTGAATCTGTCTAACAAGGCACATTGTGTATCCTAGAATCTGTTTCCAAACATAACGAAGGGGTTGTGATTACTACTGCACCAAAGTGACAGGATTCATCCTATACCATTATTGAATCTCATCCTTCTTCATTCTACCTTCCAATTGTCTTCCTGACTAAGGCTTGAGCCTGAGCCGAAACGTTGTTTTTTTGGAAACTACACACTTTGCACTGAAAATTAAAAACTTGAAAAGCAACTACCGTTTTCCTCTTTCCTTTTTCACGCAATGTGTGCCAGGGCTAAAACTTTATACTGAAGAGTCCTGATAGCCTGTCAGACACAGCTTTGATTTTTGCACCTGGAGGACAGCACATTTTTTTGAGGGTGTATCTGGTAAGCAGATAGAGGCCTTTGTTCCTCTTAACACAGAATCCTCTATAAGCAACACTCTCTATTTCTTCTCAACAACATTGTTCTTTCTCCACTCAAGAGCACTTTGAATGCTTACAAGATTGTTCTCTGTGGGCAAAGTCTTATTTTGATTAATTTTATCATTATTCTCCTGCGTGAGAACCTGGTTCTGGTTCTTGAGCAGTATGGGCGCTGACATGCCTCCCGATCCTCCTGCTTCTCTAATAACTCCTCACCTTCCTTAATAATTTTAAATGTAGCATGTAGCTAGTCTCTACCATAGACTTTGAAGCTTTTCCTCCAACAGGGACACAAGCTTGCAATTTTGGCAAATGACGTTTTGCTTTTCTACTGATACGTCTGTGAACATGTAGCTTGCAATACAGCTCACCAAATGGCTCCTGGTCTCTTCTATGGTCTTAAGGTTCATACAATGTTAAAGCAGTGAAGATCTTTGCAAAATTTGTATGCCAGTAGGCGCATAGTTTTACAATGTCTTCCTTTCCACTGCAATGGCGAAAATCTGGTATTCCTTGAGTTTGCTGAGACTTATTACTTTTCCCACATTGCACTGGAAATATGCGAAAGATCTTTGCAGGACTCCTCAAAGAATATGCACCAAAGTCATTAAATGGCAGGCAACTCTTAATAAGTTCAGAGCATCGTTCTCCAAAAAACCCTTTGTTAACACCAGTGTGCGTGAAGCCAGTCTTAATGAATCGACCTCTGGGTCTTTATTTGGATTAAAACTTTAAGATATCAGCTTTTGCAATGGATCAATGTGACATAAATTGCACTAGAGATGATGGGAGTGATGGTGTGCCATGGTCCGCGCTGCTCTGGGTTAAAAAACTCACCAGGGAGCCAAACAACTTTTCATCCTGATTTATTCCTCCTACGCGTTTCAACGCCACACCCGGCGCCTTCCTCAGGGTATACTCCCTGAGGAAGGCGCCGGGTGTGGCGCTGAAACGCGTAGGAGGAATAAATCAGGATGAAAAGTTGTTTGGCTCCCTGATGAGTTTTTTTAACCCAGAGCAGCGCGGACCGTGGCACACCATCACTCCCATCATCTCTTTTGGAACATACCACTGTCTAGTGGTAGGTGGAGGTCCTGCAGCAGCTTGGAACATTGTTTCCCAAACGCCTTCAAACCAGTTGTGGGGATCACAACTGGACCAGGTGAGTGGCTCCACAGCATCACCATATTACACTAGTGTCACTAGTGATAGGGCACTATTGCGCCTCTTGTCCCCCCCCTCTTTATATTTTGCAATAAATTGCACTAGGACACCCATGATTAATACAATGCTGTGTTCTCATATGTCTCCAATTCTCTACTGAGGTATACAGAGATTTATAAAAGATACTAATAGAAGTAGAGTATATTTCACAGGTACAATGAATAGAGCAGTAGTTACAGTCCATTACATCCATTTGTATTCTGCACAGACATTTATTGAGAAGAAATGCAAAGCTACAAAACTGTAAGACAAAGTGAAATAGGTCAGAAATCCACAGACCTGCTTTTTGTCTATCCAATAATACAATGAGCAATGGTTTCTAATGCCCTCTGGTGAATTATACATTTAGCAGAAAACTTGGCCGCAGTTGAATAAATGCTCTGTGTAGAAGTCACCTTCTGCAGCTCCAGAGAAGCATGATTTTGGTGGCTACACCATTTGGTTAGGCTTTGTTGTCATGCTGAGTATTTGATCAATTTTTGATGTTAAAGATTTTCTGCAGCATTTCTGGACCTATTAGGTAAATTAGATTTCTTCCATGTTTTCAATGTTATTTTTTTTTAGATGTGTTTTTAGAAAATTTTTGATGCTGTGGATTTTGTTTCTTTTTGGTAACTCATGCTTTAGTTAAAGCTGCTTTGCTTTTGATGTTTCCTGGTATTTGGCTTTGACAAAACTTTATTGATAGTCATGTGTGGCTAATACGTGTTTTTAGTGATTTTCCACAGATTCATTTTTTACCTGAAGATATTCTGCATCTAATGCAAGTCTAGCGGGAAAATCCACATATAAAACTCAGCATACACACCAAAGAAATTGACATATTATGGCTTTCAAACACCAAGCACAGATCAGTTTATGCTGAGCAAAACAAAAATCAGAGTGGGTATAAGATTCTTAAGAATCTCATGAATCCCATTCATCTTGCTGGAATTACAAGGTGCTGTGTTCTTGAAACTAGAAAAATATGCAGCATCGAAGACTCACTAAAAACTCATTATGGGGAATTAAAACACCATTCCAGAAAGTAGTTTCATTTATTACACCGCTGTAGTGGTGCTTTAAATCTATGTCTCTTGACCCCTATCTTATACTCACTCTCTGGTGCCTTCATCTGTGCTATCATTACTGCTTCTGTCGGTCCTCAGCACTATGTTACCTGCCGGCTGCTTGTCACGGGTGTATCAGGCAGGGACGAGGCTGTTGGGGCCACTCGCAGAAGGTCTCAGTGTCTGGCCAAACAGCCAAAATCCTGAATTGTGGTTCTGTCCCCTTTAAGAGGTAGTTCTCTGCTTGGTGATAGCTGGAGGTCACTAAGACCCATCAGTCTCCTACCTTCAGCTGCCTCTATTTGTACCCCTTGGCTCCCATGGTGCTTTGCTGGTGATATGTTGTTTGGAATTGGTGGTGGTTCCTGACTCAGCAGTGCATTGTGAACCTCCTGTGTAATTTGCTGTCTGATTCTCCTTTATGCTAAGTGTTTTAGTTGGGGTGAGCAGTGTCCCCCTGTCTGATGCCTATGTAGTCTTCAGGAGGGTAGTGATAGGCTCACCTTTACCTTATGGGTGCTCTAGAAACAAACGCTCAATATATAAGATTAGCTAGGCACACCAGTTATTTATAAAAAATTTTTATCAAGAAACCTTCTCTTTTGTGTGTATAAGTCTTTTATTAGTTACTTTCTCACATCAAGTATTTGAAAACAAGACGTTAATGTTTCGGCTCTTTCGGCCTTCCTCAGTTATCTTAATTGTAAAAAGTAAAAATATACTTTGCTACTTTGTATATTTTTACTTTGAACAATTAAGATAACTGAGGAAGGCCGAAAGAGCCGAAACGTTAACGTCTTGTTTTCAAATACTTGATGTGAGAAAGTAACTAATAAAAGACTTATACACACAAAAGAGATTGTTTCTTGATAAAAATTTTTTATAAATAACTGGTGTGCCTAGTGTGAGGCACCGCCGGCATGGTCCTCATGGCCGGGGCGCGTCACATGCAGGATCAAGGTATGATCCTGTGCACACTGGCCGGTTTGACTGTGATAATACTGTGTGAACCAACTGTGAGACACAGGGTTTCATGAGCCTAATGAGCGGCAGTGAGAGTGGGATGAGATCGAGGAGTCCCTAAGGAATGTAAGGGCTGAGTGCTGACAACCCGGAACACAAGGAGTTAACCTGAGCTGTGTGAAAGGCTGATTATCAGCAGCTAAGGGGGTGTGTCCATGTGGGAGTGGCTGGCACGATAAGAGGCAACCAGCTGAGTGATTGAGATTAGATCCATTTTCAGCCAGACATCAGCCTGAGAGGATGTGGGCTGATTACCAGCCTGAGAGCTGAGCAGAGCCAGTCTGTGTGAGGGACTGGGAATGCACGTCCATGCCGCCATGTTGAGATGGTGAAGGGAGCATGCTAGCTCCATGCCGGTGCCGAGGTCCGAGGTTGTGATAGCACCTGGTGGGGAAGCCGTGGCTGAACCCGGTGGAGACTGGTCCGGGCGTGGGATGAACCACGTCCGGGAAAGGAGCCCTTGGGGGGACGCTTGGTGGACCCGTTACACAGGTAGCGAGACCCGGATCCGTGCCCGGTAAGACAGCGGTTCCCGTGTAACGGAGTGAGCCGTGTGTGAGTAATGCCAGGCAGGCATAACCGCTATTGGGTCCGACTAGGCAGTCGGTAAAGGACCCGTTGATGTATGTAGGGGCTTAGGCAATTGCCCTGAATGTAAGATGATGACCTATGTAAGAACATGGTATAATAATGTGGGGAGAAAGTGACCCAGCCAGTATGGATGATGTTGGAGGCGTTCCGTCCCATGCGGACGAGAGGGAGGCTTGCCCTGCTGCTTGCAGAGGGTACCCGTCCCTCAACCACGACCTCTAATGGTGTGGGTGTGCCTGTGGTGCCAGACACAGGGGTAATAGGGCTCCTAGTAGGTAACGGATGAGGTTCCCGTGTACTATGGTTTGCCAGTCCCTGTAATGGGCCATGGAGGAGCCACAGTCCATGGATGATGGGCTGTGAGCGTGTGGAAGAAATGTATGTGATCCATGGACGTTTGAATGATGGATCACATACGGTATGTAAGGTCCCGGTCAGGCAGGAATCCTGACTACGGGGTAATGTTGTGTCATCATGCTGGATGACTAAAGCCAGGCGGTAGGTACCGCCATTGGGACCCACAGGGCCCGTTGAGGCGTATAGTGTAAGTAGGCCGGAGGCCGTAGCCACCACGGGAGCTGTTAGTAGAGCTCCAATGGGGACAGAGAGATGGTTACAGGTCCCGGGTTACTATAAGCGTTATGTGCAATATATGTATTATGTAATGTTATATGTAAATGTATGATGTGTTTATGTATGGTGTTTTTAATCAATGTGATATGTGTCAAACATGCTACCCGGGTTATGTTATTAATATGTGAAAATAAACGGGTAGACATTGGTTAAACTTATAAACACGTGTTTGTTGTCGTTTTGCAAGCGGGTTCCCCGGTTGCTACCTCACACTAGCTAATCTTATATATGTAGTCTTCAGGGACAGTCAGGGAATAGGTATCCTGGTTGGCGACAGTTGCGGAAACTGTATAGGGTTGTTAGGGAAGCCAGGTGTCAGTGCTAGTGTATCTAGTGGTCATCATCTCCCCTTTACACTTAGAGTCAGAGACTCCTTTCCCCCCCTTGTCATCCTGTTCTGAGTATCTCTCAATGCCCAGCGTGACATTGCTATAGTGTTTTATGGAGCGCGCTAGAGGTCACAACTCAATACATATCTATGGGAGCCTCATTCTGGCATCATAGAGATTCATTCAGCTTGGGAAATAACTTCTAATTTACGGAAAGTCAGACGTTGTGGTCACAAGATGGCAACAAGAGACTGGAGCCGCAGCGGTAAAAGGTAAAGATGCTGATAGGGGGCTTTAATTGAAAGCACCACTCCAGAGGTGAAAAATAAACCCATGCTGGAGTGCTGCTTTAACCTTAGTGCATAAGCCATGTCACACAGTTAATACACACTATACAACTCTTCTGGATCCATTAAAACTAATTGTCATTCATGTTTCTGGCAGGATGAAAAAAAGCAACTGATGACTACAAACGTGTGGCTGAGACAGGTAAAGGAAATCTGTCTTTGTACATAGTTTTAGTAAATTTGGTTAAGGTCTATCATGTTTTGTGGCAGTGAGAACAACACCATTAAACAGATGTCACAGAAACCATATGCGTAAAGTTAAAGGGGTTGTCTGGGCTTTTTCTATAATTTACAGGTGTATCTAGGCTGCAAAATGTTGACAGTTTGTAATTTACATGCTCTCAACATTTTGCAGGATTACC
This sequence comes from Allobates femoralis, assembly GCA_033576535.1. NCBI lineage: Eukaryota > Metazoa > Chordata > Amphibia > Anura > Aromobatidae > Allobates > Allobates femoralis. The sequence continues at coordinate 309,294,944 of JARQOC010000003.1, forward strand.
TAGATATCACCTATTTGCGTTTGGAGGAGAACGTCCAGGGGGCGTGTTTGTATTGGAGCCTACGTGCACATGAAGAACTGGTTGTTTCCTCCCAGTCTCCTACAAGCACGCCCCCTCCCCAGTGTACAGTATGGCCAGCAACCCCAGACTGCTACAGGCCCACCCCAACCCCTAACATCACCACCCACTCCCACTGCACACAGTGAGTCACCTCCTCCTCTGGCACAATGTACAGAATCTGCAGCTCTGTGCACCGCTCTGTGGGCTACAGATTTGGCACACTTAGTCAGTGGAGGAGCTGAGGGCTGTTTACAATTCTGTGTGCCCTCACCTCCTCCTCCCTGCTCTATGCAGGGGAGCCGATCTTCTATCCCCAGCTGCCGGCTCTCTATGACGCCACCCTGAGTAGGGGAAGTGGTCCTCTCTCCCCAGCTGCTAGCTGCCGGCTCTTTATGCCCCCACTCTGAGCAGGAGAGCCGAAGCTCATCCCCTCTGTGTCTCCTGCAGCACAGAGCAGGGTCATAGAGAGCCGGCAACTGGGGAGAGAGGACCACCTCCCCTGCACAGAGCAGGGAGGAGGAGGTGAGGGCACACAGAATTGCAAATAGCCCTAAGCTCTTCCACTGACCAAGTGTGCAAATCTGCAGCTCACAGAGCGATGCACAAGAGCTGCAGATTCTGTACATTGTGCCAGAGGAGGACGTAACCCACTGTGTGCAGTGGGGGTGGGTGGTGATATTAGGGGTTGGGGCAGGCCTGTAGCAGTTTCGGGGGGTGGCTGGGCATACTGTACACTGGGGGAGGGGGCGTGTTTGTAGGAGACTGGGAGGAAACAACCAGTTCTCCATTTACATGCAGGATCCAATACAAACACGCCCCCTGAACGTTCCCTGGCTGCCGCAAATAGGTAATATCTGGGAAACCCTGCAAAATGTTGACAACATGTATATTACAAACTGTCAACGTTCTGCAGCGTAGATTACACCTGTAAATTATAGAAAAAGCCCGGACAAACCCTTTAAGGTTTATTAGAAATACGGGCATTAGATTCTTAATTCTAATGCAACAGAGCACATCGGTTGTGTGTTGGAACCGGCAAAGTTCCACTTAAAGATGGGAAGAAAAATCTAAATATTTTCCATATTTATATTAGGCAGGACTCTAATTTGTGCAGATCCCTCACTAGTCCCCATGTAAACAAAGCCATAGCATCTATACAAACAGAAAACCAAACTCCAAACGATAGAGTAAGGCTGGGGTCACAGTAGCATTTTTCACATGCGTTTTTGGAGACCTGAGTTTTCAAAAACGCATGTACAAAACGCACCCATAGGCCCCCATGTTAAAAAACGCATGCCCTAATAGCCAAAAAGCATGTGTGACAGTCCCATGCGTTTTTGGAGCTTTTCCAAAAACGCATGCGTTTTTTTAACATGGGCTCCTATGGGAAACGCATGCGTTTTTGAATGGCACTAAAAGTTACAAATGTACCATGCGTTTTTGCATGCGTTTTCCATAGAGGCCCATGTTATAAAAACGCATGCGGTTTCCACAAAAACGCATGCATTTTTCAAAACGCACAAAAAAATACTACAAGCACTATTTTTAGGTGCAGATTCAAAAACGCAGCCAAAAACGCAGGGAGCCATCACACACCTTACAAAACTCATGCTGACATGAAAAAAAGCATGAGTTTTGTTAAATCACTAAAAAAAACGCATGGCAACTGTGACCACAGCCTTAGACTTGTATAATTATTTCCTTCAATAATGAAGTTACAATTTAAAATCTGAATTTTACATTTAAAGGGGTTACTGTTCATTGTACTGATTGTTTTGAATATCTGGAATAATAAATGTGCTAAATATTTAAAAAGGGAATTAATAAATAAATGGGGCAAATATGTTTTACAGAGTACTATTTGTTGGCATTTTATGTGCAACAATAATTGGCGACTTGGTTAAGCTGTGCATCGTTGAGCTTTTTACTTGAAGAGAATTAGATCACTGCTGATTTTAAAGGGGTTTTCCACTTCTGAAAAGTGGACCTCAACTAATCAGATAAAAAAATCAGTAAGTACTTACCTTCTCCGAGTCCAGTGCTAGGCTCTCTGTCTTTACTCCAGTGTCTGCGTGTTGGCTGCAGTGGTGACGTCACAAGTACAATGCACTTCATTGTTACAGCCAATTACTGAGATCATCTTGTGCTGATCCACAGCTGCACAACCATTGAGCTCAGTGATTGGATGCAGCGGTGATGTGCCATGTAGTTGTGACATCACCTCTGCAACCAAAACAGACACATGAGCGGTATAGGGGAGCTAGCACAGGATCGGGGCAGGGTGAGTACTAACTATATCCATTTTGCACTACTATCTCATCATATGGGACCCAGTTTTCTAAAAATGGAAACTCATTTAAAGAAATGCTACAAATATTTCAGAACTGGATAATCCCTTCAAAGGCTAAAAAAAAGTAATACTAAGTAAACAAGGAACTGATATAAATCACTGGAGCCATCAACCCGATTCTAGATTTCGCTTACCCTGTCAAGAGTGGATCAAAGTAGAAAATTTTTCTTATCAGTTTAGAAATATATTATTAAAAACATATTCTGCTAATTTACAAGTTGTATCAAGGATATTATGACTAATCTGTGTTGTGTTGCTCTCGATTATTACTTTTGTCTTTGCCATAGGAATGGATGGATTTAAAATTGCGATGGAATCCTAAAGACTATGGGGGAATTAATTACATCCGAGTACCTTCAGAATCATTGTGGCTTCCTGATATTGTCCTGTTTGAAAAGTAAGAATATACATTAAAAGATAACATGTTTTACTCACGAAAAGACAAACAACTCAATATCCCTGTGCAGCTCCACAGGGGCATGAGAGGTAAGGGCAGGGGTGATACAATACACGACACTTGAGGCTGGAAGCTTACATCGGCGTCCCAGTCACAGGCGCATGACAGTGATATCATGCATCATCCATATCAGGCATGCCAAAGTCAGCTGCCAGCTACAAATTAGGATGCCGTGCGTCCTGAGAGTGGGGCAAGGTAAGAAGAAAGTTATTATCATTTATGTGTTTGTGACCAGCAGCAGAAACTGGATACCAGCTTGGATAACATATGTATCAAGAAGGGACTTGGGATAGGAGACAAATAGTATATACCAGGAAAGGGCCCAGGATAAGGATAAGGGATATATATACACCTTAAAGCGGCCCAGGATACCAGACATATGTACCTGTAAGAGGCCAAGAATGTGAGACATATATACCAGGATGGGCCCAGAATGCGGGACATGTATTACAGAAAGGGACCCAGGATGGGGGACGTATAAATCAGGAAGGCACCCAGGAATGAGGACATATATACCTGAAAGGGGCTCAGGATGGGGGACATTTATGCGTGGAAGGGGCCCAGGATGGGTGGACATTAGTACAGGATGGATGTGGAACATTACTACATAAAGGGGAAAGTACATGTATGTCTTTATATGATTTATAATGCTACAAGGCCTATACATCTGACCACCATGCAGGGGAGGGGAGAGAGGGAATGTCCAGGTACAAATCTTACATCTGGGCCCATCGGACTCTAGTTACACCATTGGAGGAAGGGGCCATGTCTACCTCCAAAGAAGGTGGAAATGTGTATTATAAAGAGCTATTGTCTTTACACATGGTCCTCTTATTTTTGTGTTCGCTCCTGCTACTAAGAATCTATGTTTCTCCCACAGCAGAACTAGTAATCATTATGAAGCTCAGGGATGTACTTATGATATTTGGGGACAGTTAAAGGGAAATCATGTTTTCGATGAAGGTTAAACTCAAAAGTCACCATTATGAGAATACTACTGGAGAGGGCTGTCTTTATGAGAACTATAATATTGCATTACTGCTCTATGTTTCAAGTTCCCTACATGTGACTCTAGTTGCTGTCAATTGTATATACTGTTCTGCTACTCCAAACTAGGAACAGTTTTACTGAAACTTTGTGCTCTGCCTTCCATCACATTGGTGTCATTTGCAGACATTAAAGATGTCCGCCCCACAACGTGGATACGGAGACAAAAGACATGGCACAAAGAGGGAGCAACACCACAGCAGATTAATCAACAATAATCATAAATTTGTGAAAACATAGACCACTTTTATTGATGTGCTTATTTAAAAACAATTAAAAACGTAGGGAGCCCCCCTCTGTGATCACTCTAAGTATATATGTATACAACCTATGAGTATCAACGATAATATAAGTGTTAAACAGCACGGGTGTAGCAAAATCGCATAAGGATCAGGCGTGAATGGTACTCTATATATATTGGTCATAGACAGCTGTATAGACCCTGGTAAGTCATAACAATATTATGATGGGGTCAAAAATGCATAATATCACAAAGTGCCAATTCTATGGGCATCCCTGCATGGGAAAGCACTGTCATCAGTCAAATTAAACAAACCAGTCCGGAGGTCACCGTGATGGTGGAGGATACTCTGTGCTAGGGGATAAGAATAGTCCAGTCATGCGCCTAGGGGTGCCAAAGCCCCACGCGTATCGCTGCCTAGATGCAGCTTCGTCACAGGAATGGCGGTGTTAGCACATACTAGATAGATTAAATACCTGTTTGGATCTCATTATTGGGAGCAGCTGTGTACCGGCAGAGCGGTGTCCGCCGGAACTACATGTGTGGTCATGTGACCATTGTCATGGCCGCGGGTAAACAGTGGCCGATGACGACTTCCGGTATAAACTGGAAGTGACATGTATGGTCACCGTAGCGACGAGATGTCGCTGTGATGAGCTGCCGTAAAGTAACCTCGAGCATGCGCAATGCACATCGCGAGATCCTCGATACACCCAATGGGTGTACCGACGTCATGATAGCCGGATATGACGTAATTAGCCTCATGCGGACTTATCCTGCAATGGAGGAGACCGAGGAATATGCAAAAGGATTATCACGCCCATGAGAGCGTGAATAATTACACTACAGGCCGCGGCAAGAAGCCACAGGGAACACCCTGTGTGACTTCTCAAGAGCCCAGAAGCCGCAAATGATAAGGCAATAAAAGCACTTTTTGAAAGTTTCACTAAACACAATTTTAACAAAAAGAGATAGGTAGAATAGGTTAATTAGGGTGCAGGGACATGTATTGAAAGGCTAGGGGGTGATTTTTAGGGGTCAGGTTCCCTTTAACAGTAGGGAGTAGGGGATAGGAACACTTCCTGACAGTGGCTTGTGTCTGTCCCAACCTGACCTAACAACCCTAAGCAAATCCTTCCTCTTGCTGCCATCACATGCCTAGTTTCTCTCTGTCACTTAAGGCAACCCCGGCGAGTGTGTAGAGTACACTAGATGTCACCTCCAGTGTAATAACACACGAGGATAGGTAGACAGACCAAGGTAAGGCAAAAAGGTTATCACCAAAAGAGTAGAAGCCAGACTCCAAAAGGCTTAAACGGCTCCGCTCCTAGATAACAGGTCCCCAGCAGCAGAAGCGCTCCACACACCAGGACGGTAATGAATAAAAACTCTATAAACCACGTAAGGCCGGCTTCACACCACGGTTTTCTGCTGTCAGGTTCTGTCCGGTGTTATGGAGGATGCACCAGACAGAACCTGACAACACTGGATGAGCACAAAGTGTGGGCAAATATGCCCTCCGATCCTGCTTTTTGCAGGATTTGTTTGTGCTCATGTCTGCTGCTGTCTGCAGTGCTGAAATTTCAGCCGTCTGTGCAGTGGAGCTCTCCATGGTATTGAACATTCAGTGGTGGCTCTGAAATGCTTCTGCTGTTCATGGTGCTGAATGAACATGGCTGTATTTCAGAGGTGGCGCTATTCAGTACAAGACATCCGGGAAACGATCCGATTTTTTGTTGGATCCGGGGCAATCCGGCACTCAAAGACTCCTATGTTATGGGCGCCGGATCGCCCCGGATCCAGGAGAATCCGGTTTTGTTCATTTTTTTTTCACCGGACACAAGAAATGATGCTGATTCCGATTTTGTTTCTAATGCAAAACCGGACAAATTCGGATCAGGGAGAAAACAGAAAACTGGATGGCCAAATAGCACCAATCCGGCATCATAGGGATACATGGGGGCAAAACCTGATCAAGTTTGGTCCGGTTCATACCAGACCTAACAGGTGAAAACCGTGGTGTGAAGCCGGCCTTAGGTGATGCGTCATGTGACTATTTAAAGGGCAGTGGGAGTGGTCAGAAAAACCACATCACCTGACCAGTAACAACAGCAGAGGAAAACAGACCTTAACCTTTGCCGGTCCAAAAGAAATAAACCTGTTTAATATACAACACAAACTCCTGAGTTGAAACTCATGACAGTTGTATGCAGTGTGAGATCCAGCATAAAGCTTAAAGCATAATCGCCGTTTAAATTTATATTTAATAATAATGTAGAGCAATTGATTTTAATAAACTTTCAAATACAGTCGTACCTTGATTTACTGTACAAGTAACTTTATTTGTGAGCATTTTGAAAGACGAGCTTCCATTTTTGAAAAATTGTAACTCGGTTAACGAGCAATGATTTGTATTACAAGCACTGTGCTGGCTGACACTGCGCATACTGTGCATGTGTGATGCTGCTGATTCTAGGTAATTTACTAGGTATTTTACTTATTATATTTACATATATTTGTCGCCTGCCCGCCGCCATTGTCTGCTGCTGTCCTCTGCCACTCTAAGCTCTCTCACCTGCAGTACATGTACGGGAACCCGCCGGCAGCAAAGAAAGCTCAGAGGGCTGCTGTCCACCCACAGCTGCCTGCTCTTCACTTGCACGCACAAACACACACTGACTCTCACACACTCTCATTCCCACCGCTGTGGCGCTGTATTCTGGGCCGCCAAGCGCCGCACTGAGCTCTCTCAGGTGCAGTGCAAGCATGGGAAGCTGGCGGCCAATCAGACGCCAGTAGCTGTTGGCCAATCAAACACCAGCAGCCGCCGGCATCTGATTGGCTGCCGCCTTCCCGAACTTGTACGGCAGCTGAGAGAGCTCAGTGCGGCGCCTGGCAGCCTGGAATACATCGGCGCAGTGGTGGATCGGTGAGAGTGACAGTGTGTGAGAGTGTGTGAGAGAGAGGGAGAGTGTGTGTGAGTGTTTGTCTGTGTGTCTATTGGGGGCTGCAAGGGGATGATAGAGGCTGCATTGGGGTGATGGGAAAATCGGAGCTGCATGGGGATATTGGGGGCTGCACTGGAATGATGGGGGCTGCAAGTGGATATTGGGGGCTGTAAGGGGATGATGGGGGCTGTAAGAGAATGATGATGGCTGCATGGGGATGATAGGGGCTGCAAGGGGATGATGGGGATATTGGGGGGTGCAAGGGGATGATGGGGGCTGCAGGAAATGATGGGGATATTGGGGACTGCATGAAGATATTGGGGGCTGCAAGGGGATGATGGGGATATTAGGGGCTGCATGGAGAAATTTGGGGCTGCATGGGGATGATGGGGGCTGCATGGGGATGATGGGGGCTATAAGGGCATGATTATGTTCTTATGTTTTACTGTACAGTATTTTGTATTAATGTAGTAATTCTACAGTTCTGTATGTGGATGTATATGAATACAGTAGATATTTTTGGGTTGTGGAACGAATCGTATATGCTTCTTATGGGAAAATTTGCTTTGATATACAAGCAATTTGAATTACAAGCACACTCCTGAAACAGACTAAGCTCGTAAATCATGGTTCCACTCTATATTTCATTAGAACATTCTAGCTGAAAAGCCTTAATAAACCTTTCACAAGGTGTCCCCATTACACTGTGTGTGAAGCAGACATACTAGTGCATCTCAACGAATTAGAATATCATCAAAAATCAATGTAATATTGCTATGTTTCAGGGTGTTTCTGGGAGGCCTAAAACATGTTGACTAATAAATCAATATTATGTTCACCCTTTGATATCTCGTGGAATGCGGCAGTGAGGTTTTTAACCCTTCATCCTCCCTACTTTAATTTTCTGAGATAATGACCTTTGGGTTTTCATTGATGGTAAACCATAATCTTCAACATTAACAGAAAAAAACACATTTCAGTTTTTGTATTAAATTACTGATATAAATTAACTTTTTGATGATATTCTAATTCACTGAGATGCACTAGTATGTTTATTATCAGTCAGATCTGGCTTCAGTGAATACAGGGCATGTAACCACACATGGGTAAAGGGAGTGTGGCCTACTCTGTTGACTGCAGCTCACGAGGAAACAACATATCAGATTACAGTACAGTGCTGAGCAATGTCAGAATGTCAGGATCAGTGCAAACTCCTCTGTCCTTGGCACAAGCTCTATCATCTGGCTCCACACTGCTCAGTCACACTCTCTGTTAACCCCTTGTCTGCTGGCTCCCTACACAGCTCACTATCAGCCTGCTCTCAGAAGCTGTGAAAATACACTCACATTGCACTTCTCACTGTCAGCAGCTGCCAAGCCAGCACATCCATAAAATACAGTTTTTAAAAGAGCACAGAAATATGTGAGAAATTAAGTCATTTGACACAAAAAAGCAATAAATTAGCTGCTATGTGATCCATCATTAACACCTTAGTGACGGCCCACTGCATATATACGTCATCAAAACAGGGTCCTTATTCTGTTAGGACGTGAAAATAAGTCACAACAGAATAAGCCCTGGTTTGACGCCCCTGGAGCTAAAATCTCCGGGGTTTCAGCTACCGGGGGTAGCTGAGACCCTAGAGATTAGGAATCGGCTGGTGTTTTACCGGCACCAGTAATGTGATGACCGGTAAGCACCGTTTACCGATCATCACATTACACAAATTAAAGTGCCAGTAAAACTGCTTTCACTTTGAAAACACATGTCGGATCAAAGTGAAAGCATTAACCCCTACCTTCCCCAAGACCCCCAGTTCTGGGGATCACCCCCCCCCCCACCCCCAAAACACCTAAAAATGGTGGCGGCCGGCGGTAAAACCCGGCGCCTCCGCTGCATCTCTATGCGATCTGACAGATCGCATAGAGATGCCGCCATTCCTGGGGGGCCTCCCAATATCATCCCCCTCACCGCTGATCTCTCCCTCCTCTGCTCCCCAGCTCCCCCTGCTGCGCTCCCCCTCCTCCCTGCTGCGCTCCCCCTCCAGTCATCAGCACCCCGCCCTTCCCTAGGTCTTCCCATGCCATCCCCTTGACCCCCCCGCCACCCCCTCCGATCACTAGCCCCCCCTCCGATCACCAGCCCCCCCGTTCTGCTCCGCTCCCCTGGGCCCCCTTCCCTAATCTCTCTCATACTTAACCGTCCTGCAGCGTCGCCGGCCGTCTTCTCTCTGCCTCTGTCCCGGCGCCGCTACTCTGCATGCACCGGAACAGAGGCAGAGTTAACCCCTGAACGACCCCATACGTGACATGGTGTCCACTAACAATTGGAATTGTCAGTGGATACCATGTCGTGTATGGCGAGCCCCTGTGTGCCTAAACATTGGAGCTCCCCCACAAGTGACCCCATTTTGGAAACTAGACATCCCTAGGAACTTATTTAGATGCATAGTGAGCACTTTGAACCCCCAGGTGCTTCACAAACTGATCCGTAAAAATGAAAAAGTACTTTTTTTTCACAAAAAACTTTTTTTCCTTATTACGGACTTATTTGTGAAGCACCTGGGGGTTCAAAGTGCTCACTATGCATCGAGATATGTTCCTTGGGGGATCTAGTTTCCAAAATGGGGTCACTTGTGGGGGAACTCCAATGTTTAGGCACACAGGGGCTCTCCATATGCGACATGGTGTCTACTAACAATTTGAATGGAAAATTAGCTCCAATAGTTAGCGGACACCATGTCGCGTATGGAGAGCCCCTGTGTGCCTGAACATTGGAGCTCCCCCACAAGTGACCCCATTTTGGAAACTAGACACCCCAAGGAATTTATTTAGATGCATAGTGAGCACTTTGAACCCTCAGGTACTTCACAAATTGATCCATAAAAATGAAAAAGTACTTTCTTTTCCACAAAAATTTTCTTTTTTCATTTTTCTGGATTCATTTGTGAAGCACCTGGGTGTTCAAAGTGCTCACCACCAATCTAGATAAGTTCCTTGGGGGGTCTAGTTTCCAAAATGGGGTCACTTGTGGGGGAGCTTCAATGTTTAGGCACACAGGAGCTCTCCATACGTGACATGGTGTCCGCTAACAATTTGAGCTAATTTTCCATTCAAATTGCTAGTGGACACCATGTCGCGTATGGAGAGCTCCTGTGTGCCTAAACATTAGAGCTCCCCCACAAGTGACCCCATTTTGGAAACTAGACCCCCCAAGGAACTTATCTAGATGCATAGTGAGCACTTTGAACCCTCAGGTCCTTTACAAACTGATCCGTAAAAATGAAAAAGTACTTTTTTTTTCACAAAAATTTTCTTTTGTCCTCAATTTATTCATTTTCACATGGGCAACAGGATAAAACGCATCCTAAAATTTGTTGGCCAATTTCTCCTGAGTACACTGATACCTCATATGTAGTCATAAACCACTGTTTGGGCACACCGCAGGGCTCGAAAGAGAAGGAGCGCCATTTGACTTTTTGAATGGTAAATTAGCTCCAAAAGTCAAATTACGCTCCTTCCCTTCTGAGCCCTGCCGTGCGCCCAAACAGTGGTTTATGACCACAAATGAGGTATCGGTGTACTCAGGAGAAATTGCCCAACACATTTTAGGATGCATTTTATCCTGTTGCCCATGTGAAAATGAAAAAATTGAGGCTAAAAGAACATTTTTGTTGGAAAAATTAAAATGTCCATTTTTTGTTTCCACTTTGCTTTAGTTGCTGTGAAGCACCTGAAGGGTTAATCATTTTCTTGAATGTAGTTTTGAGTAGCTTGAGGGGTGCAGTTTTCAGAATGGTGTCAATTTTGGGTGTTTTCTGTCATGTACACCCCTCAAACAGACTTCAAATGTGATGTGGTCACTAAAAAAATGGTTTTGTAAATTTTGCTGGAAAAATGAAAAATTGCTCATGAACTTTGACCCCTTATAACTTCCAAAAAATTTTTTTCCCAAAATTGTGCTGATGTAAAGTAGACATGTGGGAAATGTTATTTATTAACTATTTTGTGTCACATAACGCTCCGGTTCAACAGAATAAAAATGACAAATTTGAAAATTGTCAAATTTTCAAAATTTTTGCCAATTTTTTTATATTTTCACAAATAAACACAAAAATTATCGACCTAAATTTACTACTAACATGAAGCCCAATATGTCACGAAAAAACAATCTCAGAATCGCTAGGATCCGTTGAAGTGTTCCAGAGATATAACCTCATAAAGGGACACTGGTCAGAATTACAAAAAACAGTCTGGTCATTAAGGTGGAAATTGGCTCCGTCACTAAGGGGTTAATAACCAGTGCAGTATTGGTTTTGTTTGTTTATTTTTTTCAATGAAATTACATTAACACTTTAAACCTTCTCTGTATTCCATATAAACAGGCTGTTCCTTCTGTAGTCTACAGTTTATTGGTCAACAGTGAGTGAATGATGGTAAAACTGGGAAAATACAAATCAATAGTAGTGATAATATACAGTCAGATGGAGGCTTACATGAAACATGTATTCCTAACAGACATAATAAACGATTAGGTAACCGATTGCTATATAACCTAGCAACAGACTTTACAGTATAAACTACACGGACAGGAGTAAACCTCTCACCAGATATACTTTGGCAAGGATGGCGGGTTTCCAAGAGCACACAGGAGCAAGATAAACACGTGCCCTGCATGAAATTCTATCTTATTCTGTCTTAAAATGTCTGCTCCTTACCCAGAGATGCCAAGGATCTGACCCACAGTGCACTGGGTTGTTAAAGGAGAAGATACTGAAATATGCAGGTCATACTACCATATGGTGCTAAACACATTAAACATCACAAGATAACATATTACGTTACACAAATGATAGCATGTGGGTAATTTAGCATCTACTAGATCTAAATGGGCAGAAAACGTTTGTGCAAGTGTTAGCATTGGTAGATATCTACAGCAGGAAGCCCCAGTGCATGAGCAATGTTTGAATCCCTTTCTCTAATGCACCCCTTATCTTCTATGTATAAAATTCAATCATTAAGGGTCTGTTTACATTAAAAAACATTTTATTCCATTGAAAAAATACCTAGTTCTGACGGACACCCTAGCAAAATTGTGAGCCGTGAAATTCATGAAATTTGCATTGCTATGTAAAAACAACTTGCTATTCCTATGATAAGTCTTTTGAGCTTAGGTTTCTAAATCTGCCAAGTGGTTAAAATAGATGATCGGACTATTCTTGAGGCGACTTCAAAGCAGCACACTATTTTATACATAGAAGTAAAAAAAAATACAGCACTGCCACCAGAAAGATAACCGGTGAACCGTGAGAAAGGTCGCTTCAGGTAAAACACCGCTGGCATTTTCCTAGCGTGTCATCTGCTTGAAAAACTTGACGAGTTTGCCCTATTTTAAAAGATGTTGTGTGCACCCTAACAGAAGTCAGGACGTTTCTTTAAAGGTCACAATGGTCGTGCTTTGACATATCAAGATGTAAGGGGTCAAGCACAGAATGCCCGATTCTGTATATATTTAAAGCTCTTCTTGGTTAAAGCAAGACAAGCTGCCAGCACAGTGAGATATTGTCTGATTACAGCTCTTATTATACTCTATGGAGCAGGGAGGAAGCTTGAGTGAGGAGCACTCAGGTTAGGGAGACACATGCGAATACTGGCTGACACAGGCAGTCTATGTTGCTGCTACTGCTTCTGCCTTATATGCTACAGATAAATAACATAAAGGAATCAATCTCTTACTGTACTGTGTATAGAAAACTTTATTGATGCAAGTTTCTGCCCACCAGCTCTGAGAGAACTGAATTAGAGATAAAGCCTGCACCAGGGAAAACTTGTGAAAATTGCACAAGTACAAGCCAGAAGTGTTGTTATTTCTCATGTACATACTGTACATATGACAGCTTATTCTGAAAAGAAGCCTGGAATGACACATATGTTTTAAAAGGTTTGTCTTCAGTTAAAAAATGGGTAAAATTGCAAAACTTGAAACTTTGCAATACCCCCTTATTAAAAATTCTCTTCCTTCTCAAGAATGGAGGGATTTTTAATTTTCTAGTTTACAGCTCATTCGCTATGTTACTGTCCATACTACAGTTTCACAGTAGCTGCTTACCTAAGTGAGCAACGGTGAAATTGGACAGATTGCGGGATCCGGACAGCATCAGTGCCCCTATGCTTCTCCCATGCTGCAGAGGAAAAGCTATCTTTTCTAGCATCTTGGAAAGTGCTCAGTTCAGACCAGTAGTATGACTATGCCACTGATCTGAGCTGTCAATCTTCATGAGTAAACCGCCCCCAGCAAGGCATGAAGTGTAGAGGCAGGGAGTGCTGAGCTCCTGAAGCTACACCTTGACACATCCTCTTTCATTTTAGAATCTTATTTCCACTTGATTGTATATTACAATGATATATTTGTGCTTTAACATTTTGTTGTCCTCCACTTTAAAGCATAAGTGGTCATTTACTGTCTTGACTCTTATTTTTTCAGTGCAGATGGACGTTTTGAGGGATCTCTGATGACAAAAGCAATAATAAAATATGATGGGACAGTAACTTGGACTCCACCAGCAAGCTATAAAAGCTCCTGCACCATGGACGTCACTTTTTTCCCATTTGATCGCCAGAATGCTCAATGAAATTTGGATCGTGGACCTATGATGGGAACATGGTCGATCTTATTCTTATAGATACAAATGTAGACAGAAAGGACTTTTTTGATAATGGAGAGTGGGATATTTTAAATGCCACCGGTCTGAAAGGGATGAGGAAAGATGGCCTCTACTCATACCCATTCATCACTTATTCTTTTGTACTGAGGCGGTTGCCACTATTTTACACATTATTCCTTATTGTTCCTTGTTTGGGACTTTCTTTCCTAACTGTCCTTGTCTTCTACCTTCCTTCCGATGAAGGAGAAAAGTTGTCTCTTTCCACATCTGTCTTGGTGTCACTTACGGTTTTTCTTCTTGTTATTGAAGAAATAATTCCTTCCTCCTCTAAGGTCATTCCTCTGATAGGAGAATATCTCTTATTTATTATGATCTTTGTAACATTGTCCATAATTGTAACTGTGTTCGTTATCAATGTCCACCACCGGTCCTCAGCAACGTACCATCCAATGGCGCCATGGGTAAAAGGGCTTTTTTTGCAGAAGCTTCCTAGACTGTTATGTATGAAGGGCCATGTTGACCGAGTCTCCTTTTTGGATTCAGAAAGTTCTGCCCCAGTGGCCAAAGCTAAAATATCCGGTAAAAGGAAACACATCCAAGCAAATGATGGAGAAAAGATTCTAATTGCTTTCCTGGAAAAGGCTTCCGATTCGATTAAATATATTTCAACTCATGTCAAAAAGGAACATTTTATTAGACAGGTAAGTGGAAAGGACAATGGACTTTAATTCATGTAAGAAAAAAACATTCTCAGAATGACTTGGACTTTAAATAGGTTTTCTTAATTTATTTATACTTGAAGCTTAATCATTGTAATAATAATTAAGACGTCTACTTGCTGTCACTTAACGGAAATGTACTGACATACATCAAATGGAAATCCACTGTAAAGTTTGTGTTCACTGATAGCAAGCGGTGCTCTTTAATATTCTAGGTAATTGAAACACAAAGTATATAACAAAGTTGTATAACTTTTCATAGTACTAAGTAAGCTTTTTTTTTTACAATAAATTAATAGTATCGGGTCATATATTATATGGGATTTTATGGGATTATATTGAAATGTTCATAGGAGGATCCTAAGGTTTGTTTCCTCAATATACAAGACTTAAGGTACCGTTACATGATGCAATATCGATTCGATATCGCCTGCATTTTCACGGGAGCGCGCACGTTTTTGGCACTTTTCCAAGATTGCCTTGGAGATGTCACACGGGGAGATATCGTAGGCAACGCAAGTAGGATGGTAAAAGCAACTTTCGTTCGCTGGGTATGAGCAATCCAGCGAGTGATATTTTTCAATGTAATAAATAGGGGAAATTGCTTGCAATATCACAATTGCGGTGTCACACTGAGCGATCCTACCACATCGCTTATGTAATATCGCCTGATTTAATTGTCTGCACATAAAGCAGGCGATGTCGCTCCAGCAATAAATTGCAGTCACATTGCCCTGTTACACCACACGACGCACTCACGATATTAGTTGCAATTGACCACACCATGTGACTTTGAGGCGATATTGCAATCAATATTGGGTCGTGTAACGGTACCTTTAGGGAACATTGCATTACAACATCACCAATTATATATTTGAATCTAATTGTATGATTACATGCAGATTGTAGTCCGCAAGGCATTTCTTCCAGCACATGATGTATCAGCAGTCAGTATTTTTGTATTTAAATAAATGAAGACAGTTGTCAAGCAAAATGGAATATTACAGAAAGTATATACAGTATATATATTAAAAACGAAAGTTTGCTTTCTGGTAACAAAGTCTAGATATTCCAAATCCAAGAACTAAATTTTCGGTTTAACATCGCCCCCTTCTGGTAGAATAAGTCAAAAAGCTTTACTATTCTATTACTGACAGGCATCTGTACAAAACTATAAGCATATAATATAAAGAATAACATAAATACGATCGATGAAAGGCTCAATCCATTTTTGCATTTGTTCATTCTTGTTTAGTTTATGGTGTTTTATGTTTGTTTTTTTTATCTGCGTCTTATTCTTCGAGTTTGTGTTTCTTTGTTTAGTTTTTTAGGTTGTTGTTTTAGCTGCACCTTATTCTTCTTTAGTTTGTGTATTTGTGTTTAGGTTTTGACGCTGTTTTTTTATCTGCACCTTATTCATCTTTAGTTTGTGCCTTTTTGTTAGTTTTTTATGTTGTTTTTTTAATCTGCACCTTATTCATCTTTAGTTTGTGTGTTTGTGTTTAGTTTTTGATGTTGTTTTTTTATCTGCATCTTATTCATCTTTAGTTTGTGTCTTTTTGTTTAGTTTTTTATGTTGTTTTTTTATCTGCACCTTATTCGTCTTTAGTTTGTGTGTTTGTGTTTAGTTTTTGATGTTGTTTTTTTATCTGCATCTTATTCATCTTTAGTTTGTGTCTTTTTGTTTAGTTTTTTATGTTGTTTTTTTATCTGCACCTTATTCGTCTTTAGTTTGTGTGTTTGTGTTTAGGTTTTGACGCTGTTTTTTTATCTGCATCTTATTCATCTTTAGTTTGTGTCTTTTTGTTTAGTTTTTTATGTTGTTTTTTTATCTGCACCTTATTCGTCTTTAGTTTGTGTGTTTGTGTTTAGGTTTTGACGCTGTTTTTTTATCTGCATCTTATTCATCTTTAGTTTGTGTCTTTTTGTTTAGTTTTTTATGTTGTTTTTTTATCTGCACCTTATTCATCTTTTGTTTGTGCCTTTTTGTTAGTTTTTTTATGTTGTTTTTTTAATCTGCACCTTATTCATCTTTAGTTTGTGTGTTTGTGCTTAGTTTTTGATGTTGTTTTTTTATCTGCATCTTATTCATCTTTAGTTTGTGTCTTTTTGTTTAGTTTTTGTTGTTTCTTTTATTTCCGCCTTATTCTTCTTTGAGTTTGTGGCTTTTTGTTTAGTTTTTGATGTTGTTTTTTCATATGCACCTTATTTATCTTTTAGTTTGTGCCGCTGCATTTTTTATGTTCATCATTGTCAGAGGGGGCGTGGTGTGTGTCCCGGTTTTTCTTGTGATTTTAAAAAGATGCAAAATTTTGGCACAAATATAATCCAGTCTCATTTTGAAGATCTTGGAAAAAAAAAATGTCAATGCAAATAGAAAAAAAAGAAAAGATAAATACGACCTAAAATGTGCAAAAATGGCATTCTATCACGAACTTATGATTGGTGAGGGAATGACCTCATTCATTATTGAATTTGCCCCTTGTCTAGTATTTGAAGTTTTTGACCGTTTTTGATTTGCACCAAGTTCTCGTTTTAATTTGCACCTTTTTTCAAGTTTATTGTATGAACAATAATGATTATATGTGCAAATCAAAAAGCACAGTTGTGAAGAATTTGGTGCAACAAGACGCACCAAGGAATACCATAAGACAGATCAAAAAATGACTTAGAACAAGGAATGCAAGTGATGAATCGCCACAGAGTCTTTCCCACACAATGACATCCCTGCCACCTTCTGTACAGGGAAACTTCAGCACTGGTTTATTGAAGTGTATAGTACCAGCTACCATAAGCTGCATGTGGCTGAGTGCATTGCAGTTTAGGGAAAAAGAATGAAGGGTTTAGTGGTGCCTAATTAGCCTATGGTTCCTTTATTGTCAAGATCATTAAAGGGACAGTGTCAGGTCATTTTTCAGTATGATACTAATATTACTCTTGAATAGTGCCTGGGCAGACCTTTTAAAAACAAATAAAAACATTATTGTACCCTTTATATTTTCCATGTTATCAGCATAGTCAGACCCTTCAGAGAGGTGCTGCATTAGTCCTCTCCATTCTAAGCAAAGGCTGGGGTTAGCATATCTAAGGTAAATCACAGATTCAATACAGATAATGCACACGGGGTGCAACTACAACAGGTGCAAGGGTTGCAATTGACTAGCCCAGGGTATGGGGACTCGGGTATCTGGGCCCTCTGCTGCATCAGGGATGTCACTGGTGGCTTGCCCAGACCCGTGGCCATGGTGGTCAACTAAAAAGGGGTAGTTGGAATGGGAATAAATGTTTATAAGTTTATCGTGACGCCACCCGCAGATTCTGGTGATGTAGCACCAGCGCCGCTTCAGACCTCCGGAAGGCAATGGTACAGCAGCCGAGATGGTACAGCTCTCCGCAGGCAGAGCTGGCCCTACAGGGCAGGACATCACTCGTAGTGATGGAAGTGCTGATGATGGAGATAAGCAATTTGCAGTGCAGTGAGAAATAATTATGCGGAGACTCTGTCACTCTACCCAGTCACTTTACTGGAACAATGCAGCTGGTGGTACAGTTCACAGAAGACAACCGCTGTTAAGTAAGGGTAGTCGACCAGGTAGACACAGTGGGCTGCAGGGTCTCTTGGAGTCTCCCGTGGTATGCCTTCCTTGTCCCTAACTTGTGTCCTGCTGCCACTGCCTGTCCGGGAACAGCCTGGTTAGTACCAGACCCTATTGAGGTGCTTCCTGAGTATCCCAGCTTCCCGCTCTCCTCTCTCCTGCAGTGGATCTCAACCCTGGTGGGTTATCCTGGTGTATTGATTTCCTTTCTGACAGGGTGTCGGAGCTGTTAAATGGACCCGTGACCTCCAGTGTTACAGCCCAGGGGCTGAACTCCCTGTGCCGCGTCTTCGGAACTGGCACTTCGGTGTATGGACCAGGGTTCCCTCCCAGAGTATGGTCGCTCCGATTCGGGGGGGTCCCCTCTTTCAGTCTGGGCTGTCTGTTTTCTCTCTCTCTGCAGGCCCACTCTCTCGGAGTCTCCTTCACTCTCTCAGAGCTCTCGTACTCCTTCATCCCTCGAGGCAAACTTAGAATCCCTCGATTTTCTACCTCCCTCCTCCCCCCGCCCTTAGGGTATGGGCCCTTACCATCTGCCTAGGTGGGTGTGTGGGAGTGCTGGGATGGGATCCTCCTAGAAACCCTACATTCCACTGTGACAGGGGTAACCGCACACTCATTTATGGGTGCAGTACCCCAACTGTGACGCCTGACCAGTGGGGCGCCACACAATCGCACCCAGGCCCTGGAACCCAGGAGACCCCAAAAGTCCATTTGGCCTATAGAAAAAGACAAATACTATTAAAGATTTGCAATAATTGGAGCTTTAACATTGGGGTTCATGAGGTTCATGTAATGCCACTGAATGCATATCAAGTTTAGCTTCCCTGTTATTCCAGTTATACTTATTGTTATGCTAAGGGCAAATGCAATCCATTTTAGAAGAAGTTCTAATTAAAGGCTATGTACACATTACAACCATTTTATTTTTCTCCAATTGCATAATAAAGACACAAATGGTGTTCATTAAAAAAAAGAAATTCTACACATTTACGTTCACAGGCTTACAGCTGCTATACAGACCTGTTGCTATGTGTCACCATGGTAACAGACCACCAACAAGACAGTGTAGTTTTCAATCACTCTTCCTTTTATTAGTCCCCTGCTTATTTCTTAATGTGGTACATTGGCAGAAAGTAGGAGCATGATGGCAGGATCACACTACACAATGTTTGTCATCTGTCACCATGGAAATATATGGGTGATGTTGACACAGAGATGAAAGAAATGTATAATGAAGACCTTTTTTGGAATGATAAAAATAACTGAGGATGTACATGGCCATCAAACCTTACGAATGATTAGAGATCTCATCATTAACTTACATTTCCTTTATTTTAGGTTGTACAAGACTGGAAATTTGTGGCTCAGGTCCTTGATCGAATCTTTCTCTGGCTGTTCCTCACTGTGTCCATCACAGGCTCTGTTTTAATTTTCACCCCTGCACTACAGATGTGGCTGAATAGCTACAACGTCTAGTCCTATCAAACCATATATATACTTCAGGCTACTCCAGGTGGATCACTGCTGACAACTGTAGCCGCCATGTCAGCTTCACTTTGTAGCAATCAATACCTAATGTTGTATTCAGCCAGTTATGTTTTCTTCAGATACCCACTGTCAAATAAATTTATGTCTCCGTGCAACGAGATACCGTCAGGTTCTCCTAAACTCTGTAACATTTATCTGTTCATTTTATTGTTGTTTTCACGTGTTTTGTATTTGGGCCATATTTATTGTATCTTATAAGGAAAATAAGATACATATGTGTATAGATAGAAAGACATAGAAAACATACACTTCTCAACGTGGAAATTACACCACCATGAAGGATGAGCTGTAAAGGTACCTTTACACGCGGCAACTTTTCTAGGAATTTCACTGGTAACTTACTGGTTGCAGTGAAATCATGGACACTTTGTTACATTTTGTTGCTGTGTACAAATGGAACAATGTGTCCATGATTTCACTGCAACCAGTAAGTTGCCAGTGAAATTCCTAGAAAAGTTGCCGCGTGTAAAGGTACCTAAAGGTTACATACATCAAGGTAGTAGCAGGTGAGATCTACAGATGATCAAAAATTCAAGCTCCTAGCTCCAATCTGCAGCGTGCGGGAAGGACATAAAATATTGATTGAGAGCTCATTTTTTTAACATGAAACCTCAAGTTGGAGATGTTGTTTTTTTTCATAGATTTGGCTATCTTGGGAGGATATCTGTTTGTGCAGGTAACTATAACTGCACAGAATTATTAGGCATCTTAATGAAAACCAAATATATTCCCACCTCACTTGATTATTTTCACCAGGTAAACCAATATAACTGCACAAAATGTAGAAATAAACATTTCTGACATGCAACAACAAAACCCCAAAATATTAGTGACCAATATAGCCACCTTTCTTTATGATGACACTCAACAGCCTTCCATCCATAGATTCTGTCAGTTGCTTGATCTGTTTATGATCAACATTGTGTGCAGCAGCCACCACAGCTTCCCAGACACTGTTCCGAGAGGTGTACTGTTTTCCCTCCCTGTAGATCTTACATTTTAGGAGGGACAACAGGTTCTCTATGGGGTTCATATCAGGTGAACAAGGGGGCCATGTCATTTTTTTTTCTTCTTTTAGACCTTTACTGGCCAGCCACGCTGTGGAGTAGTTGGATGCATGTGATGGAGCATTGTCCTGCATGAAAATCATGTTTTTCTTGAACAATACCGACTTCTTCCTGTTCCACTACTTGAAGAAGTTGTCTTCCAGAAACTGGCAGTAGGTCTGGGAGTTGAGCTTCACTCCATCTTCAACCCGAAACGGTCCCACAAGTTCATCTTTGATGATACCAGCCCATACCAGTACCCACCTCCACCTTGCTGGTGTCTGAGTCGGAGTGTAGCTCTCTGCCCTTTACTGATCCAGCCTCTGTCCCATCCATCTGGCCCTTCAAGAGTCACTCTCATTTCATCAGTCCATAAAACGTTTGAAAAATCAGTCTTAAGATATTTCTTGGCCCAGTCTTGACGTTTTATCTTATGTTTCTTGTTAAAAGGTGGTAGTTTTTCAGCCTTCCTTACCTTGGCCATGTCCCTGAGTATAGCATACCTTGTGCTTTTTGATACTCCAGTAACGTTGCAGCTCTGAAATATGGCAAAACTTGTGGAAAATGGCATCTTGGCAGCTTCATGCTTCATTTTTCTCAATTCATGGGCAGTTATTTTGCGCCTTTTTTGCCCAACACGCTTCTTGCGACCCTGTTGGCTATTTGCCATGAAACGCTTGATTGTTCGGTGATCACACTTCAAAAGTTTGGCAATTTCAAGATTGCTGCATCCCTCTGCAAGACATCTCACAATTTTGGACTTTTCTGAGCCCGTCAAATATCTCTTCTGACCCATTATGCCTAAGGAAGGGCATTTGCCTAATAATTAAGCACACCTTATATAGTTTGTTGATGTCATTACACCACACCCCTCCTCATTACAGAGATGCACATCACCTGATTTACTTAATTGGTAGTTGGCTCTCAAGCCTATACAGCTTGGAGTAGGACAACATGTATAAAAAGTATCATGTGATCAAAATACTCATTTGCCTAATAATTCTGCACACTTTGTATAACATTTTGGGGAATGACTATGTAATGCCTCCTGTTTGTCCACATTTCAGTTATTACAACTTGCTGTAATCTGAGGAAGAGGTACACAAAGGAGAACCCCCACACGGATGGATCATCAGATTAGTAGAATGGCGTGTTATGGTCTACTCAGTTTTGCAAGTGAAATTGGACATCACATACCAAGTCTAAGGCATCAAACTGCATCAAATCATCAGAAAGCATTTGCATGATATTGAGCTGCGAGCTTGACATCAAGCTACAGGTGTTGTAATGACTTCATGCCACCAGTCTCAAAGTCTATCATCGTGCAGATGGTAATATAGGCTGGAATTGAGGTCTATCTTCTCCAGCAATGAGTCCCTCTATTGTCTTGGATGCAATGATAGCTGGAGAGTCCGGATGTGGGCAAGGCCATGAAGAGCCTTCACAAAAGAAGGTTACCGTGGTCCTACTCCTGGGATTATGGCGAGGGGTGGCATAGCGTACAGTAGTCAGATGACACTAATTTTCTTTTCAGTTACAATAACATATTGACAAAACAGTGATTTGGTCATGGAACTAGTGGTATGAACATTTCTCCAAAGTATGCCAGGAGCCTTTTTTAAGATGACGCCAGGCCATGCCATGCCATAGCTCAAGCTACTGTAAGCAGTCTCTCAAGCCTAAATGAGTTATCATGGCCTACAGCTACATCGGACAAGTCTCGTATCAAGCACATACAGGATGTCATTGGAAGCTGCCAGCAGCAAATCTTGATGATTTCTGTGCCCAACTGCATTCAGCATGGCAGACTATTCCACAGACAGCCATTAATAACTCCATTGATAAGCAGCCAAGGCATGTAAGTGTGTGTATTTCTGCAGGTTAATTTGAGTTGTTTTAAAAATCTTATTTCCATTTTTTCCTAATTTGCATATTATTTTTTATTATTTTTAGCAATCAAATGATTTTCATAATGCCATGACTTTTACTTCTTAATATTACAATTCCAAGATAGAAGAGACGATAAAAGTGGGAGATTATGAGAGCAGATAAGAAGCATGCATAAACGATTGGGATCTTCAATGTAGTCTTAAGATCAAACCAATTTTATTGAGTACAAAAAAACATGGAAATACAAGACAACACAATTTAAAACAATTAAAAAACACACCGTGCTTCATCAAAGAAGGACAGAGACAATAATATGTCCTTCAAACCACTGCTGGTAAAATGAATGGGTTTGGATACATACAGAACATGATCATATCACAGCTCATTTTCAAAGTAACATATGTCCCATGTCACCAATATAAGGGAATTTATCTAAGATGGTAAAGGCTATCACAATTATACCCCTTCACAAATTATTCCTTTTCCAACCTTCAACAAATATAGAAAGACTAGATGGTGGCCCGATTCTAATGCATCGGATATTCTAGAATATGTATGTACCATAGTTTATTTATGAAGATGTAAGAATAATGCAATGCGAAGCTGGGTATAAATCCCGCGCGAATATCGCTGATTGGTCACGGCTGCAGCAGTGTTGGTGTGCAGCGGTGTTGGTGTGCAGCAGTGTCGGTGTGCAGCCGTGTAGGTGTACAGCGGTGTCGGTGGGCAGCCGTGTCGGTGGGCAGCGGTGTCAGTGTACAGCAGTGTCGGTGTACAACAGTGTTGGTGGGCAGTGCTGTCATTGGGCAGCAGTGTCGGTGGGCAGTGCTGTCATTGGGCAGCAGTGTCGGTGGGCAACGGTGCCGGTGTGCAGCAGTGTTGGTGTGTAGCAGTGTCTGTGTGCAGCGATGTCAGTGTACAGCACTGTCTGTGTTTAGCGGTGTTGGTGTACATCGGTGTCGGTGTGCAGCTGTGTCGGTGTGCAGCGCTGTGGGAGTTCAGTGGTGTCAGTGTGCAGCAGTGTCAGTGTGCATCAGTGTCGGTGTACAGCAGTGTTGGTGTTCAGTGGTAATGTGGGTTCTGTGTGGGGTGAGAGGGGTGAGCAGGGGTAGTTGGGGGTGAATAGAAGGATGGAGGAGGCTCCACTCACCCCGACATTGTTTCTCTTCAGCCCCGTTCACACATTGCATATTTTTGTGCACTTTTTTACGCACGCTTTTTCAAAAATATGCAATGTGTTTTGTGTCTGCCAGCAAAGTGAATGGGAAATTCACTTTGCCGTGCAGACACTGCTTAATTTTACGCAGCGCTTTTATGGGAGAAAATGCTGCTGCGTAAAGAATTGACATGTCAATTCTTTACGCAGCAACTCATGCGTTTTCTCCCATAGGGGCCGGCGCTGCTGGATCTGATGTCATAGAGGGTGAGGAAGAATCCTGTTTCCTCCTCCCCTCTGTGACATGTGTGACCGCCCCCATTTGATTTCACAGTGTATTAATATACACTGCAAAATCAAAATGAAACAAAGTCAAATATATGAAAAACTAGATGGCGGCCCGATTCTAAAGAATCGGGTAGTCTAGAATCCATATATAGTTTATTTACTAATAGTTAGGGGAGTGAGGTGAAATGAATTGTGTGTATCTAGGTGGCTCAGTGGGTAGCAGAGTATACGGTGGCTCAGTGGTTAGCACTGCGCGGAGGCTCAGTGGTTAGCACTGCGCGGTGGCTGTGGTTAGCACTGTGCGGTGGCTCAGTGGTTAACACTGCGTGGTGGCTCAGTGGTTAGCACTGCGCAGTGGCTCAGTGGTTAGCACTGTGCGGTGGCTTAGTGGTTAGCACTGCGCGGTGGCTCAGTAGTTAGCAGTGAGTGCGGTGGCTCAGTGGTTAGCTGTCACGCTGGGAGCGGGAGAGACACCCAGCGTAGGACAACGACGGGGGGGGATAAGGAGTCCCTAAAGCTATGGGCACAAGAGGGAGAGGGTGACCCCTAGTCTTCCTGGGGCTGACCCTGTCTGCCCTGACGTCCCTATACAGTTTCCTCAACTGTCGCCGACCACGAACCTCGTCCCTCTCTGATCCTAGCACTACCTTATCTAAGGATCAGATGGGGAGGTTCACTAGACCCCTCCACTAACAACTAAAGACAACACAAGGAAAACAGACAATGGGGAAAGAAAACACTTATCTTGCAGCAGAGCACAGCAACCTCCACAATCTCAGCTTCTGCTTGGAGCAAGGATAATGAGTCCACAAGGAAATATCACCTGCACCGAGGGAGGGCAATGAAACTCCTTATAAAGGAGGGAAGAACCTGCTGGGTCCTAGAGACCCAGAATACTGGTGTAGAAACCAGACCGAGCACAAGACCTTCCCAGCCGTCCTCCCATGATAGGGAGATCTTATCATACCTTCTCTTTATCTACACAGAAGGTAAATGCCCTTGAAAGACGGACCGTCCTCAAACCTTATGGCTGATTGGCCAAACGCTGGGACCGTCTGCGCGTGGCCTCTACCCTGTCATCCGTGCCACCCGTGACAGTACCCCCCCGTCCACGAGTGGCCCCCGGACACTCAGGACCAGGCTTATCCGGATGGGAACGGTGAAAAGCGCGGACCAGCCTAGCGGCGGAGACTTCCGACGCCGGCACCCACATCCGTTCCTCCGGACCGTATCCCCTCCAGTGCACCAAATACTGAAGAGAACGGCGCACCCTGCGAGAATCAACCACCTTTGAGATCTCAAATTCCAAATTCCCCGCTACGCAGATGGGCTCCGGGGGCAAAGGAGACGGGTTAGACGACGGCACATACGGTTTGAGGAGCGACCTATGAAATACATTGTGGATCTTAAGAGCGGGAGGCAACGCAAGACGAAACGCCACGGGATTGATAACGGCGGTTATCTGATAAGGGCCAATAAACCTGGGCCCCAACTTCCAAGAGGGCACCTTCAACTTCACATTCTTGGTAGACAACCACACGTAGTCATTCACACACAGGTCCGGACCTGGCGCACGCTTCCTGTCAGCCATACGTTTGTACCTGTCGCCTAAGAGCTTCAAGCTACTCTGTACCCTCCGCCAAACCGAGGAGAGGGATGAGGTAAATCGGTCCTCCTCAGGAACTCCGGAAGGACTAGTACCACTAAAAGTACCAAACTGAGGATGAAACCCATATGCACCGAAGAACGGTGACTTGCCAGTGGACTCCTGAAGACGATTATTAAGGGCAAACTCGGCCAAGGGCAAATAACTCGCCCAAGTCTCCTGATTGTCAGAGACAAAACACCTCAGATAAGTCTCCAAATTCTGATTCATACGTTCGGTCTGCCCATTAGACTGAGGATGAAAAGCAGAAGAGAAGGACAAGGCAATTCCTAAACGTGCACAAAAAGCCTTCCAAAACTTGGAGACAAACTGAGTACCACGATCAGAAACCACCTCGGAGGGAACTCCATGAAGCTTCACGATCTCACTTACAAACACCTGTGCCAGTGTCCGAGCATTAGGAAGCGCGGGCAGTGCCACAAAGCGAACCATCTTACTGAACCTATCAACCACTACCAGCACTACCGTCTTGCCTGCAGACGCCGGAAGATCGGTGATAAAATCCATTGACACATGTGTCCATGGCCTCTCAGGAATAGACAATGGCAAGAGAGAACCAGCCGGACGGGTATGCGGAACCTTAGCCCGTGCACACACACTACAGGCAGATACGAATTCCGCTACGTCCTTCCTCAACCCCGGCCACCAAAAGCGACGAGATAAAAGATCGAAGGTGGCCCTACTGCCGGGATGCCCTGCCAATACGGAGTCGTGATGCTCTGACAGCACTCTGAGACGCAAAGATGATGGCACAAACAGTCTCCCAGAAGGACAGGAGGCAGGGGCGCCCCCCTGGACCTTCAACACCTCCCCCTCCAGATCAGGGCAAAGAGCAGAAACAACCACCCCCTCCTGTAAGATGGGAACGGGACTTTCATGAGCACTACCACCCGGGAAACTACGCGACAATGCATCAGCCTTCACGTTCTCAACCCCTGGACGGTAAGTGACGGTAAAATTAAATCTCGTGAAAAACAAGGACCACCGGGCCTGCCGGGGATTGAGACGCTTGGCGGACTCAAGGTAAGACAGGTTCTTGTGGTCGGTAATAACCGTGATGGGATGGACAGCCCCTTCCAACCAGTGACGCCATTCCTCAAAAGCCAATTTAATAGCCAACAGCTCCCTATTACCGACATCATAATTCCTCTCGGCCGACGACAACTTCTTGGAGAAGAACGCGCAGGGCACCCATTTCCCAGGCGAAGGGCCTTGCGACAATACAGCCCCCACCCCACCTCAGACGCATCCACCTCCACAACGAAGGGCTGAGAAAGATCGGGCTGACGGAGAATAGGTGCGGAAACAAAACAACGCTTTAGGGAGGAGAAAGCATGGCGAGCAGACTCCGACCACTCGGAAAAATCGGTCCCCTTCCTAGTCATGTCCGTAAGAGGCGTCACCAGCACCGAATAGTTCCGAATAAATTTACGGTAAAAGTTGGTAAACCCCAAAAAACGTTGCAATGCCCGTAGATTGTCCGGTTGTTCCCAGTCCAACACCGCCCGGACTTTTTCCGGATCCATCCGAAAACCCAATGGCGACAGGAGGTACCCCAAAAACCGTACCTCCTGAACGGCGAAGACACATTTCTCGAGTTTAGCATACAGCTTATTGTCTCGTAATACCTGTAACACCTGCTTGACATGGGACTGATGCGTCTCCAAATCGGGGGAATAGATCAAGATATCATCTAAGTAAACAACCACAAATCTACCCACCAAATGATGGAATATGTCATTGACAAAGTGTTGGAACACCGCAGGGGCGTTAGTGAGCCCGAACGGCATTACGAGACTTTCAAAATGGCCGTCCGGGGTATTAAATGCCGTCTTCCATTCATCCCCCTCTCTGACCCTAATCAGGTTGTAGGCCCCCCTCAAATCCAACTTGGAGAACCATTTAGCACCCACTACCTGACTGAATAAATCAGGAATCAGAGGGAGGGGGTACGGATCACGGACAGCAATCCGATTCAACTCCCGGAAATCCAGGCAAGGACGGAGGCCCCCATCTTTTTTCTTAACAAAAAAGAAACCAGCCGCAACCGGCGAGGTTGAGGGCCTGATGTGACCCGACTGCAGACTCTCGGAAATGAAATCCTTCATCGCCTGTCTTTCCGGACCCGATATAGCAAACATCCTAGCTTTGGGCAGTTTAACTCCGGGAACGAGGTTGATTGGGCAATCGTATGCCCGATGGGGGGGCAGGTCTTGGCACCCCTTCTCTGAGAACACATCCTCATACTCCGATAGGAACGGGGGCAGAGATACCGCAGACACCACCGAAAACGAGGTAACCAAACAATTCTCAGAACAAAAATCACTCCATTCCACAATGTCCCGGGACTGCCAATCCACTACGGGATTATGTTTAATCAACCATGGCAAGCCCAGGACAATGGGAGCGGGGAGACCGTCTAGAACATAGCAAGATATCGTCTCTTGATGTTGGGATCCAACCGTCAACTTAATGTCATGTACGATATGTGTGAGACTACCTTGAGCAAGAGGTGCTGAGTCGATGGCATAGATACGGATGGGGCGAGACAATAAACAGCAGTTAAGCCCATGAGCGTCTACAAACTGAGCATCCACCATGCTGACCCCCGCACCACTATCCACAAACACAGAAATACCCTCCGTTGTGCCCTCCAGCGCCACCTCCGCACTTAGGAGGAAACGGGAAGTACAAATGGAGGATACACACACCTCCCGCTCGACCACCTCCACACCCCCATAGTCACAGAAGGTCCAGGCCCCCCAGTCCGTGTAGGGGTGTAGGGACAGGCCCCAATAAAATGGTCCCCTTTCCCACAGAAAAAACAGACCCCCTTCCCCTTGCCCCGGGAGGTACCGGCGGAGAACCTCGAGGCCGCCGCACCTCCCAGCTGCATCGGTTCCTCCGCACTCGGGAGGAACGACTCACTCTCCGCGTGACCTCCCGGTAACCAGGAATCACCACGAGAATGGCTCCCAGTAACAGGAGGTCTCCCCCTCCGCTCCTGGAGGCGTCTATCCATACGAATAGCTAACGACATAGCCGCCTCCAGGGACGGAGGGGTCTCATAAACCGCCAGAGCGTCCTTCAGCCTCTCCGAAAGACCCTGACAAAAGTGACTCCGGAGTGCCGGATCGTTCCACTTCGTGTCCGTAGCCCACCTGCGGAACTCAGAACAATATGATTCCGCCGACCGAGTCCCCTGGCGGAGATGGCGTAACCTGGATTCAGCCAAAGCGACACGGTCAGGGTCATCATATATGAGGCCCAGGGCGTCAAAAAATTCATCCACAGAGCGGAGACAAGTAGAGTCCTGTGGCAGAGAGAAAGCCCAGGACTGGGGATCTCCCTGCAGTAGCGACATAATAATTCCTACACGCTGCTGCTCATCACCAGTGGAATAAGGCCTAAGCCTAAAATATAATTTACAGGCCTCTTTGAATACAGTAAACTTATCTCTACCTCCTGAAAACCTGTCAGGGAGGGCAACCTTAGGTTCAGGTCTGGCCTGACCCAATGCTTGATTCCCCAAGACACCATTTTGCGGTTGCGGGCCCTGTAAAGCCGACCGAAGGTCCGCAACCTCCAAAGACAGAGACTGCAGCTGCTGGGCCAAAGCAGACACAGGATCCATAAGGAAAGGAAGAAAATTCGGTTCCTCCCCTGTCCTTCAGTTACAGTATTGGCAGGTGATAATGTCACGCTGGGAGCGGGAGAGACACCCAGCGTAGGACAACGACGGGGGGGGATAAGGAGTCCCTAAAGCTATGGGCACAAGAGGGAGAGGGTGACCCCTAGTCTTCCTGGGGCTGACCCTGTCTGCCCTGACGTCCCTATACAGTTTCCTCAACTGTCGCCGACCACGAACCTCGTCCCTCTCTGATCCTAGCACTACCTTATCTAAGGATCAGATGGGGAGGTTCACTAGACCCCTCCACTAACAACTAAAGACAACACAAGGAAAACAGACAATGGGGAAAGAAAACACTTATCTTGCAGCAGAGCACAGCAACCTCCACAATCTCAGCTTCTGCTTGGAGCAAGGATAATGAGTCCACAAGGAAATATCACCTGCACCGAGGGAGGGCAATGAAACTCCTTATAAAGGAGGGAAGAACCTGCTGGGTCCTAGAGACCCAGAATACTGGTGTAGAAACCAGACCGAGCACAAGACCTTCCCAGCCGTCCTCCCATGATAGGGAGATCTTATCATACCTTCTCTTTATCTACACAGAAGGTAAATGCCCTTGAAAGACGGACCGTCCTCAAACCTTATGGCTGATTGGCCAAACGCTGGGACCGTCTGCGCGTGGCCTCTACCCTGTCATCCGTGCCACCCGTGACATTAGCACTGCGCGGTGGCTCAGTGGTTAGCACTGCGCGGTGGCTCAGTGGTTAGCAGTGAGTGCGGTGGCTCAGTGGTTAGCAGTGAGTGCGGTGGCTCAGTGGTTAGCAGTGAGTGCGGTGGCTCAGTGGTTAGCATTGAGTGCGGTGGCTCAGTGGTTAGCAGTGAGTGCGGTGGCTCAGTGGTTAGCAGTGAGTGCGGTGGCTCAGAGTGGTCATCGCAGCAAGTGCGGTGGCTCAGAGTGGTCATCGCAGCGCCTTGGGCAGAGTGGTCATCGCAGCGCTGTGAACAGAGTGGTCATCGCAGTGCCGTGGCCAGAGTGGTCATCGCAGCACCATGGGCAGAGTGGTCATCGCAGCACCGTGGGCAGAGTGGTCAGCGCAGCGCCGTGGGCAGAGTGGTCAGCGCAGTGCCCTGGGCAGAGTGGTCAGCGCAGCGCCGTGGGCAGAGTGGTCAGCGCAGCGCCGTGGGCAGAGTGGTCTGCGCAGCGCCGTGGGCAGAGTGGACAGCGCAGCGCCGTGGACAGAGTGGTCAGCGCAGCGCTGTGGACAGAGTGGTCAGCGCAGCGCCGTGGGCAGAGTGGTCAGCGCAGCGGCGTGGGCAGAGTGGTCAGTACAGCGGCGTGGGCAGAGTGGTCAGCGCAGCGCCCTGGGCAGAGTGGTCAGCACACACATACACATACACACAAACACACACTCCGCTATACTTACCACCGGCCCTGCGTCTTCCCCGCCGCCTGGATCCTTAGTCGACATGTTGCCGCCCCCGGACGACTGGATCCAATATGGCGTCTGGGAAGTCTAGCGAGACTTCCTGGACGCCATCTTGGACAAAGTATGTCGCCTACCCCGGACGACTGGATCCAATATGGCGTCCGGGAAGTTTTGCGAGACTTCCTGGACGCCATATTGGATCCAGTAGTTCGGGGGCGGCAACATGTCGACTGAGGATCTAGGCAGCGGACGCAGGGCCGGTGGTAAGTATAGCGGAGTGTGTGTGTGTGTGTGTGTGGACAAAGTGACGGAAGTGCCTTGGGCTTTTATATATTAGATACACACATTATATGTACACACATGCAAATCTATAAAAATGTAGAAATATATATATATATATATATATACACACACATCATTCACAAATTATATTACATACACACGTATATACATATACTGTACATTGCATATGGAGGGGTGAGGAGAGCGGAGGCTGGAGGGGTGAGGAGAGCGGAGGCTGGAGGGGTGAGGCTGGAGGGGTGAGGAGAGTGGAGGCTGGAGGGGTGAGGACAGCGGAGGCTGGAGGGGTGAGGAGAGTGGAGGCTGGAGGGGTGAGGAGGGGTGATGAGAGCGGAGGCTGGAGGGGTGATGAGAGCGAAGGCTGGAGGGGTGAGGAGAGCGGAGGCTGGAGGGGTGAGGAGAGCGGAGGCTGGAGGGGTGAGGAAAGGGGAGGCTGGAGGGCAGAGGACAGGGGAGGCTGGAGGGAAGAGGACAGGGGAGGCTGGAGGGCAGAGGACAGGGGAGGCTGGAGGGCAGAGGAACAGGGGAGGCTGGAGGGGTGAGGAGAGCGGAGGCTGGAGGGGTGAGGAGGGGTGATGAGAGCGGAGGCTGGAGGGGTGAGAAGAGCGAAGGCTGGAGGGGTGAGGAGAGCGGAGGCTGGAGGGGTGAGGAGAGGGAGGTTGGAGGGCAGAGGAGAGGGGAGGTTGGAGGGCAGAGGACAGGGGAGGCTGGAGGGCAGAGGACAGGGGAGGCTGGAGGGCAGAGGAAGAGGGGAGGCTGGAGGGCAGAGGAAGAGGGGAGGCTGGAGGGCAGAGGAAGAAGGGAGGCTGGAGGGCAGAGGAACAGGGGAGGCTGGCGGGATGGCGGCTCACGATGGGCGCTCTCGTGCCCACCGCTCGGGGTCTGGGGGCGGGATAGCGGCTCGCGGTGGGCGCTCCCGCGCCCACCGCTCTGGGCTCTGGTAGGCGCTGCCGCGCCCACCGCTTGCCGTTTTGACAGCGGATCGCGATGGGCGCTAAAGCGCCACCGCTCGCCACCTTCTTGGATCACCCTGAGCTGGTGTAGCGCCCAAGCCACTTCCGTCGTGTGACGTCATTTTTGTCCCTTGAAGACGGAAGTGGCTTCGGGTTTTATATATTAGATAATAAAGAATGAATACTTACCTTCCGACTTCTGTTCTGGTGTCCGGGAGCCGCCGCAGGAATTGACCTGCATGTGATATGTATCACATGTCTGCGAGCGGCCAATCAGCGCCAAGAACGCCCCTCTGACATCACGGCAGGTCCTGGCAGGATTGTACATCGCCTGCCTCTACACCGGAAAGTGCGAAAAGGCGTCAGAAAGGTAAGTATGAATTCTTTATTAATTTTCATACCTCTGACTTTGTTGAATTTTGATTTCGCAGTGTATATTAATACACTGCGAAATCACACAGGATTCATCCTCACCCTCTGTGGCAGCGGGAGCGGGAAAGCAAGTGGAGGTGGGCGCAGCGGAAAGGTATCGGGTGGCTACTCTGAATGAACAGCTGATGCCGAAGCATCAGCTGTTCATTTCAAATAGTGGGGCGGGTGACAGTGAAGTTGGCTATCCCACCCACTATGTGAGTGTAGCGCTGTCACGGCAATCCCGCGTCGCTAATGCGCGCGGCTGTTTTGCATACGCTGCGCTCATTGGTTGCCGCGGCTGGCGGCAACCAATGAGCGCTGGCACGCGATTTCTGTGACAAACAGAGAACCTTAGACGATTATATAGTAGATATCTCTAGTACAGTCATGGCCAAAAGATTTGAGAATGACACCAAAATTATATTTTCACATGATCTGCTGCCCTCTGGTTTTTATTTGTGTTTGTCTGATGTTTATATCACATACAGAAATATAATTGCAATCATATTATGAGTACCAAAAGGTTATATTGATAGGTAGAATGAGTTAATGCAGCAAGTCAATATTTGCAGTGTTGACCCTTCTTCTTCAGGACCTCTGCAATTTTCCCTGGCATGCTCTTAATCAACTTCTGGACCAAATCCTGACTGATAGCAGGCCATTCTTGTGTGGCGCCCCTGCGTTCAGGAGGCCACAAAGGGAACTACAGCCAGGCAGGTAGGACGACAGCTGCACATCAACACCCTCACTGACCACACAACCCACGTACAGTAGAGGGCAGCACCCAACCCGGAGCCTAGGAACTCTAAGCAGGCGAGGGGTGGTGGGTTTAGAGCAGTGGGTGGGCAAACACGTAGTCAGATGACAGACAGTAGATATAGTGAAGGGGAAGGAGGAAGGAGTCAGTAGATCGAGGTAGGCTGAGCAGTAAAGAACGAATCACACGTCCAGGCAAAGTGGGGTGTAAGGAGTGCAGAATTTGAACAGAGCCAGAGCGAGCCACAGAGAGAAAGTCTATCCGGAGCCAGCACCCCAGGAATGTGAAGGAAGAGAGGGTCGGTGATACCCGGGCCCTAGAATTACAGCCGAGATGACAGACTGCAGGCGGAGTAGCCCTCCTATGACACTGGAAGACATAGTAGAGAGAGCCTGGTAGAGCCTCACACGGGAGGACTGCTGGAGGCTAGGCTGAGTAGAGTGTCGGCTCTAGAGAGAACCGTAGTTTCACCCAGCATCCCCAGACAACCGACGGGGGACCACAGCTACACGTTAGGGTCCCTACCCCAAAGGACAGGCAGCTCAGTGACAACCAGGAGGACCCACAGGGGCCCGAGTCACCGCCATACTGTCCGGAGTCACGCACAAACAAGCGAACACAGAGAGACAGTCAACAGCAGGGAAGGACACAGAGACAGAGTGAGGAGTCACAGTAGGAAGACCTGGCTGCAGAGAGTAAAGGGAACCCGGAGGGGAGAGTGTGCCCGTGTACTGAACTGAACTGTAAGAACTGTACTGAACTGTAACCTGAACTTGAGAACTTGAGAAGTAAACACAGTGAACCCTGAACACGAATCCCTTGTGTGTCTCTGCCTGAATACTACTCCTTCCATACAGGTTTGCAGCAGCCCTACAACTGGAGAGCCACAGCGTGCAGGCTCCAACACTGAAGGAGGATTCCTGCAGCATCTGGACAGTAAGTGTACTGCATTCAGCACCAGGCCTGCACACTACACAATAAACTTTTACCATCACTGCCCCGGAGAATACAGTTCTGCCCACGGGAACTATTCCATCTCTGCTGCCATCACATCATCCCCGGAGGTTCTGCGGCAGTGGCGGCCCCATTACTGGCGGCATACAGTGGGTGGCGTCACGACTGACATTCCCCTGTAAATATCCCCTTATTATTGCCAGGGCCCAGGACACGGTCCGGACCAGGACCACCCGTGACTTCCCCAGTAGCAGACCCGGTCCGGTACTGAGTACCCCGTCCCAGTGGGCTCGACACTTGCATAATCAATGCTTACATTTTGGCAGAATTTGTTGGTTTTAGTTTGTCCACCGTCTCTTGATGATTGACCACAAGTTCTCAATGGGATTAGGATCTGGGGAGTTTCCAGGCCATGGACCCAAAATCTCTATGTTTTGTTCCCTGAGCCATTTAGTTATCACCTTTGCTTTATGGCAAGGTGCTCCATCATGCTGGAAAAGGCATTGTTGGGCGCCAAACTGCTCTTGGACGGTTGGGAGAAGTTGCTCTTGGAGGACATTCTGGTATCATTCTTTATTCATGGCTGTGTTTTTAGGCAAGACTGTGAGTGAGCCGATTCCCTTGGCTGAGAAGCAACCCCACACATGAATGGTTTCAGGATGCTTTACAGTTGGCATGAGACAAGACTGGTGGTAGCGCTCACCTCTTCTTCTCCGAATAAGCTGTTTTCCAGATGTCCCAAACAATTGAAAAGGGGATTCATCAGAGAAAATGAATTTACCCCAGTCCTCAGCAGTCCATTCCCTGTACCTTTTGCAGAATATCAGTCGGTCCCTGATGTTTTTTCTGGAGAGAAGTGGCTGCTTTGCTGCCCTCCTTGAAACCAGGCCTTGCTCAAAGAGTCTCCGCCTCACAGTGCGTGCAGAAGCACTCACACCAGCCTGCTGCCATTCCTGAGCAAGCTCGGCACTGCTGGTAGTCCGATCCTGCAGCTTAAACAGTTTTAAGATACGGTCCTGGCGCTTGCTGGTCTTTCTTGGGCGCCCTGGAGCCTTTTTGACAACAATGGAAGCTCTCTCCTTGAAGTTCTTGGTGATGCGATAGATTGTTGACTGAGGTGCAATCTTTCTAGCTGTGATACTCTTCCCTGTTAGGCCATTTTTGTGCAGTGCAATGATGGCTGCACGGGTTTCTTTAGAGATAACCATGGTTAACTGAAGAGAAACAATGATACCAAGCACCAGCCTCCTTTTAAAGTGTCCAGTGGTGTCATTCTTACTTAATCATGACTGATTGTTCACCAGCCCTGTCCTCATCAACACCCACACTTGTGTTAATGGAACAATCACTAAAACGATGTTAGCTGCTCCTTTTAAGGCAGGACTGCAATGATGTTGAAATGTGTTTTGGGGATTAAAGTTCATTTTCTAGGCAAATATTGACTTTGCAAGTAATTGCTGTTAAGCTGATCACTCTTTATGACATTCTGGAGTATAAGCAAATTGCCATTAGAAAAATTGAAGCAGTAGACTTTGTTAAAATTAATATTTGTATCATTCTCAAAACTTTTGGCCATGACTGTACAACCTAATAAATTGCTAGGTCTATGTATTGAGTTATATGATCAAGGGGAGAAATAGTAGCTCAGCAAAGCTGAATTTGTTAGAGGGTTTTATACCCTATATAAGGGTCAGCAAGGGTCAGAGCTCCAAACCTCCTATTTGAACAATATATTGTTGTACTGAAATTTTCTGTTTGCAGCCATCTAAACATGAATTATGGAGCCTTTTCATTGAGCAATAATTGCCTGAATAATTGATAGATCAAGTGAAAATTTCCAATTATTGTCCAGCGTAAACATGCTCAGTGATTGGCAAGATTTATTTATAAGAAAATCCGATTCGGGAGGTTGGTCTGGGATTACAAAAACAATACAATTCTATTTTCAAAAACAGCACAGTACCTGTCTGTGGGTTGTGTTTGGTAATGCAGCTCAGCTACACCATAGTGAATTAGACTGAACTGCAATACCACAAGCAACCTATGGTAATTTTTGCATTTTTGAAGAAAAAGCAATCATATTTTTCTAGTGCAACCACTTTAAGGCTAGAGTCATACTACTGTATGACTCGTGCGAGGATCACATTGCATTGCCTGGACTTTCAATCAGCTCTTCTGACCTGAGCGTGAAGCAGTCAGGTGCAGGTCAGTAAAGCCGCTGATCGGTCCAGGCATCTTGATGCAACCGTCACGCAAGCCATGGTTTGACTTAGCATAATGGTTAGAATTGCCTAGATCATGTGGGTTCCAAACATTAGTGTTTCCATTTGTTCATGATTATATGCTTTACGTACTTAGTTGTTGTTACCCCAACACATAACCTGCTGCACAATTACAGCACTGGCAGTATGTAGTTCTCACACAACAATATAAATGTACAGCATGGCACCGAAGCAAGCTGAGAAGCTGTTGTCTAACCCCACAGTGAAATCTATTATATAAAGCCCGAAGCCACTTCCGGCCAAACCCGAAGCCACTTCCGTAGTGTTGTGGTCGGATATTCGGCCAGCTCCACCCGCACAGGGTGGACCAAGATGGCCGCCCTATGCGGGAGGATCGCGGCGAGCCAGCCGGTCGTCTCCCGGGTGGCGAGTCGTTGCAGCGGCGGTAACTCCAGCACGTAGGTCCATTGCGAGTCTCCCGCCCCGGCGACGACTGACGAGAGCCGAGCGCCGTGGCCGAAAATAGAACCAAGGGCCCGACCATGCACAGCTCTAAAGACCGCTGTGTATCTCTATGGGAAGTGAGGCGCTATTCTCATTGGTCGCTGTGTGCTGGTGCCGACCAATGAGAATAGCGCCTCCCTTACAGTGGTAAATTTGAAACTCAAAGTCTTCCATTATATCTCAATGGGAAGTGAGGTGCTATTCTCATTGGTCGGCGTCAGCACACAGCGACCAATGAGCATAGCGCCTCACTTACAGCGGTAAATTTGAAACTTAAAGTCCTCCATTATATCTCAATGGGTAGTAAGGCTCTATGCTCATTGGTCGCTGTCTGCTGGCGCCGACCAATGACAATAGCACCTCACTTACAGCGGTAAATTTGAAACTCAAAGTCCTCCATCTATCTCAATGGGAAGTGAGGCGCTATTCTCATTGGTCGCTGTGTGCTGGCGCCGACCAATGAGCATAGCGCCTCACTTACAGCGGTAATTTTGAAACTCAAAGTCCTCCATTATATCTCAATGGGAAGTGAGGCGCTATTCTCATTGGTCGCTGTGTGCTGGCGCCGACCAATGAGAATAGCGCCTCACTTCCCATTGAGATATAATGGAGGACTTTGAGTTTCAAATTTACCGCTGTAAGTGAGGCGCTATTCTCATTGGTCGGCGCCAGCACACAGCGACCAATGAGAATAGCGCCTCACTTCCCATTGAGATATAATGGAGGACTTTGAGTTTCAAATTTACCGCTGTAAGTGAGGCGCTATTCTCATTGGTCGGCGCCAGTACACAGCGACCAATGAGAATAGCGCCTCACTTCCCATTGAGATATAATGGAGGACTTTGAGTTTCAAATTTTGCGCTGTAAGTGAGGCGCTATTGTCATTGGTCGGCGCCAGCACACAGCGACCAATGAGAATAGCGCCTCACTTCCCATTGAGATATAATGGAGGACTTTGAATTTCAAATTTACCGCTGTAAGTGAGGCGCTATTCTCATTGGTCGGCGCCAGTACACAGCGACCAATGAGAATAGCGCCTCACTTCCCATTGAGATATAATGGAGGACTTTGAGTTTCAAATTTACCGCTGTAAGTGAGGCGCTATTCTCATTGGTCGGCGCCAGCACACAGCGACCAATGAGAATAGCGCCTCACTTCCCATTGAGATATAATGGAGGACTTTGAGTTTCAAATTTACCGCTGTAAGTGAGGCGCTATTCTCATTGGTCAGCGCCAGCACACAGCGACCAATGAGAATAGCGCCTCACTTCCCATTGAGATATAATGGAGGACTTTGAGTTTCAAATTTACTCAAAGCCAACTCAAAGTCCTCCATATATCTCAATGGCCAGTGAGGCGCTTCTCTCATTGTACTCATGACACTAGCAACATTAACCCCTAACATTCAGTTTGATCTGTAATTTCTATAACACAGTGTGTAGTTGTACTGCCACTGCGAAGTTAACCCCTTATATACCATTTCTGCCTTAACTCCATACTTTATAGTCTCTATTACTACTGCCAGTAGGAACATTAACCCCTTATATTCCATTATTGTTGTTATTTCTATTACACAGTGTATAGTTGTAATGACACTGCGAAATTAACCCATTATATACCAGTTCAGCATTAACTGCATATTTGGTAGGGTTTATAACTCCTGCCACTGGTACATTAACCCCTTGAACACCATTTTGGATATAATTTACAGCGCTGAGTCTGTTGTGGGAGTGCCTGTGGGACATTAACTCCTTCAATAACATTTTTGATATCATTATAAGTTCCTACTCTGTTATATGTAATTAAAAGAAAAAACAGATATTGCGCCACACTGCAACTGGAGGAACTTAATACACAGTTTTACTATGTTTGCACTAACCTTTACTGGTTGTGCAACACCCCGCACAACCAGACTGATGGCTTAATGTGGATCACTGTAGTGACAGGGGCTAATATTCCCTCCTCCTCAGATACTCCGGGCCTGGTGGTCGGCTCCTTAGTTCCTCTGGAGATGTAGGTGGGCTCCTTCACTCCTCCACCCGAAGAGGCAGACTCGCTGCACTGGCTTCCGTCCCAGCTCCACACTGTGTATCAGTTGATCATTCAAGGGTGGGTCTTTATGATGTACTGCCAGGTACTGTGGATCTTAGAGCAGCTCACACACCGCACTCCCAACAAGGGAGAAAGAGATTAGCAGATAGAAAACAAGCGGTGTCAGAGGTTCGGAGCGCTAAAGAAACCACGGGTTGGTAATTAAATTACCAATAATTTATTGCACGAACAGCAGGGGTCCAGTAAGCCACAACGCGTTTCGACGCACAGATGCGTCTTTCTCAAGTGGATGTTCCACTTGAGAAAGACGCATCTGTGCGTCGAAACGCGTTGTGGCTTACTGGACCCCTGCTGTTCGTGCAATAAATTATTGGTAATTTAATTACCAACCCGTGGTTTCTTTAGCGCTCCGAACCTCTGACACCGCTTGTTTTCTATCTGCCTACTCTGTTATAGTCCTGTTAGTCGGACATTAACTCTTTCTACACCTCCACTATATTGCTACCCTCACAGTTCTGCCTACATCGCCTACTTAGTCATATATCTGGTGTTTAAGTCTATTATTTAAAACTCTTAAAAAAAATATATACAGATTCTAGACTCCCAATTCTTTAGAATCGGGCTCACAGCTAGTAAATATACCGTATATACTCGCGTATAAGCCGAGTTTTCAGCCCAAAATTTGGGCTGAAAAGTCCCCCCTCGGCTTATACGCGAGTATACAGAACCCCCGGAGGTATACAGGCCCCCCCATCAAGATCCAGGGCCCCCCCTCCTTGCTCGGCAAACCTGTAAAGTAAAATCATACTTATCACTGTCCTGTCGCGCCGTCCCGACGCTGCCGACATCACGATCCTGGCTTCATCCGTCTTCTTCAGGCTTCCTGTGGTCGCGGGCAATGACGTCATTGCCCGCGACCACAGGAAGCCGGAAGACGCTGAATGAAGCCCGAGATCGTGATGTCGGCAGCTGCGGGACGGCGCGACAGGACAGTGATAAGTATGATTTTACTTTACAGGTTTGCCGAGCAAGGAGGGGGGCCCTGGATCTTGATGGGGGGCCTGTATACCTCTGGGGCTGCTGCTGTATACACCCCTGGGGTTGGTGCTGTATACACCCCTGGGGCTGCTGCTGTATACACCCCTGGGGATGCTGCTGTATACACCCCTGGGGCTGCTGCTGTATACACCCCTGGGGCTGCTGTATACTACCTCTGGGGCTGCTGTATACACCACTAGGGCTGCTGTATACTACCTAAGGGCTGCTGTATATACCTCTGGGGCTGTATATACCTCTGGGGCTGCTGTATACTACCTCTGGGGCTGCTGTATACTACCACTGGGGAAGTATATACCTCTGGGGCTGCTGTATACTACCACTGGGGCTGCTGTATACTACCACTGGGGCTATATATACCTCTGGGGCTGCTGTATACTACCTCTGGGGCTGCTGTATACACCACTGGGGCTGCTGGATACACCTCTGGGGCTGCTGTATACACCTCTGGGGCTGCTGCTGCTGTATATACCACTGGGGCTGCTGTATATATCTCTGGGGCTGCTGTATACCACACTGCTGGGGGCTGTATACCTGTGCTGGGGTCCACCCTCGTCTTATACACGAGTCAATAGGTTTTCCCAGGTTTTGGGGGCAAAAGCAGGGGTCGGCTTATACACGGGTCGGCTTATACACGAGTATATACGGTAATAAATACTTAAGAAATAAAAATGTCAAATATATAATTAGTACTGCCTCACCTGTAGCAAGCTGTGCTATAAAATTAGCATATGATGGCCACTTTACACGTCCCGATATCGGCGTCCAACTCCGATAAAAAGTCACGTGGTTGGTGCGTTGGCCCCGATATCATTTGTGCGTTGTGTGGTGTAAAAGTCCAATTCGATGCAAGAGCGATGCCAAAACGATATCGGGGAAGAAATGAGCAGGCTCTCCAACAGCCCGATATTGCATGGACGATGTGGCCGGATCGTGCTGTGTGAAAGCCCAAAAACGATTTGGAGTACAACTTCCCCTATTCTCTCCCATTTTAAATGGTCGTTCCTGGGTCGGCCGTACAAGGGGGCGTACACATCGCAGTTGCGTTGCCTGCCGATATCGCGCTGTGTAACATCTCCTATGCGATCTTGGAATTCTGCCCAGAAAAAGTGCGTTGTTGTATCCAACATCTAAACGATGTTGGGACGTGTAAAGTGGCCATTATTTACCGTGCATGGCAAACACTGTGAAAAAAACAATTCCAGAATTCTGTTTCTTGTCACACAACTTTCAAGAATGAAAAAATAAGTCATCAAAACCAAAAATGTTACAAAAACAAGGTCTTAGGCTACGGTCACCCTTAAAGATCAAATTGCGTTCACCGCATCCAGATCCGGATGCGGAGAACGCAATTGGCTTCTGACATCCAGCAATCCGGGAACCGGATTGCTGATGCCGCAATCTGGTAACAGGTTTGATTAGGATGTGTGAGCAATCCGGTTACCGGATAGTTTGCTCATCCCTGCTGCCGCAAGGATGAGCAAACTGTTCTGTGTTTGTTAAAACTGTTAATTTAATTATTAAATGCTGCTATAATGTCTCTAGGGGGTGCCCACTCCCCCTAGAGACCTTCCACCCACTCAGGTTGCATATAATGATTTATTCACTTATATACAGCAGCTGTCTCCTGTCAGCTGCTGAACAGTTTTATCAATGAAAGCGGCGGGCTCCTCTGAGAGCGCCGGGCTCCTCTGTTATGGCTCTTGGAATGCAGCCACAAAGACCACAGAAAAGGATGTTCTCGAAGAGGAGACCGGGACACCCAGTGGCGTAACCAGAGTCTGGCGGGCCCCAGTGAGAAATAGCCTCTCCATATAGTATAACACAGCCCCATAACCTCTCCATATTGTGTAATACAGCCTCATATCCTCTCCATATAGTATAATGCAGCCTCATAGCCTCTCTGTATAGCATAATACAGCCTCATAGCCTCTCCATATAGTATAATACAGCGTCATAACATCTCCATATAGTGTTATACAGCCTCATAACCTCTTCACATAGTGTAATACAGCCTCATATCCTCCCCATATAGTATAATGGGTGTCCTCGGGGACGCACATCCATGTGAAGCAGGAGCTGCAGTCGCAGGGGGCGGCTGGAGGCGTGGGCCCCCTACAGGTCGGGGCCCGGTCTCAGCTGTGACCGCGATCGTTACACCACTGTATATAACTGACTTAGCAAGTTTATTGTTAAATAAGTATTAGCCATTTATGCCACTTATTAAATGCACCATTCTGGAACATTTCCACCAAGTTGTACAATGTGTAAAACTACAACACAGTCACTAATTCTCCCCAATATTTGTCATGCCTCGTACACTAGGAAACACATGGATCCACCTAGACTCACATTTACTGCAGACATTTGTTTTATAGCAATAGCCGTACATAATTATCTATTAATGGTTGATTTTGTTTAGTTAAATTCCAAAGACGTCAATCTGTGAATTAACTAGAATCATGTATGAAAAAAATTCTTCATAAATTGTTTAGATTGTCTGAAGATAGGCTGAGAGATCACAAAAAAATAATAAGAGATCAGCCTTGATGTCAGCAATGATATGGAAATGAAACGTAAAGCAGCAACATCTACAGGCAAAGCTCCACTTCTGAGCAAGTATTAAGCATGCAGCCTTCTGCCAGGTGACTGATGGGTGCAAGGTAGCCTCAGGCCCCATCTCACCTCCTGTCTCCCAGGCCCCATCTCACCTGCTGTCTCCCAGGCCCCAT
Source organism: Allobates femoralis (assembly GCA_033576535.1). NCBI lineage: Eukaryota > Metazoa > Chordata > Amphibia > Anura > Aromobatidae > Allobates > Allobates femoralis. Next base: position 309,337,625 of record JARQOC010000003.1, read on the forward strand.
CTCACCTGCTGTCTCCCAGACCCCATCTCACCTGCTGTCTCCCAGACCCCATCTCACCTGCTGTCTCCCAGGCCCCATCTCACCTCCTGTCTCCCAGGCCCCATCTCACCTCCTGTCTCCCAGGCCCCATCTCACCTGCTGTCTCCCAGGCCCCATCTCACCTGCTGTCTCCCAGGCCCCATCTCACCTCCTGTCTCCCAGGCCCCATCTCACCTCCTGTCTCCCATGCCCCATCTCACCTGCTGTCTCCCAGACCCCATCTCACCTGCTGTCTCCCAGGCCCCATCTCACCTCCTGTCTCCCAGGCCCCATCTCACCTCCTGTCTCCCAGGCCCCATCTCACCTCCTGTCTCCCAGGCTGCATCTCACCTGCTCTCTCCCAGGCCCCCTCTCACCTCCTGTCTCCCAGGCCCCCTCTCACCTGCTGTCTCCCAGGCCCCATCTCACCTGCTGTCTCCCAGGCCCCATCTCACCTGCTGTCTCCCAGGCCCCATCTCACCTCCTGTCTCCCAGGCCCCATCTCACCTCCTGTCTCCCAGGCCCCATCTCACCTCCTGTCTCCCAGGCCCCATCTCACCTTCTGTCTCCCAGGCCCCATCTCACCTGCGGTCTCCCAGGCCCCATCTCACCTGCTGTCTCCCAGGCCCCATCTCACATGCTGTCTCCCAGGCCCCATCTCACCTGCTGTCTCCCAGGCCCCATCTCACCTCTTGTCTCCCAGGCCCCATCTCACCTCCTGTCTCCCATGCTCCATCTCACCTGCTGTCTCCCAGGCCCCATCTCACATGCTGTCTCTCAAGCCCCATCTCACCTGCTGTCTCCCAGGCCCCATTTCACCTGCTGTCTCTCAGGTCCCATCTCACCTGCTGTCTCTCAGGCCCCCATCTCACCTGCTGTCTCTCAGGCCCCATCTCACATGCTGTCTCCCAGACCCCCTCTCACCTGCTGTCTCCCAGGTCCCATCTCACCTGCTGTCTCCCAGGCCCCATCTCACCTGCTGTGTCCCAGGCCCCCATCTCACCTGCTGTGTCCCAGGCCCCCATCTCACCTGCTGTGTATCAGGCCCCATCTCACCTGCTGTCTCCCAGGCCCCATCTCACCTGCTGTCTCCCAGGCCCCATCTCACCTGCTGTCTCTCAGGCCCCCATCTCACCTGCTGTCTCCCAGGTCCCCTCTCACCTGCTGTCTATCATTTCCCACTTCACCTACTGTCTCTCAATTACCACTTCACCTGCTCTCTCCCAAGCCCCCATCTCACCTGCTGTCTCCCATGCTCATGGAGGAGGAGGTGCCGCCTGCTATATGCGCTCCCCAGTGGAGCGCAGGGCAGGAAGCCCGCAGATCAGAGGAGGGGAGGGGCGGGAGCAGCAGCAGGAAGCAGGAAGCAGGAGGCTTAACTCACTTCCCCTCCTCTCCCTGACACACGGAGCGTTGGAGCTTGTGCTGCCGTGCAGTCACATGAATGTGTGTCCTCCGGGATACACATCTATGTGAAGCAGGAGCTGCGATCACGGTCGCAGGGGGCGGCTGTAGGTGCAGGCCCCCTAGAGGTCCCGGGCCTGGTCTCAGCCGCGACCGCTGTGAAAGCGATCATTACGCCACTGGGGACACCGCAACTGTCATTTGAAACCAGGGACAAACAAAGACTGAAGACTTTTAGGGCGTGATCTTTTATTCATGTCCTATTCAGGCACCCTCCCTCATGCGGTGCTTAAAGCAGAACACAGGCCCATTAGGGCGTGATCGTATGACGACAGGCAAAAAACAAACACGCCCTAAGGGCTAAAGAATATAGCCCCTGCTAATGAACATGGCTAATGAGGGAGTATAAAATTGTTTTTATCTACTTTGACAGGATGCTTTTAGGAGACAAAAGGAGTGTGAGAATAGTGATAGGATGCTGCAGGGACGTGATTTTGTAGTTTAGGTGTTGTTTTGGAGGTGACAGGATTCCTTTAATCTAAGAAACTTTTAATTATATCTATCAGAGAAATATGCTTCTGTCCCCGATTAGCCAATTCTTGTTTTTCCCTTGCCGCCCCCAAATTCATTAATAACTCTGCAAAACAGCTAAAATATTTTTTGGTCAAAATCTGAGGTACTGCAAACTCACTGACAGATCAGATTACATCAGCCTAATGATATCTATGGGAGTAGGTGCAGAGTTAAAAAAAGGAATTAGGTAGCGGTCAGACGGCTGTAGATTTTCTTATAACAGAATTGAGCCAATCATGCTAATGATACTTTTATCAACCTATATTCAGAGTTTGATTAGAGCTTCAGCTTAGTGTGATCCGATTCTCTGAGATGCGAGAATTAGACCATGCTGTCAGGACAAGAAGGAGAACAAAAGTTCTCCATCTTCTCCATTCTATGAGTCTGTGGAAATCAGAGTGCAGTCTGATTATTTCCATGCACCAGGAGTTGAAGGAGTATGCCTCATCTGATTTACACACCAAACTTATTTTGTTGCAAATTTAAAAAAAAATGTATTTAGTACAAATTTGTACTAATAAATTTGTTTTAAATTTGCAACAAAATAAGTTTGGTGTATAGATTCTTCTCCTCCTTACAATATGCATAATATAGAGTCTCAAGTACACAATCATGTATAGCTGGAATTTATATATGATACTCATCTGATTTACGTTGCCATTCTAAGCAAGATGTGCTTTTTTTCTCATGCTGAATCAACACTTCTCTGTAGTAGAATAGGTTCGAGTGCGAATAATAAAATATTAGATAGCAGTCATTTGTGTGATACACTGATGTAAGCGAGCCCTCAGGTTGAAGTACGGACTACTATATATGGACTGGCCATGGGTATCCCTATGCAAACTCAGATGTCTGAATTCAGCTTAAACTGAAAAGCACTGATGCTCAGCCCAACATCACAGGATTTTATCCATGTGCATCTACATCTAAATTGAAAACCATCACCAGATTCTTCACCATTGAGGACTAAACCAAAAGTTGAGCTTGAGATTTTACTACGTCTGGGTGTCTGCCTCCAGTAGGCATGATTGCCTGAAAAAGGTGCACGACAAAGCACATTGTGAGTCCGTCGACACCATTATAGTCAATAGCACTGTTTGCACATTTATCCGAATCCCATTTTGCAGAGGGTTCGGACATAAGCCCTGATGGAACCACTGAAATAAGGGAGAACCCAGTGTGAAAGGTCCCTAAGGCTGCTTCAATAACCTTTTTCAGACCCAGGGGTGTAACTACAATAGGTACAGGGGTTGCAATCGCACCCGGGCCTTGGGGACCGCAAAAGTCCCTTTGGCCTATAGAAAAAGTTTAATGCTATTAAAGATTTGCAGTAATTGGGAGCCCATTGGAGATTTTGCATTGAGACCCATGAGCTTCAATTACGCCACTGATCATACCTGTCCAGGACAAGTTTAGCATTTCTTCTTCTGGCACTGTGCCAAGCCGGCAGTGACCTCTCTTTCTCAGCTGTAGTATTTGGTTGCTATCTAATGACTTTTCTGGGAACTACACCATCTTACCTACATTAAAGACAGCATCTTAAATTGTCACCTGTATAAAAGACTCCTGTCCACACACTCAATTAATCAGTCAGACTCTAACCTCTACAACATGGGAAAGACCACAGAGCTTTCTAAGGATGTCAGAGAAAAGATCCTAGACCTGCACAAGGCTGGAATGGGCTACAAAACCATAAGTAAGACACTGGGTGAGAAGGAGACGACTGTTGGTGCAATAGTAAGAAAATGGAAGAAATACAAAATGAGTGTCAATCAACATTGATCTGGGGCTTCATGCAAAATCTCACCTCGTGGAGTATCCAGGATCATATGGAATCTGAGAGATCAGCCTAAAACTACATGGGAGGAGTTAATGATTTTAAGGCAGCTGGGACCACTGTAACCCAGAAAACCCTTGGTAACACATTACGCCGTAATGGATTAAATTCCTGCAGTGCCCTCAAAGTCCCACTGCTCAAGAAGACACATGTGCAGGCCTGTGTGAAGTTTGCCAATGAACACCTTGGTGATTCTGAGAGAAGGTCCTTGGGAGAATTGGGTGATTGGGAGAAGGTGCTGTGGTCAGATGAGACAAAAATTGAGCTCTTTGGTATTAACTCAACTCGTCGTGTTTTGGAGGAAGACAAATGCTGTCTATGACCCAAAGATCACCATCCCCACTGTCAAGCATGGTGGTTGAAACATTATGTTTTGGGGGTGTTTCTCTACTAAGGGCACAGGACTACTTCACCGCATCAATGGGGCAATGAATGGAGCCATGTACCGTAAAATCCGGAGTGACAACCTCCTTCCCTCCACCATGACATTAAAAATGGGTCGTGGCTGGGTCTTCCAGTACGACAATGACCCAAAACATACAGCCAAGGCAACAAAGCAGTGGCTCAAAACAAGCACATTAAAGTCATTGAGTGGCCTAGCCAGTCTCCACACTTAATCCTATAGAAAACGTACGGAGAGAGCTGAAGCTCCGAGTTGCAAAGTGACAGCTTAAACATTTTAATGATTTAGAGATGATCTGCAAAGAGGAATAGACCAAAACTCCTCCTGACATGTGCGCAAACCTCATCATCAATTACAAGAAACGTCTGACTGCTGTGCTTGCCAAAAAGGGTTTTGCCACAAAGTATTAAGTCTTGTTTGCCAGAGAGTTCAAATACTTATTTCTCTCTGCAAAATGCAAATAACTTCTTAAAATTTAGACAGTGTGATTTTCTGGATTTTATTTTTGATATTCCATCTCTCACTGTTAAAATTAACCTACCCTCCGGGGCAGACATGGGCAGGGCTGACTAACAAAGATAATTGTGGTTATTATATCTTTTTCCTTGTATTGCATTCCGGAAAGTATCTGGACTGGCTAGAAGAGATAGTTATGTTGCTTACAGGCTGCTGGTTGCTGCCTATTATTGACCAACATAGGATACAAAGATAATCATACCTGTTGTGAATTCATTAGAGCTCCCTCAGTTTGTTGTTGCTGGTGATGCAGCTGACTGTGTGGGTTTCACAGGTGATGGGGATTAGCAATCTGGTTCTTGGAGCATATAATGGTTGGAAGTGGATCATGCTTCTCATGTCATCTCTGTTTGTCCCAAGCAGTCACAAAGAATTGCTGGTTCCTTTACCATCAGTACTATACAACCTAAGTTCATATTATCTGTGTCTCTGATTTGTTCCTTGTCGTCATTTTCTGTTATGGCATTTGTGGATTCAGGTGCCACCTAAAATTAGATGGATTTTGAGTTTGCTAGTTGTTGTGGCTTCCCTATGCAGCCGTTGCAGGACCCTATTCCTTTAAGGGGCATCAATACTACACCTCTTGCGCAGAACAAACCTCACTTTTTGGACACAGTTGACAATGCGCATGGCACCAGCTCATCAGGAGATTTGTCGATTACTGGTTTTGCATAACCTGCATGATGCGGTGGTGCTGGGTTTTCTGTCGTTGCAGGCCCATAATCCAGTTTTGGATTGGAAGTCTATGTCCGTAACTAGCTGGGGTTGTAAGGAGGTACATGATGACGTTTCCTTGATGTCTATATCATCTCCTCCCCAGGAGATTCCAGAGTTTCTGTCTGATTTTCAGGATGTTTTTGCTGAAGCCAAGTTCAGTTTTCTTCCGCCACATCGGGCGTGTGATTGTGCTATTGATTTGGTGCCAGGCTGTAAGTTTCCTTAGGGTCAAGTTTTCCACTTGTCTGTGCCTGAACATGCTGCCATGCCGAGTTATATTAAGGATTCTATGGAGAAGGACCATATTCGCCCTTCCTCTTTGCCTTTGGGGGCGGGGTTCTTTTTTGCTGCCAACAAAGATGGCTCCCCTAGACCCTGTATTGATTAAACACCTTTTGAATAAGATAGCGGTCAAGTTTCAGTACCCTCTGCCTTTGATTTCTGACTTGTTTTCTAAGGTTAAGGGGGCATGTTGGTTTACTAAAATTGACCTTAGGGGGGCCTACAATCTGGTTTGTATCAAGCAGGGATACGAATGGAAAACTGCATTTAATACGCCTGAAGGCCATTTTGAATACCTCGTGATGCCTTTTGGGTTTACTAATGCTCCTTCTGTTTTTCAGTCCTTTATGCATGATGTATTTTGGGAGTTGATTGACAAGTTCTTGATTGTATATTTGGATGATATCCTAATTTTTTCTGACGATTGGGATTCTCATGTGGAACAGGTCAGGTCAGTCTTTCGGATTCTGCGTGACAATGCTTTGTATGTTAAGGGGCCTAAGTGTTGCTTTGGTGTTCAGAAAGTTTCTTTTTTGGGCTTCATTTTGTCTCCTTCTTCTATTGAGATGGATCCTGTTAAGGTTCAGGCTATTCATGATTGTTTTCAGTTCACGTCCGTGAAGGGTCTTCAGAAATTTTTGGGCTTTGCTAAGTTTTTATTGTCGGTTCATTGCCAATTTTTCCTGCGTGGTGAAGCAGTTGACCGATTTGACTAAGAAGGGTGCTGATGTGGAGCATTGGTCTCCTGCGGCTGTTTTTGCCTTCCAGAAGCTTAAAAGATGGTTTACTTCTGCTCCTGTGTTGCGCCAATCAGATGTTTCCCTTCCGTTTCAGGTGGAAATTGATGCTTCTGAGATTGGTGCAGGGGCCGTCTTGTCTCAGAGGGATCCTGTTGGTTCCGCGATGCACCCTTGTGCCTTCTCTTTCAGTAAATTTTCACTGTAGGAACGCAATTATGATATTGGCAATCGGGAGTTGCTGGCCATGTAGTTGGTATTTGAGGAGTGGCATCATTGGCTGGAGGGGGCTCAACATCGTGTGATTGTCTTGACTGATCACAAGAATCTGGTTTATCTGGAGTCTGCCAAGAGGCTGACTCCTAGGCAGGCTCGGTGGTCCTTGTTTTTTGCTTGTTTTGATTTTGTGGTTTCCTATCTTCCTGGTTCTAAGAATGTTAAGGCCGATGCTCGCTCTTACAGTTTTTTGCCTGATTCTCTAGAACCTTTAGAGCCAGTCGGCATTCTGAAGGAGGGGATTGTTCTTTCTGCTGTTTCCCCCGATTTTCGGCTTACTCTTCCGAAATTTCAGGCGGATAAGCCTGAGCGCTGCCCTGTGGGGAAATTGTTTGTTCCTGCCCCGTGGACTACTAGAGTGATTTCGGAGGTTCATTGCTCTGTCTTGACTGGTCATCCAGGCATCTCTGGTACCCGAGATTTGGTCAGTCGGTCTTTTTGGTGGCCCTCTTTGACCCGGGATGTGCGTTCTTTTGTGCAGGCCTTCCTGTTTCCCAGGAGATGACGGTTATCTGGGTTATTTGTGACCGGTTTTCTAAGATGGTTCATTTCGTTCCTTTGGCTAAATTGCCTTCTTCTTTGGACTTGTTTTTTCAGCATGTTGTTCGTTTGCATGGTATTCCGGAAAATATTGTGTCTGGCAGGGGTGCCCATTTTTTTTCTCAGTTTTGGAAGTCTTTCTGTGCTAAGCTGGGTGTGGCTTTGTCTTTTTCTTCTGCATTTCATCCGTAGTCTAATGGTCAGACGTTGAGAACTAATCAGACTTTGGAGACTTATTTGCGATGTTTTGTGTCTGCGGATCAGAATGATTGGGATGCCTTTTTGCCTTAGGCCGAGTTTGCGCTTAATAATCGGACGAGTTCAGCTAAGTTGGTTTCGCCCTTCTTTTGTAATTTTGGTTTTCATCCTCGTTTTTCTTCGGGGCAGGGTGCGCCTTCTGCCTGTCCGGGTGTGGATTCTATGGTTGAGCAGTTGCAGCAGATTTGGGATTGTGCGGTTGACAACTTACATCTTTCTCAGGAAGCTGCTCAACGTTTTGCTAACCGTCATTGGTGTGTTGGTTCTCGGCTTCGTGTTGGTGATTTGGTTTGGTTGTCCCCCCGCCATGTTCCTTTGAGGGTTTCTTCTCCTAAATGTAAGCCTCGGTTCATTGGTCCGTACAGGATTTCTGAAGTTGTTAATCGTGTCTCCTTCCGGTTGGTGCTTCCGAGCTCTTTTGCGATTCATGATGTTGTGGCAGCTCTAGAGGAGGAATTGCTAAACGTTATCCAGGCCACTCCGTCTAATAAATGCCCGGGTCCGGACGGGTTTTCACCCAATTTCTATAAAACATTCAAATCTCAGATGCTTTCAGCCCTAAGAGTCATTCAGAATGGGGGGGGGGGGCGGAATTTTGTTCCTCAGTCCTTGGAGGCCCACATGAGCATTTTACCTAAAGCGGGCAAGGATCCATCTTTGGTTTCGAACAACAGACTGATTTAATTACTAAACGTGGATTTAAAACTTTTTTCTAAAATATTAGCTGAGCATTTAGCACTGCTCCTCCCCTCCGTAATCGATGCTGACCAGGTGGGCTTTGTCAGGGGCCAAGAGGCTAGAGACAACACAATTAGGACCTTGCTGTTGGTTGCTAAGGGCAAAACAAATTCAATTCCATTTAGTTTGTTGCCTGGAGATGCCGAAAAGGCCTTTGACAGGGTCCACTGGGGGTTCTGGAGGGAGGCACTGGTTCAGTTGGGTGTGGGACCCAGGTTTTTGGATGGAATCTGTTCTGTCCCCATCTGATGGCTGTTAATCTAAGTGCTCTAATTACCAGTCCCTCAGATAATTGTATGCTCAGTACTTGCCCCATCAGGGGCAACAGACAGTTTTCAACTCGATCACCACTGCAGCTGTAGTAAGACAGGAGAACACTGTAGTTTTCTTCAAAATCTTGTATTAAAAGAGAGAGGGGAGGGGGACAAAGGCGCAATAGTGCCCTTATCACTAGACACTAGTTTGTGCAATGGTGAGAAATACAATCCACTCACCTACTCCAGTTGTGTAACCCACAACTGGCTTGAAGGCTTGTAATAATGTCCTGATGGCTGCTGCTGGACTTCCACCGGCCACACTCACGTGGAGATGCAACGAGATGCTGGGGGAAGAAAGACGTACTACAGTCCGCGCTGCCAGGGTGCCTCACATCAAAGAAAACGAGTAGTCCATGTTCAGTGTAATCCTTCTTTATTCTCCTACGCGTTTCGGTGCCCTCCTGGCACCTTCATCAGGGAATCAGGATCACCGAAACGCGTAGGAGAATAAAGAAGGATTACACTGAACATCGACTACTCGTTTTCTTTGATGTGAGGCACCCTGGCAGCGCGAACTGTAGTACACCTTTCTCCCCAAAAATCTTGTATTAGTCACAATGAACGATAGGTAAAAATGATTAATCTGTACAGGGGTATAAACATGTGTCTTGAGCAATGGCTTCTGCAGACTAACTGGGGAAGAAGGGGGGACGTCCTGTACAGACACAACTAAGGCAGCAACTTAGGGTCATACTTAGTAGACAGTCTAATCTACCTGGTAACAACAAAGAATTACTGATTGGAGGAAATCTATACAATACAGAGAATAGGCATTACAGGTTGTTCCCATTCGTGGGACACAACACTCCCCGTCTAAAATCGTCCGATTTCAAGTCTTGTGTAACGTTAGGAGTCGTCTCTGTCCTCCACGTTATAAAACCTGTAATGAGAAGGGACATGAACACAAAATGCAAACAATAATGCAGTATTCAAGTCTGTACATGCAGTGGAATGTGGTCCTTAAATGCGAATGGAAAAAATAGTAAAAAAAAAAAAGAAAATTTAGTCCATATTCAACAAACCCATCTTCGGATTGGGAAAGCCGCAGCATGCCAACACTTCCACCAACCCAACAATCCAGCGGTAAGGTCCTAGTTCGAAGGAAAGGTTGCGAGTTCAGTAGGACACCAACAGTTCTGTGCAGGGGTAGGGGGAGGTGCACTCCCCGCCGTGGCACAGTCCAGTGACAAGTTCAGTTCAAGTGACTCCTGCTTGAAGGAGCCACCAGGCGATGCACTTGGACTGAATGTCAGCCTGCACAATGGCTGACCAGGTTGGAGAGTGTCTAGGGTGTGGGGCCTCAGCTTCAGTGCTGGCACCTGGGACACATGGTTTGAGCTGTAGGTTGGTCTGAGTCTTATTCTCCACTCAGCTAGTTGGAGGTTAGTAGAGATGAGATGCCACTGTTCAGGTGTGGCTCTCTTGGCTCCAACTGTTAGTTCTAGCCTTGGTACGGTGCATGCAAGTTTTGAAGTGGATATTAGCTTGTTCAGGATGAAGCTGCGACGTACCTTGCTGGTTTCTGACGTACTCTTGGAGGCTGCTGAAACTGTAACCTTTGTAGACGTGTCATAAGAAACGTGGATTTGACTCTTGGTGACAGCTAAAAGAGTTCTTACAGAACCATGGTGCAAGATTTGGAGTCGCTGTATGGCCTTTAGAGACTTCTTCTCTGTCGCCCACCTGTGTTGTCTCTACGATGGTGACGTAGTGTTTCTGTTGATGCCCTCAAAGGCGAGGTGTCCCAGCGGTACCCTGTCTTGAACTGTGGTGGGTGTCCTGAACCCAAGAGGATCTTGGATGCTGTTTCCTCGTTTCGTATCAAGTTTGTTACAGGGCGAAACTTGGAAGGTGAACGTGTCTTGTTCGATGTCCAGTGGTGCGCTAAGGTTACGTTACGTGGAGAGAACGCTAGCCCCTTCAGTAAGAGGTGGGCTGTTGAGAGAGGGGCTCTCACTCTGGGCACTGAAGTCTAGCATGGTTTCGGCTTGACCAGGTTTGTGATAGAGATAGGCTTCACAGTTTGAGAACTTAGCAGTTGTTCGCTGCGGGTCCCTTGGCAACTCGGTCTTTGCAGGAAGAGAGGGTGAGTTGTTGACCTGGTTTGCGGAGTAGAGTGTTATTGACTCAAGGTTGTCGTCTTGAAGACAAAATGGGTTTGGGTTATCAGGTGGTTGTTCTTTCCACCTAGTGTCCTTTGGCTTCTCCCTTACCCAGAAGTGATGTGGGTACGGCAGAAAAGACATGTCATGGTCGTCTGATGTGATGACGGTTTTGTAAGAAGTGAAGTTGCTTGGCTTCTTTGTCTGGTCGCTACAGATGTCACCGATGATGACCCAGCCTAGCTCGAGGCGCTGAGAGTGTGGTTCGTCAGGTTGACCAAAGATTTGTAGGTGCGCCTTGTGCAGTTGTATGATGTCTCTGACGAGGAGAATTAAGAAGTCTGCCTTGTTGTCAAGGGCCGGTATCTCGTTGGCTAGGTATTTGAGGTTAGGGAACTGAAGAGCTGCTTCTGGTTTTGGCATTTCTTCCCTGTTGAAGGGTATTTGGTTGCATTCTGTGAGTGTTGGAAGTGGTATCTCCTTGGAGCTGGAGAGAGAAGTTATTATGAGGCCACTTGCCCTTCTTCCAGTGGCTTCTGTCACGCTGCTGCAGGTGCCCAAGGTGTAGGAATAGGTGTTTCCCTTTAAGTCAAGCAAATCGAAGAGTTCTGACCTGGCCAGTGATTTGTTGCTCTGGTCGTCCAGGCTGACGTACACCTTGACTGCCTTCTCTGGATGACCTTCGGGATACACCTTTTCCAGGCAAATCTTCGCGCAGGACTTGTCGCGAAGACCTTCTCCGCAAACCTTGGTGTAGGATGAAGATACCGCAAGATGGTTAGTTGCCTTGTCTGTACTCTCCCCGCCATTGCCTGTGGTGGGAGAAGGCGTAGACGCTGAGTCAGGTTGTGACGGATGGAGAGCTTGTACGTGGTCTTCGCTGTCGCACTCTATACACTTGATGGTGATGACAGTGTTCGGTAGAAGCACTGCACCTGAAGCATACTCCAAACTTCTTTAAAAGTTCCTTTCGTTCTTGAAGTGGTTTCTTCCTGAAGTCGATACATTTCTTCAGGGGATGCGGCAGTTTGTGGATAGGACACTGGCGGTTCGGGTCTTCTACCTTCTCGCCTTCACTGCCTTTGTCTGGCGCTGATTTCAGTGAAGGCAGAACTTCAGTCTTTTTTGCAGACACCGGACCACTGCGGTTTTTGTCGTGAGAGTGTGAAGTCTCGTACTTAGGAGATGACGCAGGTCCACTGGGTTCTTCATAATGGAAGCTGGGGTCGTTTTTATACTCTGCAATCTCCTTGATGAAGTCGCAGAAGAAGGAGAACTGAGGGAAGGAGACTTGGTATTGTCTCTTGTAGTTTGACCCTCGTGTGGTCCATTTTTCTTGGACGTTGTAAGGCAACTTGGCGACAATGGGTTTCACCCCACGAGCGGTGTCCAGGTAGCTGAGGCCAGGTAGATGTGTGTCTGTCTTGGCCAGCTGGAGCTCGGATAGCAGGTTGCTGAGTTCCTGGTACCTTGAAGCATCCTTGCCGGATATTTTGGGAAAGTCATATAGTTGTTTGAGTAGAGCATCTTCGATAGCTTCGGGACTGCCAAACCCTTTCTCTAGTCTGCCCCATGCGGTTGCGAGAACAGTTATTGGGTCGGTGATGTAAACGGATTTGAGCTTCTTGATTCTCTCCGTAGACTGTAGGCCTAGCCACCTGAGTAGCAGATCCAGCTCTTCAGCAGCGGTAATGCCGAGGTCACTAATTGCGGTTTTGAAGGTACACTTCCACCCTCTGTAGTTTTTGGGCTGGTCGTCGAACCTTGTGAGACCAGTGTTGATCAGTTCTCGGCATATCATGTACCTCGCAAAGTCGGACAGGTCTGTTCTTTCTGACCTTGGGGGCACATTCGCTGACTGAGTGATGCTGGTTGCATAGTTCGTAGCTTCTTGTTTCGGGAACATGGGAAGGAACGGAGTGGCATAGGCATTTAGACCAGCAACTGGTGTGGTGTGAAAGGTCCCTGTTGTATGCGGGGCCGGAACTACACCAGTTTTCTGGACTGTAGTGACTAACCGGCATGTTAGGTTGCATGTGGACCATGCCACACGGGGGTTGCCTAGGTGCAGGGTCGGGTTGTGCACTGAAGTGTGAAAGTGGTTCAGATTTGAATGTCTGAGGAGCGTTGGACTGACCAGTGAAGCTGGAAACTGCAGGCGGATCGGCGTCTTGATGATCTGAAGAAGTGTTGTCGCCAACGGAAATGTTGGTGTCGATCGGCGGCTCGCTGGCTTGGCTCAGCACATAGTCTTTTGTGCGCTTAATGGGTTCTTCTGTCTCAAGTTCGTAAGCGCTGATGCTGCCTCCTGGGCTCCCAGCTAGAGCCTGTTCGAAGACCTTTAGCCTTGCCATCGCTGCTGCGTGTTCACATTCCCTCTGCAGGACTTCGACTTCTGCCTTTTTACGTGCAGTCTCTGCTTCCATCTCCGCTTCCTCTGCTTCGATGTCTGCCCTCTTGCGTGCAGTTTCTGTTTTCTTATGTGCTGCACTCGTTTCTATCTCTGCTTTTCTTTGAGCAAAGACGGCTTGTACCTTCATGGTTTCTGCTTCAATGCGCGCTTTTATAAGCTGCTCACTGAGGGTTGAGTACTTTGATGAGCCCCATTTGAGCGAGTGCCTTGAGCTCTTAACAGACCTGGACTTGTGAGATGCCACTTCTGACGTTTGCACCATTTTTGCTTCAATCTGGTTTATGATGTCACGTACAGTGCACTCTCGTTCAGCATCGAGCTGTTGGAAGTCCTGGAGTTCTTTTAGAGACTCGGACGTGTTTACCTTCAGCAGGGAAAGGGTGTAATCCTTACAAGTGCCTTTGTAAGACTGGTATGCGGAGTATAGTTGTTCTAGTGCTCCCTCTGGTGGTAGCTCATGAGCACCTGGCACAGATAACACAGTGACTTGTTTTATCACTCTTTGCCAAAGTAGTGTTATATGGATAAGCCGTTCACTTCTGGCTGTTTCTAAGTTCTCTTTAACTCTACATGTGGGTTTGTTTAACTGTTTAGGTCTTTCACTATGAGTAGACTGAGAGTCCATCATTTCTCTGTGTTGATTCAGGATGGGCAGTGAATGAGAGCTTTGCATCTCAAGAATTGTGCACAGGATTGCAAGGGTGGGGGCTTTCTGCTCCTGGTTGTCAGGGAGAGGGATGACAAAGTATCAGTTCTGTGCTTATAGAATCTATGCAGGCTGTATTGCAAGTCTATTCACTGCAGCCTGACAATAGATTATAGATGATCACTTCTCAGGCAGGATTTATAACCTGTATACTGTTCTTGGTGACGAATTATCCTCTCACTGAGCTTGTTTCTGTTTGCAGGCTCATGTTGTCTGCTGTACAGTTATGCTTGTTATCAGTCTTATTTAGGCAATCTTGTCTCTGGATTGCATGCAGTATACTGCTCCTGGTAACAGGCTCTTTACTGATCGTGAGCTGTATACAATTCCCGGTCACAGCTAATCCTTTTTACTGTTCTGTCCCCATCTGATGGCTGTAAATCTAAGCGCTCTAATTACCAGTCCCTCAGATAATTGTATGCTCAGTACTTACCCCATCAGAGGCAACAGACAGTTTTCAACTCGATCGCCACTGCAGCTGTAGTAAGACAGGAGGACACTGTAGTTTTCTTCCAAATCTTGTATTAGTCACAAAAAGGATTAATCTGTACAGGGGTATACACATGTGTCTTGAGCAATGGCTTGTGCAGACTAACTGGGGAAGAAGGGGGGACGTTCTCTACAGACGCAACTAAGGCAGCAACTTAGGGACAAACTTGGTTGACAGTCTAATCTACCTGGTAACAATAAAGAATTACTGATTGGAGGAAATCTATACAATACAGAGAATAGGCATTACAGGTTGTTCCCATTCGTGGGACACAACAGAATCTTTTCCCTATACTCTTGCCCCACGGCTAGAGTGAGGATTGGGGGTGTCCTCTCCTCCCCGGTTGTAATTAAAAATGGGACCCGGCAAGGATGCCCTCTATCCCCTCTCCTTTATATCATTGTCATGGAATATTTGGCTGCAGCCATTAGATCCAATCCGAACATTCACGGGATCAAGATAGGGCCGAAACACCATAAAGCGGCCCTGTTTGCGGATGATCTTTTATTGAACGTTTCTCAGCCCCACATTTCTATACCATCTATTATACAGGAGTTTGATAAATTCGGCTCTGTGAGCAATTTTAAAGTTAACTGCTCCAAATCCAAAGCTCTGGGTATCACCTTATCTCAGTGGGATGTTCATTTCATGACCCAGAATTTTCCCTGATGGAGGTGCAGCTCAGAGTAGTACAGCTCCCCACAGGTGGAGTTTACCTCAGGGCAGCGGGGTTGATGAGGGCAGTAGTTGTCCTCGCCTCTGTCACACCCTAGGGTGTACCCTGAGGTGTGGACTCACTGGACCGCAGCTATTGTGGATGCCGATACCCGGATGACAGAGAACCGAACAACTGAATACTTTTAAAGCTTTATTTAAACCAAAGGCAAATGCAAGGTGGCCCCAAGGGAAGGCCGCAAGGATACAACACAAGTACCCCTCAGTAAGGTGCCCAGGATAGGTGACCCCATAGGACAGGGATATCACCTGGACCCGCTAACCGAGGTGCCCGGTGGAGCGTTACTTGCGCATCACCGACCCAAGGGGGGCAAAACATAAAATGTAAAATCAAAGAACTCAAAGAGCGGACCCAGAAGTAAGAGGAGCAGTCAGCGCCAGGACCCGAGTTTGCACTATGAAGACCGGACCAGAAACAGCAGAGGGACCAAAGCAAGGTCGGTCGAGAGCCAACAGAGGAGCAGCACGAGGATGATCTGGGCGCAGCAATGGAACAGCACAACTGCAAAAGGAACAAAAGACAGGTATTAGATTAGCAAGCCAATAAACAGACTAGGAGGACCAGGACTGGCAGCTTCACAAGGAATGAAGTTGCCCCGGCGAGGTCTGGCAGTGAATGCAGGGTTTATAATCCTGCAGCACAGCAATGATTGGCCAGCGGGCGGGCAGACTGATCAGCAGCCAGACTCTATACTTGAGGAAGACGCCCTGAGCGTCGAAACATGTTGTGGGAGAGGACCTAGTGTGATTTGAACAATAAACTTACAGGTAAAATACTTGTTGAAGTGTAGCTGTCTTCATATCCCAGCGCTCACCCAAACATCGTTTTATTCCATAGACTCTATAAAAGGAGCTGAGAGAGCGGCCCCGCCTCCTAGTGAGATCCCAGAGAGGAAGCAGGAAGCACATTCAGAGCTGCCGGCAGATGTCAGGGCACCCTGGAACCCCGGAGCCGCCTGTGGATGACCGGCACCCTGGAACCCCGACCCCGGGAGGGACAGGTAACAGTTCAGGAAGAGGGGGAAACAGGGTGCGGAGTGGGGACCCCGGACAGCGGGGCGGCTACAGCCTCTTTGATGATGCTGTGGCCCTCCGGGCACCCAAGAAAGGAGAACAGACACCACTTCAGCTCAAACAGGTCTTTACTTGCACCAGATGAAAACAGGTACACAGTACATTCTGGGTTAACGGGTATTGTAAGCGCTGATCGTGAGGGTTTCTCCAGAGTCTGACAGTGATGCCCTCAATATGGCGCTCGTGGTCTTGTTACCTTTTCTCTCTCTCTCTTACTCCTCTTCAGCCAAGTCTCTAGTCCACGGTGTCTGTTACCTAAAAGTCTTTCACTTGTCGGCGTTGTGAACCCAGCTGCTGATGTTGGGCTGCTTTAGGGGTGCTTCAGCTCCCTGTGTGTGTCGGGCCCTCAGCTTGCTGGTCTGTAGTTACAGATAAACCTTGCATCTAACTACCTCAGCTCCGGTATGCCGGTGTTGACCTGGGTCCCCAGCTGGCTCCTACCAGGCTCGGGTAAACCCCCTTCCAAAGTCTGGGTCGCCACTCTCCAAAGATGCTCCCTCCTGATGCAGCCACAGGGTCCCCTGCGTCTGCTTTGCTTGCTCTCCTCACACCAACTGTCTGACTGTGCTGTCACTCCCCGTCTACCGCTCTCTAGGCTCCACCCCCTATGACCTACTGAATATCAGTCCCCTGTATTAAAGTGGCCTCTGTCGGGTGTTGGGGTGCAGACTCTGAAGATTCTCCATGTCCACGGTTACAGAGGCACCACACCTTTAACTAGTGTGTAGCACCTCCCTGTGGCGCCTTGCCATAGGGGCGCCACACCCACATCCAGCACCACGACAACAAGTGCTTCTCACCATAGCCCCGGGGACTCTGCTCCGCCTGTGGGGAGCTATACCACCCAGCTGCCGTCCATCATCCCCGGAGGTCCACAGCAGCGCTGGTGTATCCATCAGAAACCACAGGTGGCGTCACGAGAAACATGTATTCTTTTTATTCCCAATTTTTGAGCTGACCACCAGGACAATGGGTCCGGGCGGGCCACCCGTGACATCCCTCCAACTCCACGCCTGGGTTCTGAGTTCCGATAGACCCCTGGGTGAATCATAATCTCTTGACCAGGTGGTACATGTGCCCTGTGAACCTACACACCATTTCCCTGTTGGCCTCCGAGAAGTGCTGGCGTTGTGAGTCAGCATGGGGTACCCTTCTGCATATATGGTGGCGCTGCCCCAAGATTCAGAAATTCTGGTCACGTATATTTGCTATTTATAATCTAATTAAGAGTAATTAGGTGGTGGGTTGCCCTGAAATAGCACTGCTATCCATCTATCCCAAATCAGTCAAATTTCATAAGAAGGATATCCTCCAGTTCTATATGTCGGTGGCTCGCACCTTGATTCCCAGGTTCTGGAAGTCCATACCATCTATTGCTGAATGGCACACAGAGATGACAGGACTTTTCTGTATGGAAGAGTTAGCTGCTGAAGCGTCTGATTCCTTAGACAAATTCTCCCTTGTATGGATAGAATGGATCCTTTTCAAAGACCCACTGAACTTTCCTTCTATATTTCAACAAGACCGGAAGCCTATTTATGTCTGCCAAAACTGATAATAGGCATAGTGTAGACAGTCTCCCCATCTCCCCCCTCACACAGCTACCCTTTCCCTATTTTTCCTGCTCTGCTCCCCTCCCTCCACTATTTTATTCTTCCTGTTTCTTTGCTTAGACTTTTTTCTCCCTTTATATTTTTTCTTCTGTCTTTAACATAAAAAGCTTTCTGAATTGAATCCCATCAGACCCAACCGTTGAAAATTTACGTTGATAGTCTCTTAGGGTTGGACGCAGCTCCTCTGGACCTGAGTGAAGCCGCGGGTGGCCCCAGGGAGACCGCAGCTGGCCTGTACTCACCATGTGCAGTGGGTGCGGGCGGCTTCTCCCTGCAGTTACCTAATGGCAGCCGCTTTCGACTCCGCAGCATGAAATGAACATGCGGAGGAGGAGCGGATTGTCGGCAACCTGCACCGCAGTTTAAACACGCTGTGGGCGGATTAAGCATAGTGAGGATGGGATTTCTTGAAACCCATCCACTATGCTTATACTGTACTACGCAGAATTTTGGACGCAGCGGCAAGATGCTGCCTTCAAGACACTGCGTATACTGATCGTGTGCACACAGCCTAATCAGTTGGAGACTGGATTGGGTTGATATATCGACGGATGATTATTCGCCTGGATTCTTGACTGTCACGTTGTTATTTTGAGGATTCTAATGTAAAGAAATGTGTTAGAGTGGCACTAGAAGGCGATCCACCAGTCACATGCTATACACCAATAATGAAAGGAGGAAAGAGCCAGAAAGCATGTACAAATGACCGGGATCAGAGAAACAGACCAATAATTCAAAAAATTTGTAAATCTTTATTAACAATAATACAGAGAAATATGAGCAAAAAACACAAACAGAATAAAAACACTTAAAATGTGTGATGGACAACCACCAACACAGCAATGACTATGGCCCCAGATGTCATCAGAATAGCAGTATCAGTCATTGCTGTGTTGGTGGCTGTCCATCACACATTTTAAGTGTTTTTATTCTGTTTGAGGATTCTAATGTGGTAGTAGTTTATAAGATATTTCAGTGTTTGATG
Source organism: Allobates femoralis (assembly GCA_033576535.1). Taxonomy (NCBI): domain Eukaryota; kingdom Metazoa; phylum Chordata; class Amphibia; order Anura; family Aromobatidae; genus Allobates; species Allobates femoralis. The sequence goes on from JARQOC010000003.1 coordinate 309,356,359, forward strand.
TTGTACTGCATTACTTTTGTCCTTGGATGTGATAAGTCAACAATTCCTAGGATTGTCAGAAACAGAGCTGATAGTTCTGGTCTTATGGTATGTTATTATACGTTTTATGTTTTCACTCTAATAAAAAGAGATTGAACCTAAAATTAACCTACCCTTAAAATTATAGACTCTGCATGTCTTTATCAATGGACAAACTTACATAATCAGCAAGAGATCAAATACTTATTTGCTTGACTGTACATAATATTAGCAAAAATGTAAATATTAGGAAGAAAATCCATAAATGCATACAGGGCCTACATACAGCAAGGATGAAATACAATTCAAGAAAAAAACACAAGATGGCGATAATATGTAAGAGCAGAGAAATACTAGAAAGATCTTAAGGGGAACCTGTCACCCCCTTTGTGTATTTTAAACTATGCCCACCAGCATTAACATAATGTAAGTGGGGTTCTTGTAACCCCTCTATGTGCCCAGACGTCCCCCTCATACCTGAGAAATCAACTTTTATTCTCCGTCGCCCTGCATCCTATTAGGTCCGGGAGGTCTGCTCTCTAGTCCTGATGGATTAGGCCTCGCCGCCCATTGCCATCAAAACCCTCCATAGAATTTGAAAATTCCTGCCCCTTTTGTGGACGGCGCGCTGAGTGGCAGGCGCACTTGTGCCTGCGCAGTGGAGCGAATCACCATGATCCACCACTGAAGTGCTGAAGTCTCGCGAGACTTCACAAATCTTGCGAGAACTTGGTACTATCTTCAATTGAGGAGACGGTGACCCACTCCAGTGTGCAGGCGCGAGTGCGCCTGTCACTCAGTGCGCTGTCCACAGGAGGGGCGGGAATTTTCAAATTGCAAGGTGGGTTTTGCTGGTAAGGAGCAGCGAGGACCTAACCCACCAGGACCAGAGAGCATACCTCCCGGACCTAATAGGATACAGGGTGATAGAGAATAAAAGTTGATTTCTCAGGTATGAGGAACATAGAGGGCTTACAAGAACCCCATTTACATTATGTTAATGCCGGTGGGGCAGTTTAAAATACACAAAGGGGGTGACAGGTTCCCTTTAAATTCATATATATGTACACAGCAAGCGCTGAATTGAATCTGAATAGCAAGGTATATAGCTCACAATTAAATGTATATGTGAATGCAAACAAAAATATAAAAACATCAAAAAAGAAAAAAAAAAGAATATATATTTTTGCCTAGAGGTACTTAATGTAGAAATAAAAGCAGATGGCCAAGAATGAAAGAATCCAAGGATCAAGTGTGGAAAAATAGATTAGACATGCAAAATAAATTTCAGTAAAGGAAAGCCCAAAGAGGTAGGAAAAGAGAACCAAGGATTAAGAGGTAACCCAACCTGCGTTTTGCATAATGCTTTTTACTGGGTGTCATGGACTCAGCAACCACAATCTTATTGGGGTCATCATGAATAAGACCAAGTGCAGAAAAAACTATTCACAGAGGAAAATACTAAAGAATCCTCAGGCAAAGAAAATGCCCAATCTGGAGGATCTCCACAGAGCAAAGACAGAACAATATCCACTTGTTGACTTTCTTCTCCTGTGGAAACAGGATGAAGGCAAAAATAAAGTTTACATGAAGAAAGAAAAACCTTTCAGTTCTTCTCTTTTCTCGGCACACAATGGAGTGGGCTGGTGATAATGTTATGCACTTGTTGGAACTGACACAGAAAATTAGGATCTATATAAGAGCAAACACACTTCACCCAATGGATTCCTGTACAGTAGAAAGTTCCTAGCTGAGCAGTCCCTAATGGTCTATACACAGGCTAGTGTAACCCTAACAACTGGACTAGGAGATGACAACTCAGACCTGGCTTCCTAATCTGCCATTGAGTATTCCTCATACCTCCTCATCCCTCCAGAGGAAAGGGAAAAGGCACTATAACCCTGTATTAGGCATGCAGCGATAGAAAGGATCCCTGAATGATAAAACATAAAACCATTAACACAAAGTGAAAAGTGAACTATTACTGCACGAAGTAGTAATGCTCCACCCTCCTAGCTAAAGAAAGTACAAAGGAGTAAGAGCGACATCTGTCCAAACCCACAGGCTCAATATGGGTATCTCGGAAAGACTTAGCTCAAGCCAATCCATTTGCCAGAATCCTGAGAAGCCCCAACACCCTTTAATGCCTATACAGGGATCTGGATAAACAATGGGGTCCAGAATATTGCTGCCTACGGATGGGCTGCAGTCCAGAGACAGGAATAGTTTCCAGCACCATGGGAATCTAATGGCGCTATATAAATAAATAATAATAATAATTAGGGTCAAAGCTGGGTGGTCATGAAAAGCACAAAATCAGGATCAGTTAGTGTGGTTGGGGAACAGGGTCAAAACCGAGATGGCAGCAAGGTACAAACTCATCAGTCAAATGAGATCAGATAAAACATGAAACACCAATGTAGAGCAGGAGACTAGCCCAGGAGTATAAGCTATATCTGGCTGCTTCCAATAGTAGGCTGAGGTCTTTAGTAGGGTGTGGTGCCTTCTGATAGGTTGCAGCCAGAAGCTGATGACTTCAGCTGGAAAACACATGCATCCACTCTGTCAGACTCGAAAGTACTGCAGGTCACAGCCACTCTAAGCTTAGTGGCTGGGCAGCATCTGCACTGATCAGATTTTCTGGCTCCGACATCTCCTCTATCACCAGCACCATATAAAGAGTGAATACGGTGGTGGCTGATGACAGAAGCAGATGTCGCAGGAGCAGGCTCTGGTGGAGATGTGTCAGTAGGACAGATAGAAGAAACAATGGATAAACAGAGATAAATAACTTAGCTGATCCCTATCTGACTGGCAGAAATACTAAGGCAGTACGGCTGTAACTCTCAAGATAAAAACACAAAGAATATCACCAGCAGGAAAGATCAGCCAGGGGAAGGTTTAAATAGCCGCACTCAAAAAGTAGTAAGGCAGACTAAATTAACAAATGGAAACACCTTTTGTCCGAAGAGGAATGAAACAAGGACAACAGATAATAAGATACCAGAAAGAAACAGAACCCACTGTGGCTTAGAGGAGAAAGAAGCAAATCGCAAAACAAAGGCTTGCCAGTATGATTCCTGAGGCATGACAACACCCAGATCACCTCTGCCAGTAACTTCTCACTTGGTGTTTTGCATGTATCTGGGACTCATATCTATCTTTATGTTATCCATCTTCTAGCTATCAAATATTTAATTAAAAAAATAGATACCCCAGCCCTCAATAAAATAATATAACACTACAATAACATTTTATTACATATGTTAAATAACAGAAAATATGTATATTAATGTTAGATGTTTCCACACAATGAACACTGAGGACATGTCCTTAGAGGAATGCCAAGGATATGGCTTGACGGTAGAGATGATTCCCAAAGAGATGGCCTAAGAGCAGAAAGGAACGCATAGGAGATGGCCGTGGCCAGAGAGGAATGCTGATGAAATTGTTCTTGGGCAGAGAATAACACTGAGGAGATGGCTTCACAGCAGAAAGGAGCACTGTAGAGACAACCTGATGGCAGAGAGGAGATGGTCTGGGGGCAGACAGATACAGTGAGGAGACGGCCCAAGAGGTATGCTGTGGAGATGGCCAAAGGACAGAAAGGAACACTGAGGAACACAATACAGCGCTGCTTTCCGGAAACCTATCCTCCATGACTCCGGTATGCCTTCCAGTAGACTTTAGTCTCTTCCCATGACTGCTGCACAGCCAGACGTCATATACAACCTCTAGATTGTATCCTAATGGGGAACCATTCCAATGTCACCATTCTTCATGTTTCTCCCCACAAACCCACTTGTTGCTTCCTATATTTTTCTTACAATACTTTAATTTATTTTGCACTTTGCTGGTTTAATATACATTTGCAAGTACATTACTACAGTTTTCTCGAAGAGAGATGATGTAAGAAACAAAAAGCACTGATCGATATTTATTTTGATTATGAATAGTGGTAGATACATTTTTAGCTTTGGAGACTGTGGAACAACTGTGCCAAGTCTTCTTATAGTCCTTCATTCGATAAGTCCTCTTTTTCTTTTGTCTTGGTCGTAGAGTCCCATGACAACTTACCCACAAGCTTCTCTCTGATATACACTGTGTGCAGAATTATTAGGCAAAAGAGTATTTTGCTCACATTATACTTTTTCTACATGTTGTCCTACTCCATGCTGTATAGGCTTGAGAGCCAACTACCAATTGTTACCATCCGGGGGTCTGCTGCCCGTGCCCCGCGGCCTGCTGCCCTTATTCCCTCGGCTCCTATCGCTCCTGTCCGGCCTCAAGGATTCCGGGTGTCGTCCGTCCGCCGACGGCTCCGGGGCGCTGGCAGCCGCCGCCCGCGGATCGGTCGGGTAGCGTCTTCCTTACCGTATGCTCCCCGGGTAAGCGCACCTGTCTCCAGCCGCAGGGGTCCAGGTCCCTCTGCTTGAGCAACACTGCTCCTCTCACTTCCGGTACCACTGCTTGAGCACATGAAACTGTCTCCTAATCAGTATCTGCTGGAGAGACTGCAGGGATCTGGCTCCTCCCCTCAGCCAATCACCATGCCTCTGTGTCCTGCCAATCAGGACTGCCCTGCTCTGATATAAACCTCCTGTTTCCAATCAGTCGGGGCCAGGGCAACTTCTCCCTAGTGGAGCTGCCATTACTGGTCTGGTCAGGTCGCTCCTTATTTGGTCTGTTACCTGATTTCTCTGTGTTACTTCCTACAGACTCCTGCCCTGCCGGCTCCTTGCTGACCTCCGTGTTCCTGGCTGGTTTCCCGGATCTCTCCAAGCTGATCGCTGTTTCAAGCCTGGTTCTGGATTCCTCGTGTGCCCTGCCGGCTCCTTGCTGACCGCCGTGTTCCTGGCTGGTTTCCCGGATCTCTTCTACGCTGATCTCTGTCTCAAGCCTGGCTCCGGGTTCCCCGTGTTCCTGGTTCCCCGTGTTCCTGGTTCCCTGTATTCTTGGTCCCCGTGTTCCCAGTTTCCCGTTTCTTATTGTATACCCGGTTGCTGTTTTGTTACCACGTCGCCTGGGGTCGGTTGAACACTCGTGTCCGCTGCATTGGCCCCTCCGAGGTTGGTACCGGCGGGATCCCTGTATAGGGGTTAACCGCTCCGGGGCCTCCTTCGGTGGGTTTCCAGTGCTGCGACCTTGTGGCTCTCCCCAGGGGCGTGGGGTCTTGTGTTGTTGTTCTAATAAACCTGTTGACTCTACGGTACTTGTCCGCCTCTCTATCACCCGGTATCAGCATCCGCTCTACGCAGTCCAGTGGGTCTACGTGTGGGGTCCGTCAGTAGGACGTGACAGATTTTGCCCTGGCCATGGACCCCGCTGATACCGGGGTTGATGCCCAAAGAGAGCTAACCGCACTCCGCCGGAGTCACGAACGGGTTCTGGTGTTTATCCAGTCTCTAGAGGCCCGCTTGGGGGCACTCTCTACTGTTGATCCCACTCTCTCTTCCCAGATGCTGAGTCTCCGACAGGAATCGGACCATCTGAGAGAGAGCCAGAATCGGATGTCGCCCCATATGTCCTCTATGGATGTTCTGCTTGCCGGCCTGCTGAGCACGACAGGAAGCCCAGGTTCCGTTCCAGTGCTGCCCACGGGAGCTCCGGCTGGAGCTGTGTCTCCATGCGGGACGCCCAAGCAGCCGCCCTCGGGTCCCTGCTGCCCTCGGGACCAGGGAGGAGGACGTCGTTGCCCCGAGCCCCCTGCGCGGGTTCCTGGCCGGTCTCCGTTCCAGGGGGGGGGCGTAGAGGGGGGGAGGTACTGTTACCATCCGGGGGTCTGCCGCCCATGCCCCGCGGCCTGCTGCCCTTATTCCCTCAGCTCCTATCGCTCCTGTCCGGCCTCAAGGATTCCGGGTGTCGTCCGTCCGCCGACGGCTCCGGGGCGCTGGCAGCCGCTGCCCGCGGATCGGTCGGGTAGCGTCTTCCTTACCGTATGCTCCCCGGGTACACGCACCTGTCTCCAGCCGCAGGGGTCCAGGACCCTCTGCTTGAGCAACACTGCTCCTCTCACTTCCGGTACCACTGCTTGAGCACATGAAACTGTCTCCTAATCAGTATCTGCTGGAGAGACTGCAGGGATCTGGCTCCTCCCCTCAGCCAATCACCATGCCTCTGTGTCCTGCCAATCAGGACTGCCCTGCTCTGATATAAACCTCCTGTTTCCAATCAGTCGGGGCCAGGGCATCTTCTCCCTAGTGGAGCTGCCATTACTGGTCTGGTCAGGTCGCTCCTTATTTGGTCTGTTACCTGATTTCTCTGTGTTACTTCCTACAGATTCCTGCCCTGCCGGCTCCTTGCTGACCTCCGTGTTCCTGGCTGGTTTCCCGGATCTCTCCAAGCTGATCGCTGTTTCAAGCCTGGTTCCGGATTCCTCGTGTGCCCTGCCGGCTCCTTGCTGACCGCCGTGTTCCTGGCTGGTTTCCCGGATCTCTTCTACGCTGATCTCTGTCTCAAGCCTGGCTCCGGATCCCCTGTGTTCCTGGTTCCCCGTGTTCCTGGTTCCCCGTGTTCCTGGTTCCCTGTATTCTTGGTCCCCGTGTTCCCAGTTTCCCGTTTCTTATTGTATACCCGGTTGCTGTTTTGTTACCACGTCGCCTGGGGTCGGTTGAACACTCGTGTCCGCTGCATTGGCCTCTCCGAGGTTGGTACCGGCGGGATCCCTGTATAGGGGTTAAGCGCTCCGGGCCTCCTTCGGTGGGTTTCCAGTGCTGCGACCTTGTGGCTCTCCCCAGGGGCGTGGGGTCTTGTGTTGTTGTTCTAATAAACCTGTTGACTCTACGGTACTTGTCCGCCTCTCTATCACCCGGTATCAGCATCCGCTCTATGCGGTCCAGTGGGTCTACGTGTGGGGTCCGTCAGTAGGACGTGACACCAATTAAGTAAATCAGGTGATGTGCATCTCTGTAATGAGGAGGGGTGTGGTTGAATGACATCAACACCCTATATAAGGTGTGCTTAATTATTAGGCAAATGCCTTTCCTTAGACAAAATGGGTCAGAAGAGAGATTTGACAGGCTCTGAAAAGTCCAAAATTGTGAGATGTCTTGCAGAGGGTTGCAGAGGGATGCAGCAGTCTTCAAATTGACAAACCTTTGAAGCGGGATCACCGAACAATCAAGCGTTTCATGGCAAATAGCTAACAGGGTCGCAAGAAGTGTGTTGGCCAAAAAAGGCGCAAATTAACTGCCCATGAATTGAGGAAAATCAAGCGTGAAGCTGCCAAGATGCAATTTGCCACCATTTTTTACATATTTCTGAGCTGCAACGATACTGGAGTATCAAAAAGCACAAGGTATGACATGGCCAAGGTAAGGAAGGCTTAAAAACGACCACCTTTCAACAAGAAACATAAGATAAAACGTTAACACTGGACCAAAAAATATCTTAAGACTGATTTTTCAAAGGTTTTATGGACTGATGAAATGAGAGTGACTCTTGATGGGCCAGGTGGACGGGTCAGAGGATGGATCAGTAAAGGGCAGAGAACTCCAGTCCGACTCAGACGCCAGGAAGGTGGAGGTGGGGTACTGATATGGGCTGGTATCATCAAAGATGAATTTGTAGGACCTTTTCGGGTTGAAGATGGAGTGAATCTCAACTCCCGGACCTACTGCCAGTTTCTGGAAGACAACTTCTTCAAGCAGTGGTACAGGAAGAAGTCGGTATTGTTCAAGAAAGACTGGATTACTTACCGGTAATCTCGTTTTATGGAGCCACGACAGCACCCACTGGAGAGAGGGATCCGCCCCCAGGGACAGGAAACCTGCAGATAAAAAGGGGGCGGTCCCCTCGCCTCCTCAGTTGGTTTACAGAGCACGAGAGGAACCGCCAAATTAATAAACACGTCAACACAAGCAAAAATGCAGTTAACCACCACCACTAAAGCAACCAGGAAGAGGTGCAACAAGCAAACAGGGGGGGAAGTGAGTGGGTGCTGTCGTGGCTCCATAAAACGAGATTACCGGTAAGTAATCCAGTCTTTTCTTCACGCCACGACAGCACCCACTGGAGAGACTTGCAGAGAAATCAACCCCAGGGAGGGACCACCAGGCTGAGTACAGATCCCCTGAACACCAAGGCAGAAGGAAAGGAGAGGACCAGCCCACGATGGTGGAAAAACAGGTGCAAGGCGAAGACCAGGAACCGGCCTAACATACGAACCAAACAGGCACCAGATCCCGTGCCTCCCAGGAGAAAGCCATAGCCTGAGCGGAACGGGTACGAACTCCAGGCAGAGGACGAATGCTTGTAGCAGCCGTCTGCGAAGACCCTGAAATGAGAAAACCACAACACACCGCACTACCTCCCAGTCGGCGGCCCACCCAATAGGGAAGGAGACCAGGACGCACCTCTGAAGCAAGGAACAGAACCCCCCAGGAACCTGGGAACGGGAAAAAGGAATGAGAACACACAGCCGACTACCAGGGAAGGCAGAACCACCCACCGAAGGGACGAGGTGCCAGTCAACAAAAAACAGGGCATCAGGGAAACCAGAAAAGGACAGGCGGAACTAAGGGAAAGGGCCTGAACAGACCACCCCACCAAACAGAAGAAACGCCCCCAAGCAGGAACAACCGGAGGGAAGGCACACCTGGAATCAGATTCCAAAGACTCAAAGAGGCAACCGGAAGAGGCAACGAAGACCAGACCGGAACCCCCCAGGGGGGGCATACTAGCACGATGCACCAGGGCACTATGGATGAAGCATACTAACCAACAACCCTGAAGAACTTGCCCCACTCAAGAAACGAAAATGGCCAAAATGTGGAACACAGGAGAACCAGACCGTCGGAAAATCCCAAGAAGGTCCGACACACGTAGCCAGACCGCGAGTAGCAGAGTCCTAACCAGGCAGCCGCCAGGCTGGAAAAAGGTAATCGGCCATGGCATGCTAGAGCAATGCCAGCGGAGGCAGACCCCTCACCAGAGGAGGACAGAAGGGGCCCAGACACAACAGGACCGGACAGATGGCAGCAGCGAACCACCAACCACAGCCGCCAAGGCCAGAAGGAACAAGATCGTCTCGTAACCAAAGAGGCGCAGCCCAATCGGCAGGAGGCCCAGAGGGGAAAAAAAACGTCCCTCCCCGAATGAGGCACTAGGGAATCCACTATGGGAGACCCCGAAGCCAGGATGCAGCAGAACCGCCGCAGGTAAACAGGCGGACCCGGCTGTACGCCCAAGCGGAAACAAGGCTACCTCCGGGAGACCCCCAAAAAGCCACGATGCGACAAAAACACAAAGCCACACAGAGTCCAGTTCCCCTAATGGAAGCGTGTTGACTCAGAAAAAGCCGCTGAGAACACCCACGCCCCTGAAGTGCAGGGCAGACAAGCCATAGATTGGACGGTCAATGCAAGGAATGCAACAGCCAGACACACGCGAGGTCAGGACCGAGGCCTGCCCCAAGGAACCAAAGACAACCGACGACGAGAGGACTCCACCGGAGGCCATGCCCTCTGCAGAAGAAAATGGAGGAAGGCATGACACAAGCCGCCAAAACTCCCACCGGGAAGAGAAACCACTGAAACAGCAAAGGACCACCGACCCCGAGCCAACAGAGACACCAAAGGCCCCCCAAACCACGGGGCCAGCACCCACGACCAGAATAGACTTCGGAGAACCCCCCAGGGCACCCCCTGGAAGGCCCAACAGGGCCGACCATCAGGACAGGGACTGCACAACCCGCCTAGAAGGAACGACCGTGAAGGCGCCTCCGAAGAGGAGAGGCAACCCGAAGAACTGCGTATGAGAACCTGGTAATGGGAGAGAGTCCACAGTACCCCGGGACACCGGACAACAGGGACCCCACCGGGAGACAACCTCCTGCAGGGACCCACCAGGGCGGCGAAAGCCACCTGAACCCCCCAGAAATTAACAACTTTCTGGCAATCGTGAGAAGGCACAGCAGTCCGACAGAGCCGAGGAGAAGCCTAGGAAGAACCGGCGAACACGAGGAAGGAACCTGGACCAGGCCCCACAGATCATACCATGGCACGACCAAGACTACGAGGCCCAGTAGCAAACAATCCAGCCAAGCATGACCCCCCTGAGCACATCAGGCAGCCAAGCGCCCCCCCAAGGGGAACGAAGTACGGAGGCAAGGTCCCCCAGAGCTGCAGAGTGCCCTCCTACGAGGAAACGCACACGAGCAGGATCACAAGGGCGACTGAAAACCACCACCTCCTCCACGGAGGTGAACACCAGAGGGCTCCGAAGAACAACCGAAGTGCGACCACCGGAATGACAAAAACCGACTACGACCATGACCCTGAAAGTCATGGAAAGGCAGGATGAACGGCCAGATGGGAATAGGACGGCATCAAATCCCTAACGGCCCAAGCAACCAGGACCCAGAAGCAACCGCAGATCTGCACGGAGCGTAGCGTGCCCACCTGAGTAGGGAACAAGGCACACCTCTCCGGGTGGCCCGGGACTGTTGCCGCCTGGCTACCGATTACCCGACAGAGCCAACCGATTCCAAGTAACCCCGCGACAGCGGAAAAAAGGCAGACACTGTCTTAAAGCAATAACCGGCCAATAAGAACACTCAGGGCTGGAAGCCAGGAAGAAAGGGGAACAAAAACCCCCACCATCAGGCCCCCGGGATCTCCAGAAGGAACCACTACTCCAACCGACCCTAGATTTCAGAGCTAAGGGCCTGAAGTCATGAAGGAAATAGGAGGGGAAGTCCATACACTGAATCAGGAAGAAAATGGGCCCACTCCAGTGATAGTCCGGAGGAACCCCGTATGGGTTCTACCGCAAAACTACTGGTCGAATGGTCAGCGTCCGAATGCTCACCCGTAAAACGCAAGAGGAGGAGGAAGGAATCCCATATTCCCGGCAGCCGCCCTGGAGCGGACATCAACTAGAGCCCTGCCAACAAGGACTCACCCCCGCAACAATGCGCCGAACCAGGACCTGGCCTGCGTGGCCCCACTCCAGCGCTACATCCAAGAGCACATCTAGCTGAATTGGAGAAGCCTGATGACCTCGCTGCCAGGTGCAGGGAAACAGCCCCAGGAGGCAGCACCCCCATGAAACAATGGGACCGAGGACCATAAGGTGACTCGGGACACCCCCGTATGGATTTGAGTCCCCAGGTGCCAAGCCACACCAGCCAAGAGCTAGCCGCAGACGTAGCTGAAACAGGACACCCCCGTATGGAGTTGAGTCTCCAGGTGCCAAGCCACACCTAGCCAAGAGCTAGCTGCACACGTAGCTGAAACAGGACACCCCCGTATGGAGTTGAGACTCCAGGTGCCAAGCCACACCAGCCAAGAGCTAGCCGTACACGTGGCTGAAACAGCAGGCATAAAGGCCCCTATGCCGGTCACACACTTATTTTATTTATTTTTTTTTTTTTTTGTGGAGCAGGTACCAAAGCCCTACAGAGCAGAAAGGACCGGAATCCCCCACTCGAAAGGAGGAATGCGTGGAAGGGAAGGCCACTGCTGAACCCTGTTAGGCACTGTCAACCCGGCCCGCAACACAGCATCAGCACGGGTAGCCTCCCCCTTGTATTCCAACAGAAGTCAAGCAAATATCCCATATTGACAAAGGGAAACAGAACCTCCCCTGAGGACGACAAGGGGATACAAACGAGCGAGAGCCCAAAATACCATCCGTAAAGGAGACCAGAGCCCACTCCTCGCCCAATGGCTAGTGGCCCACGGTCGCCAGGGCACGAGGTCTGCCAGGGGGAGAGCCTGTGGCCAGCATGTGCCATCCATAGATAATGGCCGGATGACATGTACAGCATATGATCTGAACCCACAGCCACATCTGGGTGTATGGGGTACGGTGCAGATGATGCATGGGTCCTGCCACAGCATCCTCGCTCTGGTTGTGACGGAATGGGCACCACTCCCGAGGGAGGGTAGACCCCATGAAGCCCCCGTCTAAAATCCGCAGCCACAGCACCCCGGCTAAGTATAGGCGTCCGGCAGTGGCAGGCAACAAAGAGCACATCTCAAAGGCCACAGAACACGTAACCAACACCCCCCTAGGAGTTGTATCCAAAGAGGGGGCGACAGTGAGAAGGGGGTAGCTTCAATAGGCAGAGCCCATTACACTCACCTATGAAAGCTCAAGGCCGGCACCGGAATGAAGAGGTAAAGACTCCATCTGGTCAGATGACGGACCAGGCATAACAACACGCTCCTTGGACCGCCCGTAGAAATGGCCTCTCATCCAGCTGGGTCGGGCATCCGTCCGTGAGTGCCCCTCCGATGATCCAGGCGTCCAGGCGAGGCCTCCAGGCTCCAGTACCGCAGGTTGCGAGTCTTCCCGCCCTCCAGGCGGCACCCCTCCGGCCTTGCGGAAGCGGGATGACGTCACTTCCGGGGGACATGGCGGCGCATGCGCACCCGCCCCGACCGGAAGAGAACGCCGGCGGTCCACCGGCGGGCAGAGAGAGGCCCTGGCCGCGCACACACCCAATGCCCCGCACACCCGGAGCACCCGGCCGGAGCGCACCAGTCCTCCACGCCCCCGGCCCGCCCGCGTATCTCCCGGCCAGGAGCCGCCTCCAAGCGGCAAGGCGCCTCAGCCCCATGCCCCAGCGTCAGTCAGGGGGACACCGCCGGCACTGACAGAACGCCCATCCATCCATCAGACGAGGGGAGAGCCTGCAAGCAGGACTTCCCGACGCTGCTTCTAGCGCCCCAGACCCTGCCGTTCTCAAGGACACCGCACAGAGGGCTGATTGGACCTAGGTAAGAAGTACTGCAGGTTCCCCATCAGGGACAGGAAACCAACTGAGGAGGCGAGGGGACCGCCCCCTTTTTATCTGCAGGTTTCCTGTCCCTGGGGGCGGATCCCTCTCTCCAGTGGGTGCTGTCGTGGCGTGAAGAAAAAACATGATTTTAATGCAGGTCAATGCTCCATCACATGCACCCAACTACTCCACAGAGTGACTGGCCAGTAAAGGTGTAAAAGAAGAAAAAATAATGACATTGCCCCCTTGTTCACCTGATCTGAACTCCATAGAGAATCTATGGTCCCTCCTAAAATGTAAGATCTACAGGGAGGGAAAACAGTACACCTCTCGAAACAGTGTCTGGGAGGCTGTGGTGGCTGCTGCACGCAATATTGATCGTAAACAGATCAAGCAACTAACAGAATCTATGGATGGAAGGCTGTTGAGTGTCATCATAAAGAATGTGGTTATATTGGTCACTAATTTTTTGGGGTTTTATTTTTGCCTGTCAGAAATGTTTATTTCTAAATTTTGTGCATTTGTTTATTTTCAGCAGGTAAACTAAAATAAGTGAGATGGGAATGTATTAGGTTTTTATTAAGTTGCCTAATAATTCTGCACAGTAATAGTTACTTGCACAAACAGATATCCTCCTAAAATAGCCAAATCTAAAAAAAACCTACTCCAACTTCCAAAAATATTAAGCTTTGATATTTATGAGTCTTTTGGGTTGATTGAGAACATAGTTGTTGATCAATAATAAAAATAATCCTCTAAAATACAACTTGCCTAATAATTCTGCACACAGTGTATGAAGAATGCTCGACGCCAGAAATAAAGAGTTCACATTTTTTTCTGCACTCAAAATTGAAATCATTGCCTCAGCTACATTTTTCTATCTTACTACCTTATGGAAAATTCCCTGTACATTAATATAGAACCATTCCTTTTATCAAGCCATGCTATGTTTGGGCACCTATTCAATGTGATTAATGTTTTAGTATATCCTATTCATGGAAACTCAATGAAAACATTCTTTAAAATGTCAGGGTGATATATGTGATATATGACCCACCCAGGGGTCTATGGGGACTCGGTACCCAGGCGTTGATAGGGGGGTGTTGTCTCGGTGGTTGGTGCCATATCCCTGGGGTCAGCTAATAATGGATTAAAATAACAGTTGTCTCATGACGACACCTGCAGTTTCTGGTGATCTCACCAGCGCCGCTGTCAGACTGCCGGGGATGGTGGTATTGCAGCCAGTTGATAATGCTCCCTGCAGGCGGAGCGGGATCCCTGGGGCAGTGCTGCTGCTGAGCTGAATGGTGTAACAGCAGCTGCTTCTCAACTTAATGGAATAAGACACCAGAGGCTTGCTGACTCTGTACGGGTACTTTACCTGAACTGCTGAGAACTGTTGCCAGTAAAGTCTCTTTGAGGCTCCCAGAGTGTTCCTTCAGTTACTTTTGCTGTCCCTTGTTCCTGCGCCTCCTTACTTTCTTTGCACTGTCCTGCACAACTCACTTGTCTACCAGGCCCGTTGGGTGCTATAAGATTACCCTTGTTCTCTAAGGGGCTCAACCCGGTTTAGAGCTCCTGGTGGGGCTGCACAATCTGGACAAGGTCGGGGCTGCTTGACAAACCTTGCGACCCACCGGTATTGACAGCTCAGAGTTAAACTCGCTTGCACCGTGACATGAAGCCGGTACCCCATTGTGGACCAGGATCCCCCTGGACCATGGATGAGGTCTAGCACAGGGTCTCCTCCTTCCATCTGGGTCGCTGCTCCTTTTCGGGCGCCCTCCCTGTGGTGTCCCTCTAGGACTTATTCCTGGCTTCAGCCTAGACTCCTCCGTGGTCTGATCTTACTTACTTCGTCTTTTCCCGCTCCTTCTACCCTAACGCTCCTCCCACCGGGACCAGTTACCCTGGTGATGGGTGGCCAATTCGTCCCCTATGTTAGGTGTAGGGATGCTGGGATGAGAGCCTCAAGTTGACCTTACACTCCCCAATGACAGGAATGCCGCACACTTAGTTATGGGTGCAGTACCCCTACTGTGGTGAACTGACCAGTGGGGCAACACATACCCCATTAGTGAAACACTCTTGTCCTCAAGTGTTCCTACCCCTACCTGGTACAGAGCCTTTTATATTTTCAATTAAACGTTAACAGGTTTTATTTAAAGGTATATACAATTCTTCCCTTTATGGGAGGCACCAAGATTAAACGTTGCAAAACTTGCACTAACATTGGCCTAACGGGGCCGGTAAAACACACATCTGTGGACCCAGTGGTAATTTGTCCTTGCACTCTGCACAGTGTCCTCTCTCACCGCTGGGCCGCTTTAGGCACACATAATGGAAAGGGAAAAATAGTCAGAGTTCTCCTAATAGTCTATGAGTCTCAACAGGCAAATAAAGAAAGTTTTTCACATAATTAGAACTATGTACACTACCGTGTGTCCATAATGTCTTTTATGGTTTGGAAACACGTATGGCATACCACTCCCATGGTCTTGCGTGTCTCTCATACGTCACACGGTCGCCTCTGTACAAGTCCCGGTCCATGTTGCCCCTCTGGAGGTGGGACTCCACATCTCGCCTTCCCACAAATATCTCCCTGTGAAGGCACGGTTCCCAGATGAACACATAGCCACTCTCCAGGTTGAACGTAGTCACAGTACCTGTTTGCCGTTGGTCAAGGGGTACCGGTGGCTGGAGGTGGGCCTGGCTTGGACCTGCCAATTCTCCATCTCTCGAGCCCACCAATCGTTTTGGCGACGTTGTCGTTCCGCCTGGTCGGATGGGCTAGGTCCATAGTCATAGTCCGGTGGCGGGGAAACAGATCGGAGGGTCCCCTTCTGACCCCCAGTGTGGGTGGCTGGACTGTTCCACCATGCTGGTTGGGGACTGGTGGATCCGGCCTCCTCACCGCTGTCATCCGGACTGCCGTCCTCGGGATCCTCCTCCTCGGAGCTGGGTTGGTCGTCTGGTTCCTCCTGGATAGACTCCACGATTACCTCAGGCTCAGGTTCGGGCTCCTCAGGGACGTCTTGCTCTGCAGCTTCTCCCTCAGGGTCATCAGGCTCCGTTGCGGTGGTGGTGATGCTGTCTCCAGGCAGGCCCTCAGGGTCATTCGTCTGAACCCCGACTTCTACCATGGCTGTTGCCGCTGTCCACTGGGCAGGTTCCCACTGGTTGCCAGGTGCTCTACCAAGGCCTGGTCTGTCACCTCCGCTTCCAGCACTTGCCTCTCCATAGTCCTGGGTTAGCTCCAAGGCCACATGTGTGATCCATCTTCGGACGACCCACTTCACTGTTTCGCAGAGATTCTCTCTCAGCTCCTGGAAGGAGGCTCTCCAGAAGGCCACATCTCCCTCGTGAGTGAGGAGGGAGACCGCCCCTGGATCACCGGCTGCAACCCAGGCCTCGTCCTCTACTTCCCGCAACAGGTCTCGCTGTCTGGTTGCCGCCATGGTTCCCGGTACCTGGACTGCACCTGCTTTGCTTTGCTCTGAGTTGCGGCCGCACCCTTCCTGTTCTTTAAGGGAGTTATCTCGAGAGTCTTTGTCTTTGGCCCGTCCCCTTGGTTGATTGATGATGGGCAAACAGTTTTGTGCCTCTGGTATGGCCCTCCCATGGTGAGGGGCCGAGGCACGCCCCTGGGCCAACACATTGTCCTTTTACATTTTTAGGCAGCCATTTTGGGATTCCGTTGAAATGGCGGGAAACAGTTCTTTTGTGCCGTATATTGACTGTTATAAGTTCTTTTTAGGTCAATTTCAAAAGTTCATAAGGCACACAGTACCCGGTTCCATCAGGTACGAAATCCTGTTCATGATCGCCAGATAGGTGACCCACCCAGGGGTCTATGGGGACTCGGTACCCGGGCATTGATATGGGGGTGTTGTCTCTGTGGCTGGTGCCCGGGCCGGTAACCCTGGGGTCAGCTAATAATGGATTAAAATAACAGTTGTCTCATGATGCCACCGGAGGCTTGCTGACTCTGTACGGGTACTTTATTGGCAACAGTTTTCAGCAGTTCAGGTACACAGTTATACAGTCTTTGCACGTAGCTGGCCGGATAGGCACTGAGGAGAATAAAGTCTCTTTGAGGCTCCCAGAGTGTTCCTTCAGTTACTTTCGCTGTCCCTTGTTCCTGCGCCTCTCTGCTTCAGACTAGACTCTGTGGTCTGATCTTAATCACTAACTGGCTGAGTCTCTTCCCACTCATTCTACCCTAACGCTTCTCCCACCGGGACCAGTTACCCTGGTAACGGGTGAGCAATTGATCCCCTATGGTCGGTGTAGGGCTGCTGGGATGAGAGCTTAAAGTTAACCTTACACTCCCCAATTACAGGACTACCGCACACTCAGTTATGGGTGCAGTACCCCTACTGTGGCGCACTGACCAGTGGGGCACCACATATACATAACATCATTTTTTACTTTTTGAATATACACTACTGAGCCCCCAATCCAGTGGGAGGTACTTAAATGTGTCCTCAGAGGGACACTTACTGTATATACTCGAGTATAAGCAGAGTTTTTAGCACAATTTTTGTACTGAAAAGTGCCCCCCTCAGTTTATACTTGAGTCAGTGTTCAGTGTCAGTGGGGGGGACGGTGTCTGGGGGCTGTAAGGGGCAGCATGTCATGTGCCCCCACTCATTAGGGTAACATAATATGCACTGCATCCCCCTGTCAATCACTGATGGGGGGAGCAGCGCACATTACATTAAACTAAGTGATCTCGCCCCCCCATCACTGGTATACAACCCCCCATCACTGGTATACAACCCCCCATCACTGGTATACAGCCCCCCATCACTGGCATACAGCACCCCCATCACTGGTATACAGCACCCCCATCATCGGCATACAGCTCTCCCATCACTGGTATACAGGCACATAAAATACTAAAGGATTGAACTTACCCTCCATTGCTGTCCTGCAGGCATCGTGGCATCCTCCCTCTGGTCTTCCTGCTTATACCGGTTTCTAATCATGTGATCGGTGCAGCAGCAATGACGTAACTGATGCACCGGTCACATCAATAGAAGGCGGGTACAAGCAAGAAGACCAGAGGGAGGACGCCACGATGCCTGCAGCACAGTGACAGAGGGTGAGTTCAATCCTTTATTATTTTATGTGCGGCAGCATGGGGGCCTGTATACCAGTGATGGGGGCCTGTATACAAGTGATGGGAGCATGTATACCAGTGATGGGGGCCTATATACAAGCGATGGAGGGGCTGTATACTAGTGATGGGGGGCTGTATACCAATGATGGGGGTGCTATAAGCCAGTGATGGTAGCTATATACCAGTGATGGAGGTGCTATATACCAGTGATTGGGGCACTATATACCAGTGATGGCAGCTATATACAAGGATGGGGGGCTATATACTAGTAATGGGGGCCCATTTACCATGATGAGAGCGGCTGTATGTAGTAATGAGGGGCTGTATACCAGGATGGAGGTCTTCTGCATTTCTCACCCTAGGCTTATACTCGATTCAAAAAGTTTCCTAGTTTTGGAGGGTAAAATTAACGGCCTCGGCTTATACTTGAGTATATACGGTATCTCACATGCTAGAAGGCTTAACAATTTAGATTAGGAGACACAATGCTAAACTATATTCCAAATTCACTTCATTAGAATTTCACCATAAAGGAGTCATGACTCACTTTATTTATTCTGAGCTTAGTAAAACCTGGACTTCCCCACGCCATGTATTAGATTAGAAGGCTAAACATGCTAGAGAAAAATGTCCGCAACTATATTATGAATCTGGGGATAATATTGGCAAAATTCTAGCCAGGGCACTCAAACCTAAACAAGGCTCCACATACGTTATGGCTCTAAATTAGCAACAATTCTGATGCAAGTGCTTCCTATCCAAATACCCAGGCATTTTTTGATATAGCTACAAGCTATGTTCATCAACTTTGGGTGGCTGTAAACCTAAACTTGGTTATAAATACTTAATTAAACTTAAGGCCAAAAGGAGGGATGGTATTTCTGCACACAACATTATACTGCTGACATACATTCTTAACTAGCTTTATTAAGAAACAAGCAATGGATGACCCGGAAATGGTAGCCTTAAAGGGAGATTACTTGGCTATCAACCAAAAATATGACAAAGCCCCACAATCATTTTTTTTATTTAATTATTTCTTTAAACTTTTTTTTTTTTTTTTAAAAAGGATTCTCCTGTATTTTCAATTACCAGCCAGGTAAAACTAGGCAGGTGGGGGTTGGTGGCAGCCTGTAGCTGCCTGCTATACCTGTGCTGGTGACCAAAATTACTGCAGAGACCCACATTATCAGCGTGAAACGTGCAATAGATGAGCACTGCTGCATATTTTGGAGCTAAAATTGAGGTCTATGTGTGAAAATTGCAGCAAAATACAGTGCAAGAATTGACATGATGCAGATTTTGCCGCAGTAAAATGCATACTATTTCCTTGCCGGGAAATTGGCAGCATGGGCACAACACTTCAAAATTCCCATAAACCTAGTAGGGCAGTTGCTGTGCTGCAGATTTCACAGAAATCTGCTGCAAATATGCAATAAATCCGCAGCGTAGGCACATAGCCTTAGAATTGTTCCTTATTTACACTCGTCTGCTTATTTAAAAGTCACCTGAAATGATAAGTATGTTTAAAGGGGTAATCCCATTTCCAAGATCTGAACCCAATAGTAGTAGGTGTAATAATAATAATATTAGTAAATAACACCATTTAGAAGTGTAGTCTTGTTCTTCAGATTAGCTATGGCTCTTACTCCATTTGCAGGGCATTACAGCTTAGGTATCCATTATTATGACTAATCATATAGTGAGTTAGTTGCTCGTCGATGTAACCATGGATATCTAAGCTGCACTGCCTTGCACTGCACATGAGGTAAGAGTCATAGCTAATCAGGAGAACTATACCACATTTCTAATTGGAAGTATTTGTGATTATTATTATTACTACACTTACCACATATTGGGATAGGATATTGGAGATGGGAATACCCCTTTAAGATAGAGCTACATGGTGCCTGTCGCATGATAAAAGTTCACAATATGTCGTTTCTATATTGGAGCACAATAAAAGTAAATGGAGTTGCTCTGTGACCCAAGTGGCAAAAACATTTAATTACTTACCAGTAAATGTGTTTTATTGGTGGTACCTCTCCCTGCATCAGTTTGTTCCAAAGCATGAAAGGACCTCTGGAAAAAAATCATTATTACCCTTCAACCATGACTAAACCACCAAGTGAAGAGGGAGAAACAAAGAGTGAAGTACCCTCAACAATGGAAGAGAAAATAAGGGTGCTGTCACTGGTTCTGAAAATAAACATTAATGGTACATAATTAAGTGTTTATCGATCACCTATGACAGCACGCATGAGAGAATTAGAGAAATAACTATATTCTTAGGGAGGACGATAGCCTGCGGGACCCTTTTCCCAAAGGTGATGTCAGAGCAGGATAGATCCACTCTATAGAAGATAGAGGATGGAAAACATGTATTCGCCTTACAGATCTGTTCAATGGACACATCTGATCTCTCCGCCCAGAATGTCGTCACGGCTCTCGAATAAGCCTCCAACCCGGTAGGAATTTCCCTACCACTTGCTGGATAGGCTAAACTAATTGTCGCCCTGATCCTTCTAGCTAGAGGAGATTTTGAGGCTTTACACCCCTTCCTTTGACCCTGAAAGTATATAAATAAAGACTTGTCTTTAGTCCAGGCACTAATGATCCTCAAGTATTCCTCTAGGCATCTCCTAACATCTAACCTTTGCAATATTTCCTCTGTAATAGTTTTTGGATTGTCACAAAAAGATTGGAGGGCATGAAATTTAGATACCACCTTTGGAAGATATGCTGGGTCTGGTTTTAATATCACCCCATCTTCTAGAAATAGTGTAAAAGGTAGGTGTACTGATAGAGCATGAATATATCTTATTCTCCATGCCGATATCAAGTCTACCAAAATAACTGTCTTTAAAGATAGTTTGTGTTACCAATACAGATTATATGGGCTCAAAAGGGGGTTCTGATAGAGCTGTTAAGACTAAATTGAGATCCCAAGGAGCTACTGCTATATCTCGAATAGGTCTTCACCTAGAGCAAGCGTTAATGAATCTCGAAATCCTGCCAGATTATAATAGTAGACGTCTCCCAATGCAGATACTTAGACTTTTAGGGTGCTAACTAAAAAGCCTAATTCTAGTCCCTTCTTCAGGAACACTAGGACAAGCAAACCGGTACTTCCACTTATGGACTTGCCCCTGTAGAAGACAGAAATTTCTTCCAGGTTCTATAAATCTGGGTTGTGGACTGTCTTCCTACTTTTAAGGAGGGTAGAGATCATATTGGAGAAATTTATTTATTTCTGTACCCCTTCATGACCAAGGGTGTACCTATATGCACTGGGAGTTCGTTCCTGACCAAGGGCGTGCCCTGGAAGGGAGTTTGCTCCTGACCAAGGGCGTATAGGTATGCCCTTGCGAAAATGTGGCATCATGGCCGTGCCAACAGGGATCACGGTCTGATGCCTGCTTAGAATGCAAGCAGGGCACTGGACCACAACCTCCCGGGTGGTGGATTCCCCACCATACAACCACAAATGAGATTGCCTGAATCATTACAATCCAGCTATGGAAGGGACTGCAATAGCCTCTTCCTTAGGCTGGAGCTCTGGAGGCGGTGGTGTCACCCCCTCCAGCCCTGATGGGAGTAGTCGTGCTGTAACGATCCCTCCATTCAGCATGGATGTCAGCAACTGTATGATTCGCCTGTCCACCCTCCCCTTCAGTCTCAACCCCTGCATGGAGGGTATTGAAGGCTGAAGAAGGGCGCTCTTACACAGCCAGGGACAATATCTGTATTGATCGCAGCATTTAGGGTTAAGGGAGAGGGAGCACATTCTGTCTCGCCTCTCTCTGCACTGATCTGTGCCTCCGCAATGGTGTGCAGATGTTGCCATGACAACATCCCATCATCTGACCCAAGCCTCAGAGATCAGATCAGATTATTGCCATACAGTGCAGGTGCAATTAGTATGACCCTAGAGACTGCAGCAAGAGGATGCTTTTCGCTTGCTGCAGTCTCTGGATGTAACAGATGATTGATCAACATGGGACCATTGTTGTGGATTACCATGGAAGGGTATGTTGGGGTAATAAATTGGATAATGTGGGTTGTCTATTTGATTTATTTCAAATATATGGATTTTTCACAATGTGGTGTATTATTTACTGTTTACTTAGAGGTTCCTAATGACCGGGTCTAACATTGGCCCAACATTAGGAACCTCGGGCTTAATTACACAGTTTGCCACCAGGGCAACTGGAAGAGTCAGGGTCCAGCGCCAAATAATGGCGCTTCTAATAAATGCGCCATTTTCTGGGGTGGCCTCGGGCTGGAATTTAAAGTGGAGGGGGGGCAGAATGCGGAGCCGCACGTCATCAGTGCAAAATCCCGCTTAATACACAACACATGCTCCAGTGTGAATAGTGCTGCGCATTAACAGAGTATTTCGGAGCCGACATTGAGTTCTAGAGGTGAAACTTGCAGCAAAATACACAATGAATTGACATGCTGAAGATTTTTTCACAGGAAAATGCATGCCATTTCTGCCGTGAGGACATCCACATGGGCACAACACTTCTAATTTCCAATACACTTTGCAGGTAAGGTGCTGTACTGTGGAATTTTAAAAAATACACCAAAAAAAGTGGGAAAATTGCGGCAAAAAACGCAGGAAATCCGCAGCATTTGCACATAGCCTTAAATTCTTATACCAGGTCCTTGCTCAAAAATGTCACTCCTTCCCTTCCGATCCCAGTCGTGTTCCCAAAAATAGTTTTCCCACCACGTATGGAGTATCAGTATACGCGGGAGAAATTTCCCAACATATTTTGGAGTCCAATGTATCATGTTGCCTGTGTGAAAATTTAAAAAAATCCTTTTTATTCCACAAAAATGTTCTTTTAGCATCCATATTTAAATTTTCACAACTCAACGTTATAAAAATGGAAGCACCTGGGGATTCAAGGTGCTCACTACACATTGAAATAAACTCCTTGAGGGGTAAAGTTTCCAAAATGGGGTCACTTGAGGGGGATTTCTCCTCCCATCCACCACGACAGCCCCAGAAGGTTGTCTCTCGGCCCTAACAGGGGCAGGAGCACAAAGAGGTTAAATAGCCCCTCCCAACCTCCTCACACCAGTGTTTCCTGTCCCTATGGGGCATGAAGAGATCTCCTGAGGGTGTAGCACGCAGTCCTCTCACCTGATTCGGCCGGGGTTGATTGGGCTTCAGCTCTTTCCTCCTCTCCGTGGCTTCCCTCCTGGTGGCACCGGCCTGCACCGCTCTCCCGCGCTCTCGGGCAACACTGGGTCGTTGCCATCTGGCCGGGGTCCTCTGTGAGCTCCCCGGCCTCCTCCTGCTTCCTCCGGCGGTTTGCGGCCGGATGTGACGTCACGCGCTGCCCGCGCGCGTCACTTCCGGCTCCGGGCACCCGGCCTCGCGGTGATGGTTGCCGCTTCGGGGGCCGGCAGGAGCAAGAAGACTTTACAGGACCAGCGGACCTCTCCAATAAAGGGGTCCTTGGTGGGCTCCACAAGGTAAGCCTCTGCAGTGCTATGATGTTAGCGCAAGATGTGGTCCCTGCCCCTGCAGTTGTGGAGCCCGGCTCTGCCTCAGCCACGGTAAGTCCTGGGTGTGAGGCCCTGTCCTGTTCTCTCCACACACTGGATCAGCTTCATTCCTTCTCTCCCTGTTCTGTGTTTCAGGGAGAAAAGGAGCAGGCACTAAAGAAGCCTAAATCCCAGCCCCGCAAATGCGGCGTCTGTAGTCAGCAACTGTCCTCATCCTAAATGAAACTTCTGTGCCTGGGGTTTACTGACAAGGTCCTGAGAGACGAAAAGCCGTCCCTCATGGATGAACTAAAGGATCTCATCAAATCTGAAATCTGGTCCTCCCTAGCTGCGGTTCCGCACCCCCCTCCAGCAGCCCCATCCAAAAAACGCAAGGTCGTACCAGAGGATTCGGACCCAGAGCCCTCAGAGGCCTCGGGTTCCGATGAGGGGTTGGCAGTGGACTCTGATTCCCCCTTGCCTATGGAAAGGGAACAGGATGCTCCCAGAAGATTTTATTTCTCATCGGAGGATATTGCTGAACTAGTGTCCGCAGTAAGGGATACTATGGGGGTGGAGGAGGTGGCTCGTAACCCCTCGATTCCGGATATTATGTTTGGGGGCCTTAGATCCAAAAAGATCCCTGTGTTTCCTGTCCCTGACAGTTTGAAGGAGAAGATTCTCAATGAGTGGAAGTTTCCAGAACGTCGTCATGTGGTCCCCCGGGTTGGAGGGACGGTTCCCCCTGGATCCTGCGGTATGCAAACTGTGGTCAGACTTCCTTAAGGTGGACGTCCAGATTGCTAAAATGTCCAATAAAACCACCCTGCTGTTTGAGGACTCTTCTCAGCTGAAAGATCCTATGGACAGGAAAGCTGATAGCCTGTTGAGGCATTCTTGGGAATCTTCTTCCTTTCTGGTGTCAGCAAACATCTCTGCTACGTGTGTCGCCCAGAGCTTGGCCCGCTGGTTGGATCAGCTGGAGACTCACATTGCACAGGGTACTCCTAGAGACGACCTACTGGCTTCTTTTCTCCTCCTACAATAGGCTGCTTGTTTTCTGGCCGACTCCTCGGCGGAGTTCATTCGGGCAGCAGCTAGGTCTCTGGTACTGTCTAATACCACGCGTCAGGCGGTGTGGCTCCGTACCTGGAATGGTGACATAGCTTCTAAAAGCAAGTTATGTTCTATTCCGTTCCAAGGTGATTACGTTTTTGGCCAGGTCTTGGAACATCTGTTGGACAAGGCGGCTGAGAAGAAAGGCCTCCCTGAACAGAGGGCGAAGCCACGGTCCTTTCGTCCCCAACATACCGTACTTATCGGCCACAGCCGCTGGCCGCTCAGCAGCGGGACTAGGGGAAGAGTGGCCACTGGACTTACCCCAAAAGGGGTAAAGGGAGGAGCATCTTCTCCTCTTGTCACCAGGATAGAAAATGACGCCATTCCGATTGGGGGGGAGACTTACCACCTTTCTTCCCCAGTGGTGATCCATCACATCAGACCGCCAGACTCTTTGCCTCCTTCAGGACTGGATGAGGATTGTGTTCTCCTCCCCTCCTCCCCAACATGTACGTGTGAGAGTTATTTGTGCACATTATCCACCAGAATTGGCATTTAGTACCTGTAAATACCATATATGTATTTGTCCACAATTTGCTGTATATATATCTATTGCTGGGTTTTGGAAACCTTCTAACCATAGGGGTGAGTTGCATCTCAGACCCTCTCTGTATCCACTTTGCTATCACACATTTTAAAAAATCAAAAAAAATATTGCTTTTTTACTGCAATGTACTCCAGTTCTTTTCTCTTACTTAAAAAGTGACCTGTCTTTCCTCTCGGTCGCCCCAGTCCTCCCTCTGGAAGTCCAGTCCTTCCTCCACATAGGTGCGGTGGTTCCTGTTCCAGTCGGAGAGGTGGGGAGGGGTCATTATTCTCGCCTGTTTTTGGTGAAGAAGCTGAACTGCTCCTTTCGCACCATAATCAACTTGAAGCCTCTCAACCGGCATGTCGCATATTCCAGATTCAAAATGGAGTCCATCAGCTCCACCGTTCCTCTGCTCTTAAAAGATTTTCGACACTGGATCTCCAGGATGCATACTACCACATCCCCGTTCTTCCGTTCAGTCTCTCCTCAGCACCAAGGATATTCACGAAAATGATGGCAGAAGTGATGGCGTATACCCGGATGCAAGACATCACGGTGGTGCCTTACCTGGACGATTTCCTGGTCGCTGCTCCTACCAGGGCCCTTCTTCACTCCAGGTTACAGGCCTTCCTGCGGCCACTCGCTTCCCTGGGATGGAGGATAAATTATGCCAAGTAAAACCTGACCCCATCTCGTCGGCAGTTGTTTCTGGGTTGTTTACTAGACTCTCATCAGCAGTCCTCTTTTCTTCCCCTGGACAAACAACTCCTGCTGCGCTCCAAGATTCGGCTACTTCAGAGGCACAGTACCATCACCGTTCGCGAGGCCATGTCAGTCCTGGGCTTCATGACGGCCTGCATCCAGTTGGTGCCCTGGGCTCAGGCTCATTCCAGGCCTTTGCAACTACACATCCTTTCCCAGTGGAATGGGTTTCCGTCGGACCTCAACCTCCTCATTCATCTTCCCCGTCATGTCAAGATATCTCTGGATTGGTGGCTGGACCGCAACCATCTTCAGAAGGGTCTCCCCTGGGTCCCCTCCCCTCTTGTTCCGGTTTACACGGATGCCAGCAAGAGGGGCTGGGGTGCTCTGGTCTCCCAGGCTTCCTTTCAGAAGCGTTGGTCCCCCCAAACGCAGATGCGGTCTTCCAACTTCCAGGAACTGCGAGCCGTGGAAGAAGCCCTCCATGCTTCCTGCTCCCTGGTCCGGGGATCTCATGTTCGGGTGTTCTCGGACAATATGACAACAGTGGCTCATCTTTGCCACCAAGGAGCCACATGATACAGGAGCCTGCAGGTAGTGTTCTCTAGCATTTTTCAGTGGGCAGAGTTGCATCTCCTCTCCCTGTCTGCTTTTCACCTACGAGATACGACCAATGTGCAGGCCGATTATTTGAGCAGAATGGACCTCCTGCCGGGAGAATGCTGCCTCAACGACGAAGTCTTCCAGGACCTCACATCAGCTTCGGGGTTTCCGGACGTGGATCTGTTTGCAGACCGCCTCAACGCAAGGTCGCTCGATATTTTTCTCTTCACCCCGACGATCAGTGTCTCGCCGTGGATGCCCTGGCTCACCCTTGAGACTTTCAGCTGGCATACGCCTTTCCTCCAGTTCCTCTATTGCCAAGGGTGGTACAGAAGATTCGGGCAGAAAGGGTACACACAATTCTCATTGGCCCAAACGCAGCTTGTTTGCAGTTCTCCGTTTCATGTCGACAACGGAACCCCTCCTCCTGCCAGTGCGCCCAGACCTTCTTCATCAGGGTCAGATTCTCCATCCCGACCTAGAGCATCTCCATCTTTCGGTCTGGTTACTGAAGCCCAGATCTTAAAGATGCGGGGTCTTTCCAATAGTGTTATCTCCACTTTCCAGAATAGCCGCAAGCCGGTCACCAATGCCATCTATACTAAAATCTGGAAGGCGTTCTGCTCCTGGTGCGGCACCTCGCCTCCTGATCTGTTTTGGCCAATCCTGGATTTCCTACAGGCTGGTCTGGATAAGGGTCTTAAGCTGAGTACTCTGAAGGTCCAAGTGGCGGTGCTCAGCTCATACTTCGATCAACAATTGGCTGTCCATCCATGGATTCAGCGGTTTCTGCGATCCGCATCCCGTCTCCATCCTGCGGTGTTCAACTGCTGTCCTCCATGGGACCTTAATGTCGTCCTCAACGGTCTGTCCAAGTCTCCTTTTGAACCATTATCATCGGTGCTCCTGAATAAGCTCTCATGGAAGACGGCTTTCCTGGTGGCAATCACCACGGCTAGACGTGTCAGTGAACTTCAGGCTTCTCCATCCTTGATCCCTACCTGAAGGTCCTGGACAACAGAATTGTTCTCCGTCAGATCCATCATTCCTTCCGAAGTTGTCTTCTGATTTTCACCGTTCCCAAGAGATTGTCTTGCCTTCTTTCTGCCAGAATCCTCAGAACGAGAAGGAACGGGAGTTTCATCTGTTGGATGTCAGACGGACTGTCCTCTTCTACCTCCAACAAACACAGCCCTGGCGGCTCGATTCCAACTTGTTTGTGCAATTTGGTGGTCGGAATAAAGGGAAGAAGGCGTCCCATAGTACGATCGCCACGTGGATCAAGAACGCCATTTCCGAGAGTTATTCTTGCCAGGGCCTTGCTCCTCCGGACAAGCTGAAGGCTCATTCCACATGTGCCGTTTCTGTCTCCTGGGCTGAGCATGCAGACGCATCCATCGAGCAAACCTGTAAGGCCGCCACCTGGTCTTCCATTCACACCTTCACCCGTCACTATTGTTTGGAAGTCCTTAAGCATTCGGCTCTGACGTTTGGACGGAAATTCCTTCAAGCTGTGGTCCCTCCCTGATTTTTTGGCTTTGGTATTACTCCTGAGGGCTGTCGTGGTGGATGGGAGGAGCAAACCGAATTAGACCTACCGGTAATTCTCTTTCGGTGAATCCACCACGACAACCCGAGTAATTCCCTCCCTTTTTTTGCAATCATTTTTCTTGTCGTTCCTCCTTGTGTAAGTGGTTCTTGGTCCTTCATTTCTAGGGGTCCATGTTAAACACTGGTGTGAGGAGGTTGGGAGGGGCTATTTAACCTCTTTGTGTTCCTGCCCCTATTAGGGCCGAGAGGCAACCTCCTGAGGGCCGTCATGGTGGATTCCCCCGAAAGAGAATTACCGGTAGGTCTAATTCGGTTTTTCAAAATTTATGCACACAGGGGCTGTCCAAACGCAACATGGTGTCAGCTAACAATTACAGCTAATTTTCCCCTTGAAACGATAAATGTCACTCCTTCCCTTTCAAGCCCTGCCTTGAGGCCAGAGAGTGGTTTTTCGCCACATGTGAGATATTGGCTTACTCAGTACAAATTGCCAATAAATTTTAGGATCCATGTTATCCCTCTTGCCACTTTTAAAATGAAAAAATTGAGTTTAAGAGAACATTTACATGGGGAAAAAAATGTTTTTTTTATTTTGACAGCTCAATGGATTAGGCTGGTTTCACACTACGGATTTTGCAAATCCGATGCTGTCCGATAAAAATCGGACAGCATTGGACCGATTTTGGCCCCCATGCAGCCCTATGGGCATCGGAGCGAATCGGATGTGCACTAAATGCCATCCGATTTGGTCCGATCCGATCTGATTTTTTTATTGGTGCAAAAATCGGAGCATGCTCCGATTTTTGCACCGAAAATCAAGTCGGACAGAATCGGATCGGACCAAATCGGATGGCATTTAGAGCACATCCGATTCGGTCTGATCAATTCAACATGGGGCCCTATGGATCAGGGTCCGAGGAAACATCTGATGTCTCCTCGGACCCGATTTTAGTGTACTGAGCATGCTCAGTACACTAAAATAGCTCCTAACAGGAAAGTAAGGGGTTAACAAAACAAAAAAAAAATGCTCACCTGTCCACGAGGCCCCCGGCGTCTCCAGGTGTCTTGCTGTCTGTGCTGACAAGACCAGCTGTGATTTCACAATCACATGACCGCCAGTAACCAATAACTGGCAGTCATGTGATTGTGACGTCACAAGAGGTCCTGTCAGCACAGAACAGCAAGACACCAGGAGACACAGGAGACGTGCGGGACCGTGCAGGAGTTGTGGACAGGTGAGAAAAGATTGGAGGACCGGGGGACAAGAGGGGAGGAGGGGGAGCACATCAGAGGACCGGGGACAAGAGGGGAGGAGGGGGAGCACATCAGAGGACAGGGGGACAAGAGGGGAGGAGGGGGAGCACATCAGAGGACCGGGGGACAAGAGGGGAGGAGGGGGAGCACATCAGAGGACCGGGGGACAAGAGGGGAGGACAGGGGTGCAGAGAGGTGACACAGGGGAGAAGAGGAGAGGACCGGGGGAGAGACAGCTGACAGGAGCGAGGTGACAGGAGGGCGGGCATCAGATAAAATGTCGGAATCGGGCTCCTATTTGGCATCCGATTCCAGGCATCAGAAGAATCCGATGCTGTCCGATTTATATCGGACAGCATCAGATTTTACAAAAATCATAGTGTGAAAGTAGCCTTAAGCAGTGTAGGGTTCAAAGTGCTCATCACGCATCTAGATAAATTCCTTGAGGGGGTCTAGTTTCTAAAATGTGGTCACTTGTGGGGGATGTTAGACACATTAGGGGCTCTCCAAACGTGACATGGTGTCTGCTAACTATTTCAGCTAATTTTCCACTTGAAACATCAAATGACACTCCTTGCTTTTTGACCTGTACCATGCACTCAAACAGTAGTTTTCAACACATATGGGGTATCGGCGTGCTCCGGAGAAATTGCATAACAAATTTTAGTGTCCATTTTCTGCTGTTACCCTTGCGAAATTTGAGGCTAAAGTAACATTGTTGTTGGAA
Organism: Allobates femoralis; assembly: GCA_033576535.1. Lineage (NCBI taxonomy): Eukaryota > Metazoa > Chordata > Amphibia > Anura > Aromobatidae > Allobates > Allobates femoralis. Next base: position 309,386,216 of record JARQOC010000003.1, read on the forward strand.
AAACTAAAATGTTCATTTTTTCCTTCTACGTTGCTTTAGTTTCTGTCAAGCACCTGAAGAGTTAATAATCTTCTTGAATGTGGTTTTGAGTAGTTTGAGGGGTGCAGTTTTTAGTAGGTGGCACATTTGATTTGGGTATTTGTCATGTAGGCCCCTCTAAGTGACTTTAAATGTGATGTGGTCTCTAAAAAAAAAAGTGGCTTTGTAAATTTTGTTGGAAAAATGAGCAATTGCTGATGAACTTTGAACCTTCTAATTTCCTAACAGAAAAAAATTGTTTCCAAAATTGTGCTGATGTAAAGTAGACATGTGGGAAATGTTATTTATTAACTGTTTTGTGTGACATTACTCTCTAGTTTAACGGTATAAAAATTGCCAAATTTTCATTTTTTTTTAACAAATAAAAAAAAAAATCCTAATTTTAACACTATCATGAAGTCCAATAGGTCACGAATAAACTCTCAGAATCACTTGGATCTATTGAAGTGTTCCAGAGTTATTATCTCAAACTGACAATGGTCAGAGTTGCAAAAAATGGCCTGGTCAGTAGGGTTAAACAGGCTCAGGAGTGCAGGGGTTAATAGTCTCCTTTCAAATTCCACGCCATCAGGTGTAATCTCCCTGTCTGTGGGTGTTGAACTGGCTCTCACAAAAGGAGGTATGACAGCTCTGGCATCACCCATATATCGGTGATTGACAACTGTCTTAATAGAACCAAGGACTTTTTGGTCAGAAGTGTGCTATGAGGATTATTCTTGCCATTTCTTCCCTTATTTTCCACAGGACCTTGGGAATAACAAAGCATATGTCAGGCTGATGTCCCACTTGACTAACAGGGCATCCACTGTGTGCGGATCTTCTCTGGGGTCCAGGGAATAGAAATGAATGACCTTCTTGTATTTGTTTGCAAAAAGGTCTATGACCAGTAACCCCCCCCCCCCCATCTCTGCTATCTTTCTCAAAAATATATGGTTTTAAAAGGTCTACCCTCCCTGCCTTAGACGAATCCAGCTGAGAAAGTCTGCTTGGAGTTGTCTTTCCCTTTTATGTGGATATGCAAATAGTCTGTGGAGCCTCGGTTAGGAGTCTCAAAAACATTTTATGTGGATGGCTGAGATGGAATTTAGATGAGATTCTGCTACCTGAAGGATTCGGTCTGCCACCTCCATCAGTGGCGCTCCTTGGCAATTAAAATAGGCTGTGCCACCTCATTAGTCTAAAAGAACCTTAACATGATGACCTTTTAGTGAAGACAGGAGTTTTTTAACTGCATATTCTACTGCTGGTAGTTCCTTTACACTTAAGGAAAATTGTTCTTCTAGGACTGACCAGCTTGCTTGAACTCGAAGATCCTCCAGGTGAGCTCCCCAACCGTTGGCGCTTGCGTCAATAGTGACTACATTCATGATTTGGCTTGACTAAGGAACTTCTCTGGTCAGCACTGTCATTCAACCACCACTGAAGGGATTCCACTGTGGTGGGTTGTAGTGTGAGCTTGCCCACTAGATTGTGAAATAAGCACTCTTGATTCTCCAGGACATCTCATTGCAAGACTCTGGTGTCGGCCTGGGGCCATAGAACCGCTGGTATGCAAGAGCTGAGCGAATCGAGCAACAACATCACTTTCCTGAGGGCCATCCTAGGGGACCTAACTGCTTCAGACACTTGGCTGTGTAGTTTTGTCACTTTGGATTCTGGAAGACGGCATTCTTGTATCTGAGTCTAGCACAAAACCAAGTGGTTAGCACTGTAGCCTTTGCAGCGCTGGGGTCCTGAGGTCCTGGGTTCAATTCTCACCAAGGACACTAAGAACAACATCTGCAAGGAGTTTGTATGTTCTCCCCGTGTTTGCGTGGGTTTCCTCCGGGCACTCTGGTTCCCTCCCACATTGTAAAGACATACTGATAGGATGTTTAGATTGTGAGCTCCAAGAGAGACAGCATTACTCATGTATGTAAAGTGCTATGGAATTAATAGCGCTATATAAATGAATAAATATTATTATTATTATAAAGACCTGAGCTGTGGAAAGGTTAACTTTGGATGCGTTACAGATGTTGTGGTCAAAGTGGCTGCTTAGTCTTAAATATGCTTATTTTTACATACCAGAGAAGTAAGAAATAACTCTTGAAACAAAAAATTTAAATCTTTATTATTTCAAAAAAATTATTTATAGAAGACAAGCATATTTCAGTGCATATTACAGGAAAACTTTGTGGCTATCAAAGTACCGTGCACAGCAGTATCTTAACTATAATACACATTGTTTTAGGGGACAACTACAGTTTACTTACGTCTAATTAAAGGGGTTCTCAGACGATAACAAATAATAGTTTTCTGTTATAACAAAAAGAAAAAAAAATATTCTGTTTAATAGGAATCATTTAAATAAAATTAAACAAAGTCTCCAGTGTCATGAGATATTGTTACACACTTCATAGAGATGATCAGATTGATATGCAGGACTCTAGTCCAACAGCTAACTCGTTGGCACCTGGCAGCTATAATGGTATATCTGGGTATCTTTTATTCTCTGGCATCCCACACACAGCATGTCAGAGCTGGCAAGATGTCATCAGCATGATGTGACACAATGAAGTTTTGCCAACTAATCGAAAGCAGCCAGGGACACCAGACGGGAAGAACTTCTTGGGTCTCCAGTCTAGTCCAGCATTCAGATCAGTAGAGACGCTAGAGTCTTACACATTGTTCTCATATCTAATCCCTTGTGTTGGTTTACAGCAAAGTATTTTTCATTGGGCAGGTGAACCAAAACTTTCCATTACCATGTGACTATCCTGATTCCCATAAACATGACCATTTGACTTAGCTAAACTTACATTTATTTTAAATGGATAGCCAAAAGTACAAACGCTGGCAGACACCCCATCTAATGTGTATGGGGGCCTTTGAAATCAGCACAATTAGCCTCTTCTGACCAGCCCGATGTTCTGAGTAGAAGAGCTCACTGCAACAAGTATGGAAGTGTAATAACTAAACATAGGAACAGTTTAAAAGAAAAAAAATGTTTTGACCAAAAAATAAAAATAGCTTGAGCTGAAAAAGTAAATGAATGTTTGATTGAGAAACAACCCTTTTATCTTCTTTAATGGGAGTACTAAACAGAGTAGTTATTGACTTTTGCGCTCTCCAATTTCAAAAGAGGTTACACAAAACTAGAAAAATAGTGCCATATTTGTCCATAGGTATGGTACTGCAACAAATATCCATTCACTTAACGGAGCCACTATACAAGACACTACCTGTAGACACGTGTAACCCTGTCCATGGAAGAAAAGCAGCCAAGTTACTCTACTACAACCCCTTCAAGGAGTAAGTGCTTTTATAATACATCCACTGGCTACATCAATTCTTACTAAATAGGAGTGCCCTGCCAAATAACAGTCGCTCCCAGAACAGAATCACTGTTCTGAGTATCTGATTATAGAGGGGTCCCCCCTATTAATACAATCAATATTCCTTAATGATATATGAATAGGGGTCAAACATACAAACTAATAATGAATAGCTGGGCACCAATAATCAGACCAAGCTGTACATTCAGAAAATAGTTAGGAAAGACCATATCAGTAAAAGATATGAAGTAGGTAACATAACAATGGCAAAACCCTAACACAGTCACATAAACATATTATATAGTTATAGATCAGGGAGCAAACTGGTAAAACTAAATAAGTCCATGGAATAAATACATCTCGACTAAGATGAAAACAATGATTATAACAAGCTTATAGGCAGTAATAATAATAATAAAAAATATATAAGATGCAAGCTGTATGATCAGCTGCTGTGCTTCCAATACATGGCTCATTTGCTTGTCACATAGAAAATATGTACTGCAATTATTCCTCCTGAAAGCCGAGAGCCATTTTGCAAAGCCCTGAGAACGTGTCTGAACATCTGAACTTTGGATACAAGGTTGTGCTGTGCAAACTTACCAAGCGCTCAGTGTAAGAACTACAACCACAGGACAGAATTAACCAGGACACATACACATCTATTTATGTTAACTGTAATGCTGAAAGAAAATCCCCAGTGACCCCCCACATAGTCGCTACAGTCAAGAAAAATGGACAGTAATTGTGTAAATGCGGACATAAAATCATTATTCAGATGGACAGTGGCATAACATAGGCATTTCTACATGAAATTAGTCTGCTCTCCGAAGCACTGAGGGACGTAATTTAAAATCAGGGCTGTGGAGTCGGAGGTGGTGTGAGATTCAGGGAAATTGAAGAGTCAGGAGTCTGCGTCGGATGTGTAGCTTACCGACTTCACAGCCATGGTTGTGGATTCAGAGAAATTGAAGAGTCGGAGTCAAATGTTTGGCTTACCGACTCACCAGCACTGTAAAACTCTAATTTGGACCCAAAAGCCAGCCACAATTTTGGGGTGTGAAAGCTTGACTACTCCACCTAGACTAGAAGCCCTCCAGGGCTAATTTGAAGGAATCTTTCAGGGGAAAAAAAAAAAAAAAAAACATTGCCAAAGTCAGATCAGCGATCTCAAAAAGAAACACCCTGAGCAATATTCTTAAATTGGGTAGAAATGTAACCCTCTTCCAAAATGGAAGATGTTCTCTAGTCACCAATTGGAGAATGACTCCAAGAGTGGCTATGTCAACCCCATGTTTAGGTATTGCTACACGACTGATGATATGCATTCAAACCAGTCTTCTAAAAGAAACCACCTCCATCTCCGACATCACGAGGGTTCTTACCCCTCATCAGTGCAGAGAAAGAAAACCAGTTGGCTGGGTACTGGGCTTCTTTCTTTAGCTCTGGATGAATATTCCAAGTCAGGACGATTATAGGGTTCACAGTGACATATAGCTACTATCGCCAATAAACGGTGGTAGAAAGTAATCTTCCTCTTAGAAGGATAGCATGCAAACCCCTTTAAGGGAAGAGGCAGAAAACATTCAATCTTGCAAGCAGGGTTAATGCCCACTATGAAGGCAAAGAGACATTAGTAATAAATGCAGTTATTGCATATTAAGGACAACTTACATTTTTAGGATTGATTGTATTTATACACAGGGATTTGTGAGTGCTTTATCAAAGAGCAGAATATGCAGTCATGATAAACATTATCAACTTATAAAAGTGTATGCTTGATATTATGACATACTAGAAATGGACATGGAAAGATGTAACCTCCTATACATAATAATGTAACATTAAAGCCAGCGACACACAAAACCTAAATCACTCTCTACTTACAAAGAATCAGATAAAAAGAATACGGCAGCAGGAACAGCAGATTGGCCTTTGCAACATTACGTCTTTGTGATTATATGACCATCATGTGATGGCACCTTCCAAAAGGCTCCACTGGGAGGGGCGTTATTAATAAACTTTCTAATTTAGTGATTTTCAACAGATAACACCTTCATATTAACTAATGAAAAACTCTCTTGAAAGGAGATATCTACAGCACATCCACAGAACATGCCATAACTACTAGATGCTGGTCCCAAAGATAGCACTGGTCTAGTTTACAAGGGTTCCCTGTTCTTATTGGTTCCCGTGTGCAGTTCCGTGGGCCGGCTACCTCCATTTCACCATTCGAGCTAGCTTAGCAGTATGCAGAACTGCCATATCAGTGAATGGAGCCGACACACTACTCTGCTGAGGATAGAGGGTACACCAGTTCTGGAGAGAAATTCATACTGAATCCAGATATTTTTACAGAACCTTTTCTTCATATGAAAATTACTTACATTATCTAAAACAACCACTTAATAGGTAGTTAATAGTCACATTATTAAGACAATGCCTTAGAGGTGGCAATACACATTAGATGAAAGTTGGCCAACCCAGTCAATTTTTACTATCCAAAATGTATAGCCACACAGTGGGTTCCAGCACGCCTGTTCTTACATCCTCAGAGATCAGCCACTTTCATACTCTACTGGCAATGGCTTATTTTTTTCTACTCACATACAGGGCATGAAAAGGAGGTCTACAATTGGAAAGACCGTATTCATTTATACAATGCATCCACTTAACACAATGGCTTGTAGTGTGTGCGTGTGTGTGTGAGAGATCAGTCCATTGGCTATATTTATTTCAATTGCCAATTGATTGATATCACACACACATCACAAGCAATTGTGTTAAGTGGATACATTTTCACAGTTGGTGAACCCAAATTATCAGTGGAAGGAGAACCTGGAAGTACTCGAAGATGTACATCCTGACTATTATGGTATACAGAGAGGAATATCTATATGTACATATCATCCCACCAATATAAATGAATGCATAATGTAGTTAATGAATGTCAAGACCAAAATACAAACCCTTCCCATGCTGTTTTTAAACGACCCTGATGTTATGGCCACACCTCATCCATTGCAGTTTTATTTACATCAAACTAGAAATCCATGATAAGACTTCCACAGTTTTGGTGAACCACACTGGGGATAAAATTAAAACCTGTTATCTGGATCCTGTGTGGTCATAAGTAGAGATGAGTGAACGTCCGGATGTTTGGGTTCAGGCGCTGCTGTTCGGGATCCACATGTGACCCTGTACGTCCTCGAAGTCACCAAATGTGTGCAAAGACCCGAACAGCAAGCCAGCCAGAAGCAAAAGACTTCCAGGGGCAGAGTTTAACTTTTTTTTTTCTTCCAACCACACTATGGCCGATAATGCAAGATATATCCCAAGTGTGAGCTGATCACTGGCTCGAACACTTAGCATATTCCTGAATTCCCTTGGTCAGGTTCACTCATCTCTAGTCACATGCTGGCTCGGAGAAACTGTGGATGACCAACCCAGGCTACAATAAATCTGTCCCCATCATTACAGAGGAGCATAGTCTGCTCAGTGTAGCAGCTTATTCAGCAGCTACCCCCCCTTCCCACCAGCCTAGGAGAACACAATTTATGTCCATATGAATGTGCTTTAAAAACTACTTCTGCTGGCATTTTTTACTTCAAAAGGAAAAGTGAATTAGTAAATATAATTTATAATTTTTAGAAATAAAAAACAATTAGGACACCAATTCATAACTGAAAACCTTCTTAAAATAAATAAAAAGACAAATACAATACTTATGTCAGTCATAAGGATGGCTATGATACAATAAAATAAAAACAAAACAAAACAAAAAGTAATTAACAACCTAAAAAAAAAAAGTGCATTTTCTATGGCATCTTTCTTTGAAAACTACTTAGCACACTGAGGCTTTGACTATGAAAATGGAATGACCCTCCTGCTAAAAAAAAAAATAATATATTAAAATAAATAACATCTAACAAAGCTAACAAAAGACAGGTATGGACGCTGAACACATCAAGGAAGCAGGTTGCTATCTCTTAAGTAGATTCCAGGTAAGCCATTCTACATGTTCATGGCAAAAGCATGATTACACAATGGCGAGACTCCACATGCTGATGCCAGTTTTATCTGTGCCGAGTCCTTCAACTGGCTGAATGGGCGGTCGCTGGAGTCAGGATCATGGGCGTTTGTAGAGTTCAGTCCTGGCATTGTCCTTCACCACTGCTGCCAACTGAAATCATCATTGTTGCCAAAAACTAGAAAGAAGCCTAAGATAGTAGAAAAGATGACCGTGTTTCCCGTCAAGACAAGTGCACATGCTCCCCAGCGAATCTGTGGACAGGAGAAAAGCAGTATAAATATATAATATTCATTACAGCCACTACAAAACCTGTCCACCTAAAGCTACAAGCACATCAGGGGTGGAGGAAAAAGGGTTAAAGAATAAAAGTTATGTGAAGGTTTGTGGCCGTTTTTATCAAAATGAAGCCTAGTGTATGGTATTTTTTGCCCATTTATTCATAGGCTCCAAAAATCTAAATTACTTACCGGTAATGTGTTTTTCATGAGCCACGACAGCACCACCTGAGAGATAGGACCGCCCCATCCAAGACAGGAAACCTCTGAGATAAAAAAGGCGGGACCTCTCCTGAACCTCGGTTTTGGTTACAGAGACCGGAGAGGGGAAACCAACAAGCATTAGTACACAACCAAAAGAACTCAACAAATCACACACCCCCCTCCAACAGGACCAACACCAACAGGCAATAGGGAGGGATGCGGTGGTGCTGTCGTGGCTCATGAAAAACACATTACCGGTAAGTAATTTAGATTTTTCCCTATCGCCATGACAGCACCACCTGAGAGATTTCCGAGAAAAGAAAATTAGGGAGGGACCACCGCTAGCAGAACTCGTCTACCAAGGTCACCACCATAGCGGCAGCAAGATCAAGCCTGACATGGCCGAAGAAAAGAGAAGGAGAAGACCAAGGAGCAGCCCCACAGATCAAGTCTAAGGGGACAACAGCCACCCCCGCCCAGGAAACAGCTACTGCCCTGGTGGAAGCGCACAAAGGCCCCCCCGGGACTCACACCTGACTGGAAGAAGCAAGAGCGAAGGCCTCCCGCAACCACCAAGCAAGGGCACCCACAGACACTGCCTCACCCCAAGAGGTCCCTCGAACGAAAAAAACAAGAGGGACAGAGCCAGACGCCAGGCCGTGGCCCGACGAAGCAGGCAAGCAACTCCCACCAGACCACGAACGTGTGGAGAACCACGGCCATCAGAATCGTAGGAAGACCACAGAAGGAAGGGAGAACAAGCCCCCGCAGTCCGCGGAACATGAGAGCCACCTTGGGAAGAAGGAAGGAACCAGGCAGAGGATGACCCTGTCCAGCCAAAACCGGAGAACCAGGCCCCCCCGACAAGGCCAGGAGGACACAAAAAAAGGCTGGCGGACGGCAAGCCACCGCCCAACAGGACCAACTGCCGAGGCAGGACCCTAGGCGAAGCACAAGAGAAAAGGCCCAAAGGGAGGCTTGGTGAAGGCATCCAGAACTAAATGAGACCCATCGAGGGAACAAAGGCACAGGCCCCCAAAGCCGAAAACCAGAGCTCCAGGGAATCGACAGAGACCAATCCGCCACCTACTGGAGGAAGTCGAAAATTGCCGGCACAGGAGCCCACCGTCCGGACTCGGCCCCGAAGAAGACAGAAAAGGTAAATCACCCGGCACCAGAAAAAACCGGTGGCAACCGGCGTCCGACCGGACCACAGCACACGAACAAGGCCACCAGAGAATCCCCCACGTGACCGGAGCCGCCTGGGCAAGACCCACGTCGTCAGCCGGAGACCAGCGGAAGGGGGACCGGCCCCCGCAGGAGAGACTAGAATAGGGGGAGAGTCCAGGGAGCCTGGCTGGACAGGCGACTGAGCCAAAAGAATCAAGCTCCCCGGGGACAGAAGGCCGCCATCACGACGACCCTCGCCCTGTCCTTCCTGACCTTCCGAAGGACTGCAGGAACCTAACCAAGGGAGGGAAGGGACACAGAAGGCCCAAGGACCAGGGGAACAGTAGAGCGTCCCCAGCCCGGGCCGAACTCCGGGAAACAGAGAACAGAATCCCACACACCAGACCGTGCTTTCGAGTGGCAAAGAAATCCATCTCCAGAAGGCCCAACATGGCCACAATCCGAGCGAAAAAAAAACAAAAAAAAAAAAAAAAAAAAACACTCTAATCCAGGGCCCACTGCTCCCATTGGAGCTGCACCCTGCAGAGAAAATCCGTCCAGGAAGTTGCCACCCCCCCCCGCATGCGAAGGGCAGAGAGGGAAATCAGACGGGCGTTCCAACAGCTGACAACGCCCCACGTAACTCCCATGAGTGCCTGAGACCGGGTGTCCCCCTGACGGTGCCAGGAAGCCACCAACACACTGTAGCCAGAGAGGACACTAAGATGGTGCCTCCGAAGGGAAGTAAGGAACGCAGAACTGCCTTCCAAACAGCCAGGAACTCCCGCATAAGGGAGGACAGCATGGAGAGGCGATGAGTCTCAGGCCCGAGCGGACAGGTCCCGAAGGAGGGCCCCCATCTCCAGGAACTGGCTCCGTGGTAAGCATCGGAGCCCGGACCACCCCACGGGACGCCCCTGGAGAGGCGCCCAGGGAGCAGCCCCCCCTCCAGAGAATCTAAAGGCGGAGGGGACAGAACAATCCATGCGTCCAAGGCTGCCCCTAACCCGAGCTGACGCTGGGGAACCATCCACAGAAGGGCCCGAGAGCGCAACTGTGCCCAAGGAACAGCGGGGATACAGGACGAGAGGGAGCCCAAGAGGGACCCAGCCCTCCTGAAAACAAACTGAGGAGAGCCCCCGTACTGCAGAAGGGATGACCGAAGACGCAACGGCCTCGAGGTCAGCGGGGAGCTTCCCGACATTAAGCCCTGCGGGGTCTCTGGACTGCGTTCAGTCACGCCACGACCCCCGACGGCCAGAAGGAGGCAAAGCAGAGACTGGGAACCCAGAAATAACCCCAGAACCAGCTGACGCGTGGCGGGGAACAGCCTGGACCTTCCTAGAACAACAATCCAACCCAGCTGACCCAGGGAAGACTAAACCAGATGCAGACGGGCACAAACCCCAGGAGTCCCTCACAAGCAGCAAACGTCCAGATATGGAATAAGTAAACCCCGCGGACGTCGGAAGCGGCCACACTACTGCCAGCAGCGCCGTGAAAAGCCGAGGAACCATCGCCAGGCCAAAGGGGAGAGCCTGGCACTGCAAGGCAGAGAAAGCCCCCCAAACCGGGAGAACATCAGAACTGCCGGTGGTGACGGTGAACCGGAACATTGTGTTATGCGTCCGGCAGATCCAGCCCCACCCTGAAACAATTTGGAAACCCCGATTGTCGACTACCAAGTCCCCCTCAGGAACAACTCTGCACCAGAAAGCTGTTCCGGGTATGCAGGGGTATAAAAGACTGGAACGAACCGACTGGCTGTGGCACGAGAAACAGCGGGGAACAGAACCCCCTGCCGCAGGCGGCTGGAGGAACCGGGGAAAAAAAAAACCTTAGTCGCACAAGGGGCCCGTACCCCTCTTATCAGAGAAACGCCTTTTCCTAAACAGCGGACAGACGCAATCACCAGGGGCCCCCAGGAGCCGAAGCGAACCCCAGTGTCAACCCGACACTGAGAAGAGCGAGAGCTCCCTCGCAAGCCCCAACCCCGGAGCCGGCCGGGAGAAAAGGGTCAAGCCTTCCTCCGTCCTGGAGCGAGCAGTCACGGATACTGGAACTTCTCGTCAAAGGAGGAACCCCCGAACCAAAAAACCCGACTACATGCGTCCCCCCTTGGCCCAAGAACCTCGGGTCCGACTAGGGGACCTCCGTTTAGCAAACCGAGGTTCACGAAGGGGGACGGCCCCGGAAGGCGGGAGCCGGAACCCCGGAGGGAAAAGCATCCACATTGGCACAAGCCCGGGCAAGGATATCAGCCAGCGACGTACCAACCGGAAAAGCACCCGCACCCGGTAAAGAAACCCAGAGTGGGCAACACTGGGCCAGGTATGATGAGCAGCATTAAAGAAAGACGGAGCCTTTGCCGCCAATTCCACAAGGAAGCTGCCAGCAAAGCTGCCGCAGCAAGAGTCAAAGGAAGGAAGACAAGGTTTCAGCCGTAGGAAACCCGTCCCTCACTTGAGCCACCAACTGCTGCAACCAAGACACGAGGGACCAAAAAATGCCAGCAGTGGATTCCCAGGAATTACGCCAGTAGCCCAAAAGGAAAGAGAGCCCTTCCGAACAGGCTTAGTCCAGGAGCTAACATTTTTGCCTGGGCCCTCAGATTTAAGGGAAAAGTCCGGCTCTGCGTGGAAGACAGACCACTGAACCTGAAATCCGCTACCGAAGAGGGGCCATGGGCACCAACCCCACAGGCGACGGACCGCTGTAAGCAAAAAATCAGAGTCATTATGTGGAACCCCCGGCGTCCCCTCTCTGCTGTCAACAGAGGAGGAGGATGACGAGGAGGACGAGGCAGAGGATGAGCAAGACCTGCGGCTGCCCCTAGTGAAAACCACGAGTGGCACTCAGTACCAAGGGAAGAGCCCAAAGCCTTCTGCCGCATATGTCCCCATCCATCCCGGCTAGCTGCAGGGACGGAAAAGGCCTCCCACACTAAAGTGCCAAGGCTTAGAGGCCGGACTGGGGACAGTGATTCGCACACTCTCCCCAAAGCAAGGGCCACAGAAATCCGGCAGTACAACCCTCTGGAAGAGGAACCCTGCAGAAAGCACATACCTCAGGTGGTGAAATTACAGACAGTACAGCCCGAAGGCACTCACCCACCAGGCGCATACCGACTTCCGGGGCATCAGGGACCCTTCATCCTGGATCCCATCACTGAGGACCTGCGGCCGCCACTGCTGAGGCTCCCCCACGACTGGAGCCGAAAGAGAATGCTGTCACCGCTGGACGCTGGCTGGCTCTGCCCTCCTTGCTTGCCCCTCACCATCAGGAACCGCTCCAGCGTCTCCCTGCTGCCGAACGCTGGGTGCCGCCATCTTGGCCCGCACAGAGCATGCGTGGAACGTCACTTCCGGTCCACACCCGAAACCGGAAGTAGCGGCTCCCGGCACGAAAGTCAAACCTGCCGCCGGGAAAAAAACGCTCCCAGGCCCATTACAGACCCAGGAACGCTGCGCCCTGCCTGTAAACCATCCTCTTCACCCGGGGCACAGACTGCAGGGCCGCCACCCACCGTGCAGCTGGGACACCCGGGCGGCGACAAGGGCCGAGAACAAGCCGCTGACGGCCCTCTCCAGACCCCGTGCCCTCCACCACCGCAGGGGATACCCCGTGGAGGAGCTTCTGAGGTTTCCTGTCTTGGATGGGCGGTCCTATCTCTCAGGTGGTGCTGTCGTGGCGATAGGGAAAACAGAACTTTTACATTGTATGTATAAAATGTGACAAAAGAAAAAGCCATAAACAATGGAGTCATTTTAACACTGCACAGAAGAATTTAAAAAAAAATGTTTTATTTCAACCAACCTTCAACCCCCCACGATTTTCCGTTATTCAATTTTCCCTTCCCTTCTTCCTAGAGCCATAACCTATATTTTTCCATTAAAATAGACATAATAAGGCTTGTCTTTTGTGGGATGAGTTGCGGGACGAGTTATACTTTCAGATGAAATTATTTATCTTACCATATAGTGTACAGGAAAATGGAAAACAAATTCCAAGTGTGGTGAAACTGCAGAAATAAAGTGCAATCATACATTTGTTTTTGGGTCTTTTATTCACCATGTTCACTATATGGTAAATCTGGCATGATGCCTCGGGTCGGTACGAGTTTGTAGATTCCAAACATGCATACTTTTACTGATATCTAAGTGGTGAAAAAACATTCAGAAGTTTAAATAAAAAAAAAAAAAGAAAGAATGTCATCATCTTCTGTGACCCGTAGTGTTCTCATTTTTCGGGATCTGGGGCTGTGTGGCAGCTTATTTGTTGTCTTGAGCTGATGTTTGTAATGATAGCATTTTTGGGTGGATGCAATGTTTTGATTGCCCGTTATTGCATTTTATTGCAATGCTGCGGCGACCAAAAAAAACATAATTTTGGTGTTTGCACTTTTTTCCCATTACGCAGTTTACAGATCAGATTAATTGACTTTATATTTTGACAGATCAGGCATTTCTGAACGCGGCAATACCAAATGTGTATTTTTTAGTTGTTTTTTTTTTAATGGATTAAAAAGAGGGGCGATTTGGACTTATAGGTTTTTTTTTTTTCAATTCATCATACTTTCATTTTTTTTTTTTTAATTTTACTTTAACCACTAGAGAGCATCAAACATAGGGGAAATGTTCACTTTCTGCCGTTGATGTCACTAGGACATCACAGGGAGGAAATGAATCAACACAGCTTCTGGCATAATCAGAAGGCTCCGGCCTGTCCAGGTAACAGCATGCAGGTCCAGTGATAGCTTCACGGGACCTGCAATCCCAGCCGGAATCAGCATGATCCATGCCGGGTGCTTTGAATCGCGCTGTCAGTGATTGACAATGTGATTCAGAGGGTTAACAGCGCTGTTAGATACACATCTCAGCTGATGAGATCAGCTGAGATGGGGTGGGGGGGTAGGGGCATATGTGCGTCATAGGTCATGAAATGGTTAAAGAGGTTGTCCTGGCTTTTTATAAGTGCTGTGTGTGTATCTAGGTTGCAAAGTGCTGGCAGTTTGCAATTTACACCATTAGCATTTTGCATCGTTACCTAGATATCACTATTCAGCGTATGGAGGAGCAGCTGAGTCCCAGTCCAGTGGAGTGTTTGTTTTTGAGCCTGACCTTAACATCACAGCTGGTCGTTTACACCCAGTCTCCTGCAAGCACGTCTCAGATTTCAGCATGCCCCCTCCAAGTCTCCCATATGACCATCCACCCCCATTCACCTATGTGAACTCTGAATTGCAGTGAGCGGTCATCTCCTTTTGTCTGAACACAGTGCCAAATCCGCAGCTGTGCGAAGGAGATGACCGCTGAATGCTGTGGTGTACGTGCTCACCTCACCTTCTTCCCAGTGTTGTCTTTGAGGAGATCCGCCTCCTCTCTATCTGCCGCAGCTTCCTGCTCTGTGCGGTGATACAGAGAGTCTCATTCTGCTTCACAGTGCGAGCAGCTACAGCAGATATAGAGAGGAGGAGGAAGAACTCATGAGAGACAGCATGAGGAAGAAGGTGAGCTCACCAACCACAGCACTCAGCAGTCATCTCCTTCACACAGCTGCGGATTTGGCATAGTATTTCAGACAGAAGGAGATGACCACTCAGTGCAAGTCAGTTTACATAGGTGAATGGGGGTGAGTATTGGAGACTGGAAGGGGGGCGGGCTTGTTGGAGTCTGGGGCAGCTGGGCCTGCTGGAAACTGGGGCGTGCCTGTAGCAGTCTGGATGTAAATGACAAGTAATGAAGTTTACATCCAGACTCCACACCACCACACCTCTGGCCGGTGGCTGATGCTGCTCCTTCACATGATGAAAGACGATATCTAGGTAAAAATACAAAACGCGGACAGGATGTAAATTACAAACTAGATTACAGCCTAGATACACATACAAATTATACAAAAAGGCCGGACAACACCTTTAAACACAGAAATAGCATTAGATTCTTAACGTTGGCATGTGCCATCTAGTATAGTGATGCATATAAAACAGAGGAAGGTTTCTATTTTCCCACATGATAAAGATATATTTCTGATGTCTACAGTCAAAGTCACATGTAATAGAGCCAAGTCAGGTTACAATGGGGAGCAGATCTTCAGCACAAAAGAATTAGCAAAGGGATAAACTGATGGTATAAAGAAAATCAAAATAGCACGAAATGGCATTAATTCTAGGACATGGAAGGAGTTTGATTTGAAGAAAAGAGAAAAAACAAACAAACAAAAAAAAAAAAAAAAAAAACACTCCACCAAACTGCATAATACACTCAGTACTTACCAAATTCGCTCTGGCGAAGACAATGGGGAGTCCAAAGGCAGAAACCACAATGCCAGTTGTGAGAAAGATGGCCAGCTCCTTACATGCATTACTTGCAGCATCTGTCTCATCTACCACCCGTCTTGCTATGCAGTATGGAATTGGTGCCAACACATAAAAGAACAGGACAAATAATGGCAGATACTGACTACAGAAATGAGAGAGAAAAAAAAGGAGAAGCTTAAAAGGACATCATAGCAAGGTTTGAGACCTAAACAACGTCCATAGTGTCACAAATAAAGATTTCTTATGGATGGATTTCCAGTTTGTGCTCAGAATATTTTCTTAAGACCTAGGTTACACACCAGTATTAATATATCCCATGTTCCCATACTAATTAGCCAATGGGCACTACATAATGGAATAAGTAATGTCTATATGTAAGTGGATTTACCAAGCTTCACCAGAAAAGACATTTAGCAAGAGGCAATAAAGATGCTGCCACTTACCTATACTGAGGCAGCGCACACCCCAGCATCAGAAACATCAGTCCAATGGCTCCACCAAATGAGAGGCTGATCAGAGCTAAAAACAGACAATTATTAGATATTAATAATTAGTCTCATCGATAATAACTAATGTATTAGATCAGATTAATAACATCATTCATAGAGAAAAAAGGCAACTCTTAAACAGTCATAACTATGAAGGAATAAAGTGACTACAGAGAACAGAAAATCATATCTTGTCTCCCTGCCATGGGGAGCAAGAGGACAGACAGCAAGTTTGTCTCTGTTAGTGAAGAGTAACATATAAAGAGGTGAGAATGAATGAAGAGATCCTACCGCAGTTCTCCTGTCTAGTACCGTCCATAGCTGGAAACAGAAGACACAAATATGACTGGTCACACTGGGATTTATTGTGTCGTGAGCATAAACTCCAGACTGGAGGATGTGCCGGGTGACCAGTCAGCAGGCAGTCATCTGACCGCTCTAATCCCTACAGGCACTGGAGCGCTCTTCAATAACTGTCAATATTGCAGATTTTTTGGAGTTTTCTGCCCGCCATGAACCCCCCCAATCCCAGAATCGTATGAGTGTCTTGTTCCCCAATTATATTCAGTCATTCACTTCTGAGGCTGGTTTCACACTGCAGGATTTTCCCTGATCAGGTTTTGTGTGTCAAAACCAGGAGTGTCTCCAAAACCCAGAACAGGTGTCAATCTTTCAATTATAGTTTTTCTCTGCAAGTTCCTCTCCTGGTTCTTCTCCTGGTTTTGGCACACAAACCTGATGGAACCTGATCAGGGAAAAAACTGTGGTGTGAAACCAGCCTAAGGGTATGTGCCCACAGGACGCTTTTGCTGTGTTTTTTGCATGCAGTTTATCATCGGATTTATGGTAATGTATGCCAATTTGTTCCTGCGTTTTCTGCATGCAGTTTATCATTGGTTTTATGGTAATTTATGCCAATTTGTTCCTGCAGTTTGGATTCCCAGCAAAACCAATGTGTGTCACAGAAACGCTGTGCCCACACATTGGTTTTGCAAGTGTCAAGAACTGTCAAATCCCTGCGTTTTTGGTGCGGATGGGAAAGAATTGACATGTTCTATTTTTCCTGCGTTTTTGCTGCAGTCAATGGAAAAAACGCAGGAAAACGCAGCATCAAAAACACAGGAAAAACGCAGTAAAAACGCACAAAAAACACAGACAAGATCATAGCTAATCTCCTGTCAAGGACTCTAGGATCCTTGAATGCTGTTCAGGTTTTGCTGCATTCAGGACTGATTAAAAAACATCCTGTGGGTACATACAATCTGCTACACCTGTGTTAGGGTAGCAGTTGTGAATGTATTTCCATGGAATGAATTAAGCACATGGCAGTGATTATAAGCAGAGCATATTTTGCCCAATGCGATGCTGTGGCGGGTTCAAGAAGGAGGTGGTTGGCCAGAGAACTATGATCACTAGTAGCTGGGACATGCAACATTTGAGCATACCACTCCAGCAGTTTTTTTTGCTGCTGGATTGGCACTTTTAAATGTCAGTTCTTTACCTCCTATCTTCCACTCCCCCAAAAGCCATTTCACATTCTAAGGGCCTGTTTACACGTTACGATGTCCCAGTCACTCGACCAACGATCGGGATCAATAAAATATTCTTTTCCACGATACCGAGGTCCCGCAACGCTAGGGTAAGCGTGAGAGCGCTGGTAACCAGGATAAACATCGGGTTACTAAGCGCAGCGCTCTGCTTAGTAACCCGATGTGTACCCTGGTTACCAGGGAACACATGGGGTTAGCTGGTCGCTGCCCGTCACACATGTAATCGATGATTATTGCGGGATGTCACACGCAGCGACGTCGCTACAACGTCTCAAGTAAACCAGCTTTAAGAGAGCCTCGTTCTCCCCTCTGTAGCTCTCAGAGATGCACTGAGCACTTATGGCACATCTTCCGGTCAGAAATATCGGGCTCAAGATGGCACCAAGGGACCAGAGCAGCACAGATAAAATGTGAAAATGCTGGAGGGCATGTATAATACAATGGGAGGGATCCAGGAACTTGATTTGCTAAGGAGACTTCAATGCACAAGTAAAACATGTCATCATTATATTGCAAATTTATATTAGCTTGTAAACTGGTCAAACTGAGGTGGGGTGAAAGCCAGACAATTATCTTTATAATATTTTATGGAGATGGTAAGATTAAAGGGATCCTGTCACCTCCAAAACGCCACCTAAGCTACAAAAACACGTTCCTGCAGCATCCTATCCCTAATCTCACACTCCTTTTGTGTCCTAAAAGTATCCTGTCAAAGTAGATAAAAACGATTTAATACTCCCTCATTAGCCATGTTAATTAGCAGTAATTTCCATGATCGTGCGACGTCAGTACACCCACGCCAATGGTTCAGCTTCAAGCACCGCATTGCGCATGCGGTGCTTGAAGCAGAACACAGCAGCGTGGGAGTACTGACGTCACCCGATCCCGGAAATAACGCGATTCGCATCATTAATGCCCAGCCAGTGCCGTGGAGAGCAGGGAGGGCGCCTGAATAGAACATGAATAAAAGATCACGCCCATTAGTGCGTGATCTTAAGATGACAGGCAAAAGACAAACACGCACCAAGGGCTAAAGAATATGCCCTCTGGTCCTGTTTGTAGCCGGACGCATGAGATCGCAGATGAGGTAGCTGTCCACTGCTGAAATGGTGCTGAACCACTTCACAGGGGACAGCTCCCTGGTGCTGAAGTTCAGTGTAGCTCACGCTGAACTGCAGCCGCCGGTGTCTGGTTCCCGGATCCGACGCCATAGAATCCCATGTTAGGGAGCGCCGGATTGCCCAGGATCCGGGAGGATCCATTCTGGGCAGATTTTTCGCCCTGGACACAAAAACGTTGCTTGCAGCATTTTTGTGTCCGGGAGAGAAATCCGAATACACCCGGATCCTCCCGGACAGATGGAAACCGGATGCCAGATAGCTGTCATCCGGCCCCATAGGGCAACATTACAGCAAAATCGGGTCCGGGGCTGTCAGGTTCACCCCGGACCTGATGGTGCCGTGGTGTAAAGCCAGCCATACAGTTGACAAGTATTCACCAGGATTACTTACCCAAATTCTACACAGCTGCATTCTTCTGAGATGATTGGGGAAGTTACTAATTATTGGTTCTCTGTGCATTTAATCAGCCATGTGACATATGCTTTTGCCGCTAAGTGGTTAAGTTAGGGCCCCCATACATAGACTAAAGTCGTCTGAACCCATTGTATTTGAAGCCGCCAGCCAACTGATGGTCTGGAGTGATGGCGATTGCACAGGTCATGATTTCGGACTGCCAATTGCATAGTTCTCGCTGAAATAAGTTGCTGCCCGATGTGTTAGCTGATGGCTTTCTCAAAGAAAACACAGGAGCACTCAGTCAAACAAAAATGGGCTGGAATTAGTGTGCTATAAGAGTATTTTCCACAGCAGCTCACTACCAAGACGCACCACAGGTCTATGGCTTCCTAATGATGCACAGTGACACAGTACAAGTCACTCTCCACAGGCAGAATCCTGCAGAAGCTTCTCTACCCAACCAAGAAGCTCAAGTACCCCAGTCCCTCCACTAGTAAGACAGCGCTGTTGTGGGGCAAAGCAAAATTCGATTCTGAGAGAAATCTAAATTGTGCATTGTGACAATTAATTTAACAAATTGACTAGAAATATCACCAAGCCATAACATAGAACTTGTACTGCCTCTTCCAAGTGCTCAGACTAGCCCAGTGCTCCTCCAGTTAAGCCTGCATATGGTTTCTACGCTAAAATTTCTCATGACTGGGACCTTGGATGCCTACAATCAAAATATCATTTGTATTGGGGGAAAAGCAGTTATTGATGTAAAATCGGAATTAGATTTACCAGTAATTCTCTTTCTAGGAATCCTCCATGGCAGCACAACAGGAGGTTGCCTCTTGGCCCTAATAAGGGCAGGAAACAAAGGGCCTGTCACACGTGTCAATGTCGCCCGCGATATCGCTCATGCGTCACAAATTATTAATCGCCTGAGCGATGTGGAATTATCGCAGGTAAGATGTCACACGCGTCAATATGATCCAGCGATGCGGTGATGTCGCCATCTTGCGAGCGATTTTATTTAGTCGCTTGTACGTTGTCAAAATAGAAAATACGTTGCTGAGTTTAGTGTCACACACAGCGATGCACAAGGTCTACTGAGCGATAGGTTTTACATCTGGCAGTGAAACCTGCGATCGGTGATCAGCGACATATCGCTGGTTGCATCGCTTGGTCACACGCTTCAATGTCACTCCTGCGTCACTTTTACGTCGCTTGAGCGACTGAAAATCCGTGACGTATGAGCGACATTGACAGCGATATCGAGCGTGTAACATCCCCTTAAGAAAGGGGTTAAATAGCGTCTCCTTTCTCCTATCCCCAGTGTTTATCAAGGACCAAGGGCAAAAAGAAGTTTCAAGATTTACTTACACAAGGAGGAAAGAGAATTTTTTTAAATTCAAAATAAGGAGGGAATTACTCATGCTGTCATGGAGGATTCCCAGAAAGTGATTTACCGGTAAGTCTAATTCTGTTTTCTCCTCCCATCCTCCACGACAGCACAACAGGAGTAATATCAAAGAAAAAAATGTTTAGGTAGGGACCACAGCTTGAAGGACTTTACGTCCAAAGCCCAGATCCGCATGTTTAAGGACATAAAGTCGATAATGCTTGGTGAAGGTATGAATAGAAGACCAAGTGGCAGTTCTTTTGGACAACCAGTCCAAAAGAAAACTATGCACCTCCTACCAAGTAACTCACTGGGCCTGAGGTAGCACTGGGCTCTGCATCTGCAGTCGGGGAGACACCTTCTGGAGCAGACATCATGCACAACAAGTGTCCTACCTAAGAAGGGTGTGTCCTGCCAGGGGTCCTTATACCAAGTGGTTTCGTGGCCAACGCTGTCATCCGGTGTCCATCCCCCTCGTGGTTCCTGCGTGGCGGCCACCATTGCCGGAGGTCAGGCGTCCGGGAAACCGGAAGTCACTCGGTGGAGAGGCAAGCATTTTTATTTTAAACCATTGCTTTTGTGGCGCCCCACTGGTCGGCATGCCACAGAGGGATAATGCACCCATAAAAGAGTGTGTAGCATTCCTGTGACTAGGGAATTGGGATGCTGCGGTCGGGCACCCGGGAAACTGGAAGTCACGCGAGTGACAGGTGGAACGCAACCCAGAAGTGACACGCGAAGGCATGTGACATCACACCTGGGCTCGAACGCCACTGGCCGCACAGAGAGGGAGGAAGGCCGAGGAGCTACAGGAGGAGCCTGGCCCAGCTGCACCGCTCAGCATAGCCCGAATGCGCAGGAGTAGCCCTGGGAGGAAGGAGCAATACCCCAATCGACCCGCCCGCCCAGCTACCTGGTAAGGAGACTGCTTCGTCGGCCCCACAGCCTCAGGAAGAACCTCTTCGTGCCCCATAGGGACAGGAAACACTGGTGATAGGAGGGGCTATTTAACCTCTTTCTTGTGTTTCCTGCCCTTATTAGGGCCAAGAGGCAACCTCCTGTTGTGCTGTCATGGAGGATGGGAGGAAAAATTCATATGCAAAAACCTGCTGATACAGGTCATTTAAATGGAGTCTGATGTGAGAAATGCCGACAACCAATTGTTAAGGGGGTTGTCTACCTCACAATCACTTTTTCAATAAAGTAGTCCTTCTTGTAATCTGAACACACATACGGTATACTCCCACAGCAGCGCCATTCCAGCAAGGTCAGGTTGGTCAGGGTTCATGTGACATTGGGCTATTACACTCACTTGTTCTACTTGTCTGACAGTTGTCGGACTGAAAAGCGCAGACTACTAATAGTGGCCGCTGATTGGCTGCAATGCTCATTAGGCATAATATCACGCACACCTCTACTCCGGCACAGGTGTAACAGAGCCATAATATTTTACAAGGGGGACTATGATTGAAAAAGGAGTTGCCCTAGTAGTGGAGCACCCTTAATATTTAGTGAGGGCACAGACCCTGGGTAAGTTTTTACTTGTGGAACTAGTGGGTTCTTGTCCCACAAAATTAGTGACCACTTCATTGAAGAAAAACAGAAAGGGCATAGGTGGGGGTCTTTAAAATGTAGGCACAACATCCATATCTAACTTCTGTACTTTGGAGCCTGGCTGTGATCACTTAAAGTGTAATCGCTGTTTAATTTTTTCTTTAATAGTAATGTAATAATCACTTACATAACTGTCCTGTCCCGTCCCTCATTGACCTCCATCCAGATGTCCCTGTATCACGCGCATATGACTTCCAATGTGCAGCTATATTTCCACACCCAAGTGTTGGGTGTGGAAATATAGCAGCCACTAGCAGTACTACCAAACACGCTGACCGCAGCCTGATGCATGCTCTCCCCATCAGCCGTCCTATTGCTGCCAACAACCAGCAGGGAGAGCACACATGGGTAGACAACTTAAAGGAGCACCCATGAGGGGAGAGAGAAGGCACAGGGGTGAAAGACTGCCACCACCCTCAGCACCACATGACCTCACGATGGGGGCAGGCTATCGCCCTTCCGATGTGATTGCATCAGGCCTTCATCTAGTAATGTACTAATAATGTAATAAAATCGAGTATGTGATAAACTTTCAAATATTATTAATAAGTTCATAGACTGCGAGCCCTCGTGGACAGGGTCCCTGCCCCTCCTGTACCTGTACGTCCTGATCGCCTAGATTTAGTGTACTTGTTCTTGTCTCCCTTATCCTCATGTAAAGCGCCATGGAACCTAATGGCGCTATATAAATAAATAATAATAATAATAATATTATTATTATTAATAAGTGAAATCTGGAAGCAAACATTTCAAAAACCTTCCATAAGATGTCCCCACTAGGCTGTTACTAAACCTGACATAGGCTGGTTGTCAGGGAAATCCATCTTCAGCTCCATACATTGCATATGGCCATATAAGGAAGGGCCTACACAGCATTCACACTACAGCTGATCGAAGACTCAGGTTACCTCAGGCAGGGACAGTGCTGAGCTCAGGCTGTCAGCACACAGCTCCTGCGAGATCTTATCTGACTTCTCTGCATTCACATCAGCTCTGCTCCATGTTATCAGCTGATGGCCTCCACACAGCTCCTCAACTTATTGCACAGAGTAGAGCTATGTGAATGGAGAACACTCAGATAATCACAGTGGATTGTACCGACAGCCTCAACTCAGCACTGTCCCTGCCTGAGGTAACCTGAGCCTCTGATCAGCTGTAGTGTGAATGCTGTGTAGGTGCCCCTTCCTCATTTGGCCATATTAGTGTGTGGAGCTAAAGACGGATTTCCCTTACAACGACCATATTTCAGGTTTAGAAACAGCCTAGTGGAGATATCTGGAAGGATTTTGAAAGGTTTGCTTCCAGATTTCACTTATGAAAGTCTATTATAAATCACTTGCTCTACATTATTATTAAATTTAAAATTAAATAAAAAATTAAATGGTGGTTACACTTTAAATAAGAGACATGAACATGCAAGTGAAATATATACATAATTACCCATAATGCATTAGTCACATATATTTATTTTTTTACAAGCATAACCTACCACATGTAGCTTAATTTTGCATATCAATGTGCCAGGCCAGCCATGAGCAGCTACACTGTAGAGAACACACTCACAATGAAAACAAAGTGTAAAGAACTTCTCCCGCCAACTTTGAAAGAATAAAGATAATTTTTTATGAAAGCCTGGAAATTGTGCAAATCTAACTGCTCATAGCACTGCTGTACATATGTTACATAGGAGACACAGAGACTGCTGTATATCACCCAGATGCTGGAGATGCAATTACGGTACAACAGAGCTGTCATGATGGGAGAAAGTAGTTTGTGGAGCACACTAACTGCCCACGAACTATGGGCAGTTGGTTTATATAGGAGCTAAAGCAAACCATAGCCAGGACCCGGTGCCTCACTGCCCTTATTCACAATGAGGATGGATTGGACACATGGTAAGGGTTTATTATTAGGGACTGTAGGACTCACAATTGGGGCCCACATTGTCAAGGTTGGATGGATTTTACGCTTTTTTTTTTTTTTTTTAAATCATAAACAGTGTTTACCAAGTAGCCCATGTTATTTATATGGTCTATTGCTTTTTACATATCTATTTTCAGCAGGGTATTTGCTCGATTAATTGACAGATTTGGGTCTCACCATCTCACTGCACTTAGCCATTTTTGCCCACGTTGAGTACATTATGGTAAATCGAATGGAGTCACTGAAAACTACAAGCCAGTCTCCAATATAGAGGACGCACATGCCGATGGAGAATAAAATTGTGATGGAGAATGTGGGGTGCCAACAACGAGAAACCTGCACCTCTGATCACAATGATGGCCTCACATGTGCCCTTCCCCACTCACCATCAGGGTTGCCAACCGTCCAAACATTCCAGCACAGTCTGTAAAAACACGGCATTTATTGCCCTGTCCAAGAAAGAAATTGAAGGTGGCCATGACTTTAAAGAGGGCCTGTCACCCCACCCCCCTGCTGCATGGCACTAAATGCAGCACTGAATGCAGCATGTCTGCTGCATTTAGGGAGGAGGTCACCCATGTGTCTGTGTACCCCAAGATATAGACTTAGGAAAACTCACTGTTAGAAGCCATGGAGGTAGTCACTGTGGCTGGTGTGAGCTTGATTGACTGTGGCCATTCCATCCCCCACTGCCTTTCTGTGTTGCTTCTGCTGTGTTGTTTTTGCTTGGTCAGGGCAGGACTCTGGAGCGGACGTCAGGACAAATGATTTGCATTCTGTGAGTGACAGAGAGGAGGAGGGCAGAGCCTGCACAGCAGAAGCAGCACAGAGAGGCAGGGCCAGAGAAGAATCTTATTACAATATCACGCCCATCGCAGATAAAGGATCATGGAGGCTGCAAACCAACACGTCCAGGGGAACTATTGCATATAGCCCCCACTTCATTATCATCCTAATGAGTAAGTATAAAAACGTTTTTTACAACATTGAAAGCAAATATTTAGCAGAGAGGGATAGTTATAATGGTAATAGGAAGGTGCAGGGACATGTATTGATGGGTTAGGTGGCTTTTAGGTGACAGGATCCCTTTAAGCTGAATGACCTTATCCAGATTATGTTTGGGATAATGACCATTTCCCAGTGATGTCTGCTCATCAGCACCATAGATCACTTATATTAACAATCATTTATTACAGTTTTCAAATGAGTCTATGATTTACTGATAAACCATCCAATAATAGCACAGTCAGGTTGGCAGCCCTACTGCCCAGATCCCGGCCCCTGGAGAATTGTCATCACTGCCATGTCTCCTGACCAGGGATCAGAGTGTGACCACACTAGCTCCATGTACCTCTATGCCTGGCACCCATAGGGTTACTGGCATTACCTTTAATCCCGGCCATCCTGCAGTGTAATGGCGCCCTGTGACCTCCCCGCTCCGCACTGCCTTCTCTGCACAGCGGCCCCTCAGCTGCTCCTCGGCTCTCAGCTCTATACACAGCGCAGACCACACCACTTCCGCCGGAAGTAGCGCACTTTCCCCTCAGCCCTGCATTGTTTATCCTTCTGTATAACTTTATTAGTAAACAGACACACACACACAGAAACCACGCCCCCTCCTCATGTTCGACCAATAGAATTTTGACAAGCTCCAGGTAGATGACGTCATACCTGGAAGTAGTCCGTACATAACATCTACCCAGCCCGACTGATGAAACTGCGTGTAATGTGAGTGCTGCTGCGGGAGCTCATGATGGCGCCGGGACTGCTGCTGATCTCTGCCCTGTCCGCACTGCACCTGGCGGGGGTCTATGGATGGAACCAGCACGGTAAGGAGACGAGGCTCCTGTGTGCCCCAGGCTGGGAAGTCTGACACTTACCTGCCATGATGCCCTGATGTGGCACCAGGTGTCTGCGTCCCATCTGAGAGCAGCAGAATGTAGAGCTGGAGACCCTGATTCCAGGGATGTGTCACTTACTGGGCTGCTGATGTGATTTAGATAAAATGCCTGTCTTCTCTGCTGCGGATTGAGCAGTTCATGAATATGCCGGACTAGCTGGCAGCTCATTAATCAGTGACATTATCAAAACTACACAGAGCAGCCCAGTAAGTGACACATCGCTGGGATCACCGCTCTCAGACTAGGTGACAAAAACCTGGTGACAGATTCCCTTTGATGGATATCTTCCCCGCTCCCCCCCCCCCCCTAAATATTCATCAACAGGAGGTAAATGTATGATGTAGGTGGCCCTACTCCCCACCTCTTCATGTCCTGATTATTGGAGAGAGGGTCTTGTATAGAGCAGCAGTGCCCATGTGGGCCCACCTCTTCATGTCCTGACTATTGGAGAGAGGGTCATGTATGGAGCTGCAGTGCCCATGTGGGCCCACCTCTTCATGTCCTGATTATTGGAGAGAAGGTCTTGTATAGAGCAGCAGTGCCCATGTGGGCCCACCTCTTCATGTCCTGACTATTGGAGAGAGGGTCATGTATGGAGCTGCAGTGCCCATGTGGGCCCACCTCTTCATGTCCTGATTATTGGAGAGAAGGTCTTGTATAGAGCAGCAGTGCCCATGTGGGCCCACCTCTTCATGTCCTGACTATTGGGAGAGGGTCATGTATGGAGCTGCAGTGCCCATGTGGGCCCACCTCTTCATGTCCTGACTATTGGAGAGAGGGTCATGTATGGAGCTGCAGTGCCCATGTGGGCCCACCTCTTCATGTCCTGATTATTGGAGAGAGAGTCATGTATGGAGTGGCAGTGCCCATGTGGGCCCACCTCTTCATGTCCTGACTATTGGAGAGAGGGTCATGTATGGAGCTGCAGTGCCCATGTGGGCCCACCTCTTCATGTCCTGATTATTGGAGAGAGAGTCATGTATGGAGTGGCAGTGCCCATGTGTGCCCACTTCTTCATGTCCTGACTATTGGAGAGAGGGTCATGTATGGAGCTGCAGTGCCCATGTGGGCCCACCTCTTCATGTCCTGATTATTGGAGAGAAGGTCTTGTATAGAGCAGCAGTGCCCATGTGGGCCCACCTTTTCATGTCCTGATTATTGGAGAGAAGGTCTTGTATAGAGCAGCAGTGCCCTTGTGGGCCCACCTCTTCATGTCCTGATTATTGGAGAGAAGGTCTTGTATAGAGCAGCTGTGCCCATGTGGGCCCACCTCTTCATGTCCTGATTATTGGAGAGAAGGTCTTGTATAGAGCAGCAGTGCCCTTGTGGGCCCACCTCTTCATGTCCTGATTATTGGAGAGAAGGTCTTCTATAGAGCAGCAGTGCCCTTGTGGGCCCACCTCTTCATGTCCTGATTATTGGAGAGAAGGTCTTGTATAGAGCAGCTGTGCCCATGTGGGCCCACCTCTTCATGTCCTGATTATTGGAGAGAAGGTCTTGTATAGAGCAGCAGTGCCCTTGTGGGCCCACCTCTTCATGTCCTGATTATTGGAGAGAAGGTCTTGTATAGAGCAGCTGTGCCCATGTGGGCCCACCTCTTCATGTCCTGATTATTGGAGAGAGGGTCATGTATAGAGCAGCAGTGATATGTGGGCCCACCTCTTCATGTCCTGATTATTGGAGAGAGGGTCATGTATAGAGCAGCAGTGCCCTTGTGGGCCCACCTCTTCATGTCCTGATTATTGGAGAGAAGGTCTTGTATAGAGCAGCAGTGCCCTTGTGGGCCCACCTCTTCATGTCCTGATTATTGGAGAGAAGGTCTTGTATAGAGCAGCTGTGCCCATGTGGGCCCACCTCTTCATGTCCTGATTATTGGAGAGAGGGTCATGTATAGAGCAGCAGTGATATGTGGGCCCACCTCTTCATGACCTGACTATTGGAGAGAAGGTCTTGTATAGAGCAGCAGTGCCCTTGTGGGCCCACCTCTTCATGCCCGGACTATTGGAGAGAGGGTCATGTATGCAGCTGTAATAATAATAGTGCACATGTGGGCCCACCTCTTCATGTCCTGATTATTGGAGAGAGGGCCATGTATAGAGCAGCAGTGCCCATGTGGGCCCACCTCTTCATGTCCTGATTATTGGAGAGAGGGTCATGTATAGAGCAGCAGTGCCCTTGTGGGCCCACCTTTTCATGTCCTTTAAAAAGGGAACCTGCCAGCTGAGTAAGATCATCCAGGCAGTGCCTAATACATGTTGGCAATCTATGGGCAGAATGTAGCAGCTGTCAGGTTTCCTTTAGTAAAATATTTCTGATTGTTTCATACATGTACAGTATATGTTTATTATCTAGACCAAACCTTATATAGTCCAGTGACTTTTTGTGTTGGATATGTAAAAACGTATGTTTATTTCTTGCAGAGCGAGTTTTGCTCCGGGATATCCAGGCTGTCACATTATATGCTGACAGATACACCAATGGACGCCGGTCAGCTCCAGTCCCACAGCTGAAATGTCTTGGAGGTAGTGCTGGCTGTGGTGCCGTGATACCACAGGTGGTGCAGTGTCACAACAGAGGATGGGATGGCATTGATGTCCAGGTACATTGTCCACTGTGGAATTGTGCTATGTTTTTGTTTTAAGCTATTAATGGAAATAACTCTGCAAAGTAACATGCTTTCAAAATGAGAAGTGTGGATGATTTATGTGAATAAACAAAAGAGAAATGTAATCCACGCAATGTGTGCTGTGATCACCTATTTACTTCTTCTGGGTTCTCCTGCAATTATAGATGAATGAACCTAATCGGGGCTTGGAGTTTGGGTGACGGTTCCAAAGTGCTGCAGCGAGCATCGCTGGGCTCCGGTACGCTCGGGCCAGTGCCAGCTGCTTGCAGTCTGTGGTTGGCTCACATTGGGGGTTAAATCCAAGTCTTCGTCCGTAGTGTCTGTAAAACTAAAAAAAAAATCAATCCCCACTCTCCTGTCCCTGGAAGGATTCTGCTGATGGATGGCTGTATGTGGGTGGAGAACCAAACAGCCAATCAGTGATGTCCAATGAGGATAGGGGTCAATATGGGGTCTCAAACACCGCCACCTGAATCTGAATTCTACGGGGTTCACTCATTTAGTTGCAAACAGTTTTTTTTGTAGGAACTTTGTAGGGTGATTGTTCCAAACATCTTAGAGAATGAATGGCATCTTCTGTGGCTACTGGCTTGTGCAAATCCTTTGGTGTCTACATGTAGATGAAAAGACAGCATGTTGAGATCAGGGCTCTGAGGACCATATCTGGTCCCATGGCGCCACCTTGTGATCGTAATTTCTGACTGGCCCAATATTAGAAGTTACATCACAAGCTCCCTCCGGCGGTCAGGTTAGTAGGTGCTTGGTGTCTGCTGCTGGGCTGCAGCATTATACTCTGTTGGGAGATCAAGGTGTGCTCAAATCCACTCTGACGACTGCTCATTTGAAAAGAGTGATCAGATTCTACAAACTAAAGATTAGGAGTGAGTGCGAAATCCACAATCTTCTATACCTTTGAACCCCCAAATTCATAAGACTTGATTTCCGAGCGCTCAGGAAATCAATACAGCACAGCCAATATGGCGCACTCAGGACTTCTTTATTAGTGCACGCAACCACTTAACTGTCACAGAAAGGAAAGGTTTCCTCTGAACTATGAGCCAATGGGAACAGGAGAGATGTGAAACGTCCCCGCTCATCAGTGTTCCTTGACGATATAGGACAAGATGGATATCGCAGGAACAAACAGAATGTCATGACGCCATTCTAGTGGTGCTGGCACTCGCTCACGTGAGGATGTTGCCATACGCGAGCCCTGCACCCAGTCAGCACCGGCTTCAATGTCTCTATTTTCACACCAATAAGTAATACACAGGAGGTGCATGGTCAGCTGCAGCTCACTGCATATTGATTTGTCTGAAGGTGGAGACATTGAAGCCGGTGCTGACTAGGCGCAGCGCTCGCGTATGGTAACAACCTCACATGAGCGAGTGCCAGCACCACTAGAGCGGCGCCGGCATGGGAGGAGAGTAAAGGCTTTTTTTATTTTAACATGGTGAAATATGTGGAATAAAAAGGGGTTGTCCAAGTAGTGGACAACTCTTTTAATGGAAAACCTTTCCCCTTAGACCCCCTTAGCCTCTCATTACAGCCAGATCAGATCTCATAGTTTACAATGAGGGAAAATTACTCCCAAACATAGTGTCTGTAAATTGGGGTTATGATCTGGCGTAAATCCTAGGTCACATGGCATGGCTTGTTAAAGGTTAATTTTTTACTTTTAGGACCGCGACAGGCGGTGTGAGGCAGGAGCTATCCCAGCAGTTGTGTCAAAGTGAATTACATGTCGGTGGTGCATACTTCAAGGACACGTCATCAAAAGCGACGCATGCGCAGATTGACATCTCGGCTCAATGACTAGCTGAGATCTCAATCTGTGCCCGCCTCTGGGCAACATTTCCTTGAAGGCCGCACCACCGACATTTACTTTAGCACGACTGCTAGGACATACTCCCGCCTCACACCGCCCACAGCTTCGCAGTGATGCCCACCGCAGCACCACCAGCAGCACTGCCCGTAACTTTACCTCTTCCGACCATGCTCCACCACCTCTGCCTCCCCCCTGGTCAGCTGTCCGGATTATAAAATGGACTGGGGTTTTAAGACTGACCCACTTTTTTTTTAATATTAAAAATTATTTTTCCTATTTTCTTCCTCTAAATCTGGGATGTGTGTTTTATAATCTGCAAAATACAGTAAGTCAGTAGGAGGCACACAATTTTAGTTTTTGGACCATTCCTTCCTCAAGATCATGTGACCCTGGAAATAATCTGTTAAGTATTGTACATTAAACCTACTTGTCTCGCTGTGGTCTCAGTGTTTGTTTGCCCTTCCAGTGGGAATGCAAGGCGGATATGGAGAACGCTTACAGATTTGGGAAAGTAGAGGTGAGCTGCGAGGGCTTTGATTACCCTGAAGACCCATACATCCTGCGTGGCTCTTGTGGGCTGGAGTACACTCTGGAGCTCACAGAGGAAGGACGGAAGAGATCTCAAAGTGGCCACAGTTCTACAGGATTTGGCTCTGGATTTTTCCAAGAGAAATCAAGCGGGTGGAACAGTCAGCATTCCTCCGACGTCAGTGGGGTCCTTGTCTTTGTGGTCATCCTAGGGTTGGCTTATGGCGTGTACAAGTTATTTCTGAGCGGTCCTTCTACCCAGCAACAGGATCCTTACACCGAGAATTATGGACAAGAACACCAAAGCTACAGCCAGGCCAGTGCACCTCCGCCTCCAGGTTTCAAGTCAGACTTCACTGGTAAATATCCCTATTTATTTCTAATGACAGATTCCACATAAAATGTTCATTAAATTTAAAGGCAATCTGTCAGCAGGTTTTTGGTTTCCAATCTAAGAGCAGCATAATGTAGAACCTTATTCAATGGATATGTCACTTATGAGTCTGTGTGCAGTCATTTCTATACAATCAGTATTTTATCAGCAGCAGAATGGATAAACTGATATGAAAGGGGTTATAAGGACTGCACTGTCGGGACAATTGTCCTAAAATTCTGACCTTTATTGTCAACGCGTTTCAAATTCACACTACTTCATCAAGACAAAGATAAAGTAGATTTGATCTTTCAAATCAATCTTTGTCCTGATGAAGAAGGTAAGCCCCGTCACACATAACAAGATTGTTAGCAAGATCGTTGTTAAGTCCCAGATTTTGTGACGTAACAGCGATCTCGCTAACGATCTCATTATGTGTGACACTTAGAAGCGATCAGGCCCCTGCTGTGAGATTGCTGATCATTACAAAGTGCTCTGGGTCATTTTTAGGTTGTTGGTCTCCCGCTGGGAATGCTGCATCGCTGTGTTTGAAAGGGACAACGACCGACAATCTCAATACTACGCCCGAGAGTGATAATTCCCAACGACCTCCTATCATTCCGGATCGTTGTTGAGTCACTGGTGAGATCTGACTGTTTGATATCTCACCAGCGACCCCAAAGTGACTCAACAGCGATCCCTAAGGATCATTATCGTTGTCGGGATCGCTGTTGCGTCGTTGTGTGTGACGGGAGCTTAAGACTTTGAGACGCTTCGACAATCAAGGTCCTAATTCTATTATCACTGTCCCCACAGCGTGTGGTTTTTTTTGTTTTTTTTTTAACCCTTTCCTACCAGCTTATCCAGTTTACATACTCTGGGACTGTGGAAATCATGGTTACAAGCTATTAAGGTGGTTGGGACTGCTCACAACCTCAAAAGGTGGGCCCCTTCTGATTTATACTGTTCCACAGTACATCTTGGTTGTAACCCTATCAGCACTTTCCTATATCATTTATACTACTATATCAGCAAGAACCCGGACTAGTTCTCTTTCAACCAGCAGTTGGGGTAATCTGTGTAATCTAGCACCCACCACTCATTGGCAGTGTACACCGTGTCAGTGGGGTTATACACAGCACAGCATTCTGAGCACAGTTACATCTATAACAGAGAAAATAAGGATTCTATCAAAACTGCACCAATCAGTCCAGTAAGTGATACATCACTGGAATCTGGCTCTCTGCCACTACAACGTACTATTCTCAGATTACATAGCCAAAACTGCTGACAGATTCTTTTTTAAGTAAAGTTTTTCTTTTGATATTGATGATGTTGTTCAGAGCAGGTTGTCTAACACAATTTATCTCATTAAGGTGCTTCATCAGGATTTGGTAACTTTGGAGGTACATCATCCTTTGGCAGACAGGCAGGTCAAGGACCTGGGTTCTGGACTGGTTTGGGAACTGGTGGCGTACTTGGCTACTTGTTTGGCAATCAGAGGTTAGTATTAGCTAATTTATGTCTACATGAAATAGAACAAATCACCCCATCCTAGAACGTTAAAAGAAATGTCAAGTCCAATATCTATTAATCTGCAGATATAGGGTCATTTTCAGGTTATTAAAGTTCCTGGCCGCAATAATGAAAGTGCGGCACCCAAGGGAATATGAACGGTATTCTTTCCAGGAGCCGCCAGCTTTCAGTCATGCAGGCATGCCCAGATCAATCAGTCATGGCTCACAGGTCCCATCTAAATAGTTTTCGTAATCTACATAATTTTATCTTGTCACTGCAAGCCTCTTGCAGCACCAGGTATTTCCATGTTAACAAAATCACATCACATGTAAAGCGCCATGGAATAAATGGCGTTATAATAATATGGAACAAATAACTAAAATCATAACAGCCGATGACTAACAAATGCCATCCTGTAGCAGACTGGTAGCATTGACGTGCCATAGCATATGGACGCCTAGTGTGTGGCGCAACAGAGTGGCGACAACGGGGATTGGATGGGATGGGATTGAATGTAAGTAAGGCACTGGTGACAGAGAGAGGATCACCTCCTGACACTCGCCTAAGACTGGACCCTGTGCTCCCTAACGTCACTATACGGGAACATCACCATCACGTGCCTAGGCCCTCCCTCGCCCTGAACGTACTCTGGTTGGTTTACAGGCCGGCAAGGATACTAGCCTTGCCTCTATATAAATACAACAAAGGGAATGGAGACAGACAGAGAAAAATAGACACCCTAGCAGCAAGACCCCAGAGGTGCTTCCATATGATCGGCATAAATGAGATTCTATCACCGGCGTCGGCTAGTTAGATATGTGACTCTTTATTGGGAAGTAGAGTGGTGACCAAATGGCTGCACCTGACATTAGGCTACAACCACACAGGAAAGGTTCCTTAGCTCAAGGCCTTTAGAGTCAGTAAGCCGAACCTCTGACTACTCAATTGCCCTGACTCCATGACTACGACTGCCTCATACATGGTTCATGTGTAAATTGATATGTTTACTGTAGTACAAAGTGAACATCAGGCTTTAATCGTTGATACAATAATCAAGATAGGACATAATAATATTTAGCACATAGTGCATTGAACTTATGTACCCAATTCATTATATATTTTGGTAGTCGGTCAATTTTCTACTGACTCCACCAAAATGGGCTCTGACTCAGACTCCACAGCCCTGCTTAACCCCAGAAGCACCAACATAAATAATATACATTTAAATACAAGTTATGGACCTGGTCCATAAGTCTTTTACACCAAGGGCAGGAGACACCCGAGTAATTTTTGTACAGCTGTGTGTGTGTGTATAAAATATAACCATATAATTATGACTTTTATTCACCTAGAGCTAGAACACACCATTCTCCAAGTTCGCCATATTACAACACATGGAGTGGACCTTCTTTTTCTGGACCAAGTCATGGTGGCTCTCAGCCAAGCTCTGGTGTCAGAACAGCATCAGGTAGGATTATTTGTACATAATAATCATCATGGTCTGTGCAAACCTCCCCACCCTCCAATTCACACTAGGGGTTGTTGTAAAAATTCTATTGTGTTCCAAAACACTCATCTGATTTTTGAATGGTCCTTAACCCGCACGGTAAACCCTTGTGAAGAGATAAGAACATGCCAGAATGGCTGCTTTTTAGTTCCCACGCTTCCTCTAACAAATGCTATAGAGCGATCAAACAAAAGTACCCCGATTCATCAAGACTAATCTACATGGTGGGGCATGTTGTCAGTCAGTTATTCACATCTGATTAATTTATGGCCGCACGCTTCTTAATGAATCAAGAGTGTCTGGCATTTGCCTCCCAGAAATCTTACTCCAGTCAGTAAGTGGAGTAAGATTTCTTGTGGAGATGAGATGTGGCATCATGCCCTTCCCCCACCTCTACCCATTGTGGCGGAGCAGGACGAAATTGTTCTGAAAACGTCAAGTCCCTACATTGTTACACAACCTCATAATGAAAGACTCACTGCCCGATATTCCTGTGGTAGCATATCTCTTGAGCAAAAGAATTTGAAGTCTGAAATTGGGAATGCTGGATCCTTATCTCCACTGACAATCATCTGTAGGCTGCGCCACTTACACATTAGACTGTTGGACAAACCGTTTACGGGACCTTAAAGCGAACCTGTCACCCCCTCCAGGCATCTAAAAATAACATAGCCACCTTCTGCAGCACTAAGGCTGCAGTCTCAGAAGGCGTCTATAGCATTTATGCTCCCTTGATTCACTGAAATAAAGACTTATATAAAATCTGTTTCAAACCAGATCCAAGACCGGGAGGCGAGTTTTCAAGTGTCTATCTCCCTCCTCTGTGGTGTCAGTCATCCCTCTCTGCTCTCTGTGCACCGCCTCCAGGGCCATCTCCCTGCATTACAGAGCTTTGTTTCAGCCCTGCTACAACATAGAGCTGCTGGTATAGGAGACACCACAGTAGTAAATCTAGCAGGAGGACGAGCAGACAGAGCACTGCCTGCTACCGTGTTTCCCCGAAAGTAAGACCCTGTCTTACATTTTTTTTGGGGGCCAAAAGTGGCCCCCGGTCTTACTTTCGGGGGGGGGTCTTATATTGGGTGCCCCAGCAGTGTGGCCTACAGGCCCCCTCCTGCTGGCACACTGCGGGAGCGGGTCGCACGTCACGTGCGCCTGCTCATTAGATATGCACTGCATCCCCCTGTCAATCAGCGACAGGGGGAGCAGTGCATTATATATATATATATATATATGGGCCCCCCTCCTGCTGGCACACTACCCCCCCCAGTTGGTGTTCTGAGGCCCCCCCTGCTGCTGCTCACATCTTACCCTCCAGGGTCTTCTTGCAGCAGCCAGCGCGTCGGTCCTCCGTCCTCGGCTGTCTCCCGGATCATGTGACCCGTCGCAGCGCATGACGTCATCGCGACTGCGACCGGCCGGTCACATGATCCGGGAGACAGCCGAGGACGGAGGACTGACGCGCTGGCTGCTGCAAGAAGACCCTGGAGGTGAGCAGCAGCAGCAGGGGGGGCCTCAGAACACCAACTGGGGGGGGGGTAGCATGCCAGCAGGAGGGGGCCCATATATATAATGCACTGCTCCCCCTGTCACTGATTGACAGGGGGATGCAGTGCACATCTAATGAGCGGGCGCACGTGACGTGCGACCCGCTCCCACTCTCCCCCTCCCCCCCCCACCTCCCCCTGCTAGGGGCCTTACATTAGCCTTCCCCCCCACCCCCCCCGGTTGTAAGGCCTTATATTCGGGGGGGGGCCTTACATTAGCAGGCCCCCCCCCCCCTTTACCCCTAGGCGGCCTTACAATCGGGGGGGGGGGGGGGGCTTACTTTCGGGGAAACACGGTACATAGCAGCCCTTGAGCTGAGCAGTTTTCACTTTCGGTTTCTTGTACCCAGCAGCATTGCTCCATCCTCAGCCCCTGATCTAAAGCACAAACTCAACTCTGCTGCACTGCTGACAGCTCAGCTCAAGGCTGCTATGTAGCAGGCAGTGCTTTGTTTGCTCAGGATCCTCCTGCTAGATTTACTACTGTGGGGTATCCTATAACAATAGCTTTATGTTGTAGCAGAGCTGACAAAGCTCTGTAGTGCAGGGAGGTGGCCCTGGAGGAGGTGCACAGAGAGCAGAGAGGGATGACTGACACCACAGAGGAGGGAGACAGACACTTGAAAACCCGCCTCCCGGTCTTGGGTCTGGTTTGAAACAGATTTTATATAAGTCTTTATTTCAGTGAATCAAGGGAGCATAAATGCTATAGACACCTTCTGAGACTGCAGCCTTAGTGCTGCAGAAGGTGGCTATGGTATTTTTAGATGCCTGGAGGGGGTGACAGGTTCGCTTTAAAGTCCCAGGAGCCTGGTGAGATGAAAACCTTACCAAGATCCCTTTAAATGATCTTGTCATGGGTTAATTTAAAAATGGGGTGCTGGGTCCTGGTGGTACTGTCACTAAATAATAATAATTACTCCCTTACATAGAGCCATTAATTCCATAGCATTTTACATACATCAGTAACACTGTCCCCATTGCCTATCAGTATGTTGAAGGAAACCCACACAAACCAAGGGAGAACATACAAACTCCTTGCAGATGTTGTCCTTAGTGGGATTTGAACCCAGGACCTCAGTGCTGCAAAGCCACAGTGCTAACCACAGAGCCACCATGCCACCCAATCACTGCAAATTACAGAAGATAAGGTGCAGAACGGGATTATTGACCTGTGTGACTATTCTTGTTTTCCCAGTTTGATTATTTGTATATAGTGCTTGCTGCATATATTATGTCAGTAGATGTTGGCATCTGCTGTATTACGCAGACCTCCAGGGCACTGGATTTGTATGAAGTACTTGTTTTTGGCAATTTTGACAGTCTGGTGCAGCTTTCTGATGTGAGACAATAGTGAGTATGCCAGCTGTATGAGCATTACTAGATGGGCGCCTACATGCCACATGTCATTACAGGTCACTGCTCAAATCGGCTGGCCACCAACCAAAGTCTGCACGTCTGCTGTTTGATCAGCTTGGAGGGGGGAGGTTGTCCACTGCCCTATCCCTGCTGTAGAAGAGATCTAGGGCCACTAGATACGCTCACATTTCAGTTTCTTGGCTGTTGTAAGCTGTCCCTGGGGATTGGTGTAATGACTTCTACAATCATGGCCAAAAGTTTTGAGAATGACACCAAAATGATATTTTCACATGATCTGCTGCCCTCTGGTTTTTATTTGCGTTTGTCTGATGTTTATATCACATACAGAAATATAATTGCAGTCATATTATGAGTACCAAAAGGTTATATTGACAGTTAGAATGAGTTAATGCAGCAAGTCAATATTTGCAGTGTTGACCCTTCTTCTTCAGGACCTCTGCAATTCTCCCTGGCATGCTCTCAATCAACTTCTGGACCAAATCCTGACTGATAGCCGTCCATTCTTGCATAATCAATGCTTGCATTTTGCCAGAATTTGTTGGTTTTTGTTTGTCCACCTGTCTCTTAATGATCGACCACAAGTTCTCAATGGGATTAAGATCTGGAGTTTCCAGGCCATGGACCCAAAATCTCTATGTTTTGTTCCCTGAGCCATTTAGTTATCACCTTTGCTTTATGGCAAGGTGCTCCATCATGCTGGAAAAGGCATTGTTGGGCGCCAAACTGCTCTTGGACGGTTGGGAGAAGTTGCTCTTGGAGGACATTCTGGTACCATTCTTTATTCATGGCTGTGTTTTTAGGCAAGACTGTGAGTGAGCCGATTCCCTTGGCTGAGAAGCAACCCCACACATGAATGGTTTCAGGATGCTTTACAGTTGGCATGAGACAAGACTGGTGGTAGCGCTCACCTCTTCTTCTCCGAATAAGCTGTTTTCCAGATGTCCCAAACAATCGAAAAGGGGATTCATCAGAGAAAATGACTTTACCCCAGTCCTCAGCAGTCCACTCCCTGTACCTTTTGCAGAATATCAGTCGGTCTCTGATGTTTTTTCTGGAGAGAAGTGGCTTCTTTGTTGCCCTCCTTGAAACCAGGCCTTGCTCAAAGAGTCTCCGCCTCACAGTGCATGCAGAAGCACTCACACCAGCCTACTGCCATTCCTGAGCAAGCTTGGCACTGCTGGTAGTCCGATCCCACAGCTGAAACAGTTTTAAGATACGGTCCTGACGCTTGCTGGTCTTTCTTGGGCGCCCTGGAGCCTTTTTGACAACAATGGAAGCTCTCTCCTTGAAGTTCTTGATGATGCGATAGATTGTTGACTGAGGTGCAATCTTTCTAGCTGCGATACTCTTCCCTGTTAGGCCATTTTTGTGCAGTGCAATGATGGCTGCACGTGTTTCTTTAGAGAGAACCATGGTTAACTGAAGAGAAACAATGATACCAAGCACCAGCCTCCTTTTAAAGTGTCCAGTGGTGTCATTCTTACTTAATCATGACTGATTGATCAACAGCCCTGTCCTCATCAACACCCACACCTGTGTTTATGGAACAATCACTAAAACTATGTTAGCTGCTCCTTTTTAAGGCAGGACTGCAATGATGTTGAAATGTGTTTTGGGGGTTAAACTTCATTTTCTAGGCAAATGTTGACTTTGCAAGTAATTGCTGTTAAGCTGATCACTCTTTATGACATTCTGGAGTATATGCAAATTGCCATTAGAAAAACTGAAGCAGTAGACTTTGTTAAAATTAATATTTGTATCATTCTCAAAACTTTTGGCCATGACTTTAGACCTCACATCAGGCAGGGCACAGCAATCTGATGGAGAAATGCCTACATCCAGACAGCAGTAGAGCAGAGAGGATTATTTTCGTAGATATGTTGCCTGGTGGTTGCATTAACACCTGATCACAGGATGTGACTTAAGATCAGTACATAATTAACTACAGTGGTACCTTGACTTATGAGTACCTTTTTTGTTTGCGAGCATTTTGGAAGCCAAGCTACCACTTCTGAAAAAATTGTAACTTTCTTAACAAGCCATGATTTGGATTACGAGCATGTGGCTGGCCGGCACTGTGCATACTGTGCATGTGTGATGCTGGTGCAATATTTACTTGCCACCCGCTGCCGTTGTCCGCCACTGTATTTACAGTATTCTGGTGCCGCTCTGAGCTTTCTGTACTTGTACGGCAGCAGAGAGCACTTAGGGCGCCGCTGTCCAACCACTGCTCTAAGCTCTCTCAGCCGTGATACAAGTACAGGAGCCGCTGGCCAATCAGATGCCAGCAGTCGCCAGCTGCAGTATGCTGGTAAACGGCTGCACGCCATGATGTTCCCACCTCTAAACTTCACTGTTGGTGTAGTGTGTTTGGGGTGATATGCAGTGCATTTTGGCTAACAAATATGGAGTGTATTATGGCATACAAACGGCCTCATCTGACCAGTATTTCATGGTTTGTCTATAAATTTTGTTAAGCAAACTTTAAAAACACATGAAAATGCTTTTTGTTCAGCAATGGAGTCTTTCTTGGTGAGCGTGCATACAGGCCATGGAAGTTGAGTCCCTTACTTTCCTGTTTGATTTTTAAAACTGAACCTTGAAAAAACAGAATTCCTCTTTCTCCCACCTCACTCTACCCCTTGTGAGGTAGCGCCCCTGGGGAACCCACTTGGCAGCATAATTAACACCAACTACAATGTGCAACGTAACCTAAACAGCGGGTTTATTAATTTATTTTGTCTTAAACCGCTGCTTACTCACATAACTTAACATTCACCTCTGTACATTACAGGATATTCAATCACATTATTTACATTGCAATACACTTAAGGTACCATCACACGCCGCAATATCACCTGGTAAACCTTGAAGACGATATGTCGCAACAATCGCCGTGAAATTGCCTCACGGTTGCGGCATGTGATTGGGGAATTTTGCAGTGATTAATCGCCCCTCGGCCATTGCCTGATTCCTGAACAGTGCTGAGTAATCAGCCGCAATCCTTAAGGTGATATTTTTGTGCTGTGGCGTGTGACAGGGCGATAGTGATGGAAACTGCACTTTCCATGATTTCCCGTAGGCGTGCCTCAAGCGTTCTGTAGTCCGCGCCCCGTCCGCGATGATTGGTGTTGGGTACTGTGTTCCCATTGGCTGTCAGTTGACAGCGCGCCATATTTGAGCGTGTATTTGTGCCAAATTCCAATAGACAATGGCGTCATGTATTAGCCAGCCTTCCAGAGCAGGCTGACCAATCGTAACGCTGTTGCGTTGTCCAATGAGCGTGTATGGGGCGCGGTGAAAACCACTGGCATGCCTATCTCCTCGCCGCGCTGAACATGTAC
The DNA here is from genome assembly GCA_033576535.1 of Allobates femoralis. Lineage (NCBI taxonomy): Eukaryota > Metazoa > Chordata > Amphibia > Anura > Aromobatidae > Allobates > Allobates femoralis. The sequence goes on from JARQOC010000003.1 coordinate 309,426,604, forward strand.
GCCCACATTGCCTTTGGAATTGCGGCGTGTGAAGGAGCGATGGAATGAGGCAAGATTGGAGTGAAACATCGCTTTACCTTCAGAGCGATATTGCGGCGTGTGATGCCGCCATCGGTGATCTGAGGCGACCACGAAAAAAGTGAGCGCGCACGTTAGATCGCCACATATCGCCAAGTGAGATTGCAGCGTGTGACGGTACCCTTAGTCATATAACACATTTTCAACAGAACCTCAAGGCGCGCGCAACTTCCCCCCCTCCCTCCACTAACCCTTGCAGACCTCGGTCTGGTTCTAATGGCGGCTATGCCCGCCTGGCACTATTCACATATACGCCTCCCATAGGGCTATACACATGAACACATCACATTCGCCCCCCCCCTCCCCCCCCGAAGGGCTATTCACAGAACATGGCGGCCATGCCCGCCTGGTATACACATACGTGGCACACTTAATCCATCATACATCCGTGGACTCAGTCCTTACCGGGCCCCGAACCGGGTCTAGCAACTGGAGTTCTCGGGTACACCAGGCGTCCCCCAAGGTCTCCTCTAGTACGTGTTTCGCCACACGTCTGAACAAGCGCCCTCCAGGGTCAGCCACGGTTTCCCCAACTTTAGGAGCCATCACAACCCGTTCATGGCCACCGGCTTGCACACAAGCAACAGAGGGCTGGGACCATCCCGCAGGGAGAAGGGTTGGATCGCCTCACACGTCCTCAAATCTCAGTGGTCTGGACTACACTGGGTTCCCATCTCCAGTCTGACTCACACACAGACACCTGGCAGGTTCTTAACTTGGCTGACACACCCACCTGGGCTGTTTGCAATCAACACACATTGCACTCTCTTGGCTACTCATTCGGCTCATCAAACTCTCATGGTGGGTTTACACACTTCAATATCGTTGCGATATCGCAACTCAATGGCTCGGGAGCGTGCAATTAGTGCACGTTTCTCCCGCATCGCATTGGATGTTTACACGCTGCGATATCGAAATACAACGTCCGTGCGATGTCTACGCCCCCCCAACCCAGGAACGATCCTTTAACATGGGAGTGAATGGGTGACGTTTCAAATCGCATCGTAGTTGTGCGTTTACACAGCAGCGACTCCAATCTCCCTTCAATATCGGGGCATTGAATAGCACTCTCATTCAATCCCCGATATCGCATTGACATCGTTCCTGCATCGTATTGGACGTTCACACCATACAACGCAGGAACGATATCGGCTCCAACAATTGAACCACTCGACTTTTCATTGAAATCGTACTGTGATATCGCAACGTGTAAACCCGCCATCAGATCTTACAGCACTCACACTGAGCTGTTAACCCACTGTGTACCGGACAGGTCCCACACAGCACACACACAGCAAAACAGGCCAATGTGAACCGGTTCCTGTTCTGATAACCCATGTGATGCACCCCGCCACGGGTCACATCATCACACCCACCACCAGATAATGGCATCCAAGTCAATGGCTGCTCACTCGTCCAAGTCCCGCATGCTCTGTGTCTCAGGGTAACCCTCAAATCTGCTTTCTCCTTCAAGCCACATATCTAAACCCTTTCCACCTCACTGCTGACTTCAACTCAAAAATATTTCCAGGATCTGTTCATTCCTTAAACAAGAATGTGCTAAAATACTAGTACATGCCCTCCTCATCTACCACCTCAAATACTGCAACATCCTGCTCTTGGGCCTCCCTTCTAACACTCTCTCACCCCTACAATCTATCCTAAACTCTGCTGCCTAACATATCCACCTGTCTACCCACTATTTCCTGGCCTCTCCTCTCTGCCAATCTCTACACTGGCTTCCCATTGGCCAAAGACTCCAGTTCAAAGCCCTAACCGTGATTTGCAAAGCCATCTGTAACCTGTCTCCTCCGTTCATCTGTGACATGGTCTTCTGCTACTTACCTACACGCAACCTCCGATCCTCACAAGATTTCCTTCTCTAATCCCCTCTTTTTATCTTCTTCCTATGATCACATACAAGACTTCTCCAGTGCATTCCCCCATACTCTGTAACTGTCTGCCCCAATACATCAGTCTGTCACCTAGAATGGAAACCTTCAAAAGTAACCTGAAGACCCACCTCTGCAGTGATCGTCAGTCCACTAAACCTCCACACGAATAGCCCTACCCTCTCCTACTGTATTTTCTTCCATCCTTTCATGGAATATATAAATCCAGAAAGAACTGTGTTTTTTGATCCGCGCAAACCGTAATTGCGTTTCAGAGTGTCCCCACTCCATCAGGAAAAAATGGTTGCTTTCCTGATGGAGCGGGGACACACTCTGAAATGCGTTGAATAGAGGCACCATTACCCTCTGATCCATTGTGGTCCTTCTCCAATTACGGCCTGCGCGGATCAAAGAGCACAGTTCTTTCTGGATTTATATTTGCCGTCACAGATCTCGTGGAGTGTGGATCCAGCGGCATATATTGGTTGTGGGTCCCACAACCGAACCAGGTGAGCAGTTACCTTTGCTTAACGACCTTTTTCAAAAAAGAGGATAAGACCTTAGTTTGCGCTCTTGTTTCCTCATTTTTAGTTATTGTTCATGGCATATATGGTGCTATAATAATAATGTCTTATTATTTTCTTTGAAACAATTGTACCGGCCTGTTCCAGGTCTTTCAGTAGCTCTCCACATGAGCTCTTTGGCGCTTGGACAATGCTTCTGATCTTTCTTTTCACACCTGTGTCAGAACTTTTGTCGGGAGGACCTGGTTGTGGATGGTTTATTGTGAAACTATGTTCTTTCCACGTCTGGATTATGGCCCCAACATTGCTGACTGGAGCCTTCAGTACTATAGATGAGCGAGTAGTGAAATATTCGCGATCTCTATAGTAATAGTCGCATGTTTGTCCGAATAGCGAGTCCAATGTTGTCAATTAGTGATTGGCTCCACCCACACACAGTTGGCATTTCCGGGACAGGGCGAGAGGTTGGGCTGCATACAACACCTTGATGTGCTTCCCAGTGAGAGCCTTCCATTCTAGCAGCTCCCACTGAGGTGCCAACTCCCTTTGTGTACTGAAGGGAGCTAGCAATATGTGTCAGATTGCTTAAGATTGACACATCACTCACGAGTACCAGCGTTACTTGCTGAGTAACAGGTATCGCCAATACAATCCTTCCGAGTAACTAATAGTAATGAGTATATTCGCTCATCACCATTCAATACTTTAGAAATTCTTCTGTAACCAATTCCATCAGTATGTTTTGTAACAATAAGGTTACGAAGGTCTTAAGACAGCTCACTTGTTTTACCCATCATGAAATATTTCTTGTGTAGCAACCTGGTAATGAGTCACATTTTTTATAGGTTTAGTTGAACCAGCTGATATTTCACAAAGGTCGGAGACACACTGAGCAAGATGCATGCGAGATACTCGCATGACTCACCTGGAACAGTTGCCATCTCTGTTCAGGAGCGTGTCCGCTGCATATGTTGCTATGCAGCTCCATGCTCCCGTTCAGAGAGCGGTGGCCATTCCATGTGAGGTCATGTGAGACACGTTTAAGTATCTTGCATGCGTCTCGCTCAGATTTCAGCTGGTGTCATGACTTTCCATGGATTTTTACACCTCTTTCTTCCTGGGTTCAGCACTTTTCCACTGTCATTTCTCATAATTGCACATAAATCAAATAACAGATGTCCATAAATTAAGTTATTTTCCTATGTGGATTGAATGGGTTGTTACTGACAATACTTATTTCAACCACTGTACATCACAGTAGACTTGTGGGCTGCTACTGTCTTTATTGGCAGGATTGAAGCACGGAGTAGGCCGATTCCACCCACAAAGTACGTCATGACACTGGCAGTGGTCCTTATCGGGACACACTGTAATCCATGCACCGCAGCGTTCACTACTGAATGCTTTGTGTGCTTGCAAAAGGATGACCCGCAGTCCAGTGGTTCCCCACCCCTGCCCTAACTGAATATGTTGTTTTATATGAAATAGTAAATAGAAGTTGTAATTGTTACTTTTTCTTTTAGGTTTCGGGGGAACAAAAAGAAGATAAATAAGAAAGGAATATTCAGCATGTTGAAGAAGAATGGGATCAGGATAATAAAACATTAGTCCCAGAGCAAGGATTCGTAGGATGTGTTATTGGTGATTTTCTTGCATTCTGGTATCAAGCACTAAGGACTCTCAGATTCTGATATTTTGGTGATTTTCTTAGCACTTTTTCTTGTACTGTGAAATACATGTATATGAAGCTTTATGTAAACCTGACTGCATATCTACTGTACAATTTTGCTAATCTCTGTGTTTTAAGGAACAATTAGTTTTGATACTTATAAATATTTTTTTTCAACAAATAATATATTTCCTTGTTATATTACATTTCGTTTTAGACTTACTGTATTTCCAATACATAATTGTATTGCTACTTTTAACTTGATAGGAAAATTTTTTTTTCAATGCATTTTTCATGCATTTCGGGTAGAAATATGCTAGAAATATGCAGCAATAATTGACATGCTGCAGACTTATGCCTACAGCAAATCTGGAAGGGAAAAAAAACGTAACGTGCACAAAACTTCAGAATTTTCATTAGCTTTGCTGGGGTAAGGATTTGCTTGCAGCTTGTGACAACTGCACCAAACAACCGCACTATGTGTAAGGCCCTGTGCATAATGTGTGGTTAGTTACTACTGCAGTATGCGGTCACACTTATGTTCCATACACTGAATGTGATGACCACACACTCAGGATTAGACCTTAGTTCTGGATTGTACTGTAATGCAGGAGGAGATTGAAAATAATTCTGTATTGTTCTGCCTAAAAGATTAAAGCTGTACTTAATAAGAAATAAATCTGTCTTGCTGATGTGAAACTGCACATTTACTGTCTGGCTGCAACAAAGTGAACCTGTAGGTCACATTTTGATTGTATTTAAAGGTTTTTGCTACCTCATTTGAAAGCAGCATGGTGTAGACAAAGAGACCCTGAATCCAAGGATGTATCACTTAAGGCCGGGTTACACATAGCGATGTTTCAGCAACCCGACCAACGATTGGTATCGCTGGAATATGGCTATGCGATCGCTGGTGAGATGCCAGACAGGCAGATTTCACCAGTGACCCGTGTAACAGCCTCAACATCATGGAAAAGAATATAAATTACACGACGTCGAGGTCCCGCTACTGTATTCAGCGGGAGAAAGCTGGTAACCAGGGTACACATCGGGTTATAAAGGCATTGCACACGCCGATGTCTGCTGCCCAGTGGCAGACCAAGGACCAAAATATGGTCCTGGCCATTCCGCAGTGATAAGCAATCAGCGAGCTGATTGCTGGTCGATGCGGCATGTCATACGCAGCGGCATCGCTGCGAGGTCGCTGCAATGTCACAAAACCTGTGACTTTGCAGTGATATCATTAGTGGTATCGCTGCGTGTAACGGGGCCTTTAGTTTACTATGTGTCAGAACCGCTGCACCATCAGTTTTTAGATTAGAGGGGGTGTATCAGACTACCAAGCACTATGCAATGTAGGTAGTTTGAGCAGTGATGAGGTCCTGTTGCTAAAACAATCTTTGCAAGTAAACAGCAGAAGGCAGCGTGATAAAAGACACATTTTAATTTAACCTCTACAGCATGCTTGCATACAGTACATGGCAAAAACCTTCTGACAGTTTCCCTTTTAAGGGATTGTTCTGTTAGGGCGGCCCATGTTCAGATCCCGTATTAGCACATGTATTTGAGTAGGAAGGGGCTTTCTCAGTGCCTTCTCTATAAGCTAGGATAGCTGTAATGTGTATGGGTATCGGGTGGAAAAACTGAAGCATATTATAGTAGCTGCAATTTTCATCCACGTGCTGTGGGAAAAAATTCTGGTAGAAAAAACCTCAACATATTACACATATTACTACAGTCATGGCCAAAAGTATTGACATCCCTGCAATTCTGTCAGATAATACTCAGTTTCTTCCTGAAAATGATTGCAATCACAAATTATTTGGTATTATTATCTTCATTTAATTTGTCTTCAATGAAAACACACAAAAGAGAATGAAGCAAAAAGCAAAACATTGATCATTTCACACAAAACTCCAAAAATGGGCCAGACAAAAGTATTGGCACCCTCAGCCTAATACTTGGTTGCACAACCTTCAGTCAAAATAACTGCGATCAACTGCTTCTGGTAACCATCAATGAGTTTCTTACAATGCTCTGCTGGAATTTTAGACCATTCTTCTTTGGCAAACTGCTCCAGGTCCCTGATATTTGAAGGGTGCCTTCTCCAAACTGCCATTTTTAGATCTCTCCACAGGTGTTCTATGGGATTCAGGTCTGGACTCATTGCTGGCCACCTTAGAAGTCTCCAGTGCTTTCTCTCAAACCATTTTCTAGTGCTTTTTGAAGTGTGTTTTGGGTCATTGTCCTACTGGAAGACCCATGACCTCTGAGGGAAACCCAGCTTTCTCACACTGGGCCCTACATTATGCTGCAAAATTAGTTGGTAGTCGTCAGACTTCATAATGCCATGCACACGGTCAAGCAGTCCAGTACCAGAGGCAGCAAAGCAACCCCAAACATCAAGGAACCTCCGCCATGTTTGACTGTAGGGACTGTGTTCTTTTCTTTAAATGCCTCTTCTTTTTTTTTTTTTTTTTTTTCTCCTGTAAACTCTATGTTGATGCCTTTGACCAAAAAGCTCTACTTTTGTCTCATCTCACTGCGCACAGTAGACACAGGAACATTCAGGTCTTTGGAGATGGACTTGTAGCCTTGAGATTGCTCATGCTTCCTTACAATTTGATTTCTCAAGTCCTCAGACAGTTCTTTGGTCTTCTTTCTTTTCTCCATGCTCAATGTGGTACACACAAGGACACAGGACAGAGGTTGAGTCAACTTTAATCCATGTCAACTGGCTGCAAGTGTGATTTAGTTATTGCCAACACCTGGTAGGTGCCACAGGTAAGTTACAGGTGCTGTTAATTACACAAATTAGAGAAGCATCACATGATTTTTCTAAGGGTGCCAATACTTTTGTCCACCCCCTTTTTTATGTTTGGTGTGGAATTATATCCAATTTTGCTTTAGGACAATTCTTTTTGTGTTTTTTCATTGAAGACAAATTAAATGAAGATAATAATGTGGAGCCCACTGGGACGGGGTACTCGGTGCCGGACCGGGTACTGCTGGGGAATGTCACGGCGGTCCTGGTCCGGACCGTGTCCCGGGCCCGCACAGTAAAATGGGGGTTATTTACAGGGGATTTGTCACTCGTGACGCCACCCACTATATGCGGCCAGTAATGGGGCCGCCGCTGCTGCAGAACCTCCAGGAATGATGGGATAGCAGCTTGGGTAGAATAGTTCCTGTGGGCAGAACTGGGTTCCCCGGGGCAGTAGTAGTAAAAGTCAGTGATGGTAATTGTAGGCTTTGCAGAAGAAAGGAATGATGTGGAGATGGCTCCAGACAGGGCTAGATGGAGAACTGACAGCTTTTCATATCTGAAATCAGACACAGACAACGTAGCAGGGTTCACCCGGGTTTACTGTTCTTATTCTTCTGTCAAACAGGCACGGTACAATACAATTCTTTACTGCTTTGCTATATTGAATCCGGTATACTGAACCCACTGCAGCCAGGTTATCTTTCCTAGACTCCTCTGTCTTTCTACGTGTCCTTTCAGGCTATATCTCAATGTTTCTCCTCAAGGTGGATTGCGGAGCGGCAGCTCGGTCCCTTTTGGCAGCTTCCCCCTTAATTCTCTGGGTGGTAAGCTGGGTCCTCCTTTATGCTGCTGTGCTCCCCAATCTTATGGTGGGAATATAGATCTGAAGTCTGTATTCCCCGTCAGTTTGTCTGGGGCACCGGGTAAATCTTCAGCCCCCCTCAGAGCTGACACTCTGCTTTCAGCCAAACCACAGGTATCCCTATCTCTCAAGAGATTACCGGGTCCTTTCCTTCCTGGACCTGATGGTACTGGTCTTGTCTTGACTGCTCGGCACCTGCCTACTGGCTAACCGCTTCCTGTCTCCCCCTTATATACCCATCCGTTACCATGACTACGCTCCATCCACTCATATCTAGCCTATTACCCCTTGTCTGCCTAGAGTCCCAGACTCGGGGTTAGGTCCCCATGCAATGGATATGTGTGCGAGGTGTTTGTTAAACAAACGGTCTACCCTCCTGTCTGGCTGCAGTACTACCTGTGGCCACCCTGGACGCAGGAGTGCCACAATAATACCAAAGAATTTGTGATAATACTCAGTTTCTTCCTGAAAATGATTGCAATCTGACAGAATTTCAGGGGTGTCAATACTTTTGGCCATGACTGTATATGTTGTAGATTGGTGACAGTTTTACTAAGTTAACTGGTGAAGTCAGTGGACCGCACTCATCATGAATGTTGTTTTTTCATGCCGGTCTTGATGAGGAGGTGTGCTGGAGTCAGACACTCCTAATTCATGATGAGTTACAGGCCACTTCATGAATCGGGAGCATCGGAAGAGTGACATACACTCCTATGTGCACCTTGCCATATATCCTACTTTGTGGTCTAGTGAAAGAACACTGCTGCTTGTCATGAATTTGAGTAGTGGCAGTCACCACACCTCTCTACCCTCTGTTGGCGCTGGGTAAAAAAAGGTGAGAATGCCAAAAGTTGCAAAATTTTAATACAGCCTCAAGATGCACCAAAATTATGCTACTTTTCAAAGCTTTTTGTGCCAGAATATTGACATAAAAGCTTTCAATTGGGCCAAAAGTCTGCAGCAAATCCCATTTACTGTAAATTATCCACGGGCACTTCAGTGGATGGTTCTCTGTACAACCTTTGTACAACATTCTGCAATGAGGACTTCTCCCATGGATCAAGATATAATCGCTGGAGGAAAAGGTTGTGCAGGCACTGCCAGAGGACCAGGCATAGGAGCACTGACAGTACAACCATCCATTATAGTTTAGGCAGTGAGAAACATGTCCAGGTTTTTATACAGATTTGTGGTCTCTGAACTATATCCAATACCCTATTTTAGTTTCATTTCTAATACATGTATATGAACGAGCCCACAAAAACTATGAGCAGCACATGGATGCCACCCATATGTCCTTTTTTTTTTTTTTTTCTTTCTTCTCCCACAGACCAATTGTTAGGAAACCCTCCATTGGCTTTATTTTTGTAAGAGTACGTAAAAACCGACATGGATTAAAAAAAAAAATGGGTTGTTGAAGAAAGGGACACCACAGAAATGTCATCCAGAAGCTCTCTGTTTTTCAAAGACCTGTTGCTTGGTAAATCTGATTTTGGCACATCAATCTGCCCTCCTAGTTTCTTAAAGGGAACCTGACCCCTCATAATCACCCCCAAGCCTCTGAATACCTGTCCCTGCACCCTCACAAATCATTTCCAACATTCCTCTCTTGTGTTGGAAATGCTCCCTATAAGAGAGAAAATCTAGCCTTTTATACTTACTGAAAGTGCAACTTCTGCACCCTGGGTAAGTCTCACAGGGCGTTCCCTGTGCGTTCCTAAGCCTGCCTAAGTCGCTCATTATCACGCCCCTGTGGGCGTGATTAAAAATCCAAGTCCTCCTCGCCCTGCTGTATGGGCAAAATAGCCAGTATGACGCAAATAGCGTCATACCCGGGCAGAATGACGTCGGTACACCGCCGACCTCACCGTGCGCATTGTGCATGCGCGGCTTTTGCTTTACGGCGCTCCCAGACGTAAGGCAAAACCCGTGCATGCGCAATGCGCATGGTGAGGTCGGCGGTACATCTACAGGCTATTATGCCCATACAGCAGGGCGAGGAGGACTTGGATTTTTTTATCACGCCCATCAGGGCGCGATACTGAGCGGCTCAGGCAGGCTTAGGAGCGCACAGGGAACGCCCTGTGAGACTTATTCAGGGAGCAGAAGTCGCACTTTCAATAAGTATAAAAGGCTAGATTTCATCATTTATAGGGAGCATTTTCAACATAAGAGGAATGTTGGAAATGATTTGTGAGGGTGCAGGGACAAGTATTCAGAGGCTTGGGGCTGATTATGAGGGGTCAGGTTCCCTTTAATAACGTCAGTTTGATACATATGTGAATCAAGGGTCCAAATATAGTGACGTTCAGACAGACCGCAGCTCTCCTGACCCAATCTCATATATGCCTAGTAGACTGTTATGGTGGGTTTACACGTCCCGATATCGGCCTGATATCGTAGCCAACAACGCGGGAGCCCTCTTTTTGAGCGCGCTTTTCCCTGCATCGCATCGCCGGTTTAGACAGCCCGATATCGGGATACAACGTCCCGACGATGTGTACACCCACCAACCCAGGAACGACCATTTAACATGGGAGTGAATGGGTGACGTGGCAGTACACATCTGAGTTGGGCTGTCAGACAGGACGATGCGGCTACAACCGGCATCCGATATCGGGCAGTTGAATAGCACGCTCATTCGACCCCCGATATCGGTTTGCCATCGTTCCTGCATCGTATCGAATGTTCAGACCGTACAACGCAGGAACGATAACGGGTCCAACGCACGAACCACGTGACTTTTGGTCGGAGTTGGACGCCGATATCGCAACGTGTAAACCCACCATTAGGGCCACTTTACACACACCAACTTATCTGTCCAACTTCTGACCAACTTGCTGGTTGCAGTGAAATCATGGACACATTGCTCCATTTTGTGACAGTGTACAATGGAACAATGTGTCCATGATTTCACTGCAACCAGCAAGTTAGTCAGAAGTTGGACAGATAAGTTAGTGTGTGTAAAGTGGCCCTTAGACTTGGGTTAGGAAACCCACGGCCAGTTAGTACATGCATGTATGAAACTAAGCTTACCCAAGCATGCATCTGTTCTGTATAAGGAGAGTGGAGCTAAACCTCTGCTAGTGGGGTATGGTAGGGGCTTATCTCAAAGGTGAACAAAAGGAAGATGTTTCAATCCAACTGCTCCAGCATTCTTGGTCTGTCATCATGTCGTCTGTCTGAGAAGTATGGGAAAGCCCCCGTACACATTAGATGATCAGCCAGTCTTGCTCTCTAATGTGTACTGAGATAATGAAAAGGTTTGTCTCGCCTCTCCTCTTCAGAAGCACACCGCTACTCTGCCTCTTGGCTCCCTGTTTGTGCTCCTGACTCAGTTTAACAGTTCAGACCGGCAGCATAGGAGAAACAAAAGGGTACTGGAGCTCGTCGTATCCAACAATCTATCCATCTTCAGAATGGTACCTGCAGGCTGTAACACATACAGTTGTGTTCAAAATAATAGCATTGTGTTCAAAAACAGGAGTTAAACACAAAATCTTTTTAATATTTTTTATTTCCATTCATTGAGATTGTTGCACACTGTTTTCTAAATCAAAACATGAAGGGAAAAGTACATAATTTTTTATTACTTTACAGAAAGAAAATTAACATTGGCGTGCTCAAAAAAATAGCAGTGTCAGCATTTGTCCTTACAAAGCAAAATATGTACTTTTGCTTTTTAGGATGTAGCATTCCTGTCAATCACTAATGTAATATTCAGTTGTATTTGTTCTCTACTGTAATTACTTACTGTATTATATTTTCTGTACTCTAACCCTACATTGTAAAGCGCTGCGGAATATGTTGGCGCTATATAAATAAAGCATTATTATTATTATTATTATTATTATTATAACCACAGTTTTTTTTTTGTTTTTTTTTGTTAGATGCAAAGCAGTTCTATGTTGTATAGAGTTAACTAACCACCTTCTGGCACATGTCAGCTGTTATTGCAGCACAGGATGCTTTGACTACATCCCACAATTTATTTGTATTTGTTGGCTTTGCCCAGAAACAATATTTTTGATGTCACCCCACAAGTGTTTTATTGGATTAAAGAGGTACTGTCACCCTCCTCCTGGGTTGCAATTTAAATGCAGCAGGCAAGAGGTCTCCCATGTGTCTTTCTGCTTTGTAACCCCAGATATATTTGTTAGGAAATCTCACTGTTTGAAGTCAGGAGGGCATTCCCTGGGGCTGGAGTCAGGTCTATTCACGGGGGCCATTCCCTCCCTCTGCCTCTCTGTGCCGCCTCCTTTCTTCTCCTCGCCACCTCCCTCCTGTCTGTTATGCCATCCTCGCCTGCGCCTCCTTGTGCTCATTGACGCAGGCACAAAGCAAGGTATTGTTTGTTTTAGTCCCGTGCGCTTGTCCCGCCTCCTGCCTCCGATGTCAGCGTCTTTGCCTGCCCTGCTCATATGTTGGCAACCATTTTGCACCCGGCATGTACGGCAAGGCTATCGGCATTATCGGGACCGCTGCTGCGGGTGCTGCCTTCCAAGCATCCCCTCTGTCAGGGACTTGTGTGTCGTCCGAGTCATTCATGATGGGGCCCCACTAGTTAATCACTGCCAGCCGGTTGAGGTAAATTAAACTTCTCCGGTCGTTGGTGGCTCTGCAGCAGGAGACTAGCACCTCGGGTATTTCCGGAACTGGGCACTGCGCTTCGCTGATCTCCGACAGAGTGAGGGGCGGGGCTTATCTTCACGCATTCAGCCGCGATGCTCTTCCCGCTCTGTGGCGCAGCAATGGCGGCCGAGTTTTACAGTTCACAAACAGTTAATCAAGTTCAATTCTAGGCACACAGCACCCGGTTTTACCGGGCACGGGATCCTGTTTCGTGACGCCAGGTTGAGACGGTCGACAGGGTAAGGGGTACTCGGGTATCGGGGCTGATGGCGACTTGGAGGGGGGGGGGGGGGGGGGATCACGGCTGGTCGGTCCACGGTCCCGTGCCCTGGACCCTCATTGGCGGGGAATGGTGGAGGATGGTGGTGGTGAAGGGGAATTGTTTACGTGACGCCACCTGTGGTACCAGGTAAAGTGTATACCAGCGCTGCGGCCAGTCGCTGAGGTGATGGAGGTGCAATTCAGTGTAGTACAGCTCCCCACAGGCTTTACCTCAGGGCAGCGGGGATGGATGAGGGGAGTTGTAGTCGCGTCTCTGCCGTTAACGGTGTGGATGGCGGCAGTTAAGCAGGCACACACAGTAGTCTTTGTTTCGGTACCTTTTACTGGTGACAGGGTAACAGGTACAGTCCAGGGAAGTAACCAGGTCCCCAATGCAATTTGGGACTTTAACCTTAGAAAGTTGAGAGGCCTCCTCTGTCTCTGTGTACGGTGGTTTGGGGTAAGTCCTGCCTGTAACTGAACTCACTGCTCCTTCTTCCTCTCAGGGCTTTAGAGTACCTTTACACGCCGCCACTATACCTGGCAACCGGTATCAACCGCACGTGCACACGCACGTTTTTAACGGTTGCTAACAATCGCCGATACCGCATGTACACGCCGCCATTGCGTAGTCAACTCAAGGTATCGTGGTGCCCCGGAAGTGCCGACAGATCCTGCGGATAACTTCCTGTTGAATACCGTCACCACTTCACACGCCGCAACCACTAAGGGAATGTGGGCGTACATCTTTCGCGCTGCAGGTACATAGGCGTGACGGAGTTGTGTGTTCCATGACGCTAACACGCTGATTGGACAACACAATAGTGTCATGATTGGCCAGCCTGCGCAGAAAGGCTGGCTAATACATGACGCCATTGCAATTGTGTAGTGTGAATGGACAGCTCTTTAAATATGGCGCCCTGTTAAGGGTCAGCCAATGGTAACACAGTAGCCCCCACAATCATCGCTGATGGGGCGCGGTATCCATGAGGCTGTGGCACGCACTGGGGAAATCACTAGGCGACACTGATTCCATCCCTGTCCCCCGTTTACACGCCACTACCAAGGCAATTATCCCTTTGTGTTGCCTTGGATTTTTGAACACGGCTTGGAAACAGGTATCCGAAGCACTTTCCCAAATTACATGCCGCCACTTCGTAGCAATTTCAATGCCACAGCCACAAAAATCCTGATTGCCAGGCAGTTGCTACCTAGAGGCGGCGTGTAAAGGTACCTTTACTCTGTCACTGACAATGAGGTCCTTCTGCGGGGTCCCTATTCCTCCTTTGGCCCCTGGTCCTGTGTTTGGTCAGTTTTGACTGTCTCTTAATTTACCTCAGGGGAATTTGGTCTTCCTGGTCCTTCCGAGCTTTTACTGCAACAATGGATGCTGTCAGTATCGGAGTCCGGTGTCCGGGTGTACTAAAGGGAAGCTTTGTCTGTTCTCTTCTTTAATTCTTCTATTCTCCACTGGCCTCCGACCCTCTCCCAAGGGTGCAGCACAGCTGGGTCAGTGTTCTCTTGTCCTGGATCTTTCCCAGCGACCAGATCCTCACTCCTGCTCTCTTCACTGCCTGACTAAAACTAAGGGTGGGTTCACATTTGCGGACCCTTCCGCAGCGTTCTGCGGAGGGGATCCGCAATGTGACCGCAGCGGCCGCCAGCTCCTATCTTTATAATGGGAGCGCATGGTGCTGCGCTTGACAGCGCATGACCGTGCGCACCCATTCACTCCCATATGTGATCTGTGCACAGGCGCATGCCTGCGCACAAATCACACACTCTCGTCCGCACCAGGAATGCAACATGTCGCGTCCCTGGTGCGGACGAGACTGTGTGATTCACATATGGGAGTGAATGGGTGCGCACGTTCATGCGCAGTCAAGCGCAGCACCGTGCGTTCCCATTATAAAGATAGATGGCGGCCACTGCGCACACATGGCGATTCCCCTCCGCAGAACACTGCGGAGGGGAACGCTAATGTGAAGCCAGCCTAACTGCTTCTCACTGGACCAACTGACTCCTCCCCTCAGGCCTGGATCTTTTAAAGGGGATCGGGCTTAAGGCAGCCAGTACAGCTCACCCTTCAGGTCTGGGGTGGAAGGTGTTGTGCGCTGTGTGTACCAAGGTGTAAATCCCTCCTTTCACCGGTGGATCCTATGTCAATCCCCCGCAGGGGTGCCACATCCCTATACTAAGGGGGGGCTAGTGTATGGGTTGCTTAGGACAGACTCTATAAGGGTATCTTTACACGCGGCAACTTTTCTAAGAATTTCACTGGCAACTTACTGCTTGCAGTGAAATCATGGACATATTGTTCTATCTTGTTGCTGTGTACAAATGGAACAATGTCTCCATGATTTCACTGCAACCAGTAAGTTGCCAGTGAAATTCCTAGAAAAGTTGCCACGTGTAAAGGTACCTTAAGGAAACCTCAAATCCATAGCTATGGAGGTGTGGCGCCCCTGCGTTCAGGAGGCCACAAAGGGAACTGCAGCCAGGAAGGTAGGAAAGACAGTTGAACCCCAACACCCTCACAGCCCACACAACCCACATACCAGTAGAGGGCAGCACCCAACCCGGAGCCTGGGAACTCTAGGCAGGCAAGGGGTGGTGGGTTTAGACACAGTGGGTGGGCCGACAAGCAAGTCAGGTGACAAAGGGTAGATATAGAGCAGGGGGAGGATAAAGACAGCAGTAGGCCGGTGTAGGCTGAGCAGTAAAGACAGAAGCACATGTCCTGGAAGAGTGGGGTGGAAGGAGCGCAGAATCTGGAGAGCCAGTGTGAGCCACAGAGAGAAAGCCCATCCGAAGCCAGCACCCCAGGAGTGTGAGGGACGAGAGGACCAGTGACACTGGGTCCTAGAACCACGGATGAGACGGTAGACTGCAGGCGGAGTAGCCCTCCTATTGAACCCAAAGACACGGTTAGAAGGAGCCTGGTAGAGCCTCACCTGGGAGGACTATTGGAGGCTAGGCTGGCAGTAGAGTGTCGGCTCTAAAGGGGACCGACGCTTCATCCGGTATCCCCAGACAACCGAAGGGGGACTCTAGCTACATGTTAGGGTTCCTACCCCAAAGGACAAGCAGTTCAGTGACAACCCGGAGGACCCACAGGGGCTCGAGTCACCGCCATACTGTCCGGAGACGCACAACAAAGTGAGAGGGAGAGAGAATCAGAGTCTGGAAAGGACAGAGAACGAGTGAGGGGTCATAGCAAGGAGCAACCTGGCTGCAGAGAGTAAAGGAACCCGGAGGGGAGAGTTATGCCCGTGTAGAGACTGTAAACTGTGACTTTGAACTGGAACTGTAACTGAACTGAGAAGGTTAAGAAGTAAACACGGTGAACCCTGACTCCGACTCCCTTGCGTGTTTCAGTCCGCACATGATTCCCTCCAAACAGGTCTGCAGAAGATCACAGCCTAGAGAACCACAGCTTGTCAGCTCTGGACCCTGGAGGAGGATTTCTGCAGCATCAGGACAGTAAGTGCACTGCACCCAGCACCAGCCAGCATCATACCCTACCCTATAGACTTCATCATCACTGCCCCGGGGAACCCAGTTCTGCCCGCGGAGAAGTATTCCATCTTAGCTGCCATCACATCATCCCCGGAGGTTCTGCCGCAGCGGTGGTCCCCACTACTGACCACAAACTGTGGGTGGCTTCACGACTGACATTATCCCCTGTAAATATTCCCTTTTCACTGTCAGGCCAGGGACACGGTCTGGACCAGGACCACCCGTGACATTCCCAGTAGCAGACCCAGTCCGGTGCCGAGTGCCCCGTCCCGAGGGGCTCGTCAGAGGCATTACACCTTCTGTTTGGGGTGCGGTACCTCCCTGTGGCGCCTAGCCATAGGGGCACCACAATGGCAGGGGTGAGACAGTCTCAGTCATGGCAGGACTTGCAGCAGTCATGGTGATGGCAGGGGTAAGGCAGGAATGAGTGATGGCAGGACTTGCAGCAGCCATGGTGATGGCAGGGGTGAGGCAGGACTGAGAGATGGCACGACTTGCAGCAGCCATGGTGATGGCAGGGGTGAGGCAGGACTGAGTGATGGCAGGACTTGCAGCAGCCATGGTGATGGCAGGGGTGAGGCAGGACCCAGTCACAGTGACTCAGGGATCCTGGCATCACCTCCTCCCCCGCTCCAGCTACTACATGTGCACCAGGACTTCCGCGTTATGGCATTAGTGCTGCTCCGGAGCAGAGGCCTCGGGTCACCAGTCTTCCTGTGCACCCTGTACCGGGGGCGCAGCCACTCTGTGCCCGGTCACACCGGCCCTCTGCTCCCGCCATTGCACAGCTCCATCCCCAGCAGAGGTCTGCAGAGCGCCGCTGCCTCCGTCCTCCTGTCATCTCACACCAGCCGCACTGCTGCCATAACCAAACAGCGTCTCCTGTCCCGGGCACATCTACCAGGGCTGAACCGTGCCAGCTTCACTATGTCCCAGCCGCACAGCATTCCTGAAGGCCCGGTGGGTGCACAGAACTCGGGTGTTGTGGGCGGAAGTCACCCGAAACGGCGGCCACACAGCTCATTCGACTACCTGGTGATCGGAGGAGGCTCCGGGGGCCTGGCCAGTGCCCGCCGGGCGGCAGAGCTGGGGGCCAGGGCAGCCGTGGTGGAGAGCAACAAGCTGGGAGGTACCTGTGTAAGTATCAACATGGAAGCAAACATTAGTCTACAGGGCAGCCTGTGTACTGGGTACCACAGCCCCCGGTATACTGCTGCTCCCTCTCCGACCACTGCCCCCTGTACATCATACAGCCTCCTCTCCAACCACTGCCCCCTGTATACCACAGCCCCCCCCCTCCAACCACTGCCCCCTGTATACCACAGCCCCCCCTCCAACCACTGCCCCCTGTACATCATACAGCCCCCTCTCCAACCACAGCCCCCTCTCCGACCACTGCCCCCTGTACATCATACAGCCTCCTCTCCAACCACAGCCCCCTCTCCGACCACTGCCCCCTGTACATCATACAGCCCCCTCTCCAACCACAGCCCCCTCTCCGACCACTGCCCCCTGTACATCATACAGCCCCCTCTCCAACCACAGCCCCCTCTCCGACCACTGCCCCCTGTACATCATACAGCCTCCTCTCCAACCACAGCCCCCTCTCCGACCACTGCCCCCTGTACATCATACAGCCTCCTCTCCAACCACAGCCCCCTCTCCGACCACTGCCCCCCCTCCGACCACTGCCCCCTGTACATCATACAGCCTCCTCTCCAACCACAGCCCCCTCTCCGACCACTGCCCCCTGTACATCATACAGCCCCCTCTCCAACCACAGCCCCCTCTCCGACCACTGCCCCCTGTACATCATACAGCCCCCTCTCCAACCACAGCCCCCTCTCCGACCACTGCCCCCTGTACATCATACAGCCCCCTCTCCAACCACAGCCCCCTCTCCGACCACTGCCCCCTGTACATCATACAGCCTCCTCTCCAACCACAGCCCCCTCTCCGACCACTGCCCCCCCCCCTCCGACCACTGCCCCCTGTACATCATACAGCCTCCTCTCCAACCACAGCCCCCTCTCCAACCACAGCCCCCTCTCCGACCACTGCCCCCTGTACATCATACAGCCCCCTCTCCAACCACAGCCCCCTCTCCGACCACTGCCCCCTGTACATCATACAGCCTCCTCTCCAACCACAGCCCCCTCTCCGACCACTGCCCCCTGTACATCATACAGCCTCCTCTCCACCACAGCCCCCTCTCCGACCACTGCCCCCCCCTCCGACCACTGCCCCCTGTACATCATACAGCCTCCTCTCCAACCACAGCCCCCCTCTCCGACCACTGCCCCCCCTCCGACCACTGCCCCCTGTACATCATACAGCCTCCTCTCCAACCACAGCCCCCTCTCGACCACTGCCCCCCCTCCGACCAACTGCCCCCTGTACATCATACAGCCTCCTCTCCAACCACAGCCCCCTCTCCGACCACTGCCCCCCCTCCCCGACCACTGCCCCCTGTACATCATACAGCCTCCTCTCTCCGACCACTGCCCCCTGTATACCACAAGCCCCCTCTCCGACCACTGCCCCATGCAGGGCTGCCACTAGGAATTTCGGGGCCCCTTACTGAAAAAAATTTTGGGGCCCCCTGAGACTCCGCCCAGCCTCCACTCATGCTCCGCCTCCACCCATGCTCCGCCT
This sequence comes from Allobates femoralis, assembly GCA_033576535.1. Lineage (NCBI taxonomy): Eukaryota > Metazoa > Chordata > Amphibia > Anura > Aromobatidae > Allobates > Allobates femoralis. The sequence goes on from JARQOC010000003.1 coordinate 309,445,463, forward strand.
CCACCCAAACATACATTATATTTATAGTGAAAAATTGGAACAGCACCAAAAATTACCTCAATTTATGTGCAAAACTTTCCGAACCAGCAATTCAGATGGTTCCTTACAACAGGGCAAAAATGGAAAAACCGAACAAAAAAAAATAGAAAAAAATGGATTTTAATGCACAAGGCGCATGACCATGCCATTGGGTAATACAGTCCACTTTTTCTATATTTTTGTGCTGTTTTTCCTTTTTTTTACACTATCTCTCTCTATTATATATTACACACACACCCTTGAGACTGCTGTGGGCTGAATACACAATAGCTGAGCCTGTATATACAATAGAGAATACACAATAGAGACAGCTGCTAGCTGTATACACAATAGAGATGACTGCAGGCCGTATACACCATAGAGACAGCTGCTGCCTATACATACAATAGAGAACACACAATAGAGACTGCTGCTCGCCGTTCATAATAGAGAATACACAATAAAGACTGTTGCTGTCTGTATAGACAATGGAGACGGCTGTGGGCCCAGCGGTATAGACAATGGAGATGGCTGCTGGCTATACACACAGTAGAGAATACACAATAAGACGGCTGCTGGCTACCCACCATAGAGAATACACAATAGAGACTGCAGCTGGCTGTATACACAATGGAGATGGCTGTGGGACAAATGCACAATGGAGACGGCTGCGAGATAAATGCACAATGGAGACAGCTACGGGACAAATGCACAATGGAGACGGCTGCGGGACAAATAGACAATGCAGACAGCTGTGGGACAAATGCACAATGTAGACGGCTGTGGGACAAATGCACAATGGAGACTGCTGCGGGACGCATGCACATTAGAGACTGCTGCTCCATCTCCCACACTCAGCTCTTCTCCATCTCCCACACTCAGCTCTTCTCCATCTCCCACACTCAGCTCTTCTCCATCTCCCACACTCAGCTCTTCTCCATCTCCCACACTCAGCTCTTCTCCATCTCCCACACTCAGCTCTTCTCCATCTCCCACACTCAGCTCTTCTCCATCTCCCACACTCAGCTCTTCTCCATCTCCCACACTCAGCTCTTCTCCATCTCCCACACTCAGCTCTTCTCCATCTCCCACACTCAGCTCTTCTCCATCTCCCACACTCGGCTCTTCTCCATCTCCCACACTCGGCTCTTCTCCATCTCCCACACTCGGCTCTTCTCCATCTCCCACACTCGGCTCTTCTCCATCTCCCACACTCGGCTCTTCTCCATCTCCCACACTCGGCTCTCTTCTCCATCTCCCACACTCGGCTCTTCCTCTCCAATCGCTTCCACCACACTCGGCTCTTCTCCATCTCCCACACTCGGCTCTTCTCCATCTCCCACACTCGGCTCTGCCTCCCTTCTCTACACTCGGCTCTCCTCCATCTCCCACACTCGGCTCTCCTCCATCTCCCACACTCGGCTCTTCTCCATCTCCCACACTCGGCTCTTCTCCATCTCCCACACTCGGCTCTTCTCCATCTCCCACACTCGGCTCTTCTCCATCTCCCACACTCGGCTCTTCTCCATCTCCCACACTCGGTCTTCTCCATCTCCCACAACTCGGCTCTTCTCCTTCTCCTTACAACCGGCTCTCTCAATCTCCCACACATCGGCTCTTCTCCATCTCCCACACTCGGCTCTTCTCCATCTCCACACTCGGCTCTTCTCCTATCTCCCACACTCGGCTCTGCTCCATGATCTCACACACTCGGCTCTGCTCCATGATCTCACACACTCGGCTCTGCTCCATGATCTCACACACTCGGCTCTGCTCCATGATCTCACACACTCGGCTCTGCTCCATGATCTCACACACTCGGCTCTGCTCCATGATCTCACACACTCGGCTCTGCTCCATGATCTCACACACTCGGCTCTGCTCCATGATCTCACACACTCGGCTCTGCTCCATGATTCACACACTCGGCTCTGCTCTATCTCTACATTCAGCTCTGCTGCATCTGTGTAAACTTTGTGCAGCCCCAGCAGGACGCCAGGGTGAGATGATGGGCAGTGAACCTACCTGAGGAGATGGAGGAGCCTGGAGCTCGACAGGCTGGAGTTGCTGAATGCTATGCTGGACAGTTCTGGTAGACAGAGTCTCCTCAGCCCATGTCTCCGAGGCTGCAGCCTCCCACCACTTCCTGCTCAGTCAGCTGACGTCCTGCTCATCCAGGTGTCGGTGTGAGGCTGAACTGTCACCGAGAACCCACAGCCTCTGCAGGGATGAGCAAAGCCAGCAGCCCGTGCACTGGAACCTCCACCCGGCGGGTGTTGCATCGGCAGGAGATGTTAGCGTGCTGGGGATGGACCTGCCCTCTGTGCTGCCAGGCAAGAGGCAGACCTCGGCTGCCGATGCTGGTGCCCGCATTACTTCCTGTTTGCGGGCCGCATCGGCAGCTGCCCTGCCTCTGTGATGGACAGAAGGTGAGAGATCAGGGGGCGGGGCCCAGGCCCAGCGATGATTCTTCACAGGAGAGGGGGGCCTTGAACAAGACATGAGGGGGCGGGACTCGCTCCAAACGGCCACGCCCCCCGCCGGTACGGCCAGGCCCCCCTGCCCCTGTTCTAATGGCCACGCCCCCTCCACTGATGAGCGGGCCCCTTACAGCAGTATGGCCCGTAATGCCCTAACGGCGGCCCTGGCCCCATGTATATCACAGCCCCCTCTCCGACCACTGCCCCCTGTATACCACAGCCCCCTCTCTGACCACTGCCCCCTGTATACCACAGCCCCCTCTCCGACCACTGCCCCCTGTATACCACAGCCCCCCCCTCCAACCAATGCCCCCTCTCCAACCATTGCCCCCTGTATACCACAGACCCCTCTCCAACCATTGCCCCCTGTATACCACAGCCCCATGTCCAACCAGTGCCCCCTGTATACCACAGCCCCATGTCCAACCAGTGCCCCCTGTATACCACAGCCCCCTCCCCAACCACTGCACCTGTATACCACAGCCCCCTCTCCAACCACTTCCCCCTGTATACCACTGCCCCCTGTATACCACAGACCCCTCTCCAACCATTGCCCCCTCTCGACCACTGCCCCTTGTACACCACAGATCCCTTTCTGACCAATGCCCCCTATCTAACCACTGCCCCCTGTACACCACAGCCTTCTCTTCGACCACTACCCCCTGTAAACCACAGCCTCCAATCCATCCACTGCCCCCTCTTCATCCACTGCACTCTGTGCACCACAGCTCCCTCTCCAACCACTACCTGTAACAATGTAGCCTCTTCTATCACTACCCCTGTACACCACAGCCTCCACTTCCTACAATGCCCTTTACACATGGTAGCGCCCTCTCTATGCATGACTCCTTGTGCGCCACAGACTCCTGCAATTTACACGGTTACCTGTGCACTGCAGCCTCTTCCTTCACTGTGACCTGTGCACTGCAGCCCCCTCATTCCTCATGCTTCGCTGTCACCTGTCTGATGTAGCTTCCTCATTCTTCACTGTCACCCTGTGCACTGCAGCCTCCTCGTTCTTTGCTCTCACCTGTGCACTGCAGCCTCCTCATTCTTTGCTCTCACCTGTGCACTGCAGCCTCCTCATTCTTCACTGTCACCTGTGCAATGCAGACTCCTCATTCTTCACTGTCACCTGTGCAATGCAGCCTCCTCATTCCTTATTCTTCACTGTCACCTGTGCACTGCAGCCCCCTTATTCTTCACTCTCACCTGTCTGCCGCTGCCTCCTCATTCTTCACTATCTGTCGCAGGTATCTTGCTGTAAATTCTCATTTCTACATCTACAGTCCCTGACAAAAGTTATGTCGCTTATCCATGTTCTGTAAACGAAAGCTTATAACCTGACATTAAATTCATCCAATGGTTTTATAAATTACTCTTTTGAAAGCTGAAACCCTCCCAAATGTGGTTTAGGTTAAAAAAATAAATTGGCATCAATGCTGAAATATTGATCATTTAATGAACACAGAATGGTCAGATTTTGGCAAGACAAAAATGTTGTCGCTTGGTCATATGATGCACACAATTGTAATTTACATCCTCACCTGTGCTCTGTAAATTATCAGTTAATTAGTGGGTGTGTATAAAAAGAAACCTAGCACCCCAGACCTTTTACTTGAACTGCAAGTTGAGCTCTGACAACATGCCAAAAATCCACACTGCGACCAAAGCCTTGATTATCAAGAGGCTGAAGACCAGATCCACTGCAGTGGTGGCTGGAACCTTTAATGTGTCTCAGCGTCAAGTACAAAGCATTAAAAAAAAAAGATTTGAAGAGACTGGAGATGTTTTTAACAAGCCCAGGTCCAGCAGACCCTGCAAGACAACTGCTCAGGAGGAACGTTTGTTGAGTAGAAAATCCAAAGCAAGCCCCTCTTCCACTGCAGCAGAGCTCCAACAGGACTTGTCACCTCAAGTCCCTTTGTAGGATTCTGTCTCGAAATGGCCTCCATGGTTTAATCAGTGCCCAGAAGACAGCACTAAACAAAAGGCAAATAAAAAACCATGTGGCATTTGCAAAGTCCCACAGCCTGCTAAACAGATGGACTCTGGAAAGGTGGCAGAAGGTGGATTTATCTGATAAATCTTCAGTAGAATTACACCACAGCCGCCACAAATACTGCAGGAGACATACTGTAGCCCCTATGGATCCAAATATGGTGGTGGAAAGATCATGGTGTGGGATTACATTCAGTATGGGGGTGTGCGAAACATTTGCAAGGTGGAAGGCAATATCAATAGTCTAAAATATCAAGAAGTATTAACTACCTCTTATATTCCAAATCATAAAAGGGGTCAAATTCTGCAGCAGGATGGTGCTCCATCTCATACATCCATCTCTACAACAAAGTTCCTCCAGGCAAAAAGATCAAGGTGCTCAAGGACTGAACAGCCCAGTCACCAGACATCATTGAGCATGTTTGGGCTAAGATGAAAGAGGAAGCTTGGAAAACAAAACCGAAGAATCTAGATGAACTCTGGGAGGCATGTAAGACTGCATTCTTTGCTATTCCTGATGACTTCATTAAAGAGGACCTGTCACCAACCACACATGTTGATCTAATTACAGCACTGAATGCAGCATGTCTGCTGCATCCAGGCAAGGGGTCCCCCAGCCCTTGAGCCCCCCTGTACCCTGAGTAAATACACTTAGAAAACTTTCATCCTGCAGCCATAAAGGAGGTGGCTAGAGGCTGGAGCCAAAGGGCAGATTCACACCCCCTGCATGTTTAATCTGCCCACTGCTGCCTCCCTGATGCCAATCATTGTCTCCCTCGTCTGCAGCATAACACAGAGCTTATTTTAGAAATGGCCGCTTAGCCCCGTCCCCTGCGGAGACGTCACCGCTTATACCCGCCCTGCTCTATGGTTAACATAGAGCAGGGCGGGTATAAGCAGTGATGTCACTGCAGGAGGCGGGGCGACCGACCTCCTGCTCTGACATCACCACCTTTCCCCGCCCTTCTCTATGTTAACCATTAATCATATGTTAACTGGAGGCCGAGGGTGTATATGGAGAAAAGTAGGGGTCCCAGGACCGAACCTTGGGGGACTCCGACAAAAAGGGGGTAGGGTGAGGAGGAGGTGTGGGAGTGGGAGACGCTGAAGGTCCGGTCCGCTAGGTATGAGGAGAGCCAGGAGAGGGCAAGGTGGGTGATGCCGAGGGATTCCAGGATCCGGAGAAGAAGGGAGTTGTTAACCGTGTCGAAGGCGGCAGACAGGTGGAGGAGGAGGATGGAGTAGTGGTGTTTGTTCTTGGCGGTCAGTAGGTCGTTGGTGACTTTGGTCAGGGCTGTTTCGGTGGAATGGAGGGGTCGGAAGCCGGACTGTAGGCGGTCGAAGTGGGAGCACGAGGAGAGGTGAGAGGACCGTTCGGAGTGGACGTGCTGTTCAAGTAGCTTAGAGGCGAATGGGAGAAGAGATATGGGGCGATAGTTAGAGACAGAGGTAGGGTCAAGTGAGTTTTTTTTTAAGGATGGGCGTGATTAGGGCGTGTTTGAAGGCCGAGGGGAAGGCACCAGTGCTAAGTGAAAGGTTAAAGAGGTGGGTGAGAGCTGGGATGAAAATGGAGGCGTGGTTCGGAATGAGGTGGGATGGGAGCGGGTCGTGGGCGCTGGTGGTGAGGTGTGATTTTGACAGGAGGGAGGAGAGTTGGTCTTCAGTTATGGGGGGAAGTGGCTGATGGAGGAGGAGGGCAGTGTAAGTGGGAAGGGGAGTTGTGGGGATAGTGGACTGAACATGTTTCTGATCTTGTCGATCTTCTCCTTGAAGAAGGTCGCAAAGTCTTCAGCAGAGATGGGGGGAGGAGCAGGCGGGCGAAGTAAGGAGTTGAAAGTTTTGAAGAGCTGTTTGGGGTTGCGGGACAGAGAGGTTATAAGGGATGAGAAGAACTCTTGCTTGGCGGTAGCAAGTGCCATCTTGAAGTAATTGATGGATTGCTTGAACAGAGCAAAGTGCTCGGGGGTGTGGGACTTTTTCCATCTCCTCTCGGCGACCCTGGACGCCTGTCTCAGGTTTTTAGTGAGGGTGGTGTGCCAGGGTTGCCTGTTAATGCGTGGAGCATGGAGAGTGAGGGGGGCGGCTAGGTTGAGAGCGTTTCTTATGGTGGTGTTGTATAGGGTGGTGGCAATGTCAATGTCGTCAGCGGAGAGTATGTTGGTGAGAGGGAGGAGTGATTCAGAGAATAAAGGAAGATCAAGATCTTTTAGATTTCGGTGAGGGCGATCAAGTTTGTGGAGAGGGGTAGTGTGGCAGGGGAGGAGATCTTGATCAGACAGTGTGAGTTCCGAGGTTGTGAGGTTAGAGAGGGAGCAAAGGCGGGTAAAGATTAGGTCAAGTGTGTGGCCTTGTTCGTGGGTGGGAGAGGAGGACCATTGGGAGAACCCTAGGGAAGTGGTCAAGGAAAGAAGGTTGGAGGTGGCTGGGCAGGGAGTGTCAATGGGGATATTGAAGTCGCCCATGATGATGGAGGGGATGTCAGTGGAGAGGAAGTGAAGTAGCCAGTAGTATTGCTGGGGTTCTTTCCTTTTGTATTGATCATCTTGCTTTGTTGCTTCAGTGTCAATCTGCAATTATTCAGTTTGCAATTTACCCTACTTTTTACCAGGATTTGGAAATATTTCTCTTCGTTCTCACCTGTATGGTATAACTGTCTTTTTTGCCTTGGTGCGGTCAGTATTGTCCTTTTTCTTTCTGCAATCACAATATTGCCTTATCATTCATGTTATTTCTCTACTGCAGTGGTCATACTCTGACCTTTCTATACCTTTTTGTGTTGGATTTCATTCAATGTGGTCTCTCCTCCTCTCCTCCTTCTAGTTTCTATCTCTCCTCTCTGAAATGTACAATATATCTTTCAGTCACTGCTGCTGTTGGCAGCTTAATTCTCCCCCTGTTTTTAGCACTTACTTGTTGCCTTCTAATTGGATTCTCCTCTATTTGGCGTTCGGTCTCTCTCCTCGCTGTGGAGGTAGATTTGGGCACGTGATCAAGGCGCCGCAGATCTCTTCTGTCAGGTGGGCGCCTTTGTGGCTGGGGTGTGCTTTCCCGTTCACCTGATGTTCTGTCACTGTGTCTATGTGGTCAAGCAGCGGAGCGATGCGTACAGGGTGCTGTGCGATGTCAGATAGTAGCATCTACACCAACATGTTTCAGAGGTCACCTTGAGAAATGCCCATTCTTTCACCGGGAGACAAATTATTCCTCTTTTTTTTATATCCACAAAGGACCTTAATTCCTTGAGGATAAGATGCTGAAAGGTTTCCAGGTGGGGACCCTTGTGATGTAAAGGATAAAATTTACTGTTCAACTTGGGTTCAACATGTTGTATTACCTCTGCAAGGAAGGGGGGGTTTGATTGTTTTTCTCCATATTAGCTGTAGTATTACTATCTCTCAGGCTAATTGTATTCTTTTGGCTTTCTATTAAGAAGTGTCGTTGTACTGTTAATTTACCACAAATGTAATCCACACTAAAAAAAAGCAGGAAATCCTACATTTTTAACGTATCACTTTCACTGCAAGGAGAGTAGGTTTTGGGTGCAGAAATGCTGGGTGTGAATATAATGTAATACTTTGTGCTTTGATGTTGTATACAGATCCTATGAGAACATATACCTGCATGTGTTACTAAAGTTGTCTTTTTTTTTCTCTCTCTCCAGGTTAATGTTGGATGTGTCCCAAAAAAGGTAAGTTTGATATAGTTCAGTCCTAAAGACTGTACATCTTAGATATGTGGATAAAAAGGAATATATTGCTCCCAGGGAAGAAAAGGCTAGGTGTTAAAATTCAGCTTGGACGGTGCCAAGATTTTTATTTTTCTATTTCTCCTTTTTGAAGTAGTGATATTCTTATATTCTTGCCAGATTATGTGGAACGCAGCAATTCATTCTGAATATATACATGATCATGAAGATTATGGATTTCAAACTTCAGATGTGAAGTTTACCTGGAAGTAAGTAACACATGTTCCATTAAGGCTGATTCTAGAACCCACTGTACACGGAAGGAGGTGAGTTCCTATATAAACCCTCATAACTGTTACAGAACACATGTATAAGCATTTTGGCTATCGGGAAAGGGGGAGTAAGCTATGGCCACGCTGCCCATTTATTATTATATCTGCCTATCATGCACTCCTGCCATCATTAGAGCCACTCACCTCCCAATGCAGAAGTGAGCAGAGGCGGGCACCCCTTTCCTAAACGGAGGGTGACCTATAATTAGGGTGACCTATAAAAGTATTCTCCACAAACACTGAATGGTGACAATGCCTTTCACACTGAGTATGACATTCTAGCATTGTCCAGAATTCCTTTATTTCAATAACTATAGAAAATATTGACTTCATTTTATCATAAAGGCTTAGGTCTACGCTTGTTTTATACAAACAAATTGTGTTTTCTGATTCTTCCAGGGTTATAAAAGACAAAAGAGATGCCTATGTCAGCCGCCTCAATGACATCTATCAAAGTAACCTTAATAAGGTATATGCTATTATTACAGTCCAGTGTTTAAGCCTAATTCTGATATACAGGAAGCAGAACCTTAACAATGCTTGCTGGGAGGTATTGTACGACCCCTTTAATGTAAGTTTGGATGCACTTTATTTCATGTGGTCCTAGCAATGGTCATTGCTAACCCATTTAATTTTATATCTAAGTAATCTTGACTATAATTAAAAAAATATTCTAAAATAGAAAAACCAACTCTTACCTGTCAAATTTCGCATTGCTCCAGTGCTGACACTGCCACAGTGATGTGCTACACATAATTTACATAGCAAAGGATCCAATCACAGGCCTTGTCAGCAAGGCCCCACATACAGCCTGTGACTGCTGAGGCCAGTGACTAGCTGCAATGGTTGGATATATGGTTGCAATCGAAATGACTCAACTCCCATTGCATTAAGGTTTCATAGCAAAATGTAATAATGTTATTGTTTGCTTATTTTATTACAAAGTAAATGGCTTAACACAGTTTAAATTAAACACACAGTTACACTTTTAATTCAGAATTATTCAGACCCTTGACAGAAGTTTAGACTTCCTTTAAAAGAGGCTCTTTGCATACTTAATTTCCCAGAGGGACATTTCCTGGCCTATAAGTCTTTTTACGCAGGCATGTCACTCTCCACAAGGAGAAACATTCCTCCTTAGGCCACAGTCAGAGGCCTCTCATGTGGCCAAATCCGATTTACTAGTTTGCACTTAGAAGCAGGGCTGTGGAATTGGTAAGCCAAATCACCGACTCCAACTCCTCGATTTCCCCGAGGACTCCCAAGTCCGACTCCTTCATTCCTTCATACATGGCTCATGGTTAAGTTATAAATTTACTGTTATATATTGTGAACATCAGGCTTTAATCATTATTATGATTCAATAATCAAGCTATTTAGATAGAATATAATAATAATATTCAGCATATATTGCATTGAACTACTGTACACAATTTATTATATATTTTAGGAGATGGAGTCGGTCTATTTTTTTTATCGACTTCAACTCGGACTCCCCCAAAATGGGCACCAACTCCACGACTCCCGACTCCATAGCCCTGCTGAGGAGAGACAACACTTTGAAACACATGTCTGGTTTGGCTTTGAATTCAAAGCCATATGGCAAGACTCATTAAAGGGTCATTATTGACGTTTAGGAATGTTACATGTAGTAGATGGCACCAGAGATCAAATCATCTTCCTTGTGAAGAGGCAATTAGCATATTAATATTAAGTAAAGCCCTCTTTGGCTCTTATGACTTGCTGCAAATGTTCCTGAGGAATCTTGGCCCATTCCTCATGGGTAATGGTCTCCAGTTCACTAATATTATGGATTAGTTTACATCAACCACATTCTCCAAATTCCACCAGAATCTTCAGGGGCCTCTTCTGAAACCAAACCTTGGTGGACTTTGAGGTATGGTTGGGATTGTTGTCCTGTTGGACGGGCCATTAAAGGCCAGGAACGCATGCTATATTTTTCTGGGATTGCCTAAATCCATCTTTCCCCTCCATACAGTGCAGGTTTGCAGTGTTAGAAGCACAAGATGTTGCCACTATGCTGCTTGACAGTGGATGAGATCTACGAACAGATCTTGCTGGCTGCTCAGCACTGTATACATGCACTGCACAGGACAGACACCCCCTAGGGGCCTGGCTGTATCCTGCAAACAGATGAAAAATTAAAAATTGTGCAATAAAAAATCATAAAAAAAACCTGAATAATATTGTGAGGTATTGGTCGATATTTTTACCCAAAATACACAATCTTGTAACCCAACGTTAAGGGTCTCCACGCTTAAAGAGAATGTGCCATCAGAAAAATGTTTTCTTCAACAATTGAAAAAAATGTAAGTATTTATGTTTTGATTTGTTTTTCCAATATTATATTTTTTAATGGAGTAAAATATGAAAAATAATTTTTTCAGTTTGATATATTCCACTTTTAAACACTAGGGGGAGCAGCTTCTGAAATCCTAGTCTACAGCTTGCAGCATTACTATTGCTGAAAATGTGGGCTGGATCTTTTCCATGTGTTTGATGTCTCCTCCCCCCTCCCCTTCTGGGTGTTTACAAATGGATAAGAAGAGGGAATGCAGTTTAGAGTCATAAATTGGAGCAATTTTGTTGGAGACACAAAGTGATTCTTACACAAAACTACATGCAGAACCATTCATGTGAGCTATGTCTTCCATCCATCCATCCATGTGGGCTCTCTTTCCCCCCAGGCACTCCCCTCCCCCTGTGCATATATAGTGCTCCATACAGTACACAGCTCTGCTATATCAGTTTATAGCAATATATATAGCAGAGCTGTGTCACAGAGACAGAATTCAGTGATTGCAGCCTGTACTAATGATGTGAGTTTCCAGTCACTGCTCCCCACCCTGTGTAATATGGTGCTGATCTCCTCCCTTCTGTGATGTGGATAGTGATAGTGATGTGGATAACTCAGGGAATATGTCTAGATCACAGCTATAGTGTAAGAAATAGGGTCGGTGACCGTCTATTGAGTCCTATGTACAGGGCCTGCTGTATTTTGGAGGGTGTAACTGCCGTTACACACCTACAACATCAAGATGGCAGGCCCCAGTGTCAGAATAAAATTAGAATTAATAAAAAACTACAAATAACATAATGAATTTAATATTAAAATAACTAATTACATAATCAGTAATTGTTTATACAAATTATATAATTGCAGCACCCTCTCTTTGTTCAAAAGCAATTCACAGAAAAGGTCATTATTTCAAATGTTATGATGTCACCATGTTATGGTAGGATGGGAGTGGTTGTTGCACCTGTTTTGTCACTACCTATATTATTACGGCTGGCTGCATCCTGCCAGTGCGTTTAGTATCTCACTTTATGGCTGTTTTTGGTGATTTTTTTTTATATATTTTTTTATTTTTTATAATCACCGCACATACTCGAGTATAAGCCGAGGCCCCTAATTTTACCCTCAAACTAGGGAAACTTATTGACTTGAGTATAAGCCTAGGGGGGAAAATGAAGCAGACTCTTATCACGGTATACAGCCCCTCTCATCATGATAAGTGGTCCCCCATTACTGGTATATAATCCCCCATCACTGGTATATAGGACCTCCATCACTGGTATACAGTCCCCCCCCCCCCCCCCCCCCCATCAGAGGTTACAGCCCCCATCAGTGGTATATACAGGCCATCCATTAGTGGTATATACAGGCCCCTCATCAGAGGTTATAGCCCCCATCAGTGGTATATACAGACCCCCCTCAGTGGTATATACAGGCCCGCCATTAGTGGTATATACAGGCCCCCCATCAGAGGTCACAGCCCCCCCAGTGATATATACAGGCCCCCATCAGTGATATATACAGGCCTCCCTAGTGGTATTCAGGCCCCCCCCAGTGGTATTCAGGCCCCCCCAGTGGTATACAGACCCACCTAGTGGTATACAGGCCCCCCTAGTGGTATACAGGCCCCCCTAGTGGTATACAGGCCCCCCCTAGTGGTATACAGGCCCACTCTAGTGGTATACAGGGCCCACCCAGTATTATACAGGGCCCACCCAGTGGTATACAGGCCCCCCTAGTGGTATACAGGCCCCCGGTTGCTGCCACACACCTGTAAAAGAATAGCTTTCATACTTACGCTCCTCGCTGTTACCGCGCTCCTCTGGTCTCCTTCCTGCTTCTACCCGGCGTCATGTGACCGCGCAGAAACAATGACGTCATTGTGGCTGCGCCGGCCGGGTGGAAGCGGGAAGGAGACCGGAGGAGCGCGGTAACAGCGAGGAGGGCAAGTTTGAAAGCTTTCTTCAGTGGTCCCTGGCCTGTTACCAGGGGCGGACACGGCCTAATACGCGGGGGCCTGTATAACCACTGGGGGGGGAAGCGGGGGGCCTGTATATACCATGGGGGGGGAGGGGGGCCTGTATACACCACTGGGGGGGGAGCGGGGGGCCTGTATACACCACTGGGGGGGGAGCGGGGGGCCTGTATACACCACTGGGGGGAGCGGGGGGCCTGTATACACCACTGGGGGGGAGCGGGGGCCTGTATACACCACGGGGGGGAGCGGGGCCTGTATACACCACTGGGGGGGAGCGGGGGGCCTGTATACACCACTGGGGGGGGAGCGGGGGGCCTGTATACACCACTGGGGGGGGAGCGGGGGGCCTGTATACACCACTGGGGGGGGAGCGGGGGGCCTGTATACACCACTGGGGGGGGAGCGGGGGGCCTGTATACACCACTGGGGGGGAGCGGGGGGCCTGTATACACCACTGGGGGGGGAGCGGGGGGCCTGTATACACCACTGGGGGGGAGCGGGGGCCTGTATACACCACTGGGGGGGAGCGGGGGGCCTGTATACACCACTGGGGGGGGAGGGGGGGGCCTGTATACACCACACCTGACCCACGGGGGGGGAGCGGGGGGCCTGTATACACCACTGGGGGGGGAGCGGGGGGCCTGTATACACCACTGGGGGGGAGCGGGGGGCCTGTATACACCACTGGGGGGGGAGCGGGGGGCCTGTATACACCACTGGGGGGGGAGCGGGGGGCCTGTATACACCACTGGGGGGGGGAGCGGGGGGCCTGTATATACCACTGGGGGGGAGCGGGGGGCCAGTATATACCACTGGGGGGGCGCAATGTAATATGCACAGCTCCCCCTGCACAGCTCCCCCATGGTTATATATAGATCTATGATGGAGAACCAACATCCTACTATTAACCTTCAACAGGCTTTGTTATAGGATGAAATGTGATGACAAGTTCCTGTCCCACATAAGGAAAGCAAAAGTTCTGCGTAGAACCAAATGCTAAATGTGTTGCTTGTCTTACACAGGCCCAAATAGAAATTATCAGAGGTCATGCAACCTTTACATCTGACCCAGAACCAACATTAGAAGTGAATGGTGAAAAATACACAGCCCCACATATTCTCATTGCCACCGGGGGCAAACCCACAATACCATCAGACACCGAGGTGCCAGGTAAGCAGCTACATACTTAACTTTGTTTGTGGGAAAACCCCTTTAATTTTAAAGGGAACCTGTCAGGTAGTTTGGGTTTCTCATTGTCCCAATTCCTCTGACTGACGCGTCTCTCCTTATGAGGAGACCTTAGGAGAGACATGTCAGTCTTGTGCAACAAGGGGGGTATAAGCCAGCTGTAGACCTGCCTCAGACAAATTAGCTGAAACCAAAAAAAAAATAAAGCCACAAGATGTTTTAGCGCACACAATTGATAATGCTTCATAAGACTTGTAATTGAAGGGAATTTCTCGGCAGGATTTCACTGTCCAAACTATATGTGAATGTAGCTCTTTCAAAAATGAGACTAACACTAGTTTCTCCTTCACCTCATTGGGGGACACAGGACCATGAGTGTTATGCTGCTATCCACTAGGAGGCGACACTAAGTGTATTCTGAAAAAGACAAACAGTGCAGCTCCTCCCCTGCAATATATACACCCTGACTGACCACAGCCTCACCAGTTTTTTCTTAGCGTCATTAGGAGGTAGATGTGGTCCATAGACCCCATTACTAGTTAGATTTTTTTATTTTTACTTTTCCTCTTGAAGATCTAATAGGGCAACGGTACCTTAGCATACCGATTTCCCAAAAACAACAACAGGTGGGAATGCAGGATGTTACCGCCACGTACTCCCTTTTGCCACGAGGGATAGGATGCAGGGCGACGGTTCCATTGTGTTCCGATCTCTGCACCTCGCATGGCGTTTTCCAGATGTGCACATCGGGCTCCCTCCCAGGCTCCCACACGGGACCCAGGGTTGCAGGTTAAGGATTTTCCCCTTTTATTTCACTGGACGCCTTTATAATACGGAGCAGACGTTCCCCCCCACCCCCCCATACCCCTTCACTGGGTCTTGGGTTGAGGAGCCCACCACAGGTAACCCAGGGATCTCTCCTCTATGGGAACCCTGTTGCTTCCCCTCTTCTTCTTCTTTTTCTCTCTTTCTTCTGGGGCATTTATGCAGCGGTGGGGCTCCCCAGCTTATGGGCACTACAGCCGACTTTTGGGGCTTCAGCGCCATTATGCCGGACCTTTGCGCCGGGCAGCACTCATTTTCAGCCGCCCGGCCTAATTTAGCCCTTGGTTTCGGCCTGCACATGCTAGTTCCGGCCCTCGCACACCCCCGGATGACGTCACGCGGCCGTGAAACTAGCCCCGGTCGCATCATAGGTGGGCGGTCCTTCATTACTTGGCGCTTTTCGCTGCTTGCGAGAACTCATTGCGCGCCTTTCCCTCTTCTCTACACACCGCTCCCGCCCATCGGACTTGTGCACGCCATTACAAGCGTCTCCCAAGGGGATACAGGACCCCGGCTCCCTCACAGCTGTGCTGCGGTCTCCCAGAATGTGGTAAGGAGAACAGCAGTCCCCTGCTGGTTCTCAACACCCCCCTTTCCTCTGATTTCTCACAGGGCAGTTCACCCATCGCATTCAGCCCAGGCAGCACACAGCACAGGGGACAATCAGTCTGCTTACTTGTCCCTGCGTACATGCACAGAGTGCAGCTAATGAGCCTGATTCTTTCTCTCCTAATACCTACAGAGCTCCAGGGACAACAAGAAAGCCTCAAGGTTGGCAACCTTTTATGCTTCTTTCTCTACCTGCAAGGCCCACCTGCCAAACGGCCACACTACCCCGCTCTGCCAGGTCTGTGACCAAAACCCTGCTCTTGAGCCCCCCAACCCGGCAGCCGCAGTAACCGAGGTATCTCCTGAGCCCACTGCCTCTGCCGCATCTGGTAGCAATCTTGCGCCACCGGAATGGGCCGTATTCTTGACCCAATCTATGGAGAAGCTCTCCTCAACTCTCATCCAAGCTCTGCAAGTCTGCCCCACAACCGGCCCCTCCGGGCTGCCTGACCTACGAGAGGATGATACTGAGTTCCATAGCACTCCATCTGGGGGCAATACCCAGGAGTCATCTTCCTCGCCTCAGGTCTCTAAACATAAAAGATCCCATAGGATCCCGGGATCAGGAACCGGACTCTCCCTCGTTTCAGGGCCTTTATGAATCGGACCCAGAGCAGGACATGTCCCTTGATCTGGACAACCCTGATACCCAGGTTATGGTGCAGGATTTGATAACTGCTATTAATCAGACTCTTAATGTAGATAGCCCCCCCATCTAACACACCTGAACCCATAGTGTCATTCAAGCGGGCAAAGAGCCCACACATATTTTTCTCTGACCACCCTGAATTTCAGGAAATCCTAACCAAACACAGGGCCCGCCCTGACAAGCGGTTTGGCAACCAAAAGGCCATGGAATCCCGCTATCTCTTCCCACCTACCCTCGGCCAGGACTGGGCAGACTCCCCACAGGTCGACTTCCCCCAGTCTCCCGCTTAGCCACCGTACACTCTTTTCTCTTCCAGACGGTTCATCTATTAAGGATCCCACTGACTGGCAGGTTGAACAATTGGCTTGCTCAATATTTGAGGCCACCGGTTCGGCTTTGTCCCCATCATTTGCTTTAGTGTGGGAAGTGAAGACCATCATTACCTGGGCGAACTCTCTCCGTGATACCTCACAGCCCCCAGATAGATCAGACCTCGCGGCCCAGATCTATGTTGTGGCAGAATACCTGCTCCAAGCAGCACTGGATACCGCCAACTGCTCAGCTATCCGCGGCTGCCAACTCCATTACTCTGGCTCCGTGAATGGAAGGCGGACTCAGCTTCCAAAAAGTCCCTTAGCGGACGACTTTTTGGGGAGAAGCTAGATAAACTGATTTCGGATGCCACGGGTGGGAAGAGCACCTCTCTTCCACAACACAAACCCAAGCGGCCTTTCTTTCAATGCCAACAGACACATTTCCATTCCTTTCTTAACTACTTTGGATGGTCAGCATTCTGCCCGTCTCAAGCCAATAGCCGATCCCCAAGGAGGGACAGGACTCCCCAGTCCTCTCAGAGGTCCTCTTCTAACTGGCAGTCACGCTCACGGCAGTCGAAACCTAAAGGATCCCGATCCCAGAGGTCTTCCTCCTGACTCACCCGCTCCCCCGGAAGATCCCTCCCGGGTAGGCGGCAACCTTTCCCACTTTCAACAGATTTTGCTTGCCGTATCAGACGACAAGTGGGTCAGGGAGGTAATTTCTTCCGGATACAACATAGTTCCTCACCCGTCCTCCCAATCGCTTTTTCCCATTCTCTCCCCCACGCTCCCTGGCAAAAGATCGCGCCTTCTTCAAGGCCATCGATTCCCTCCGGCTGGCGGGAGTCCTCATCCCAGTAAAGACGAACGAACGCTTCACGGGATTTTACTCAAATCTTTTCGTGGTGCCCAAGGAGGATGGGTCTGTCCATCCTACCCTAGACCTGAAACACCTAAACAGGTTCGTCAAACTACGGCACTTCGCATGGAGTCGTTACGATCCATCATCTCCTCCATGGACGAGGGAGAGTTTCTCGCATCAATGGACATCAAAGATGCGCATCTGCACATCCCGATTTCCAAAGCTCACCAACGCTTCCTGCGTTTCGCCATCATCGAAGACCACTACCAATTCGTTGCCCTGCCATTCGGGCTCGCGACTGCCCCCAGAGTATTCTCCAAGGTCATGGCCGCTGTCATGACAGTACGCCATTCAAGGGGCATAGTGGTTTTGCCCTACTTTGACGATCCCCACATCAAGGCACCTTCATTCAGAGAATGCGAGGAAAGCGTGCAAATTACCGTATGCACCCTCGTCTGCATAGGATGGACAGTAAACCTACCCAAGTCCTCCCCAGACCTCTCAAGAACTTGTACTCCTCCCACGAGAGAAGGCCCTTGCTTTGTGTCAGGGAGAACGGATTCTCCTTCATCCCCGGCCACATTCCCTTCTCCTCGGGATGAGAGTACTGGGGAAAATGGTGGCATCAATGGAAGCGGTCCCATTTGCTCAGCTCCATCTCGGAACCCTCCAGCTCGCCCTCCTCTCGTGCTGGGACATGCTCACCACCGACGCCAGTCTAATAAGCTGAGGATCGGTTTATCGCCATCACACGGCTCAGGGCAGGTGGTCCCCTCGAGGCCACTCTTCCCATCAGTGGTGGGTCGCCACATCCGAAGTCCAGTCAGACAATGCCACTGCGATGGCATATGTCAATCACCAGGGTGGGACACGCAGCAAGACGGCGATGCGCGAGGTTTGTCCAATACTCCAATGGCCAGAATCCACGCGGTCAGTGATTTCAGCAGTTTACATACCCGGTGTGGACAATTGGGCTGCAGATTTCCTCAGCCATCAAGGCATCGCCTCAGGAGAGTGGGCTCTGCACCCAGAAGTCTTCCAGCAGATATGCCTGCTTTGGGGAACGCCGGATGTGGACCTGATCGCCTCGTGGCTGAACAACTAGATGCCCAGATTCATGGAGAGATGTCACAACCCACGATCAGAGGGAGCAGATGCACTGGTGCAGTCCTGGACTCGGTTCCGTCTCTGCTACATCTTTCCCCCTCTGCCCCCAATACCAAGAGTGGTAAGGAAAATCAAGTCGGAGGGCGTTCCTGTCATTCTCATTGCACCAGACTGGCCACGACGCGCCTGGTATGACGACTTGGTTCGTCTACTCGCCGACTCCCTCTGGTGTCTTCCAGACCATCTGGACCTTCTCTCCCAGGGCCCAATCCATGACCAGAACTCATCGGCCCTGAATTTGATGGCATGGCCGTTGAAACCTGGGTTCTAACCCAGGCTGGGTTCTCTCCGGGCGTTATTAACACCATGATTAGGACAAGGAAGCCGTCTTTAGCCCGCATTTACCATCGCAGCTGGAAGGCCTTTTTCTCCTGGTGCAGGTCCCAAAACCGCCCTCCCTGCCGGCTATCTTGGGGTTCCTTCAGTCCGGCCTCTACTCCAGCCTCTCCTTAGGATCCCTAAAGGGCCAGGTCTCAGCCTTGTCTTTCCTTTTTCAATGCAGGCTAGCGAATAAGTCAGGACCTTCATGCAGGGTGTCGCCCGCCTTGTTCCTCCTTAAAGAAGGCCCTTAGAAGCATGGGATCTGACTCTGGTTCTGGACGTCCTACAGAGTCCTCCTTTTGAGCCTCTCAGGGACATTCCTCTTCGTCTTTTGTCCCAGAAGGTGCTTTTTCTTGTTCCGGTTACGTCTATCCACCGTGTGTCGGAACTTGCTGCTCTCTTCTGCAAGGCCCCCTTTCTCTCTTTCCACCAGGACAAGGTGGTCCTCTTTCCAGTCCTGTCTTTCCTTCCCAAGATGGTTTCTTCTTTCCATTTGAATGAGGACCTATCTCTTCCATCTTTTTGTTCGGCGCCGGTGCATCGTGTGGAAAGGGAGTTGCATACGCTGGATCTGGTTCAAGCTCTGCGACTTTACATTTCCCGAACGGCTGCTTTTTGGAAATCGGACTCCTTGTTCATTCTTCCGGAGGGTCACCGTAAAGGGCTGGCTGCATTCAAGGCTACCCTCGCCAGATGGATCAGGACAACCATCACTGAAGCTTACCAGCTCAAGAATCTGCCCACTTCGAGTGGGCTGCGCGCACACTCTACTGGTGCGGTAGTGCATCCTGGGCCATCAGGCACCAGGCTTTTGCTGAGCAGGTGTGCAAGGCTGCCACCTGGTCCAGCTTTCACACGTTCACTAAACATTACAACGTGCATGTCCAGTCCTCGGCAGATGCGAGTCTGGGCAGACGTGTTCTGCAGGTGGCGGTGGCCCACCTGTAGGACACAATGATATTGAGACTGTGTACCCACCCAGGGACTGCTTTGGGACTTCCCATGGTTTTGTGTCCCCCCAATGAGGCAAAAGAGAAAAGGAGATTTTTGTGTACTCACCTTAAAATCTTTTTCTTTTAGCCTCTAATTGGGGGACACAGCACCCTCCCTGTTGCCTCTTTAGGCTGTTAATTCTTGTTATCTGTTGGAGTTTCTTGCATAAGTTACAGTATGTTACCATATACATGTTTATTACTTAGGCTCTCCTACTGCTGTGATCACAAACTGGTGAGACTGTGGCCAGTCAGGGTGTATATACTGCAAGGAAGGAGCCGCACTGTTTGTCTTTTTCAGAATATACTTAGTGCCACCTCCTAGTGGACAGCAGCATAACACCCATGGTCCTGTGTCCCCCAATTAAAGGCTAAAAGAAAAGGATTTTACGGTGTGTACACAAATATCTCCTTTTTACATGCTCGGTTTCCTGTTTACTGAGAAATCCGTGTTTGAATTAATATGCAAATGAAGCTAAAGCAGTATGATAGATCTGAAGTCTCTGTCACTTCAGCTCGACTCCCTGCCCAGTGCCATCTCTTCCTGATTGACTGACAGCCTCAATGCTTTGTGACTTCTGCCAATGGAACCGTCAGTCAATGAGGAGCAGGAGATGCTGGGTGGGGAATAGAGCAGGAGGGACAGAGGCTTTAGATCTACCATAGCACTTCAGCCGGCCATGTAATGGTATTACTGGACTTGCCTTTGCAAGAGCTCCTTGCACATATAAATGCTTTGGAGAGTGAAATTCTGCTGACGAATTCCCTTTAATACCTAGTCCTCTGAAGCATTATCAATTGTGTTGCTTAAGGTACCTTTACACGCTTCAATGTTGAAACAATATCACTAACGATCTCACGGCAGCGTGTCGTTAGGACATTGTTTAGAGATCGTTAGTGAGATGTCACACGCCTAGATATTGTGCACGACGCACCAACAATCCAGTGAGCAGGTATCGTTCACACAACCCAGCGAACAATACTTGTTCATTGTTGTGAATAGGGGAAGTCGTTAACGACATTGATCACAGTGTCACACACAGCGATGTAGCAGGTTGGCTGATCAAGGGATCGTCTGATTTGAGAACATGTTCTCAAATCTGCGATCAACGATCCAACGATTTATCGTAGTTGTGTTTCGGTGTCACACGCAACAACGTCCTAACGATGTCATTTAAACGACTCCAAACCCGTGATGTCTTTGAGCGATATCGTTCACGATATCATACCGTGTAACTGGACCTTTTAAGAACATCTTGTGGTATTTTTTACTTAATGTTAAGTAATGACCTTATACGTAGTCAGACACTCATTATCTGTATTAGAATGCACTGTTTTCAGATTACAATACAAATCTACTCATACTTGAATTAATTTTTGTTTTAAGGAGCCAGTTTGGGAATAACAAGTGATGGATTTTTTGAGCTGGAAGAGTTACCCAGGTATACAAAGTATTAATGACATCAAGGCAAAGATGATACTGCAACTCCTGACGACAGCCAATAAAAATTCCAATCACATAATGACCTTAAAAGGATTAATCCAGGAATATAAAAAATACATAATCTGTAGCATGTCAATTCTTTCAGGGTTTTTGCTGCAGATTTCTTGCCTATTAATGAGTGCAGAAAAAACGCATTTAAAAAAAAAAGTGTCCGTTTTACACTATTCTGCTAAGAGATATAGAAGTGGGATAGAAATTTCTGTGCCAAATACTTTACGTGTGCACTTGGTTAAACATTTTAGTACAATGAAAAAGCTGCCATGTTAAACTGACAGAAACCTGGCAAAGAATGTTTACGGTCCTTGTGCACACGTTGAGTATTTGGTGAGTTTTTTTTACCCCAGTATTTGTAAGCTAAAAATCATATTCCTCTGATTGTTCCACTACTTATTTTGGCTAACAAATATTGAGGTAAAAAACTGACCAGATACTGAATGTATGCATGTGGCCTAATGATCTTGTGAGCATGTGTAGAAGGAAGCTCCACTTTTTGAAGTTAACAGACATCAGTTGCCCAACATTAAAGCAAGGTGGATTGTAGTGTTAGGTGCCTTCTACCTCAGCAACACTGATATCGCTGGTGTTAGATCAGGTAGGATGAATAGCAGTGTGAGCAGCCTCTTACCTCGGCACCCCTGATGCCTCTAGCATTCGATCAGATGGACATGGGGGACAGCAGTGTGAGTAGCCTCTTACTTCAGTACCCCTGATGCCTCTAGTATTAGATCAAATAAACATGGGGGACAGCATTGTGAGCAGCCTCTTACTTCAGTACCCCTGATACCTCTAGTATTAGATCATATAGACATGGTGGACAGCAGTGTGAGCAGCCTCTTTGACTGTTGTGTTGCAGTATGTCAAATATGGAGTTGGATGATTGAGTGTTCAAGTACAAACTGTTTAGCTGTTCTGACATGATTTGTAACATCACATTTGGATGACTGATGCTGTTGCTTCATGATTATTTTATGATCTGGACCTAATTTGAAGTCTATCTTGTCTAGCCACACTCAGTATTTTAATCTCGCCATTGCTCTTGGTAATACGCCTGTATCGTACTCCTTTTCCAGACGGAGTGTTATTGTTGGTGCTGGTTACATTGCGGTTGAAATAGCTGGGATTCTTTCTGCTTTGGGTTCAAGAGCTGCATTACTCATTCGCCAAGATAAGGTACACCATTTCTTAATTTTTTTTTCTACAGTTTCCATTTGTAAGATGCATATCCAGCAGATTTTCTGCTTTGCATTTGCATGTGAGCAATCTGGGTTTTGCATTGTTATCAATGATAATCCTATGCATATGCTGTGGAGAGAAATTCAAAGGGTGAAGTGCGCAGAACTTATTTTCTGCAATGAAATCCTGCTGTAGATTGTGCTGTAGTTTTTTGTTCTGCTGTTGAAAATCTCAAAAAAAATCAATGCTGGCTAATGGAAATGAATAGTAATAGAATTAAAGCCAGCGATCCGACTTGACCTACATCACTTGAACGATGTTCAATGATCGCTAGTGAGGTGTCACATGTATAGATCTCGTTAACGCAGCAATGATTCCGCAACAAACAAACAACATTTGCGGTCGTTAGCTCACCTACGTCCTTCACTTCTCAATAGGCGAGGTCGTTATCGAGATGTCTCACACACCCATGCTGCAGGTTGAACGAACGCTCATCGTTTGGTTTAAGGTCCGGTTCCCGAACCCTCCCATCAACGATTGCCCAATTATTGTTGATCGTTTGTACATGTCACACTGAACGACGTCGTTAGAACGACTGAAAACCCATGACGTTTCAACGATATCAGCGATATCGTTGTGTGAGATGGGGCCTTTAGACTTGTTTCACATTAATGTTTGGTACTCGTGCGTGTGGTCCGCAAACGCAGTGATGAACACATATATATACTGATGTCACCGCAGCGAAGATTATCTGCATGTGTTGATCGAGAAACCTCCATAGGAATTCATTATACACTGGAGAGCGAGAGAGACAGCGCTTCCTTGCGCTGCTGTCCAGATGGCAGTTCTGCACAATTCACTTTAATTTGTCATTTTTGCACTTGCGGATGCTTGCGTCTAAAGCAAGCACCTTCGGACGCACAAAAATTGCAACATGAAGCGTATTTTGTGCGTTCAAAGGTGCTTGGTTTAGACACAACCGCACTCAGACGCAGACAAACTCCTACACTCTGCACCCCCATGTTAAACATAGGGACGCAGGATGCATGCGTAGCCGCACACAGTGAGCCGCCTGCCTACACAGCGCGAACAAATGCTAGTATGAAACCAGACTTATATCAAATTAACACTATTTAGTTATGCTCTTTTTTTTGTGTTGCCAAAATCTCTCAACAACCAGTATATTTGCTAGTGTTGGCAGTGTGCCTGAATATGTCTGCCATCAAAGCTGCTACAGGAGACCATCACCTAGATTTTTGCAGACTCCAAAGAAATCTGCTTCAAGGATCTTGTTGCTTCAAGATGCTTCCTGACCATTAAAGTGAATGAGTGAAAAACTGGATCCTGATCTTTCCTGGTTTGAAAAATAACACAAAACCTAGCCTTAGTCCCAGCTTCACACCACGCTTTTAAGGATCTGGGGCTGTCCTGCAAAATACCAGACCCAGCCTGACAGCTCAAAAACCGTGGTGGGAAGCTAGCCTTAGAGATGTAAACCCTACATGACTGTGCAGTATTGAGAAGGTGGACACAGCACCATTACAGCCATGGGTGCAGATCCCAGCACCTTGCCTAGGTCCCCTTCACACATGAAAGGAATAGAAGTTTAAGACAGAGTCCCTTATTTGCATAATTAGAACGTCAATGTTTCAGCTCCTTCTCGTAACTTTTATCGAGCAATAATGCCGGACTATGCAGATTTCAGCAGTCTATGAGCTTTGAGCTCGACATATATTTTATTTTCTATTTTTTGTCTTCTAAATAGTAGGTTTGTAATTTGAGGCTATAATGTATATCTTGGAAGGTTAATATGAAGGTGTTTTAGTCTGTCATCTGTCACATGTGCAGGTGCTGAGGACCTTTGACTCCATGATAAGTGCAAACTGCACAGAAGAGCTTGAAAATGCAGGAGTTGATGTCTGGAAATATGCAGAGGTAATGTAAGAGATGCCCGTGCACAAGAGTGACCTGCGTTATGTAAATTTAAGGGGTTGTATGATATTAGGCAACCTGCACCAATCCTTCCTGAATGCTTTGGTACTGTGCTGTAAGTACAAGATGTCACCAATCTGTTATTGATGACCTCTTTTAAGGATAGAGCATCAGTATCTTTAGACAGTAAAACCGCTTTAACGGCAACTTTGAAAACAATAGAGAAGTTTTTGAGGGGTCAACTATGCCCTAAGGCTGTGTTCACATGTGGCATATACGCCACGTATTTATGCAGTAGTGCTTTTTTGCTCGCGTTTTGCACAAAAAAGCACCACTGTATTCAGACACCGCGCTCTTTTGGCTTTTTTTAATTGACAGCAGCATCTAAATGGCTCATTAGCGAGGGTGAGATAAGAAGTGGCATTTCACCCTCACTAAAAAATTGTCACCTATACCCCAATGTGCAACACCAGCTGCAGGTGGATCCAAAAGCTGATTGTCAGGACTGACTGGTCTGCAGGACCTCACACTTGATTCATGGTGCCCACTTGTTAACTATTTAAATGGCTCAGTTGCTAGTACATTCAAGTATTGGTTTCAGCACCTATCATCCCCTCACACGACACATAATCAGGATGCTGATGGGTTATCCTGGCATTTTTGGATCTGCTGATGTCCCACCTGGTTTTCTTTCAATGTTTTTATTAAACTTTTCATAACACAAATCAACATCTATCAACAAGGAACAAAACATATTCTGAAGCAGGTGATCTCGGTGTAAAGAGATATAGCATGAAACGGGAAAAGGATGAGAGAGTCCCAACTAAAATTCAGTAATGGAGTGGTTGTTGGGGTTCTAGAGTGAATCGCGTTTGGATAGTTCATGGTCCGAGAAGCTCACAGGGACTCTGGGAGGAGTGACGTGGGAAATATAAAGCATATTAGGATCATCTGTATAGCTGTTATAAATCTATGTCTTCCTGAAATATAATCCAGAGACTCCAGATTCTATCGAAGTTGTCTGTAGTATTTTATGTAGATTAGCGGTCATCTTTTCCATGAGGTGGATATCATTTATCCGTGCATATAAGACTGACATTGTGGGAACCGCCGTTTTCCTCGAGAACAGTAAAATCAGTTATTTGGCAGCTGTTAAAAGGTGTATTAACAATTTAATCCTTGGTATATCTAATCATGGAGGAAATGGGTTCAGCAAATATACCAGGGAATCTAAAGGGACAGCTATATCCAAGACTTCTCCCACCAATCTCTCAACTCCTCTCCAAAAACCAGTCATCCTCGGACAAGTCCAAAATATATGGTAGAGGGATGCTCCACCTGCACCACATCTCCAGCAATTGTCAGGGATAGACTGGTTTATTGTATGTAGCAGTTCAGGGGTGTAGTACCAAGTCATTAAGATCTTAATCTGGTTTTCTCTATAAAGGGTATTAATAGATGTTTTGAAAGTCCGAGACCATATCACCTGCCACCTTTGGCTGGTTAACGTATAGCCCAGCCATCTCTCCCACCTCTGCATGTAGGAGTGTTGTATGGGAACCAGAGGGCCTGGATCATGTGAGGTGGAGTATATGTCAGACATAAGGCCTCTGGTCGAGGTGCCTCCAGCACATAATTGTTTAAATCTAGAATGGGCAAGGGACTCAGGTGGACATAGTTCATTTCGGAAGAAATGGAGAATTTGTTGATACGAATAGAACAAATTCCGCGGTAGTTTGTGTTTCTCAACTAGGTTGCTAAAGGATCTAAATTTTCTGATTAAGGGGTCCATCAAGTCCTTAAAACAAAAATATCTCGCTTTTGGCCATTTGCGAACCACTCCTGTACTCCTAAAATCTGTCAAACGTGGGTTGTAGAGAAAGGGAGTCAGAAAGGATGCATGCGAGGCTAATTGAAATTTTATTCTACTGGAGTCCTGGATCTCTAGTGAGGGCCATAGGACCTAAGAGCGTGGCTAGGGGCACATCATTTGGTGGGCCCCAAACCAAAGAGGCTGGGTGGTGAGGAGCCAACCACAGCTTTTCTATTTCCTTTCCATTTATTCCCACCTAGTTTCCATATTGATCCTCCTATGAAATACAGCTACAAAATCATAATTTACAGTATATTTTGGACTATATCAAACTTAACTAAAACACAAAATCCTGGTTTAGCGGGAAAAACACATTTCCTCCCAAATAAGCTTCTCTGGCACTGTAAAGAATTGGAGGGGTCATTATAACTAACTTTAATGCACTAGGTAGGTTAAGGAGGTAATGGATCTATAGTTCTTGTTTCTCTACAGCATTGTGTACTACAATATACACATTATGTACATTCTCTGTAGTGCCCACATATACAACAGTGCTCATTTCACAGTACATGCACACTCGGCTCTGCTGTATATGTGCACACAGCTCTGCTATACACACGCACATTCGCACACTGTATACAATACCACATTTTGAAGTTCGTTCCAGGCAAGTGACTGAGGACATGACCTAAAAGTTTGTTCAGCAACTCAGGCTCTTCAGCATCTGGTTCTCTTCAATCATCTGCAGGTTCTGGTGGCTTTCTTTCCTGCATAGCATTGATTTGATAGATCAGTGTCGGTGTGGAACAGAGTGCAGTTCTCCCAGTGATTGGGAAGGACAATGTTTCAGTGTTTTCAATCATAGGAAGCTGCCACTGGATTATAAGATGCCCCACACACACTGTTCAGTAAGATTTTTTTCTTGCTAACAAGTTCAGCTTATTATACAAAAACAAAGCAGTGTATACTGTAGTATACCTGTATAAGGGATCAAGTGACTGTAGGTTCAAGTAGGCAAAGGGGATTAAAAAATAAAGAGAATATAAAATTTAAATCACAACACCCCTTCATTCCCATTGAAGAAAAAAAAATAGAAATAAATTACATTTTTTTATTACCACATCCATAATAGTGTAGTCTTTTAAGATATAACATTATTTTAATTATGTTAAATTCTGATTACAATAGCCAAAATGCAAGAACTGCTTTCTTTGGTGGCTGCTGTATATGCGAAAAATGCTATAAAAAGTCATGAAAACCTTATATGTATGACAAAATGGTTTCAATAAAAATTGTAGGTCAGTGCGCAAAAAACAAGCCCTCACACAGCTGAATTGCCAGAAAACTAAGGCTTCAGTCACACATCAGTGTTTGATCGGTATCTGTAGGCTAAAACCAGGAATGTCTCCAAAACACAGGTGACAATCCTTCATTATAGCTTTTCTCTGTGAGTTCCAATCTTGACTGTCCTATAGACACTGCTCATCCCATAAAAATCAAGCCCTCATGCAGCTATGTTGACGGACAAATAAGACTGAAAATGGCAGAAATAATGGTCATGATGGGGTTAAGGTAATACTTTTGTTTTCTATTCAGTCCCCATCTATCATGGCCACATAGACTCTCACCATGAATGGATTAATTGATTGCCCAGACCATTTATCCATGGTTAGTTATTGCTGATACAGTTACCTGTCTTACATCTGATGATTCCATGACCCTACAGGTTAAGTCAGTTAAGAAGACCAGCTCAGGTCTAGATATCAATGTAGAGTGCTCCGTGCCAGGGCGTAAACCAACCATGCGAACTATCCAGGACGTTGACTGTCTGCTGTGGGCTATAGGAAGAGACCCCAACACAGAAGATCTGAACCTAGACAAACTGGTAATATTGTCATCTGACTGTAGAGTCTATAACATTTATAATATAATATACGTGTCTTTTTTTTATTTGTAATTTTTTTTTTCAATTGAAAAATATTTTGGGGATTTGTGAATATTAAAAAGGCCTATTACATCCTCTTATGTAAATCAGCATACATATAATCGAAAGGCTGGGAAAAAATAATCGGCCCTGAAAAAACCTGAAAGAGTGCAGAAGGATATGCACAAAAGATGATTGTTTGTTTTAGTATAGCACTAAGGTATTTATAGTATTTTGTTCAATTTACTCTTATCTGATTACTTTAAAGGGGTTCTCCACTATTAGAACAACCGCTTCAGATTCTACTTGTTTCCCCGGGTAAAATTAAAAGTCTGTACTCATCTCTCATGTTGGCGCCGTTCCAGCGCTGTGGGTAATCACAGTTCGAGGCTCATACAATGTCATGTGTAACCCGCGACCAATTATCGCTGCCTTCGGAAGACCTAACAGAGCTAACAAACCGGAAGTGGCACTGCAGCTGCCACTGGCATACTCATTTGGTCCGAAGACAGGGAAAGAAAAGCCAGCTGTGATTGGATGAAGGGTACACATGACGTCTTATGAGCCTTGAACCATGAGTACCGACAGTGCTGAAACAGCGCCAGCACAAGAGTTGAGTACAGGCTCTATTAGTTTACCCAGGGAAACAAGTGGAATCCGCAGTGGAATCCGCAGCAGTTGTCCTAATAGTGGACAACCCTTTTAAGTGATCAATTCATGAGCGAAATATGTCCACACCTCTTATCCACTATCTTCCCTGTGGCAATAATTTACATCAAGATCAATTAGATACCTACAGCGTTGCCCAGCAATAGTTAGTCATAGAAATTACTTCATGTAGGAAAATTCCCTGAGCGACTCTCGCTCAGTAGTATATAGATATTCTATGGCTTTGTGCTGTGTTTTTCATTAGTATTGCCTGTCTTATCTATGTGCTTCAGATAAAGATTTGTATACCATATTTTCTCCTTCGCCTCATTGGGGGGACACAGACCGTGGGTGTTATGCTGCTGTCCACTAGGAGGCGACACTAAGCAGAATCTGCAAAAGAGTAACAGTGACTCCTCCTCTGCAGCATACACCCCTGGGACAGGCATTGCCTCACCAGTTTTTGCTTAGTGTCGAAGGAGGCACACGACCATTTTTACTCTCTATTTTTTCTCATCCTTTTTTTCTTCCAATGAAGAAAAGTGGGTCCAGCGTGGCCCCCGGCATGCTCCTTCCTCGGCCACCCACTGTTGGGGCGCTGGGTTGAAGTTGAGAATCGTTACATATGCCGTACTCCTTTCTCGGCCTCCCACTGTTGGGTTGCTGGGTTAAAGTTGAGACAGCCCAGCATAACATCCACCTTCCTCACTCCCTCGGGGTCCTGAGTTGAAGCCAGAGCTGGACTACCTGCCAGATGACGTCCCCCTAATCACCCTCTGGGTGCTTAGGCTGAGGCACCACAGGTATCAGCAGCACATGCTGCATTCTGGGCTGGGACTCTAGATGGATGCCTGCAGGCTTCAGTCCCACTGTGTGCTCCTGATGGGCACATGTTACAGCACGGCACATGGAGCCTTCAGCCCTGCTGCGTGCTCCTGAGGCACATGGAGCCTCAGCCCTGCTGCATGATCCTGAGGGGCACTCGTTACAGCAGGGGCACTTGTTACAGCACGGCACATGGAGACTTCAGCCCCGCTGCGTGCTCCTGATGCACATGGATCCTCAGCCCTGCTGCGTGCTCCTGAGGGGCACTCGTTACAGCAGGGGCACTTGTTACAGCACGGCACATGGAGACTTCAGCCCCGCTGCGTGCTCCTGATGCACATGGATCCTCAGCCCTGCTGCATGATCCTGAGGGGCACATACTTCCAGCAAGCTCCAGCTCCAACACTGCAGCACTCCCCAGGAGCCCAGCCCTGCTGTGTGCTCCTAATGGGGCCAGGAGACACCTTGCAGGCAGCAGACCTTCTGTGCCCCTGCATACAGCCGGCACCCATTTACTGCGGCCGGACTCCAGGACTGATGGGGCCACCACTGCACTGTCGCCTGAAGGGCCGGGGACTCCAGGCTGCCAGCAGTAACAGGAGCACAGTCTTACCTGTGCTCCTCCATGTTACCTGCACCGGCTCTGTAGACTGTTTCAGGAGCCCCAGTCCTGGGTGCTCCTGCCGAGGCCACCTCTGTGCCGCCGCGACTATGCTCTGGAGGTCCGGCGGAGTCCGGGTCCGTTCCGCCACCCCCGGGACCTCCGCGCCGGCCTGGAGCTATTTTCGGCTCCATTGTTCTACTTTAGGCCGCGGCTTCGGCCTAGCGCGAAGCCGCCGCCCCTTCCTCCGCCCCCGGCCCGCCCCCTGATGATGATAATGACGCAGCCGGCGTCATGGCAGGGGCGGACCGGAGCTGCAGGGGGAATTTTCTCTCACAGAGCTTCGCGCTCTTTTCAAGGTTCCCCCCTCCCCCCTCCTTCCCACATAAACATACAAGCAGCTCTCACAGGAGAGCCTGTAGCATTGTTAAAGCAGGACCAAGTGTGCCTGCCAGTAAAGTGCAGACTGCTTCTGCATTTGTCCTCTTGTCCCTGCCACAATGCAACTTCCATTCCTCCCATGGAGTGACAAACAATGTGGTGGTACAGTACTAGCTGGACTGTATACTGACCCACAGAACCCTCCTCTGTATACATTACTAGAGTTGAGGGAAATGTAGGGAGTCAATGCCCATCTCTGGACCCAGCCATTATATAGGAGGCAGCACGGCTTTAGCCGTGCAGGGCTCACACAGTCTTGGATGGTACCGTTAGCACAGTTTTGCTGTGCGGCGGTCTCCCATAGCAACGGCAGAGCAACCTGCAGGGCTATATATCTTGCTGCAACTTGTTGCTCTGTACACCTGCAATACAAAGGGCAGTGCAAACATGTTAGCTTCTCCAGCGTTACCCTATAATAACGTTTCTGGTTCCCAGAGCTACACATGCAGAGTCTCTCTGCCAGCGCACGGGCCACTGCACTACCGATCCAGGTACCTGTTGGTACGCCTAGCCAGCCTTATGACTTTGCATAGGGGTTGCTAGGTTAAGGTAAGACGCCGACGGGCCCTTACCTTGGTCTCCCAACATTGAGAGAGGTCATTTGATATTCAGGCGTCTCAGCTACTCTTACAACGTACCTCTATCTGGGCTCTCACGCAGCGGGGACAACTGGATTGTGGTGGACCTTCCACGAGTTTTCCTGACAGGTTCTTTCGTGGCCCCCCTTTCCCCCCTCTGGGACAGCTCAGTTGAAGTTGCTACAACCCAAACATTGCCCGACAATGTCAGGCGTCCCAAGACTGATCGCTAACCGTCTCCAGACCCCACATTTGGAGTTCTGGATGGCGGTGAGGACAGCCAAGTCCCACAAGACGCTGATTTAAATACACGTGTTCCACAGCTTCACGGGTAATTCACCTAAGGGTCTCTGGAACCTACGACCTGTAGCATATCCTCAACTCCCCTTGGTTGGGGCGCTGGGTTGTAGCCGAGATTGCTATATGCCATACTCCTCCTCGACTCCCCATTGCCGGGGACTCGGGTTGAAGTTGCGATTTCTCGACGCCTACCCAGCCTCCCTCCCTAGGCTACAAAACCAGAGCTCTGGGTCGCAAGAGTGGACCACGAGCCCAGCTACCATCTTCTCACTGCACCTATATTAGGTACTCGAGTTGAGATAACACGCGCAAAACACTCTACACAGCCCGCTCCGAAGCAGGAGCTAGCTGACTCCCGACTGCATCATCCCAATGGATGGGCCCTCCTGTTCACAGGTTTACCCGGCCTCTCGCCCCAGACTCGCAGATAGAACTCTGAGTTGCAGGACATGGATCAAGAGCCCAGCTGCCAATCTCCTCACCACACCTATAATAGATACTTGGGTTGAGATTACACGCAAACAATCTGCACAGCCCGCTCCGAAGCAGGACCTCGCAGATCCCCAACTGCATTAATCCAATGCATGGGCCCTCCGGTCCCCTGTATGACCGTGGTCCGTCCCTTCTTCAACGCAGTCCGTCCCTTCTCAACTCAGGAGTCAAAAGCGAATTCTGTGAGACCAGAAGATCATAAATACAAAGTTTTTCCTAGTCTAAAGTTGTCAAAGGAGTCTCCTATATCTGGACGACGTATTCATCAATGCATGACTTTCAGGGACTGTGTACACAGTGTCACCTTCACTTCGCATGCTAAGAAGACCCGGTTAGCGGATCGACCGCCACAAGTCTGCCACAACTCCAAGGCCACTCCAGGAGTCCCAGCTCCGCTGCGTACTCATGAAGGCCACATGCTGCAGCATCACATATGGAGTCTCAGCCTCATTGGACACACAGCATCGGATGGAAACAGCGGCCTTTAGCCGCAACACATCCACAGGTCTAGTCATGTTTCCCCAGACAGGGCACGGATTCGTCGTCTAGGAATCCACAGTCTCCTTCAGCGGTCTCCTGAGTTCTTCACAACTGCAACAAGAGTCCTACACAAGATAGTGGCAGCATTGGAGGCAGTTCCATTGGCTCAGCTGCATCTCCGGCTTTTTTTGCATTTATCCATGTTCCGGCTTGGCACGAGAACAGGATGTGGTTCTATGTACCCCGTCACAATGCACACTGCAGTACCCTTGTCCAGATCTGAAGATGCCTCTCATTCTACGAAGATTCGGGCAATATTTCTAGTACAAGAAATCAGTCAGTCACCCCTGGCATTCGGACATGTCAGGATACAGTCAGACAATGCCACAGCCGTGGCATACGTTAACCATTTGGGTGAAACCCACAGTCTCCAAGCAATGACAGACGTTCGCCACATCCTTCACTTGGGGGACTCCTTGAACACTGTTCTGCCAGCTGTTCTCATACCAGGTGTACACATCTGGGAAGCGTTTTTTCCTAACCCGACAAGGGATGGACTTAGGGAAATGGTCCCTTCATCCACAGTCCTCCGTCAAGGCTGCCAGCGCCAGGAAACCACAAATGTGTGACCCGACTGAGTCACGCCTCAATGCCAAGGTTCCAATCTTCTTGGCCAGGTCCCAGGACTCAAGTCAGTAGGACAGACGCACTAGTCCAAGACTGGACCTGTATCCGCCTCCCCTATGTTCTTTCCCCACTACCAGGTTAGTGCGGAATATCAAACAAGAATATCGCCAGATCATTCTTCTGGTCTCAGACTGGCCCAGCTGCGCTTGGTACGCAGATTTCGTCCACATCATGGCAGCAGTGCCAGGACGACTAACACAGTCCAGACCTGCTCTCTCTCGGCCAGTTCTCCCACAGGATTCCTCAACTCTGAAATTAATGGCGTAGCCCTTGAGACCTGGCACTTAACCCAAGGTTTTTTTCCCAGGAAATTCTAGCGACCATAGTCACAGCGAGGAAACCAGCCTTATCAACGATATACTATCACACGTGTAACAGTTTTCATTTTTTGCCTAGGGCACCTCTAGAGGTCATTCCCCCTTGCCCCTATTTCATACCAAGACCTCTGGGTTGCTTCCGCTTAGACCTAGACTCAGGCCTGTCCTTAGGATCTCTCACACGGCAAGTTTCAGCCCATTTCCCCTTCTTACACAAGTGGAGACCTGAACTTCGTCCTCACAGCCCTGCAAGACCGCCATTTGAGCCTCTATAGGATATTCCCTTTAGTATTCCCATCCAAAGAGTGGTATGTTTCGGTGGAAAAATTATTTTCTTTACGGAGGTATCAGTGTTTGCAGCGTTGTTTTATGTACACCATTTTTTCTGGGTTGCCATCTGGACAAGATTGTCCTGCGGCTCGTTGCATCCTTCTGCTACAGGCGGTGTACTCTTCCCACCTAAAGGAATACATCTCTCTGCCATTTGCTTCGCCCGACTCCAGTCCATCCAGTCGCGAAGGACCTACATATGCAGGGCCTTGTCGGGGACCTACGCATCCAGGTATCCAAGACAATGCCCTTCGAAGAGGTCAGATTCTTTCTTCCAGAGGACAGAAAGAAACTTTGTCAGCCTCTGAGGCACCTCTACCAAGGTGGATCCGTCTAACCATCTATGATGCTTATACCATCGAACGCTCATCCCTTCCAGCAGCATCACGGCACATTCTACTACGGCCGTGGTGGCCTCCTGGGCCGTTCGGTACTAGGTGTCAGTGCAACGAGTGTATAGACAGCCAAGTGGTCCGCCTACGCACAAACTTAAGCATTTATAGTGCTTGCACTTGGTTCTCGGCAAGATGCAAGTCTGGGTAGACGTGCCCTCCAGGCGGCAGCAGACCGCCTGTCAGAGCATAGTCTTCACTGACCATACTCAGTGTTATTAGTTCCATTGTTTTTTCCCCACCCAGGGACTGCTTTAGGACGTCCCACGGTCTGTGTCCCCCAATGAGGCGAAGGAGAAAAGGAGATTTTTGTGTACTCACCGTAAAATCCTTTTCTCTTAGCCTCTAATTGGGGGACACAGCACCCACCCTATTGCCCTTGTGGGCCTTTTTTTCTACAGTTCTCACATTGCTTCTCAGCTGTTACAGGGTTAGCATGTTTACAAATGTTCGTCTATTATCCCTCGGTGAACTGTTTAAACTTGTGCCTGTTTGGTTACAGGCCTTGTAGTACTATGAACCTGTTTAGTCACAGGCCTTGTTATACGATTATTGCTCCGTTAACTCTTTCAGTTTTACACATGTGCCTGCGTAGTTACAGGCCTTGTGGTACTTTTAGTACTCTGCTAACTCTTAACTGTTTACACACGTGCCTGTTTGTTTTCAGGCCTTGTTACACTGTTATTAACTTGTTAGCTATATCTGTTTACACGGGTTGCCTGTGTAGTTACAGGCCCTGTTTTTACTGTTTTACTGTTTTTATCTGTTAACTCTCCTACTGCTTTAGCACAAAACTGGTGAGGCAATGCCTGTCCCAGGGGTGTATGCTGCAGAGGAGGAGTCACTGTTACTCTTTTGCAGATTCTGCTTAGTGTCGCCTCCTAGTGGACAGCAGCATAACACCCACGGTCTGTGTCCCCCAATTAGAGGCTAAGAGAAAAGGATTTTACGGTGAGTACACAAAAATCTCCTTTTTTCGGATCATAAGACCCACTTTTGTTCCCCCAAATTTTGGGGGAAAGTGGGGGATGCGTCTTATAATCCGAATCTACTTTCTGTACTGTAGGGGAGGGGGAGCTGCTTTGGAGCAGTATCCTGGGGCTGGAGCAGGCTGCAGAGGCAGCGGGAGGTTACGTGCTCCCAATCATTAGTCTCATGTAAGGCTAGTTTTTCATCAGCATTTTCTGCCATTTGCAGAAGATCCAGCAGTTTTGCCATATCTGCAGCCTTAATGGGACACTTGCGGCAAGTCTGAATTCTGCCTCATACATTTCCTATGGGACTTGCAGTCATGTGCAGCAAGTGCAGTTTTGCTACGATCTGGCACTTGTGGCAACGCAAAAAAAATGCTGCTGGCAAAACTGCACGTCTGCAAGTCCTATAGGAAATGAATGAGGCAGAACTCGGGCTTGTTGCAAGTTTCCGCAGTGCATATTACATGTGCCTGCATTCACTCGTCCTCATACCAGATATGCCCCCCCTGTCACTCTATGCCCCCCTGCTGGCGCGCACATGGTAAAATAGCATGTGTCTGTGCCGGTATCTGGCCACGTGATCGGCACTGCACAGTGATGTCATCACTGCACCCCAGTCACATGATCCGATGCCTGAGCATGATGCAGAAAGTCACCGTTCAGCTGGGAGCACGGAGCGAGCTGCAGAGGGCGAGTTCAAAGTGTTTGTTATTTTACTATGTGCGCGCCCGCAGGGGGGCATATAGAGTGACGGGGGAGCCATATCCAGAATGGGGGCCCATGTGCCAGCAGCACAGGGGACCATATATATACCAGGATGACGGAAATATATATGATTTGTAAGACGAACACTGGCATTATAAGACGGACCCCATATAACATAAAAAGTTATTTTATTTCTCTTTTCCTTCACCAAATTTGAGGGTGTGTTATATAATCTGGTGCGTCTTATAAAGCGAAGAATACAGGACCTATTTGCTCAATGCCACAAATAGAGTTACTCAATTTTATTTTGTAAAGTTTTAAATGGTTTGGTTTTCACACAAATCACTGTGAACATTTCAATTTCTTTCAGGGTCTTGAATTAGATGAGAAAGCCCATATTGTGGTAGATGAATTCCAGAACACCAGCCGAAAGGGCATTTATGCCGTAGGTGATGTGTGTGGTAGAGCACTTTTGACACCAGGTAAATCATTGTAAAATTAAGGTATTATTAACTTAACTTATTGTAACAGGACAACTACTTTATCAAGGTGATAACTCGTTTACCTGTGGGGACCCGCACCGATAGTCACTACAGGGAAAGTTTATCCCATTTAGAATGGAATAGGATGCATACTTAAACACTACTCCATTCATTCCCTATTGGATCACCGAGTGCAGCTCTCGGTTATCTCTAGCAGCCCCATAGACAAGTGAGAAGCTTTCATACGTCAGACCTGCTACATCATTTTGAAACAGATAAAAATTCCCTGATTTGAAGGTCCGTGTCATTCCCAATGCTGGGATACCCATCAATCAGCAAGTGATCACCTATCCTGTGGATAGATGATGACAACAACCCCTTGAAGTGCAATAGTAAAGCAGTGCTGCAGAATAGCTTGTAAAGTGCCATGGTTATGACACGGTGGCACTTTAAAATATACAGTAAGGGCCAAAAGTGTTGGCACCCTTGAACTTGTTCCAAAAAATGAAGTATTTCTCCCAGAATATCAATGCAATTACACATGTTTATTTCCTTTGTGTGTATTGGAACAACCCAAAAAAAACTGAGAAATAAATTCGACATTTTGCACAATTCCAAAAATGTGCCGGACAAAATTGTTGGCCCCCTCATATTAATATTTGGTTGCTCATTCTTTGGAATAAATAACTGCAATCACCTACTATAACCATTAACAAGCTTCTTACACCATTCAGCTGGAATTGTGGACCACTTTTCTTTTGCGAACTGCTCCAGGTTTCTCATATTTGAAGAGTGCCTTCTCCGAACAGCAATTTTAAGGTCTCTCCACAAGTGTTCAATGGGATTTAGATCTGGATTCCCAGCGCTTTGTTTCCATCCATGTCTGGGTGCTTCTGGAAACATGTTTGGGGTCATTGTCCTGCTGGAAGACCCATGACCTAGGACATAAACCCAGCTTTCTCACACTGGGCATTGCAACCCAAACTCCTTTTGGAAATCTTTAGATTTCATTAAGCCTTGCAGACAGACAGACAATGCATCCAGTACCAGATTCAGCAGAACAACCCCAAAACATGTTTGAACCTTCAACATATTTGACTGTAGGTGCTTTACCAAAACGCTGTATCCTCTGTCAACAAGATGCCTTCCCAGGACTTTGGCTTACTCACATACACTTTGCCAAACTGCAGTCTAGCTTTTTTTTTTTTTTTATCAGTATCAGTGGTGTCCTCCTGGGAATTTCATTCACATGTTGACAGCTAATTTGTTCACACACTAACGCACCCTGAGCCTGCAGGACAGCTTGAATTTCTTTGGAACTTGATTGGGGCTGCTTATCCACCATCCGGATTATCCTGCATTGCAATGTTTCATTTATTTTTATCTGCCGTCCAGGGAGATTAGCTACTGTGCCATGGGTTGTAAACGTCTTGATTACTCACAGTGGACAAAGGAACATTAAGATCTCTGGAGATGGACTTGTAACCCTGAGATTGTTGATATTTTTCTATAATTTTGGTTCTCAAGTCCTCAGACAGTTCTCTTCTCTTTCTGTTCTCCATGCTTAGTGAGGCACAAACAATGCAAAGATTGAGTCAACTCCTCCCCTTTTTATCTGGTTTAAGGTGTGATTTTCCTATTGCCCACACCTGTTACTTCCCACCCACAGGTTAGTTTGAATGAGCATCACATGCTTGAAACAAAGTTGTTTACGCACAATTTTGGAAAGATGGCAACAATTTTGTCCAACCCATTTTGTTGTTGCCTTTTCTCTCTTTTTTTTTTTTTTTTGTGTGTTCTAATATGCACAAAGGAAAGCATGTGTATGACAAAACAAGTAATTGCAATAATTTCCTGGGAGAGATTGTTCAGCTCTTTCGGCCATAACTGTACTTTGGACAGATATCTGTCAGCTAGAATAATACCACAGCTATGTATCCTTTTCAGAGCAATGCTGTACATGGTGCACTTCAACCTCCTATATAGTGGCCACTATTCTGAATAATACATAGGATTATTTCACATTTGGTAGATTTGTTGTTTTGTTTTTCTATTTTCGCCACCAAAAAGATTAATAATAAGAAAAATTGTTAATGAATAACTATCTACCCCAACATGGTGCCATATGTAAAGTCTTTAACCCCTTCCCAACATGTGACATACCAGTATGTTACAAGGCAGGTGTGTATGTATGGGGCAAGCTCAGGAGCGGCTATGATATGCAGCCTGCACCTGCCTTATAACAGAATCACATGCCTCCTAATAAAAAAAAAACAACAATTTACCCATACAGTCAATAGGAGGAAGTATAAATTGTCTGCTCCCCTCCCGTATCTGCCATTATGGTGCCTGTGACTGAGCTTCAAAGGGGAACATGATTCTTACTATATATTGCAATACAATTGGACAGTACATAAAATAAAGATGACCGCAGCTTGAAGTCCCCCTAAATGGGGGAAATGAGAAGTTGTAAAAAAATTAGAAAAAAATGCATTTGAAACACTTAACTTTACCTCCATTAAAAGTAAAGATGATCCCCCAAAAAATAACCTGTATGGTATTACTACATCTGTAAAAGTCTGGCCTGTCAATATATATAAAAGAAATTAAATGCTATAAAGAGTAAATAATCAAAACCTCCAGCGTTTTCTTGGTCACTTCAATGTGCAGAAAAAGCAATAGGAATGTAACTAAAGGTCAGATCTCCCAAAATAGTGTTAAAAAAAGAGAAAATATCCGATGTTCCTGCAAAAAATTAAAAAAAATAAGTCACACAGCTCCAGTGTCAAAAAATTAAAATAATTCAGGTGTTCAAAAACCGCGACACAGATGAGAATTTTTGTATTTTTACAAATTTCGCAAATAATATTATTATTTTTATTGTTAGAATGACTGTAATAAAAAAAAAACTGTACAAGTCTGGTGTAGCCATAATCATACCAAAGATGGGAATCATGTTACCAGGTCATATTCACAAATACAACAAAAGAAAATTGCAGGTTTTTTCGTTTTTGCAATTTCATTGCACTTGGAAATTTTTCTTCCCGTTTACCAGTGTATTTTATGGTAAAGTGAAGAAAATAAACCCTCGCTATAAGGAATAAATGTTGGGAAGGAAAATAAACTGAACATTGGCTGCATCGGGTACATAACTAAGTCACTGACAATGGTTAATGCAGTATGTTTTTATTTGTATTTAACTAAGAGTCAAATGATGTCACTCCTCATTTTTATTCTGTGCCGTAGTCGCCATTGCAGCAGGAAGGAGACTGGCCCACCGATTGTTTGAAGGGCAGGAGGATTCCAAGCTTGACTATAATAACATTCCAACAGTGGTCTTCAGCCATCCCCCTATAGGTACCGTGGGACTTACAGAAGGTGAGAAGTTTGTCTTATTCAACCATTGACCTCTATTTTTGTGTATAAACTTTATATAATGTGAATCCTTTCCCAAAAAACTAATATTAAAGTTATATATATAAATATAACTGCATGCACACACATTATACATTTCCTTTTCAGTCACATGCTGTCTGTCTTGTTTAAAGGGAACCTGTCACCAGGTTTTTGCCATCCCATCTGAGAGCAGCATAATGTAGAGCTAGAGACCCTGATTCCAGCGACATGTCATTTACTGAGCTGAGGGTTGTCATTTTGATAAAAGTTTTCTCTGTTGCAGATTTAGCAGTTGCTGAATATGCCAGACTACCTGGCAGCAGGCCAAGTAGACTTCTAATGATATTCTGCAGCTGCTTAAACAGTGATTTTATCAAAACTACACTGAGCAGCCCAGTAAGTGACAGATCTCTGGAATCGGGATCTCAGGTCCTATATTAAGCTATTCTCAGATTAGGTTGCAAAAACGTGGTGACAGGTTCCCTTTAATATGCCAAAATTATAAAATTCCTCCATCCTAGAGGAATGAAAAGTAAAGAATTAAAAAGTAAATATATTTTTTCCCCTTTCCCTAACAATAATATTTCTATATCGGACATTTGCATTTGGATTATTTGTCAGGGCTGCATGCCATGATTTTGACTCTCTGAGGCTTTGTTTTTTAACTTTGTTTTATTTGTTGACTTTTTTCTTTATTTCAATTAAATGTTTTTTTTTTTTCTCTTTACCCCCTTGGGAAGTATTTTAACATTTAGACTAATGTCCTAAATCAGAGGTCCCCAACTCCAGGCCTCAAGGCCCACCAACAGTGCAGGTTTTCAGGATCTCCTTAGTATTGCACAGGGGTTGGAATCATGACCTGTGCAGATGATCACATTAGCACCAGTGCAATACTAAGGAAATCCTGAAAACCTGCACTGTTGGCAATACTAAGGAAATCCTGAAAACCTGCACTGTTGGCAATACTAAGGAAATCCTGAAAACCTGCACTGTTGGCAGGCCTTGAGGCCTGGAGTTGGGGACCTCTGTCCTAAATTATCTACTTTGTGCTTCAGAGTTACATTTGTTTTTCATCCATTTTTTTTCACTGATCCATTTTAAGTGCCAATGGAAAAACAAAGTTGAGAAACAATGACTGCTTTAGTTTTTAAAAACAGATGAGGAAAAACATGCAATACATAAGTAATTCAAATGATGCATAAGAAAAAACTGCACGATACATGGATAGAAAAATAGACATGCATTTATGAATGTAGCCTTTAAAGGGAACCAACCAGCAGGATTTAGGGCTATAAAGTTAAGCCAGTTCCTTACAGGCTCTGGAATACTGAGTGCAATCAGACCTTTACTTCAATGATTACATGTATGATTGCAGAGAAAACTGTAATAAAAGTTATGGCAAAGATGGGAGGAGATGAACAGCGTGTGCAGCACAGTGTCACTATGAAGAGTTGGGTTTATTTAATTACTTCACCAGTACTCCTTGCTGGCACCCAATCATGGCATGATCACTACAATGAGAGGAAGACAGTACTCCAAATGTTTCCTACCTGTACACACAGCACTGATTCTCTGCCATGTATATCACAATCAGGAAGGCAGAGGTGGTAATAAACCATTTCTGCCTTTTCTGGGGGGTAGTCTGGACATCTGACAACTGTCTCTCTGCTCCTGCAGCTGCATGATCTCTGTGCAGCTATTATCTCTACAATGACATACAGTGTGCAAACCTAGCTCTTGATACTTCTAATTTTGCAAGTTTTCCCACCTACAAAGAAGGTCTGTAATTTTTATCATAGGTACACTTCAAATGTAAAAAAAAAATCAGAAAATCACGTTGTATGACATTTAAATAATTAATTTGCATTATATTGCATGAAAAGAGGATTTGATCACCTATTAACCAGCAAGAACTCTGGCTTCACATACCTGTTAGTTTTTCTTTAAAGGGATCCTGTCACCTCCAAAACGCCTCCTAAGCTAGCAAAACATGTCCCTGCAGCATCCTATCACTAATCTCACACTTCTTTTGTCTCCTAAAAGCATCCTGTGAAAGTGCATAAAAACGTTTTAATACTTACTCATTAGTGATTAAAGAATATAGCCCCTGCTAATTATAGTCATCAGGGCAGGCTGTTTTGCAGGCTCCAGGATCCAGCCCTTCTCTGTCTGTGTGCTCTGCTTGTGCAGGCTTTACCCTCCCCCTCTCTATCACTCACAGAATGCTAATCATTAGTCCTGCCGTCAGCTGCACATCACAGCAGCACAGACAGAGAGAGGGTGGATCCTCAAGGCTGCAAAACAACATGCCCTGGTGACTAAAGAATATAGCCACTGCTAATTAACATTGCTAATGAATGAGTATTAAAACGTTTTTATGCACGTTTGATGCAGATCAGGGAAAGCCAGGGACCCCCAGCATCAGGGTCAGATTAGGCTCTCCTGAGCCTCTTTGCCCATCACACCATCAAGTTACTTGATTCCCTCACCTCCCAAGCGTGACAGGCGATCAGCTGTTTTCACCAGTAATTTGTGTTTTGGCAGTCATGGTAAATGTCGACTACTTAGATGAACATCATGCTATGCATGGCTGAGTTCAGTCTGCCAAAGCAGCTCTGATTAAATTGATTGGCGCAGTACATCAGGTCTAAAATAACACCATGTTAAAATGTGCAATTTATATCAATAAAAAAATATCCGCTTAACATTTGGTACTGTCTAAAAGCAGAAGAGTAGAGACTGTGATCCAGTAATCCTATATTTAATTTGTAAAGTGATTAATCCCTATTATTATTATTTATTTATTTTTTATAGAGGAAGCTGTGAAAGCCAAGGGTAGGGAGAATGTAAAGATATATACCACTTCTTTTCCACCAATGTATCATGCTGTAACTAGAAGGAAAACAAAGTGTGTCATGAAGCTGGTCTGTGTCGACAAAGAGGAAAAGGTAAGCTCGGGGCTTTAACCGCTCCTTGATTGAAGATTATGGATTTCCAGTAGTAGTCAGGAAAGTCCAAAGCCAAGTTTACATGAGCGATAAAAAATCGTTCTAGTTTCATCAAGAAAAAGATGATTTTTATGCCCATTGTCATCTGTTTTTATACATCAGCAGTTACTAAAATCTACAAGACTAATTACAATTTCTTAAAAGAAGAATACCAACGTTTCTGTAAAGATCACATTGTTTAGGTACACCCAGAGACTTGAATGAGTAATTCTCATCCAATACACAGAATGAACTAGAGCATGTTATGATTTTTTATTTTTCTTGTTCATGCACAGATTCAATTCATGAAAGTTGCTCATCCACGTTACATTGCTGTCCTTTTGACCTGATTTTTTTTTTTTTTT
The DNA here is from genome assembly GCA_033576535.1 of Allobates femoralis. Taxonomy (NCBI): domain Eukaryota; kingdom Metazoa; phylum Chordata; class Amphibia; order Anura; family Aromobatidae; genus Allobates; species Allobates femoralis. The sequence goes on from JARQOC010000003.1 coordinate 309,488,550, forward strand.
CCACAAACCACTCTCAGACAAAAAATACATTCACGTGAACTTGGCCTGTGAGACATTATTTCTATTCCAGATCCCACAGCACACAGCCCTTCCATGCTGGCGGTCAGCACCACCCATGGGCCATCACAGTGACCTTCTCTGTCTCATGTACCTTACATTTGCTTTTTGTCATTTAGGTGGTAGGGCTTCACATGCAAGGACTGGGATGTGATGAGATGTTGCAAGGATTCGCAGTTGCTATCAAAATGGGAGCCACCAAAAAAGACTTTGATAACACCGTTGCCATTCACCCAACGTCTTCAGAAGAACTGGTCACACTACGCTGACATTGTTTTGAACCTTGAACAGGCGTAGGGATTTGGAAAGAAATCTTTTTTTCACCAGGAACTCAATTTCCACATACATGCACTCCATTCCTATTTAGAAGTCTGTTTCTTGCTTCTCTGTCCTATTCCTATTATACAGATCATACATCTAAACTACATTTAAAAGTGCCTTTCAATGAATTCTTACAGTGTTGTAGCATTTGGTTAAACCAAAAATCAACTGTGTTTGTTTATGCTGGAAGCAATAAATTGTGCTCCTGTTAGTAGTTGACGGTTTACTTCTGCATTTTATACATGCCATTAACAAGATGGAAAGGAGGGGAGAAAGGTCCAAAATTGTATGCATGGGAAACGAGAGCAAGACATGATATTACTGAAAATGGTTGTTGCTCGTCTTGCAACTCTATATCAGCAACAGTTGTGATTATAGACCATAATGAATGAGTGAAAAAGCACACTAGATGACTGCAGGATCTGACTACACAGAATTTGTTTGTAGTCTGTAACCATGGTGACATGTAGGTCTGTGTAGGAAATGGATCATCAAAATGATTTTTAATCAAGATTATTTGCAAAGTTCCTTCATATATTTAGAGGTCTTGTAACACTAAAAGAAGTATTGAAAATAATTCAATAGATACTGTAAGGTAGCGGTTAGGATCGGCACGACGGAAGGCAGTGACTCAGGCAACTGTTCACACAACACACAGTTTAATGGTACAGTTCAGGTATATTACAGACCTCCAGGTTCTGGGGCACAGCTGGTACAACTCTGTTCATCCAACACACACAGTACCTCTGTATCTAGGACAGGCTCTGTCCTGGCCGGATCCACTGTTGAGGGCCAGGTCCTCACTGCTAGGCTGTGTTATCAGCACACAACCACTCTCTCTCTGCACCGTCCGCTCACTAGTCTCATGAATGTCCTCTCTTAGAGAGCTCCCAGGCTGTGTTAGCTTCACACAGCAGTTCCTCCTGTTCTCCCTCGCTCCTCAGCCCAGGGCAGCTCATATTATCTCCTCTCCCATCACAGGTGGGCTGAGTGCTTTCAATCAGCACTTAGCTCAGATCTCACTACTGTTAACCCTGTGAGTGCTGCCACAGAGCAAAAGATACAATCCCCCATGTGCTGTACACCGGTCAGGGGACACATCGGGGTCGCATCACCACAATACATATATGTAAAGTGACAAGCTTAAAGACTGATGCAGAAGCAGTGATTCAATATCATTATCTACTATATAATTGCCGTAAGCAAAATCGTGTCGGACCCCGAAATCGCCGTGGCTTTGTCACTTTTGTGACGTCACCAGGGCGAGCAATGGCCGTTAGTCCATTGCGAGTCGCTGGCTCAGCGCGAGCAATGGCCGCGAAGCGGCCATTGCGAGTCGCTGCCCGAAAATAGAACCAGAGGCTCGGCCACAAAGCTAGCGATTTACCGCTCATGTAGCGCGAGTCGCTGCCTGAGCGGTAAATCGCTAACTTTGTAGCCGACCCTCTGGTTCGATTTTCAGGCAGCGACTCGCAATGCCCGTTTCGCGGCCATTGCGAGAACTCAGCCCAATAAGTATTGAAAGCGCCCCGAAAAGTATTGAACGCGCCCCGAAAAGTATTGAACGCGCCCCGAAAAGTATTTAACGCGCCCCGAAAAGTATTTAACGCGCCCCGAAAAGTATTTAACGCGCCCCGAAAAGTATTTAACGCGCCCCGAAAAGTATTTAACGCGCCCCGAAAAGTATTGAACGCGCCCCGAAAAGTATTGAACGCGCCCCGAAAAGTATTGAACGCGCCCCGAAAAGTATTGCTATTAATGCTATTAATAATGTTATTAATGCTATTATTAATGCTAATAATGCTATTATTAATGCTATTAATAATGTTATTAATGCTATTAATAATGCTATTAATGATAATAATAATGCTATTCCTTATATTATTGCTTTTGATGATGCAATTATTACTTAAAAATCTTTAAAAAAACAATAAACATATGTTACATACCTGATGCATTTGCATCTGGCTAACAGCTCTAACTACTATAATCAAATTAATGCACGTTCTAGAATCCCGATGCATTTGCATCGGGCTCACAGCTAGTTTTAACTATAATAATACAACAAAAAAACAAGTACCGTATATACTTGTGTATAAACCGACCCGTGTATAAGCCGACCCCCCTACTTTTGCCCCCAAAACCTGGGAAAATCTATTGACTCGTGTATAAGCCGAGGGTGGACCCCAGCACAGGTATACAGCCCCCAGCAGTGTGGTATTGACTCGTGTATAAGCCGAGGGTGGACCCCAGCACAGGTATACAGCCCCCAGCAGTGTGGTATACAGCAGCCTCCCCAGTGGTATATACAGGCCCCAGCAGTGTTACAGCAGCAGCCCCAGTGGTATATACAGCAGCAGCCCCAGTGGTAGTATACAGCAGCCCCAGAGGTAGTATACAGCAGCAGCCCCAGTGGTAGTATACACGCAGCCCCAGTAGTATATACAGCCCCAGTGGTAGTATACATGCAGCCCCAGTGGTATATACAGCCCCAGTGGTAATATACACGCAGCCCCAGAGGTATATACAGCAGCCCCAGAGGTATATACAGCCCCAGTGGTAGTATACAGCAGCCCCAGTGGTATATACAGCCCCAGTGGTAGTATACAGCAGCCCCAGTAGTATATACAGCCCCAGTGGTAGTATATACAGCCCCAGTGGTATATTCAGCCCCAGTGGTATATACAGCCCCAGTGGTAGTATACATACAGCCCCAGTAGTATATACAGCCCCAGTGGTAGTATCCAGCAGCCCCTGTAGTATATACAGCCCCAGTGGTAGTATACATACAGCCCCAGTAGTATATACAGCCCCAGTGGTAGTATACATACAGCCCCAGTAGTATATACAGCCCCAGTGGTAGTATACAGGGCCCCAGCAGGGCCCCCCTCATAATTTGGCGCCCCCACCTCACTTGCTGGCCCCCCCCGCATGCAGCTCTGCGCATATACATTACCTGTCTAGCAGCTGTCACCCTCCGGTGGCGGATCGCGGCTCCTGGGCTCCGGGCTCCATCTTCCTCTGTCTTCCTGCTTTGTGGCCGCCGGGCTCATCGCGATGACGTCATCGCGACGCCGGCCGGTCACGTGACAAGCAGGAAGACAGAGAGGAAGATGAAGCCCAGGAGCCGCGATCCGCCACCGGAGGGTGACAGCTGCTAGACAGGTAATGTATATGCGCAGCGCTGCATGCGGGGGGAGCCAGCAAGTGAGGTGGGGGCGCCAAACTTTGAGGGGGACCGTATTGACTCGCGTATAAGCCGAGGGGGGACTTTTCAGCCCAATTTTTGGGCTGAAAAACTGCTTATACGCGAGTATATACGGTAAACATGATTCTACAAGTACATGGGAAGCAAAAAAGGGGAGGGAAACAAATATTTTAATGGAGAAAAAAAAGGGGAGGAGTTAAGTAGACAAGCGCACAATAAATATATGGTTCTAACCTACAGTCCCTGACAAAAGTTATGTCACTTATCCATGTTATGTAAATAAAAGCTTATGACCTCACGTTAAATTCATCCATTGGTTGTATAAATTACTCTTTTGAAAGCTAAAACCCTCCGAAATGTTGTTTAGGTTAAGAAAATACATTTCCAATAAAGAAATGGATGGCACTCACCACGATGTTTTTCAATAGTGTAGAGTCTTTATTCCTTCATTTCGGAATCCAGGGTTACAGAGAAGCAGGGAGTTGAGGGGAGTGCATGGAGAGGAATACGGGTGCTCCGTTTCGCTTGTTCAACGCTTCAACGGGTCCATAATGGAAGGAATAAAGACTCTACACTACTGAAAAACATTGTGGTGAGTGCCATCCATTTCTTTATTGGAAATTTACTATTGCCTGATTGAGCAACGCCACACAGCTCCACAAGCTGAAATCCGACCGATATTGTGTGCCCTAACAGCTGCTAGTGCCCAGTGCTCTATTTGAATATAAGAAAATAAATTGGCATCAATGATGAAATATTGATCATTTAATCATTTTAATGAACACAGAATGGTCAGATTTTGTCGCCTGGTCATATAACCATAACTTTTGTCAGGGACTGTATATGCTTTGTTAGAATATGTAGTATATCGTATAAATTATAATAAAAAGTTATACATAATTAACATTTAGCTTTATATAGGCTGAAAAGGTAATAAACCGGTTAGAAAAACATTTAAAACAATAGCTTACTTCATGTTCACTAGTCATACTTTTATTTTATTTTAAAAGTTTTACATTTTAAAGGAATAGAATTTGATGGAAAAACAAAAAACAGGTAGATTAGGATTAGTTTGAGAATCAAGAAACTCAGGTTTAATAAAGATATTTTATAAAACTAACAAGAAAAAAATAAGACAGATTAACACTAGAAGTCCCAGAGAGGGGTCATCTAACATTTCTACCTTTAGAACCCAGAGACGGGTCAAATGACCTGAAGGATTTAGGCCACATTTACAAATGAAAGGATGCTAATTGGAGCCATCAGAGTTGTCAGTTTGGACTAAGGGTCATTTGACCCTCTTTCAGGACTTCAGGGGGGAGCTCGAAATTCCTGGGACTTCTAGGGGGAAGGGAGGAATGTGAATATATGCTATAAAAAGAAAATGAAATATACAAACGCATTATATAGTTCTAACCTACATAGTTTTGTTTTATACATGTAATATAATTATAAGTCATAGTATCTTATATCTACTTAAATAATTACCTTGTCACGTCCGTCATCCACTTCCGGCATCATGTTGTCTCTGTATCTCATGCACAAATTAGTGCGCCTGCGCAGGGTAAGTTGCTAACTTACATGAACCTGACAGCCCCGGACCGGATTTGCAAACAGAACCGGAGGGGTAATGAGCCCTCCGGTCCTGTTTGTAGCCGGATGCAGCCGAGCTCAGCTTTCCCCTGTGAAATTGTGCTGAACTGCTTCACAGGGGACAGCGTCCTGGTGCTGAAGCTTAGCGTAGCTCATGCTGAACTTCAGCAGCCGACGTCTGGTTCCCAGATCCTCCCAGATCGGGGCAACCTGGCGCCATAGACTCCCATGTTAGGGAGTGCCGGATTGCCCTGGATCTGGGAGAGTCCGGGAGGATCCAATTTGGGGAGATTTTTCTCCCCAAGCAGCATTTTTGTATCCAGGAGAAAAATCTGAATACACCCGGATCCTCCCGGACAGATGGAAACCAGATGGCAGTTAGCTGCCATCTGACTCAGTACGGCCCCATCTGACTCAGTACGGCCCCATAGGGCTGCACTACAGTAAAATCGGGTCCGGAGCTGTCAGGTTCACCCCGGACAGCCCTGGTCCTGATAGAACCGTGGTGTGAAGCCAGCCTAAGTAGTTGATCCTTTGAAAACATTCTTATTGATTCTCCAGTTTGTAAAACCTATTTTATTAAACATCTATACGTAATTCTTAGTATAAGGAGTCCTGTGTTCCGAATCCCCATGTCTTGGTTAGAGTATAACTGGCTTTCTTTGGATGATCCATCCTGGATGATACAGACGGCATAATGATGTGAATGGATGTTTGTGTGCTGGGTGTATTATTTATTATTATAGCACCTTTCATTCCATGGTGCTTTACATGTAAAAAGGAGCATACATAGACAAGTACAATAATTATGAACAATACAAGGCACACACAAGTACAGGACAGAGGACCCTGCCGTGAGGACTCAGTCTACAAGGGATGGGTGAGAATACAGTAGGTGTATACATATGTGTGTCACATACTGTGTGTTGCGTGTATGTAGCGTCCACATTTATAAATCCCAGATGCACAGATAAGAGTTCATAGGTGTAAATAACAGATGTAGTAACTAATTTATCTCTGAATTGCCTAAACCTGGAGGGAATAGATTCAGTAAATAGGTCAAAGGGTCCAGAGGCAAGTCGCTATTTAAGATCTTCTCCATCAGTACCCCTACCTCTCTCCAATAGGTCTGTATCCCACCACATTCCCAAAATATATAGTATATGGATACACCACCCCGCACCTCCAGCATATGTCCGGGATGGTATGATTAAGTTTATGGAGTAATTCAGGTGTATGGCATCAGGTCATCAGTAATTTAATTTGATTTTCTTTATATAGCATATTTATAGGGAATCTGAAGGCTTTGGACCATACCATCTGCCACTTTTGTTGGGAAATCTCCTGTCCCAGACATCTTTTCCACCTCTGCATGTATAGATGCTTAGTTGGGGCTCGTGGGTCAGGGGCATGCAATAGACTGTAGATATCAGTCATAAAACCTTTGGTGGAGGTGCCTCTAGAGCACAAAAGCTCGAATGCCGTAGGGGAGGAATCACCAGGGCAACCCATCACAGATCTAAAATAATGCACTATTTGCTGGTGTGAAAATGAGAGAGTAGTTGGTAGATTATATTTTCCTGAGAGATCTTTAAATGTTCTAGGTTTCCTAGTCAGGGGATCTACCAAATCCCTGAAACTAAAGAGACCTGCCTCTGCCCATCTAATGGGGAAGAGGAGTTCTTCTCTTCGGTGACCCATAAGTGTAGAGTCACAGGGTCAGAAAGGAAGTGTGAGAAGACAGCTGGAATTTTATTCTGCACTTACGCCATAAATCCCTAGTGAAAGCCATGGAATGCAGAAGGGCCTTAGAGGATACATCATATGGCTGTCCCCAGATCAGCAAACTTGGGTGATATGGGGCTAGCCATTGTTTTTCTATTTCTGTCCATTTATTGTATGCCTGGAGAGTTGTCCATGATGGCAGTCAGCGTAGGTGTGCTGCATAATAGTATTTTATAATGTCTGGGCATGCCAGCCCACCCTGTGATCTAGGAGCACAGAGGACAGAGCTAGGAATTCGATGCCTTCACTAGTGCCATATGAATTTTAAAAGTAATGATTGAATTATTTTAAGTATGACCAATAGGATCCTAACCAGGACAGTCTCAGACAGATAAAGGAATTTAGAGAGTATCTACATCTTGACCACTGCGATCTTTCCAAGGAAAGAGATCTGCATGGAAGAACAATTTCTAAGTCGGTTTTCAGTCTCCTGTATTTAATAATAATAATAATATTTATTCATTTATATAGCGCTATTAATTCCATAGCACTTTACATACATCAGTAATGCTGTCTCTCTTGGAGCTCACAATCTAAACATCCTATCAGTATGTCTTTACAATATGGGAGGAAACCGGAGTGCCCGGAGGAAACCCACACAAACACGGGGAGAACATACAAACTTCTTGCAGATGTTGTCCTTAGTGTCTTTGGTGGGAATTGAACCCAGGACCTCAGGACCCCAGCGCTGCAAAGGCTACAGTGCTAACCACTTGAGCCACCGTGCTGCCCGGGGGAAACATTTGCACGGAACATCTTTTTAAAGCTTGGTGCTATATTAACCGCTAAGTATTTTATGGACGTTGTATGCCACACATATTTGTGTGATTGTTTTAGTAGGCTAAGCTTGTGGTCTGGAATATTGACTGGCAATGCTTTCGTCTTTCCAGAGTTAAGCTTATATCTAGACAATGCAGAATATTTCTTACGGGTTAGGTGGACATTGGTAAGCGAGATTGATCCCCTTGGTTGATTGGTAAGGGTTGATCAAGGACAGCATGACATTGTGTCACGGTGTAGTGACAATGCTGATGAGGGAATGGCAGAGTGACCAGGGAAGACTAGTCTGACCCTAGTCTAGGAACCCTGGTTGGCCCTGATCCCAAAGGTATCTCTGAAGGTGAGAAGGTTCGGGCCTCTAGCCTCTCATTAAAACTCCTCCACCAGCCCTGCGCTATTCCTCTCTCCACAGAATCGGGATACAGCAACTCCAACAGAAAGGACATCAGCCACACAAACACACAGAACTCTACAGCACGGCTTCCAGGTATAGAGTGAAACTATCAGCAGCACCACCTGGTGGAAGGAGAGGCTACTTAAAGGCCAGGAGGAGGGGAGCCCAAGTGAGTCACACATTAACCTTTCAACCAGCAGTCGAACCTCATAGTGAATGCAGTTCTGGAGCACAACACAGGAGGCCCAGGACCTTCACAACTATCAACCATGCAGCTCTTAAAGACAAACACATACACAGCAGCATCCAGCAATGTCAGCGCCAACTAAGCGCGTGACTCATAGTCCGCGAATAAGGCCACTTTGAAAGATTTGCTACGTATTTGGATTCCAGAGACAGCCGCGTTGTGTATCTGGGCCGCCAGCGGCTCAATGCTCAGAACATACAGTAAGGGAGAGAGAGGACAACCCTGCCTAGTACCATTCCCTATAGGTAGACTCCCAGAGTGTGACAGTCGTATTCTCGCTGCAGGGTGAGAGTAGAGTCCCCTCAAGGCCAAGACAAAGGGCCCCGACAGGCCAAAGTGATATAGGGTGCGGAACATAAATCTCCAGTTAAGCCTGTCAAACGCCTTCTATGTGTCAAGCCCCAAGAGGACCGCCTCCATCACTTTTTTTATTGGCCACTTCAACTAAGTCCATGATAAGTCTGGTGTTGTCACCTGCCTGCCTAAACCGTACAAAGCCCACTTGATCTTTACTAATCAGTTGTGACTACCAACTATTTAGTCGTTCTGCAAGTAATTTGGTATAAATTTTTAGGTCCAAATTCAATAAACATATGGGCCTGTAGCTCGCACAATCCATGGGGTCTTTATCCTCCTTATGGATAATGGTTATGTACGATTGGGGCAACGAGGCCGGTACCTCACACGTATCTATAAAGTGATTAAACATAGAGACCTTATATCGGGAGAGGGTGTTCCCGTAAGTCTTAAGGTACCGTTACACTGAACGACATTGAAACGATGTCGGCAACGATCTCGTGGGCGCGCGGTTGTTTTTTACTTCATCTCAACATCGCTGGTGAAATGTCACACATGCAGATATCGTGAACAACTCACCAACGATGTAGTGAGCAGGTATCGTTCACACAACCCAGCGAACGATACCTGCTCATTGCTGTGAATAGATGAAGTCGTCAACGACATAGTTATCGTGGTGTCACACAGAACGATGCAGCAGGTTGCTTGAGTTGATATCGTCAGGTTTTTCAACATGTTGGTAAACCTGTGAACTCCGATTCAACGATTTATTGTAGCTGAATCGTGCGGTTACATGCAGCGACACACTTGCGTGTCGTTTCAACGTTGCTCAACCCGTGACGTTTCAGCAATGTGGCACCGTGTAGCGGTACCTTTATAATATAGGCATGGCAAACCGTCTGGCCCGGGAGTTGTTTGAGTATTACCTCCACCTCTTCCACCGCTGTCACCTTTCGGTTTAAGTCTACCAGCGCCTCATGGGGCAATTTCAGGAGATGGCACGAAGCCAGATAATTGTCTAGTACTGCATTTCTTTCAGGGGATGAGTTTGGCAAAGTGGAAGGGAGAGAGTACAAGGCAGAAAAATAATTATACAAGGCCTGGGCCATATCTTCAGGGTCATAGTGGACAGTATGTGTCGAGTCCCTAATACCATAGGGAGCACTGGAGGTCTTACAATCTCTCAGCTTATTGGCCAACATGGAATGGGCTCTATTGCCATATTCATAAAATCTATGCTTAGAGTAACTCAAGATTTTTTTGATTTTGTTCTGAGAAATACTTTTCAATTGGGCCCTTAGGTTGATCACTTCCCTCAAACACCCCGTAGTGGAGCGCACAAGTCTCTTTTCGGTTAGTTTTAATTTCTTCTCGTATTCGAGGAATCGTAATATACAATCTTTTTTTCAATCGTGAGGAAAATGCAATACACTACTCTCTAAACACTGCCTTCTGTGCCTCCCACATGATAGGGATCAAGGTGGGCCAACAGGGCATTTGCAGTAAAGTAGTTAGACAGAGACAGGCGGAGCCTCTCATGAGTGTCGATCTTGGTCAGTAACGATTCATTGAGCCTCCAATGTGTCAATCTATGTGGAGCCCCGGAAATAATAATTTTATTTATATAGCGCCAACATATTATGCAGCACTTTACAATTCAGAGGATATACAAACAATATGAGACAATACAGAGTAACAATTCAAAAAACATGGAGTGAGGTCCCTACTTGCAAGCTTACAATCTATGAGGAAATGGGGGAGGCACAAAAGGTAAATGGCAAAAAGTGTCGTTATATATGGTCCAGCCATCAATATAATAAATAGGGGATTCACGTAACGCTGCATGAACTAGTCACCAGTCAGGATCTGTACAAGTACAGATAAAGTGCTATATGGTGCATAGGGGACAGACAGACAGTCTACAGGTGCAGACAGATGACACACGAGGCCAGATATGGAAAAGGGAAGATAGTTAGACAAGTGAGGTGAGGTGATAGGCATAAAAAGAGATGCATTTTTAAGGCTCACTTAAAACTATTGGTATTGGAAATTAATTGAATTGTGTTTGGTAACCCGTTCCAGTAAATTGGTGCAGCTCGTGAGAAGTCTTGGAGACGGGAGTGGGAAGTGTGAATTGAAATCCCAAGCTCTGCTATAAGAGGGGCGTGGTCTGAGCACATAATTCTCTCTATGCTTGCTAGAAGAAGGGAGCGCACTTTTAAGATCTTACCATAAAGGAAGTCTATCCTGCTATGAGACTGATGGGGATGGGAGTAAAAAGTGTACTGTCTCGTTGCAGGGTTGTCCACTATCCACATGTCGTACAATCCATACTTGTGAATCAGTCTTCAAAACCCCATCAGGTCTCTCGAAACCCTTAGAGGGGACAGAATTCAGAAGGAGTCTGACCATTTGGGCAGCAAAGGCTAAGTTAAAGTCTCCTCCAATAATTTGCGCCTGTCCTCGGGTTGAGGGGAGGCGGGCCAGGACAGACATTAAGAAGCGAACCTAGCCTACATTTTGGGTAAATACATTTCAGAAGAGCACAGAAGTCCATCTCAGAAGCCCCTGAAGTCTGATATAACGGCCCGAGGAATCCAATTCGACCTTTTTGACTTGTAGCTGGCAGATACGAGAGATCAGTATAGCAGTCTCAGCTTTTTCATTCGCTGAGGTGGCTGAAACGGCCTGAAGAAACCAGGACTGTGGAAATTTGAATGAACTAGTGCTTGTCAGGTGTGCCTCTTCCAGAAAGATTATCTCGGCCTTAGATTCTCGCATTTCCTGTAGAGCTAATCTCCTTTATACTGCTGAATTTAAGCCCTTCACATCTAGTGTGAGATTCTTAACCATTTTATATCAGTAAAAATCAGTAGCTGCTAGTTAGGCTCTCCACAGTAAGTTTTATAAAACTTTGCCAAATCAGTGTCCAACTCTCCCATCATCATATTGCTAGCATATTGGGGTCTAGGGACCCATGAGACCCAATTTAGTAACCTCCTGGACCCCTCGAACCTGCCATTTTTATAAAATTTCACAGAATCTCTTAAAGGAAACCTGTCAGCTAGTTTATGCCTCCCCAGCTATCACTGTCTGTAGCGGTAGCTTTATAATACTAGTGTAATCATCCCTGTCTGAGCTCATGGTGTAATGTGAAAGGTAATAAAAAAGCATTTATACACTTATTACATTTCCTTATGTAATGCACTCAGTCTCCAGCTTGGAGGACGGAAACTATTTGGCAGGTTAATAGTTAACATTTCAGCCTTTGTTAGAACATGTTGGGAGACCTGATGTGATGTCATAACCATGTGACTACAATAGGTGGAGCTAAGTCCCTATAACATAATATAAGTTTGCTCGCTTAGCTCCACCCACTATAGTCACATAATCATTACATCACACAGGTCCTTTAGCCATGCAAGTTAATAGTGAGTTAACTATTATCCTTCCAGACAGTCTCCCTCCTCCAAGGTGTAGACTGAAATGTAAGTGTATAAATGCTTTTTTTTTCACCATTACCATTACACTCTGAGCTCAGACAGGGATGATTAGAATAGTATCATGAAGCTGCAGGGACAGATAGTGCTAGCTGGGGGCATAAACCACCTGACAGGTTCCCTTTAAAGAACATTCAAAAAAAGACAACATTTAAACAATTAAAACAAAATAACAATTACCGTATTTACTCGTGTATAAGCCGACCCGTGTATAAGCCGACCCCCCTACTTTTGCCCCAAAAATCTGGAAAAACCTATTGACTCGTGTATAAGCCGAGGGTGGACCCCAGCACAGGTATACAGCCCCCAGCAGTGTGGTATACAGGCCCCCCCCAGTGGTATACAGGCCTCCCCAGTGGTAGTATACAGCAGCCCCAGTGGTAGTATACAGCAGCCCCAGTGGTAGTATATAGCATCCCCAGCAGCCCCAGTGGTAGTATACATCAGCCCCAGTGGTAGTATACATCAGCCCCAGTGGTAGTGTATAGCAGCCCCAGTGGTAGTATACAGCATCCCCAGCAGCCCCAATGGTAGTATATAGCAGCCCCAGTGGTAGTATACAGCAGCCCCAGTGGTAGTATATAGCAGCCCCAGCAGCCCCAGTGGTAGTGTATAGCAGCCCCAGCAGCCCCAGTGGTAGTGTATAGCAGCCCCAGCGGTAGTAGACAGCAGCCCCAGTAATCCAGGGCCCCCCCAGCCTTGCTCCGGTCACCTGTAAAGCAAAATATACTTATAATAACTGTCCCGCTGCCGTCCGCGCCTGCCGCTGCCGACATCCCCGATCCTCCATCTTCATGCGTCTTCTTTCGACTTCCTGTGTTCGTCGCAGGCAATGACGTCATTGCCTGCGACGAACACAGGAAACCGGAAGAAGACGCATGAAGATGGAGGATCGGGGATGTCGGCAGCGGCGGGCGCCGACGGCAGCGGGACAGTTATAAGTATATTTTGCTTTACAGGTGACCGGAGCAAGGCTGGGGGGGCACTGGATTACTGGGGCTGCTGTATACTACCGCTGGGGCTGCCGGGGCTGCTGTATACCGTCACTGACTCGCGTATAGGCCGAGGGGGGTACTTTTCAGCCCAATTTTTGGGCTGAAAAACTCGGGCTTATACGCGAGTATATACGGTATGATTAAACAGTATGGAGTATAAACTGGGAGTCTATAATCCCTGTACAACAGCTGGTCATAGATGTAACGATTCTAATAGGTAACGGCCTATTGACTAGTAGTCTGCAGCCTTAAGTAGGTCAGCTCTTTCAGAGGGAGAGAACCCAACTCCTATGAAAGTTAAATAGAGTTGAGCCTTCCCGCCCCAGGAAGCTTACGAGAAGTAGCAAGAAAAATCACTTAGAAATAGAACAACTGTGTCATTTAAGGCAATATAGGAAACATAGAGAGGAAAAATTAATAGAGAAAGAAAAAAAAGCGGGGGGGAGAGGGAAACTGTAGAATATGTAGAGAAGGGAAAAGGGGAGAAAGGAAGAGGGAAGGAGGGGAAGTTGAGGAAGAAAGATATGGAAAAAAGGAAAACGCGTAGTAAGAAAAAAGGGAGAGATGAAGGACATAAGCAGCCAAGAACCAGTAAGACAATAAGTGAAGTGGAGATTGATATTTAAGGAGACATTTTTCAGGCCCCAAAGGAGTCATATTCTCAATTCAGGTATAGTCCTCTCTTCCTGGTGTGACATATGCGACATTTCCTATATGGAGCCTTCTGTCAGGTCTGCTGGATTGGTGGGAGAGGTAAGGGCGAAGACCAGTCCGTCATATTGGGAGGGTCAATGCCGAAGGTGCGGCAGAAAGAGAGTAGATCTTCAGGTTGCCTTAGAATCGCAGACTTACTTCCTTTCCTGGCCAATAAGCTGAATGGAAAACCCCACTTGTATAAAATGTTATCCTGCAAGTGTGAGAGGAGGGGTCGCAGTGCTCTTCTCCGTTGTAGGGTAATCGAGGACAGGTCCTGATAGAGGTTTTGTTCCAATAAAGTTGAGCTGAGTCGGCGCGGTAGCTTTGGCCATTATCTCCTTCAATCTAAAGTCTGTTATATGGCAGATGATGTCTCGTGAGTTACCCGTCATGTTTTTGGGTCGTTAGGCTCTATGGGCTCTGTCCATATTGATGGGCCAATCTAGTGGGCGTTGAGATGGAATTAAAGATCGTTTGAAGGGTACCAACAATGTCCTCTCTATCACGCTCTTGAGGCACCCCCCAGACCCTGCTATTATGTCTTCTCGCCCTATTGTTCAGGTTTTCAACATGTCGCTGGAAGTCCCAGATACAACCTGAGACTGAAGCTGGTGTATTTTCTGGGACATAGTGGCCACCTGTCTCCTAACCACCGCAATCTCAGCACAGCAGGTGTCCAGTATTAAGGCTTTGATATCTTGCTTTGTAGGGTGCTGCTGGACGTGGGCCCACCAGTCCCAGGGGTGTTGTAATGACTCTAATGGTCTTGTTGGTTGTAAAGGACGAGTAGGGTCCCAGCACACACCAGGGTCCATGGAGAGGGGCTGCTGTGTCCCATAGAAATCTATAGCTCCTCCACTTGATGTAAGCAAATGCTGACATTGAGCGTATTGAGCCGAGTGCCCAGGGACTTCTCTCGGGGGCCAGGGGGACTACCAGAGATATTTTTATGACCATGTCCATAATTTGTAGTCCCTTGGGTTCTATAGGGATGATCTAAGCAGGCCTGATGAGGGACCAATAGTGCAGCAGAATTAGTTGATTTGTGTATAAGCATCCAAGTATATTCATCTACATAGGTGCCTAACTCCAAGGCATCACTCTCACTCTCAGAAGTATCATGTTCCCAATGGATCTGAGGGCTGGTGCTCAGTGGGGGGTTTGTACTGTTGAGGGCCTGCTGGTGATGGGTTTCACGCAGGCTCATCTAGGGGCTGTAGGCTGTGCACTTCAGTAATACAGGTGGCGAGTGACGTGGTTTAGGCATTAAGGTCCCTTATCAGAGCCTTACTATCTGAAGGGATAGATCCCTGTTTGTGTGGTTGCGTCTGGAAAGGGAAATGTTGCTGGGACACCCCAGATCCTGGGAAGCCAGCAGAGAAGGGGGCGGAGCTATTTGGTTGCGGCCATCTTTCCCCTCGTGGATATGGAGGGACCCCCTCCCCTCTCATTCTGCTGTCGTGGGGCATCGGTGGACGGCAGGTACAGGGCCAGTGTCACCAGAGCATGGAGTTACTCACCTTGACCAAGAGTGCTGGTGGATACCAGGGCTGGAGATATCTGGGGTGGCAAGCTCCCCCCATCTTGCATAGAGGGCTACATCGGTGTCGGGCTCTCCCGCATGTCTCTCGTCAGGAACCCGTCCAGGGTAAGTGGGGCTGGTGTCCCCGGGTCCTTGGCCACTTTAGTTTGTTGTTTCTTCCCCATTTCAGGTAATTATTGCTTAGTTTTAGGGCTTTTAATGTCCTGCGGCGAGGAGGTCTTCACACCAGCGTCCTCACATGTGTGTTTTATTTCTAATAAAGGAATTTTCTGTGTGTGTGTGTGTTGAAATTCCAGCTAGATTTGCTATCACCCCATCATTTTTAATTGGCACAAAGCTGCCCCTATTTATAGAGGTGGCACTAAAAATAACATAACTATCCTGGGGGAAATGGAATGATGAGCATTTCTGTATAGGAACACATTATGACCCTGTGCCCACGCTGGCACATTTGTTGCGTATTCTTACAGCATATTTGTAAAATGTGCAGCAAATGAGCAAGTTATATTGGCTAGCCAGCAAAGTTGCTGTGACTTTGGGTGTGCCATGCTGACCGCAGGGCTTTTTAGCGCAGTGTATTAAGTGCAGATATTTATGGATCCTTGATCTGTAAAAATCTGCAGCATTTCAACTATTGTACAGCATTCATCTTCTGTACTCCAGGCATTTTTCTGCTTTCAGGTGCATCACACCCCATGTGGGTAGGGGGTGTGACCCACGTGGAGTGTGATAACGGAGTATGGAAGGTAAACGCTATACTAGAATTCAAACGGCGGCCGGACTTAACAGGGGGGGCACAACCCAGGGTCGCATGCAGAATTTTCTGCACCAAAAAAGCAGCAATGATGAATATGTTTTTTGCTGCGTAATTCTGCAAAAAAGTGGTTGCAAATTTGGTTCCAAAAATACTGCATCACTTTTTGACCATGGGCACAAGGTCTATTACTGTTGAGGGGCCGGCCAAGGATTCCGCTTGTCATGGTCTGTTCTTTACTAAAACAGTCTGGTGAAACCACTGGCACATAGCTTCAATGTTACTTTCTTAGGGTATTCACAGTGATAACTGTGGTGCAGACTTCTTCCCAATCTCCCATTACCTCTCAGACGAATGTTCCTTCACTATCAGCACCAACTTGACCGTTATATTTGCCAAAGTCTGTGCTGAAGTCACATAAATAAAAATGAAATAAATTGGTTATTTCTCGAGGAGCCACCAAAGGCAGGGACTGTACGGTCAATTCTTGTGGTGACTCAAATGGTCAAAATACTTCAGAGCAAGGGAGCTAGGTAATGTTCCTATGGTTCCTTTTCTACTATCGGACTCTCCTGCTCATTCTACACTGTAAGCCCTTTTTAAAGACTGGGCCCCACTTATAAGGAGTAACAATAATATTATTATTATTATTATTATTATTATTATTATTAATACCCTTACAAAACTGATGGGGACTGAGGAGTAGTTTTTACCTGTAACCACTAGGTGGCTACATTAAAGTAATAAAACATGGGGGCGTGGCCTAGCGGGGCATGTAAGCGGACGCACAGGAAAGGAGCTCTGGTGACCCTGCGCCTGTAAATCCTCCTTGTCTACCGGCAGTGTGGTTCCCTGAGTTTGCGAGAATCGATTCCGGGACCCCCAGGCGGTGCTATGACGCGGCAGGACAGCAGGCTGCGATCGGCAGCAGGTATGACGCCGCTTGGCGCACAAGATGGTGGCGGAGAAGAGAGCCGGCTGGTAGGTTAAACCTCGAGGCAGAGGGACAAGAGGGAGGAGGTGGCCGCTAAACTAGCACAATATGCCAGGCCACAACAGTTGGAGAACTCCCTGGCTCATAATACAAATGCTGCTGCAATGCACCACTCTGGAAAGGAGCATGAGGTGATGGAGACTGTGAAGGGGGGTGGTGAGCAGCCGTGTGGGAGCAATATGCAAGCCTCTGTTGCTGATGATCATGGGGGCCATATGGATGTTGGTGCACATGAGATGTCCCATGCAGAAGAGGAACCTACCCTCAAACCCTTACTGCCATTGCCAAATTTAATACTAATTTGACTGGGCATATAGGCTCACTGAAAATTGATATTTCAACCATTCGCCGGGATATGCAAAAAATGAGGGATTGTGTGTCTGCGGTGGAGGGCAGAGTGGGTGAGCTAAAAGACAATGTGACCCCTCTGGTTAAAAATTTCAAGGCTGCTGGGGACTCTATTAACTATCTACATAACAAAACGGATGATATAGAGAACCGCCTAAGGAGAAATTACATCCACATTGTGGGAGTTCCAGAGAGGGTAGAGGGACGAAATGCGGTTGACTTTTTTGAAAAATGGCTGTTGCAATCCTTTGGGCAGGACGCATTTTCCAAGATGTTTGCCATAGAGAGAGCCCATAAGGTGCCCGCCAGACCCCCCCAACCGGGGGACCAAGCACACCCAATATTGATTAGGATGCTGCACTACAGGGACCGGGACAAAATTCTACAAAATGGCACGCATGGCTCAAGATCTGCGAATAGAGGGTGTCCCTGCATCCGGACTTTTCTGTAGAGGTCCACAGGAAACGCGTCCAGTTCCAGGAGGTTAAGCGTCAGCTTCATGCGCTGAAGGTGCTGTACTCCGTGTTGTTTCCAGCAAGGTTGCGGATTGAAGCGCAGGGTTTCTGCGATATGGCCAGGTAGGCCTCAAAGTGGCTTGACTTGAAGGAGAGACAAATACGTAGTGGCTGACTGAGTATATATCCTTGCTAAATAGTAAAGGCCCCGTCACACGTGTCAACCAAGGCTGCGATGTCGGAAGCGATGCGTGGGTGCGTGCTCGCTTCCGACATTGCAGCCTTGGTGTCACACGGCAACATGTTGCCATCGCTCGCTGGGCTGGGATCAACCCAGCGAGTGATCTGCAGCAGTGCTGCGGTATAGGCTGGATCGCCGCCAACATCGCTATTGTGGTGTCAGACGGCGCGATCCAGCCTAATCGCTAGTTGCAGATTGACAGGTTTACGTTCATGCTCGTAAACCTTTCGAGCTGCGACCAGCGATAAATCGCAGTTGCGTCGCGCTGTCACACAGCACGACACAGTTGCGATATCGCTAGCGACATCACTGATGCGTCACTTTCTGGCGATGTCGCTAGCTATATTGACACGTGTGACGGGGCCTTAATAGACAACACTGGAACTTAAATTGTTATCTTATTGATGGTTGCTCCCAATACTAGGTGTTGGACCTTTACTTAATAATTTTCATTATAAAGCTGGGTAATATATGGTTTGCATTCATTTATATACCCCGGGCAAGACAATATAGATGTTGGTTTGATTTACAGGGCGCAGGGGGATGGACCTCAAGTGGACTGCGCATCTCTGAAGAGCGACACTTAGAGGAAGTGGGGGAGCGTATCTACTGCTGTATACTCTTTCTCTTAGGCCACATGCACACGTTGAGTATCTGATGAGTTTTTTACTTCAGGATTTGTAGCCAAAACCAGGAGTGGATAATTAAATATAGAAGTGGTGCAGGTGTTTCTATTAGACTTTTCCTCTGATTGTTCCACTCCTGATTTTGTCTACAAATCCTGAGGTAAAAAACTCATCAAATACTGAACGTGTGCACGTGGGCTTACTATGCTTTCTGGTTTCTCTTGCTCTCATTCTTTTCCTGCTTTTCTAAATCTGTTTCCTTTTCTTCTTCTGATGCTATGATGTTTGTGTGCGGACTGCCTGCGTACGCATTGCAGACTTGCGTTACTCAGCCTCAGGAAGTTGGCTGTGAACCGCTACATGGGAAAACCGTGGTTTTGTTTAGTGGGTGGGAGGGGGTAGGGGGAGGAGGGTTAAGGGGTTATGTTACTAATACTTTTGGGTAACCCTTTCGTACTTGTTTGGAGCACATGTCTACATTGTTCTCTCTGTTATTGAGGCGTCTGAACATGATTGCACAATATTTTATGTTTGACTATGCTAGGCAACTTAATATACTATCATGGAGCATCAGGGGTATGGGTGATCCTAATAAAAGGTTCGCAATACTCAAATATTTAAAATCTTAAGCGGCGATCACACGCTACGATATAGATAACGATGTTAGAAACGATGTCGGATTTGCACATCGCCCGACCGATGTGTGAGATCGTTCATCACAACGCTACACCCACAGATATCGCTCAGACGATTCTCCGATGCAGCGATCCAGCGGTCGTATGAGCGATGCACTTATCATCTGTGCACATCGTTTAGCAAACAGTCACACAGAAACCTCGTAAACGATGTTGGGGTAAATTTGAGCGTTTTCCAAGGTTAAATTGGAGCACATAGGCGTGCTACATGGTTTACAAGCCGCGCCCCTCACTACATCATTGGTGGTCAGTACTGCGTCCTCATTGGTCAGATGTCCTTGGAAACATGGCGGCCTCATCTTCAGAATGTCCTGTGATGTGCCTCGCAATGTACATGTGTAAACACGATGTGCTATACCACAAAAAATACGTTTATTACTGAAAAAGGTAGAAAACCGCTATCCCCTTGTGCGGCGTGCACAATCCGAACACTTATGCGTTGCTCAATGGTTGTCGGTTTGCCGATCCGTTAAGGACTCACCCTGTAGCGAGCTGTGTGTGCGGCATGAGTGTTTTTGTTTAAAGCGCCTGTGAAACGCCTGTGTGTTTGCTGTGTGCTGTTGCTGATGTTTGATTTAAAGTGTTTGACAAAGCGCATGTATTGTCAAGCAGTATTGTGGGTAAAATGTATGACAACGCAAAGGAGGCAAAACGCCTCTCAACATTCATTGTTCCAGGTGCCCTAATGTTTGTGTCCTTCTCTACTGTGCTTTTTCCACACTTGTGTTGGGACCACTATATATGTGGTCCAACATATGCGTGTGTGTATTTAATCAGGTTTCCTAAAAAAACATTGTAGCAAATAACAAGTGCTGTGACAAAAATCAGGGCCTTTTGGTTTATACGTTTTAGCCAAAAAACGCACATTAAGCTGCCTCACCAACTTCACGGTAGGCCCTGGTTGAGACAGTCCTAACTCTGTCCCTAGGTGCTACAATACAAAAATGTGACCACTGTCACAACGGCCTTTGGGGAGGTATGTGGGTCCTGGTCCCACCCGTCTCTCACAGGACCCATAAGCCGGGCCCTTCAACACAAATTACAAAATTAGTGCCAACATGCACCAAGAAGCCAAATCCTCTGGCTCATGTCACAGACAAGAGGTATGTCTGCAACACATAGCTCCCCTGAAATGGGCAAGGCCTGGCCCTCTTCAAAACATTAAATAAGGTTTCCCTAAATCTGGGTTTTTAAATCAAAATCACACCTCTTCAAAAATTAAAAAGGGACACATGTCCTGACTCCAACCCTGATCTTCAGGACACATTTAAACTGTCTAATGCCAAATTAGCCATGGCACACTGATAACTACGGGAGGTTGTGTTGCCAGCTCACAGCCCCTGGACCATTGAAGTACTGGCAGTACTGGTCCCTCATCTCCTGTGCCTCCTGGCGGCTGCTTCCACGCCCTAATGGCTGTAGTCCTGCCATCTGTGGGGCATCAGCACGCCAGCCCCCAAACACCACCTCGCCATTGCTGGAGTCAATGCGGTCCTCATAGTTTGGTGGTGTGTAGGCCTGGTGATCTCGGCGTCGTAGAAAATTATGGAGCACACAACAGGCCATAACAACGAGGTCAATTGCTTCAAGTCTCATATGAATGGCCGTGTGGAAAATCCGGAAACGGCTAGCCATAATGCCAAAGGCATTCTCCACCACTCGCCGTGCCCGGGAAAGCCTATAGTTGTAAATGCGTTGTTGTGCATTAAGATGCCTCTGGGGATATGGCTTCATCAAATTTGGATGTAGTGGGAAGGCCTCATCCGCCAAGAACACAAAGTTCAGGTTTCCACAGGTGCGATTGGTGGGCGGCAAATTGAGACGGCCAGTTTTGAGTTTTTGCCCAAAAGACGATTGGTCAAAAACCCCGCCATCAGAAACCCTCCCATTTGTGCCCACTGACACCGACACAAATTCATAATTAGCGTTCACCACTGCCATCAAAACAATGCTAAAATAGGATTTATAATTATAAAAATAAGACCCACTGTTGTGTGGTTGGGTGATCCTAATATGTTTCCCATCTATGGCACCACCACAGTTTGGAAATTGCCACTTATGGCTGAATTCTGCGGCAGTGGCCAGCCATTCTTCAGGGTTTTGGGGCAACCGCATGTAAGTAGGAGCCAGACAGCGCAATATAGCCTCACATGTCTCCGGGATGATTTGGCTAAGGAGGGGACGCGATATAGCAGACGAGTACTCCAAGTCCTGCATGGTGCGACCGTGGCGAGAAAGCGCAGTGTGGCGGCCAACCTCTCCTCCGCAGGCACTGCTGGACGCATTACAGTATCCTGCCGTGTGATGAGCGGGCACACTGCTGCCAACAAGAATCATCTGTCATCCTGAGAAAATTCTGGAAGTCACGTGGGAAGTCGTCCCGAAGTTGGTGCAGAAGGCGAATGTGTGAATGTTGATTGCGCTGCTGCAGCCACTCCCTGGCCCAGATGCGTCGTGGTCTCCTCCTGCGTCTCTCCACCCTCTCCTCTTCCACACGTGCTGCCTGCACCAGTAAAGCAGCCCCCACCATGGCACGTTCATCAGGATTCATGCTGTTTAGAGGCAAAACTATGTTTACTATGGTGCCTACGCACAAAGGTGCTTGGCCTACAATGTGAACATTACAAAAGGAACCACAAAGGAGCATGACATTGGCGAAATATCTACAGGTGCAGTACACATGTGGAAATGATGTACTAAAACCCAACAACACATACAGTATCAATGAAGGTGTTGAGGAAGGCCACATGTTTTTACACGCCAAAATGCCTTGCACACCAAACTAAAATACACAAAAAGGCCAACACACACATTTAGCTCCCAAACAACATCACACTTTCTACAGCATTAAGAACGCAAATACCATAAACATCAGACACATGGAGGACGATATGTATTGAGAAAGCAACACTACAGACACACAATAATAACTCACATGCAGTGGTCGCTGAGATGGGTGTCACTCCAATGTCAAGGCACCCAAAATATGCAGTTTTTCCAGATGACTAAAATGCAACAATGTAATGCTTCAGTCCTTGTATTTTGCTATATAAAGAAAGATTAAAAAAAAAAAAAAAAAAACATCACCGAAACAGCAGAGGGGGGTCAAGAACACAAACCCTGTCATATCCCTTTGGACAACGCTATAGTGTCCCCCATTCCCAATGTTTCACATGCGGAATCAAAACGTACATACCGGCAACAACTCCGCAGCAAAGACATAGTGTTTCTCCCGGAAACTCTACATATACAAGCCCTAGCTAATGACAAGGCGAGCCGTCATCCAAAGAGGCGTGTCTCCTCAGCGCTAACCCACACACCAACACGATGTTACGCCCTCCAAACAGGCGTGGTGAACCATTGTGCCACACCCAACGGCCGTGGCTAATCGCAGATGCATAATGCATATGCGCACCTGTGATAGTCCAACAGCTGTAGGATCAATTAGGATAAATAGTGCATTGTGAACATGTGTGCCGGACCTGCTCTTTTGTGTGTCCCTTGACACAAGTGATTGAGAGCAGCCAGGCAGCCAGCATCTTTGTGACTTTCTCATTTTTTTCAGTGTAGACACTGTGTTTGATAAAGCCAGGTATGTTCACATTATTAGATGAGACAGACCCATCTAAAGTGCAGGTTATTATATGGTACTCCAGGCACACATTTTGGATTGTCACTGTCACAACAGCACACATCCCAGTGACTTGAGCAAGATTGTTGGTCTAAGCAAGTGTGCTGTTGTGTTATTGAGCTGGGGCTTTTCACATTGATCATGCCAGGTGACTTATCATCCTGTGGATGTTAGTTTCACATGGTTTTAACCATGTGCCACTGTGATTTGTACTGATTGAATTTATTATTTGTTTTGCAGATGCCCCGCCCAAATAGGGAATTTATTACTGCCTTAATTGAGGCATACAGGGAAAACCCATGCTTATGGCAATCCCGATGTGTGGGGTTTACAAACAGGGCCCTCCGTAATGCGGCATATGAGAAGCTCCTGCAGGTGTGCCGCCAATTCATGCCAGGGCAACAGCTGGATATAGACTATGTGAAGAAAAAGATCCAGTATTTGAAAACTGTGTTTGGGAAAGAACACAAAAAGGTGCTGGAGTCACGGCGTTCGGGAATGGCTGCAGAGGACGTATATACACCAACCCTCTGGTATTATGAGATGCTCCTGTTCACCTTGGAGCAGCAGGAGCCACGGCGAGTGCTGGATAGTCAGGAATTCAGCCAGCCACAACAGGACAATGTTGTTGATGCCGTGGACCCCGAAAATGTAAGTCGGTCACCTAGGCCAATCCTAACAAAATTCTCACAGCATACACATTATTGCAAACAATCATATCCATGTTTCAAAGGTAGAGAAGGCACCAATACACCAGATTGCCCTCCCATCTTGCTTGAGGCTTTTCCAAGCACCTACAATTGTAGCAATCACTCCATTTGCACACAAGTAGTGTGTGTTATGTTATTGTCCAAAGCTGTAAGGCCCTGTCAGGACATCTTGCAGGACATCAGGCACAATGTGGGTTAGTGACATACATGTAACTTGATCCTTAATGTCAAAATTGTCACCAAAAGTGTACTGCTATGTTTGCTTATGTGTTCTTCCTTTCAACATGTAGGATCCGCTTGAAGGTCCCTCTTCAGGGTCACAATTGGACTCACCTGACCATCCACCATCTCGGCCCATTCAAGAGGGTGCATCAGCGGGCAACCGTCCCCCTATGGCATTTTCACGGCCCCGGGGCCGGGAAAGAAATCAACGGCGTCCTCAGGAAGTCAACTTGTGTCCCTGGCTGAGCAGGTCTTAACCAGCAGGTCCGTGAACCCCAATGCCCCTTTGCCGGAGTGGTGAATCAGCGGCTAGCCACTTTTGCCACCGACCAAAGGGAGCATGCAGAGCGTGTGATACTCCTGGTGATGGAGCAGGCCCGTTTGGGGAACCTCACTGCCGAATCCACTTTCCCTGCTCCCATTCCCCAGCCACCAGCCAACCTACCCGCCTGCAGTACCTGGGCCCTCCAAATTACAACCAAGCTCGTACATCTGGCCAAGCCCAGCACATGGCTCGGCGAGGCAGGGATGCTTGGTACCCACCTCAGCGGGCCGACAACAGCTTCCAACAGGAAGGCGATTTTTTTGAAGAGCCCCATTATGAGGATCTGTAGTTTTTTTTTTGTGTGTAGGTTCCTGGTTTTGTTTATGTTTTGTGTTAAATTTAATTTGGGTAGATCCACCCCCCAAGTTTGTTTTTGGCTACCTTTGTGCAACAGTGAATGTTTTATTTTGGATAGCAAAATGTTATACTGTCCCATTTAAGTGTGCACATTAATGAACAGAGATTCAGACATATATTTGGATTAAAATATACTTTCTGTTCAGACACCTTAAATATGTTGTCCATGATTGTTGCATTGTGGTTACAAGTTAAAAACACAATGTTTGACGCTGACCATCTATAGTAGGCCACATGCTGTATCTAGCACCACCTACATATGTAGAGGGCCATTCTACTTAAATGTTTTGTATGCAGCAGTAGCCTTCACTACTTATTGGTGGACCCACAAGGCCGCGGAGGTGTCCTTACCATCATTGTATGTAGTGCTAAAATGGGACAATCTTATTGTGACTGGAGTAAACAGCTGGTAGATCTCGAAGGCATAAAGCCACATTTTATGTTGATGGTGTAACAGCATTTCCTACATACCGTATATACTCGCGTATAAGCCGAGTTTTTCAGCCCAAAAATTGGGCTGAAAAGTCCCCCCCTCGGCTTATACGCGAGTCACTCGGTATGCTGTGGGGTGGGGGGCTGCACCGGTGGCTGGAGGAGGCAGGAGGGGGCCGCGGTGACCGCAGGCGGTCACGTGGGGCCGCCTCATTAGTGCAATGAATATGCACGGCATCCCCCGTCCATCAACGGCGGGGGATGCCGTGCAATTGCACTACACAGGCCCCCACTAGTAACACACAGCCCCCCCTCCTTAGTATGTCCCCCCCTCCTTAGTATGTCCCCCCCAGGCTGCGGCACCTGTTAAAATAACAAACTTTCATACATCACCTTTCGGCACAGCTCCTCAGCTCCTCCGGTCCCGGCTTCTTCTTCTTGCTTCCGGTGTCATGTGACCGGGCGCAGGAGATGACGTCATCTCCTGCGCCGGTCACATGACACCGGAAGCAAGAAGAAGAAGCGGGACCGGAGGAGCGGAGGAGCTGCGCCAGAAAGGTGATGTATGAAAGTTTGTTATTTTAACAGGTGCCGCAGCCTGGGGGGGGACATACTAAGGAGGAGGGACATACTAAGGAGGGGGGACATACTAAGGAGGGGGGGCTGTGTGTTACTGGTGGGGGCCAGTATACCACCACTGGGGGCCTGTGATATACTATTGGGGCTGTATATACCTCCTCTGGGGCTGCTGTATACTAGTACTGGGGCTGTATATACCTCTGGGCTGCTGTATACTACCACTGGGGCTGTATATACCTTTGGGGCTGCTGTATACTACCTCTGGGGCTGCTGTATACTACCTCTGGGGCTGCTGTATACTACCACTGGGGCTGCTGTTATATACCTTTGGGGCTGCTGTATACTACCTCTGGGCTGCTGTATACTACCTCTGGGGCTGCTGTATATACCTCTGGGGCTGCTGTATACTAACTACTGGGTTGCTGCTGTATATACCACTGGGGCTGCTGCTGTATACTACCACTGGGTGCTGCTGTATACTACCACTGGGGCTGCTGCTGTATACTACACTGGGGCTGCTGTATATACCTCTGGGCTGCTGTATACCACACTGCTGGGGCTGTATACCTGTGCTGGGGTCTACCCTCGGCTTATACACGAGTCAATAGGTTTTCCCAGGTTTTGGGGGCAAAAGTAGGGGGTCGGCTTATACACGGGTCGGCTTATACACAGTATATACGGTACTATCATCACTTTCCCAAGAAAGGATGGGTGGTTGCTTTGTCGACAGACGGCATGCTCACAATGTGCACCTTGTGTTACAACATGTGTTATGGACCCCTTCCTCTGCCTCAACCTGTTGATCCAATGAGTTGACCTTGATGCCCTTAAAGTCCAACATAAACCTCCCATAATATTGAACTATTTGGTGCGTAGATAAAGGCACTGACTTACAGATTTGGGTCAACATTTTATTGGTTGTTTAAAATGTGCCATACCGTGCACAACAAGTACACATTTGTGTTTCAGTGTAGGAAGAACCCCAACTCGCTTGTGAGTCTCCAAATGTTGGACACTATAAGAAAAAAGCCCAACGTGCTAGCCGCAACACACTCCCTATGGTCCAAATGTTGGACACTATAAGAAAAGAGCCCAACAGGGGCAAAAAAACACAAACAAAGAATGCCAACATGGCAAAAAAAACATTTTTGGTATCCAACATGGACAACACTCCTTCATGTCCGCAATGACCGTTAGAGGGTCCCATTCCCTCACCCTTATGGGAGCCCACCATCTTCTTGATGGCGCCCAGCCAGCATGTCACGTAGCCGGCCCAGCTCGTGGAGATGTTGTTCAATGGCCAAGTGCAGCTGTGTAACAAAGTGGAAGTGTGCCTCCAACACATCCACAACAGTAGGGACACCTGTATGTTGATGAAGAACACTTTTACAATGGGAAAGTACATGGTCTGTTTTGTAAAAGTAATACTCAAAATATGCTACTTACCCTCTTGCTCAACATCCTCACCACTATCAGGGGTGGATGGGGATGCACTCAGACTCCACCCAGCTGAGCCTGCACGTTCGCCATCTGCACAAACATTTATGAAAACAAAGAAGTTAAACCCTCCCAAAAAAAGCTGTGACAATTAACACAATAATAACTCCAGTATGCAGGGTGTATACCCCATCAATACACACTTACCACCATAGTCAGTGAAGTCTGGGGCCCTATCCTCCTGAGCCCTCTCCTCCTCCGCAGGGCCTGTTGGGGACCGTACATCATCCTCTGCTGGCTCTGGGGACATGGCCACCCTGGGCTGGGCACAGAGCTTGAAATTGTGGGAGGTGGTGTAACGGGTGGGCTGGGGCTCTGTGGCCAGATAATGTGCCCTGGTGGCAAAAGAGGGCCCGGGCTAGACGGTGACCCATCATCCCTCCAAGGCAATTCCTCTTCCTCCAAGCCCTCCTGTGTCGAGGGTGGTGATGGCAGGTCAGAATCTGAGTCCTGCCAATCCTCCGATGATGCTGCATCAGCCACCTCCTCCTCCTCCTCATTGCTGGTGCCCGAGGGTGTCCCTGCTGGCTGCTGTAGGGGTGGGTTCTGGGGGCCAACTGCAGGTGGCCAGGGTGTGAAGAATCTTCTGAAGAAGATTCCTCGGCATCTGGGTTTGAAAGCACAAGGTCAAAGTTTGTAACAGACAGGTTTTCAACATTGTGTTTGAACATTTTCATTGTGTGCCTATTGTCTTTCCCCCATTTTAAAAAATGCTACAACGTCAGGTTGGATGCATAGACTAATGTATGCATGTAATGTGGGTGGGACACAGTATTTTTCTTTACACGAGGGACACTACACTGGCAAGATATGTTGGCTTGTGTGAAAACACACCAACACATGCTCAGTGTATGTGTTTGGTATTTTGGGTTGACACATTAGCCAATGTTGGTTGCTCCATGGCTGCATTGACCTATATTTGAAGTACTATTGTAGTTAGGGGTGAAACATCAGGCTGGGTCTTAATTGACCCCTGTGTAGGGTGCAACATCTGTGGGGCAGTGTCGCATGTGTGGGCTTTAGATGGTACATATTTAGTGTATGATCTTAGGTAATCTGTAGTCTTGTGTTTTTAACTTTCACACAAGGATTTTGCCTAAGCCAATTTTGCCCCTGAAACATCAAAATGCAGGGCCCAGATATTGAGACCCATCCCACCCTATTGCAATTGTGCCAAATTGGATGGGCAGTAAATGGCATCTGATTTTATACAATACAAATGTGTAATTGTTTTCAATGTATGCTACAATCGGAGCATGCGCACAACTTTGCCACACCCTAAAACAGCGTTACACATTTCCGGACACAAAATATGATGCCATTTATTGGCCAGTCAATATGGTCGTTTGGCCATAGGCCTGCATGTGGCCATAATTGGATCCAAGGCTGTTGGATTTTTAGGCCACACTATCGGCTTATCAAATATTGGAGTTGGAAAAATGCATAACATGGGGCCCTATGTAGCAGCTTCAGAGAAGACATTGGCTGTGTCCTTGTCCCCGATTTTAAGGAACAGACCCTGCTCAGTACAGTAAAACTTGTCCAAACTGGAATGTCATTGTTTTTCTAATTAGCCAAATGTTGCCAGAACTGTGCCCGAGCCCCCGCCATTTCCCAGGGCCTCACGGTTTGTGAAGAGGTCTTCCACTGCAGTACAGCACCTGTGGTGCGGTCACAGTCACGTGACCCCACTTTACCATGGTTTCACCTGCGGATATGTGACTGTGACATCAACGCAGGTCCTGTCCACATGAAGAACACCTGTGGCAAAAACATGATGCGCCAGCAACCAGAGGGGGCTCGGGGACACCTGAGAACCCACATATTTTAGGTAGGAAAGCAGGACGACAGGGAAAAGGAGGACAAGTAATGGGGGACATCAGGTGCCCACACACGGAAGAAGAGGGGTGAACACAGGCGACATGAGGGTGTCACACACAGGGGTGAACATGGGTGGCCAAGAGGTGTGAGGAGGGGTCAACACAGGGGTGATGAGGGGGTGCACCAGGGGAGAACAGCTGGGACAGTCACATCAACTGATCCTGGGGAATGTCGGATGTGATGGCTGTTTTGGATCCAACTGCAGGGATCAGTTAGATCCAATGCAGGCTGATTTATATTGGTCAGCATCATTGGTTTCGATATTGAAGTGTGAAAGTAGCCTTATCCAATAATATAGTGAGGTTACGCCTGAGTCCAGCGTCCCAATTTGTGCTGGGCAGGAGTTTGGCCTATTCGTGTTTGTGTGTAAACCACCAGGCGACACATTGTTGTCACATCCACATGGTGGGTCCAAACACAGTTTACAAATGTTGTTTGATGAACATTATTTTGGGATTGGTCCTTGGACAAATGTATGTAAATTCCCAGTGTGGCCAACAATTTCTTTTACTGCCAGGTTTTAGGCAGCATGGCAAGGGGGAGGGAGTGTACAGTCCCCTGGACTATATGTCACCTGTACTCCCCAGTCCATCCCTTGCCATGCTGCCTGTGACCTGCATTGAATTTCTTTTAGGTAATGAGTTACATTTAGATGGACAACCTTTATGAGGTTGGACGACCAGGCCGGAGTGTTGGCCCTGCATCCAAATTAGGCAGAATATATGCTAAAACATTGGTGGGGAAAAGCCGGGGACCACACTATCCTTGGAATATGTTGTGAGACATTGCTGTGTATTTTGATACATGTACATGTGCAGGTGTGTGTTTGGGCCCAACATTTACTCACCACGCAGCCTGGCAATCCGGGCACGGATGTCCACAATGCTTCCCGGGCACTTATATTTAAGATCAGCGATCTTGTGCTGGATCGCCTTCACCTCCCTCTCAACTCCCAGCTGGCGGAGCAGGGCCCGCTGAATCTTCCGCACAGTGCTGCGGTTGCGCAGCCTGGGGTGCCGGTGGGGGTGGTGGCCCCAATAATCTAATCGATCACAATGATCGATTAAGATCATGAGCTCCGCCATCCCCCACGTGGCAGCGCGGCGTGTTGTGGCCATAACTGAGCTGCAATGTGCATGGGAGGAGCTAGCACCTTGCAGGCGGAATGAAACTGAAACCAACTTCATTCCGTCAGGACCGCCCCTTGCGTGACGTTACAAAACTTAAAGGCGCCCTACGCGGCGTAACACGGCAATAACCACTTCTGTGTCACCTACGGGACAATATCCCATGGGTGTGACGTAGGGCCGCGTTGTGTGCGCGGTGTCTGTCAAGATTGTTTGGGTGTATGACAAGGTGAACACTATAGCAGCCTCATGTACCACGCACGTTATTTTATCAGGTTGACGAACTTGTGGGTGCACATTAAGTTGTACATGACAATGCGTGATAGTGCAGCCGACGCCTATGTGTGGTGCTGAAGACAGCTCTTCAAAAATGGCGCCCTGTGAGGACAGCCAATGGGAACGCATCATCTTCCACCAATGCGAGCTAATGTAGAAGCAGCCAATCCGAAACCATTAAGGTTAACTAATCACAACTGAGGAGGCGACACAATGAGAAATTCCTGCCACGCCTACGTACTAGATTTAGGCATCGCGCAGTTCCTAACGTGTAGACGATATCGGTTGTTTAGACACGTCGATTCTGTTTATCTAATGAGTTGACATCGTCAGATGTGAGGTCCGGAGCTCAGATCTCGATCTTGCGATTTGATCATTTATCATTCGTCGTATCTTGCCGTCACACGCACAGACATCGTTCAAGCGATGTTTAATCTGGCGCGTTCAAGCAATATCTTTCAAGATATCGTAGTGTGTGACGGCCGCTTTACAGAGATCTCATAGCCTGCATTCAGGAGGCACATTTTAATAGAGACATAGCAGCTAGTCTAACTAAGTTGTGGAAAGGTCCTGCATACCATTCAATTCATAGCACATACTCTAGAGGGCTGAGTATTTTGGTGCACCCCACTTTGCCTTTTGAATTTGAGCGAGTAACTGCTGACTTAGAGGGGCGATATATCTGTTTGGTGTGTAGAGTGGCTAGAGTGCGGCTGTGTATTATTGCTGTTTATATCCCACCTCCATTTTCATTAGATAAGCTGCAACGGTTAATCCCTTTTGTTGTGGAGTACGCTAAGATACCCTTATTGTTGATTGGTGACTTTAAGATGTATCTCAATGCGGAGTTAAACAAGTATCGGGGATTGTCGGGGGACGGAGCCCTAGAGGAGACGTCCTTAGCAAAAAGGTTGCGTGAGATTTATTTATTAGATATTTGGCGTGCCAGGTTTCCAATGCCCAGCAATATTCTTGCTATTCGGCTTTTTATTCATCCTTATCTAGGGTAGACTTGGCCCTGGGAAATGCAGAGGTGGTCCCTCAGGTGGCTAAAGTTGAATATCATACTAGATTAATTTCCGATCACTCTCCACTATTGGTTGTTATAAATGTGGGATGTAATACTTTGGGCCGAAGGGGATTATGGAAAATAAACCCTTTTTGGTTGGCATTATTCGGAGAAAGTGCGAATCTCTCTACCAGATTGGAAGAATTCTTTCATGATAATATTGGGTCAGCATCTATGACCGTTGTTTGGGATGCAATGAACGCCTAATTGAGAGGTGTTTTGATCAAGGAAATATCTATGATCAAATGTAAAACCAGGGATTGTCTGTGGTCCCTTCAACGGGATGTAGATGTCCTGGAACACGCCTATGTGGTAACTCCAACTACCGACAATAGATTAAAATGGACGACTGCCCAATCGACACTAAATGATTTTATGATACAGCAGGCAGAACACAAACAATTTTTCCTGAAGCAACAGTTTTATGCTGAGGGAGAGGGTGCTGGACATGTGTTGGCGACAGTTGCCAGGGCACAGGCTGGTGCCCCGGCGATCTTGGCCATAAGGGATACTACTGGTGTAGTGGTGACGGATGCTGGGGCCACTGCGGAGGTGTTCTTCTGTTTTTACCAGCAGTTATACTCTTCCAGACTCACGAAATCTAGTAATGAACTGGAGCAGTATATCCTTGATGTGGGACTTCCCAAACTGACGGATGACCAGAGAGTGCGCCTTGATGCTCCTATTGCTTTGGAGGAGTTGGCGGATGCGCTTGGGGATTTTCAGAATAATAAGTCCGCCGGTTCTGATGGAATCCCAATTGAAATATATAAAGATAATAGGGATATTTTGTTACCCAGGCTTAAAGAGGTGTTTAAGGTGGCTCTTAAAGATGGTATTCTTCCTGGGTCAATGAGAGAAGCGGTGGTGGTTCTTCTGCCTAAACCGGGTAAGGATCCTTTACAATCGGAGTCGTATAGACCTATATCCTTGCTCTCTACAGATGTGAAGGTTCTGGCCAAGGTACTGGCGACGAGACTGATGTTGGTGGTTGCACAGGTGGTGGGGGAAGACCAAACTGGGTTTATGCCTGCTAAGTCGACGGCCATAATCTATGTCGATTGTACCTGAACTTACAGATGACACCGCGCAATGAGGGAGGGAGGGCGGTGCTCTCACTTGACGCTGCGAAGTCCTTCGATAGCGTTGAGTGGGAGTACTTATGGGTAGTGTTACGGGAAATGAGATTTGGTACTAGCTTTATGGCATGGGTACGACTCCTTTATTCCAATCCTATAGCGAAAATCCGCCTGAATGGTTCTCTTTCAGAGAGTCTGCCACTGGGAAGGGCTACAAGACAGGGCTGTCCACTGTCTTCTCTCCTATTTGTGCTGGCTATTGAGCCACTGGCAGTCAAGTTGCGAACTAATCCCGAGATTCGTGGATTCCTGCATGGGACTCTGGAGGAACGGGTAGCATTGTACGCTGATGATCTCCTCCTGAAATTAATTAGACAAAGAGTTAAGTTCCTTATCAAAGTTTTACTAAACCAGTCCCTTGAAGCACTGACACATCTCTTGAACACTTCATACTTAGGGCTTTTCACAATTGCATAATTTGTCGCAGACTACTCCCCTTATTCCGGAACCTCCTGACTCTCAGCCCTCGACATCATATGTGACTTGGCGTGAATTCATATAGTCTACTGCAGTTACCCTTCCCCACTCGCATGTACACGTCGAAAAAAACTGTAGGGCACAGCCAGGCAAAAACTACACCGCATGCATCGTGGTGACCCGTTACCATGAGTGTATGCCGAGGTCCAGAGAACTGACTCTGGAAGAGCAGCTGCTGTCTGGGAGCCTCCCAGATGCAGGAGATGAACACCAACACCGGGGGACTCACTTTGTGTTCCACCCCACATACTGGATCCTAGGCCAAATCCCAGGGTGGTCAGATTGGGCCAGCCGAATTATTAGCACCAATACTAGGGGAGCACACTCGCTTGGTGTTCCGCCCCACATACCATATCCTTGGCCCAAATCCCAAACTCATTTATCAAAGTCATTTATCAAAGTCATTATCAGGTATCAGACAGAGTATTTCTGATGTTTGACTTTGATATATAACCATGTCCTAAAATGGACACTGTACACCCGGAAGATGGTCCATCATCTCTGTCTGAGCACTGCATCCTTATTATATAGAACAATACCTGCACAGGGTGAGCTGATGTAATATTTTTTAGCTCTTTGCACAACCAACAAGTCAGTGAACAGAGCTTCAAATGAAGGTCCAAGAATATTGCCTTAGGAGAAATAAAATGTTTTCTTTAAATTGCACCCTTTTAGCCACATATGAAAAAGAAAAGACAATTCATTTTATTTTTTTGACAAAACTTTATGTACAAGAGTGTTGACTACCTCTATTAGCTCTAAACTAAATCTTAAATACACTGAGGTTACTAGAACATGGTAATGGGCATAACGGCACTGGCTACATTACTACAATTGAAGACAGGTGTGACAGACAGCGTTTGTAACATGCCTGTGCATTGGCGTGCAGAATTCAGCAATGTGCAAAGGAGATCTGGAATGTCTATCAAAGCTAATAATACTATTCAATCCATCTGTTAACAGTTTGGGTACCTTTACACGCGGCTACATTTCTAGGGTGGCTACAGGTAACTTACTGGTTGCAGTGAAATCATGGAGAGATTATTCCATTTGTACACAGCAACAAGATAGAACCTTGTCTCCATGATTTCACTGCAACCAGTAAGTTACCTGTAGCCACCCAAGAAATGTAGCCGCGTGTAAAGGTACCCTTTGAGACACCATTTATGACAATACCGTGTTTAATATAGGCTCTACAATGCCTTGGAAGAAATCTCATCGGTCAAGCTTCAGGAAGACAAGTGCTCTTGATCTCATCTGTAGAAATATAATATGAAATAACAAGGACATCTGGACTAGGAATGGTGAGCATCATTTCTTTAAAATACTGCAGTCTTTTTTTTCAAAGTCACTAAAATACTAAATAAATAAAAAAAAGTAGCCAAGCTTGAGTACTGCAAGATAGAGATAATTTCTGGTAAATGTTAGGGAAAATCTGTCAACATGCTTTTAATATGTAATCTGAGAGCAGTATGATGTAGAGACTTAAGACCTCGTCATACACTACGATATCGTTAAC
Source organism: Allobates femoralis (assembly GCA_033576535.1). Lineage (NCBI taxonomy): Eukaryota > Metazoa > Chordata > Amphibia > Anura > Aromobatidae > Allobates > Allobates femoralis. The sequence goes on from JARQOC010000003.1 coordinate 309,523,320, forward strand.
GATATTGTTGAAACGTCACAGGTTTTCAGTCATTCTAACAACTTCGTAACAACATCGTTCAGTGTGACATGTAGATCAACGATAATCGGGCAGATCGTTGGAGGTTTGTGATCCAAACCTTAAACCAAACGATGAGCGTTTGTCCAACCTGCAGCGTGAGTGTGTGTGACACCTCGATATCAATGTCGTTAACGTCTTCGCCTATTCAGAACTGAGGAACGTAGCTAACCACCGCAAGTATCGTTTGTTTGTCGCGGAATCGTTGCTGCATCGTTCTCAATATCAGTATGTGTGACACCTCACTCGTGATCATTGAACGTCGTTACAGCGATCTAGGTCAAGTCGGATCGTTAATCAGATCTTTCGACCATTGAAGCGTGAAACGGGGCCTTTAGACCTAGATTCCAGCAATGTATCACTTTTTTCCTTGTTGCAGTTTTGGTAAAATCACTGTTTAATCTGCACCAGATCTACAGTGGTGTGAAAAAGTGCTTGCCCCCTTCCTGATTTCCTAGGCTACTTTCACATCAATGTTTCTTGGCAGTTTTGTCGCATCTGCTGCCTAACGGATCACTTGCGGAAAGATTGCGTTCGGCCTAATGCATTCCCTATGAGACTTGTGTACATGTGCAGCACTTGCGGTTTTGCCGCAATCTGGCAAATCCAGCACTTGCGGCAACGGAAAAAACACGCTGCTAGCTGCATTTTTTTGACTTGCCACAAGTGCAAAAAGAAAAATGGCACACATGTCCGCGAGTCCCATAGGGAATGCATTAGGCCGAACACAATCTTGACGCAAGTGATCTGTTAGGCAGCAGTTGCGGCAAAACTGCCTGATCTGCTGCGAATGCCGAGAAATGTTGATGTGAAAGCAGCCTTATTCTTTTGCATGCTTGTCAAACTTAATTCACCAAACTAATTTAAATATTAGACAAAGATAAGACAAGTAAATATAAAATGCAGTTTATCAATGAAGGTCTTTATTATTAAGGGGAAAATGAATCCAAACTTACAGGGCCCTAGGTGATAAAGTAATTGCCATATCCCCTAAACCTAATAACTGGTTGGGCCACCCTTAGCAGCAACAACTGTGATAAAGCATTTGCGGTAACTGGCAATGAGTCTTTTACAATGCTCTGGAGGGATTTGACCCACTTGTTATTCAGCCAAACTGGAGGGTTTCTGAGCAGATATCGCCTTTTTAAGGTCATGCTACACCATCTAAATCAGATTAAGGTTAGGACTTTGATTAGGTCACTCCAAAGTCTAAATTTAGTTTTTTCTTAAGCCATTCAGAGGTGAACTTGGTAGTGTGTTTTGGACAATTGTCCTGCTGCATAACCCCAAGTGCGCTTCAGCTTGAGGTCACAAACAGATGGCTGGACATTCTCCTTCAGGCTTTTTTGGTAGACAGCAGAATTCATGGTTCCATTCACCACAGCGAGTCTTCCAGGTCATGAAACAGTAAAAAAGCCAAAGACTATCACACTAACGCCAACATATTTTACTGTTGGTATGATGTTCTTTTTATGAAATGCTGTGTTACTTCTACGCTATATGTAATGGAACGTACAGCTTCCAAAAAGTTAATGTTTTGTCTCGTCAGTCTACAGATAATTCTCTCAAAAGTCTTGGGGAACATCAAGATGTTTTCTGGCAAAACGGAGACAAGATTTTATGTTCTTTTGCTCAGCAGCTCAGCAGTGGTTTCATCTTGGAACTCTGCCATGCAGGCCAATTTTGTCCAGTCTTTCTTATGGTGGAGTCATGAACACTGACTTTAACTGAGGCAAGTGAGGCCTGCAGATCTTTAGATGTGGTTGTGGGGTCTTTTGTGACTTCTTGGATGAGTCGTTGATCTTTTGGTCTACTTCACTTTGTCAGGCAGGTCCTATTTAAATTATTTCTTGATTGAGAACAGATGTAGCAGTAATCAGTCCTGGGTGTGGCTAGGGAAATTGAATTCAGCTTCCCAAAGATGTGATAAACCACACATTTATGTTTTAAGGGGGTGTGACAATCACTTTTTTACACGGGGCCCTGTAGATTTAGATTTCTTTTTCCCTCAATAATAAAGACCTTAATTTTTAAACTGCATTTTGTGTTTACTTGTGTTATCTTTGTCTAATATTTAAATTTGTTTGTGTGATGTGAAACATTTAGGTGTGACAAACATGCTAAAGAATAAGAAATCAGGAAGGGGCAAACACTTTTTTATACCACTGTACCAGTTCTCTGAATGTTGTGCTCTGAACAACCCTGACTACATTACTGATTGGCAACTGTGTACACACTGCATAGGCAGAAAACTGCCAGTCAGTGGTGAGGGTGGGTTACACAGAGCAGCAGCACTACATGGCACAATAAAGTAGTTCTCTAGTGCTAATCTCCTGCTAATACAAAAATTACTTAACTGAAACAATAACATATTGCTCAGTATGTGATATATTACTGGAATCAGGGTCTCTTCTATTATGCTGCTCTCAGATTATATGGCAAAAACCAGCTGACAGATCCCCTTTTCGAGGGGGCAAGTGACTAATGCTGTAATTTTCTATATATCTAAACTGATATGTTGTTGGATGTACATATCTATGCAGGCTGGAGTCAAAACACAAGATGCTGAAGGTCCACGGATTGCAGTTGGAGAGTTTAGATAACCTTGATTCTTAATAGGAGATAACAGGGCATCGCCACTTTCACATTTCCTGAAGAAAAAAAAAACTTTGCTGGAATTATTTAATATTTGACTTCATTATTATTCTATAATTATATTTATTTTGCAAGTGAACAGATCACACAGCTTAAAAACACAAAATAGAGCTACACATTGATGAGGGACATGTTCCCTTCTAAGCTCGTGTGTATATATGAACTATTACCTATGACCTGCTCTTTCTTGTCTATGGTGGCCGTCAGACGCTTCAATATCTTGAACGATATCGTTTAAGCGATCTGCTTTTTGATCGCTTAAGCGATATCGTTTGTACATCGCTACGTGCGATCAAGCGATTTTACAATGTAAAATCACTTGATCGTGACATCGCAGATATGAGAGCAGGACCTCATATCTAGCGATGAACGATGTAACAATCTGCTTCATCGTGGTGTATGACACCACGATAAACGATCTCCCAGCGGCAGAGCCTATGCTGGGAGATGGTAACTATGGTACACGTCGGGTTACTAAGCGCCGCGCGGTGCCTAGTAACCCGATGTGTACCATAGTTACCAGCGATCTCGCTGGCCAGCATCGCTGGTGAGTCTGTCTGTGTGACATCTCACCAGCGATGTGAACTATATTGTAAGCGATCGCGCGCGCACGTGATCGCTTACAATATCGTTCAAGATATGGAAGCGTCTGACGGCCGCCTATGATAGATCTCAACATATCTATTATCGGAGCATTAACTGCATTGTTCAATGAACGGGTAAACATAGGTCTCAATTCATTTTTACTTTAGTACCTTTTTTGTCTTGTTTTAGGTGTTTTTCATGTTTCTCATTTGCGCCTTTATTCTTTTACGGTAATTTATGTTTCTAGATGTGTGTGCCTGTTTGTTTATTATGCTCCTGATTGTGGTCAGAATTTGAGCTTTCCAAATGATCTCAGATGATATATCTTTTGCGACTGTTTAATTAAAGAGTAGCTACATTTTTGTGCAAATGTACTTCACTTGAGTGATTTTATGCACAAAAGCAACCTTTTACATTTTAAATAGCCGTTGGGAAAGCCGGCGGAAAAATCGGCTTTCCCATCCCGCTATTTCAAATGAACAGCTGAGTTCATCAGCTGATCATTTGAAATAGCGGGGCGGGAAAGACGACTTTTCCGCCGGCTTTCCCGCCGGCTATTTTAAATGTACCAGCAGCAGCGGAAGGGAGAAAGAAAAAGAAGAAAGAAGAAGAAGATAAGTGCGGGACAGGATTCACCTGCAGATGACCTCAGAGGAGTTCATCTTCCACAGCGTCTGTGCGCTTGCCAGCAGATGGCAATGTGCACAGATTGAATCACATTCATTTTTTGTGTGTAGCTGTCTGCTTGCGTATAAAGCAAGCACACAGCTTCGCACAAAACATCTAACATTTTGCGTTCGGCTGCGCATAAATTATGAGCAGCTGAACGTAAACGCAGCTGAACGCAGCCACAAACAGGCAATATGCGTTCCTATGTTAAACTTAGGAGCGCATAGTGCCTGCGTTTTTCTGCGCTCATGAACGCTGCGCATCGTGCGCAAGTGTGAAACCAGCCTTAAAGACACAGCTTTGCATTATGTCTATATTTTGCAGTGGGTTTGTGTGAAAAAGACATTGTGTGCCCATACCCTTAGTAAGATAAATTGGGAAGTCAAAAGTCAACCTGTGGAACAGCAGCAAAATCTGTAACTCTTAAAAATCCTCCACAAAATGTCAAATAAAAAACACTCTATACTCATTTTCCTTGGTGCTTCCGTGGCTGGCAGAGACCCAGAGTCTTTATAATCTGAGTACCTGCACCGATGCCTTGTTCCATGTTACTGCTGCAGCCAATCACAGGCTGAAGCAATTACACGTGAACAGACATCATTGCAGGACAGATAGGTTGTAGGACCAGGCACAGGAAGTCATGGAAGATCTGAAGGCCTTGTGTTTTTAAAGTGTTGGTACTTGGATGTTTTTGGCAGGTAAATTTTCCCAAGCAAATCTACAGTTCATAAGACAGCCCCATATTACTTTATGGTACGATAACTAGAATATGATATGATGATATATGAATCCACAAATTCTGAAAACCCTCTTTCCTGCCATCCATTATTTCTAAAGACAAATCAGGTTCCATGAGTAAATGTACATGCTAAAATACATAAGTGTTAAAAAGTGCCCTGTGCACAAGGCCTAGTCTAGAATTGTGGCCCCTTGCGGTCTTGTCGCCACAGAGGGGTACTGCACCCACTCCACGGGTGTGGTATTTCCGTCTGCGGTAACCAGGGTTGGTAAGTCCAGTCACCCACAAACACACCCAACACACCCAGTCCCAGGTACAGCGGGTGAACCCATGCAGTAGGATGGCTCAGGCAGCCTGTGGGACGGCAGGGGGAGAAAGTGTCAATGTAGAGAACAAATGCACTCTCAGAAAGCAATTTTTGCTGGTGAAAAGGTTGTGTTCTTTTTATTTTGGTGCTGTACACATTAGGCTTGCGACCTGGGGTGACGTTTCGGCTATAATCCAATAGCCTTTATCAAAAGTCGCTGTTGAGTTGCACTTAGGTCTTAGTGCTGTGTGACCATGGTGTCCAAAGTGGCTATCCACATATTGCAGTGTGCTCCAATTGGAGCTGGTTAGCCTGCTGGGGTATGGTGAGTGCCCCTGTGTGCTGGACAGGTATTATACTGGAGGGTTCTCCTCTGATGTTGCCGGTGCCTCCCGTGCTGTGGCTGGTGACAGAGGAGAACCCTCCAGTATAATACCTGTCCAGCACACAGGGGCACTCACCATACCCCAGCAGGCTAACCAGCTCCAATTGGAGCACACTGCAATATGTGGATAGCCACTTTGGACACCATGGTCACACAGCACTAAGACCTAAGTGCAACTCAACAGCGACTTTTGATAAAGGCTATTGGATTATAGCCGAAACGTCACCCCAGGTCGCAAGCCTAATGTGTACAGCACCAAAATAAAAAGAACACAACCTTTTCACCAGCAAAAATTGCTTTCTGAGAGTGCATTTGTTCTCTACATTGACACTATATACAGGGTCTAATGACCCCTACAAATAGCACCTCCAAACCACACAAGGAGTGCATGCCAACTTTCTATATATAAGGCAGGGGGAGAAAGGCGGTGGGTGGGAAAGTTATCAGGAATCGGTCAGGGAAAAGAAGAGGATAAAGGGAATCACAACAGGAAGTGGGTGGTCAGTTGGAGGAGGTCAGTCAGCCAGGGAAGACAGAGAGGAAGGGCTTGGAGGACTTGAGCAGAGATGAAGCTCGTCCCGGGCCCTGAGACCAGAGACCGTGAGGAGACAGAGGAAGCTCTAGGGGCGCGGGCAGTGAGCGATCCACCCGTGTGCCTGAGTCTGCAGTGAAGCAGAGGGGCAGGGCGAGCACAAGGGACCCGGCCCTGAAGGTGACGAGGAGACTCCAAGCTCCAACCACGGAACCGGAATCGGTGGCCATGAGATCCACAGGAGCTGTAGCCAACTCCCGGCACATCTGCCAAGAAGGCAGCCATACTACATTCAGGGGACACAGCCGGTCGCCCGACAAGGCCGTGGCTGCTGGATTGGGGCTCTGTGCGCAGAGGCGCATGCAAGAAGGAGGAGAGCAGGCAGTGCAGGGGAAAGAAGGCCAGAGAGGGAAGGAACATGAAAGGGGTGTACTGGTCAAGCCATCCCTTTTGCTAAGGACTATCCAGTCCGCAAATGTAGTTGAACTGTGACTTGTGGTACGTTCAGAGAGAATTGAAGTAAACCGGGTTTGGAACTGAGAACTGTGTGAGACTGTTCATTTCCCGCCTGCAGAGCGGTAGACTGAAACGCTGCGCCGGCAGCAGGAGCCTGTATGTGGGATGCCACGACTCTTCCCTGCAGCCAGATCGACCCCGCTAGTCCCCATCACCCTAATAATCCCCTACTCCAGATGCCCTGGGGACCCGCTCCACCCGTGGGGAGCGACACCATTACAGCTGCCATTCCATCATCCCCAGAAGTCCCGGTCTGCAGCAGCGGCCACTAACAGCCACAAACCATGGGTGGCATCACGACAACCACCCCCAAACTGCCCTATTCCCTAATCATCAACCCCCTTTTATTGACCACTCCAGAGACATGGACCAGCATACAATATATGATGAAATCTTACATGTGAAGTATCTGTTAATGACTTTATTTCTGGTCTGTTTTCCGGCTTGTGTGTTTTCATCTTTTGAGACTGGTGGCACAGAAGGTGGTGTTTCCAGATCATCCACAATATCAACATCTAGTTTTCGACTGACAGCCAAATTATGCAGAATGCAGCACGCCAGGATAATCTGTGCTCCTTTTTCTGGAGAATACTGTAGAACACCGCCAGATCGATCAAGACATCGGAAGCGACTTTTTAATGACCCAAAAGTACGTTCAATCACTGAGTAAGCAGCGTTGTGAGCAATGTTGTACTGTTTCTCTACTTTGGTTTTAGGGTCTTTAATTGGGGTCAACAGCCACTCAGTCAATGGATAAGCATCATCCCCTGTGAAAAAAACATGATTTAAAAACATTAGCATGGTAAAGTACGAGATGGTATGAAGACGCTTTATCATGTTTTTGTCTTGTCATGTCCATCATATAGTAGCAATACAACTCTACATTGCCATTTCTGAAAGACACATGCCCAACTTTGAATTTTATATATTATTACTTAACTGAAATCATCATCTGTTCTTAAAAGGGCAATGCCCATCTCGAGGTTCCTATCCCAATATTTAATAGGTGCAATAAGCAAGTCTCATCCAATACACGGAAGAAAATACTGCATGCAGCGATTATTTTTTTCTGCCCACTGAACAGTCCTATATTCAATAAATTTGTCCTAGTCTGCATGTGCCCTGATGTGTTTTTATAGAGGGCTTAATTATTCCCATGAATGAGGGTGCATTGACTATATACAGGTTGATTAAAATACAATAAATCCAGATACAGCACAACAAAAAATCCATTTTTTTATTTAGCCATTAAAAGCATATACAAATCATTCCATTTTATCTATGTACTAGTAAAAAGGCCTGATGCAATTGCATCGGGAGCGCGGTGAAAAGAATTGTGTGTATACAGGCGGGTTCGTGGGTAGCAGAGTATACAGGCGGCTGTGCGGGGAGCAGAGTATACAGGTGGCTGTGCGGGGAGCAGAGTATACAGGCGGCTGTGCGGGGAGCAGAGTATACAGGCGGCTGTGCGCGGAGCAGAGTATACAAGCGGCTGTGCGCGGAGCAGAGTATACAGGCGGCTGTGCGCGGAGCAGAGTAACAGGCAGCTGTGCACGGAGCAGAGTGTACAGGCGGCTACGCGGGGAGCAGAGTGTACAGGCGGCTGCGCGGGGATCAGAGCGTACAGGGGGCTGCGCGGTAGAGCTGAGCGCACAGGCGGCTGCGCGGGGAGCAGAGCGTACAGGCGGCTACGCGGGGAGCAGAGCGTACAGGCGGCTGCGCGGGGAGCAGAGTGTACAGGCGGCTGCGCGGGGAGCAGAGTATACAGGCGGCTGCGCGGGGAGCAGAGTATACAGGCGGCTGCGCGGGGAGCAGAGTATACAGGCGGCTGCGCGGGGAGCAGAGTATACAGGCGGCTGTGCGGGGAGCAGAGTATACAGGCGGCTGTGCGGGGAGCAGAGTATACAGGCGGCTGTGCGAGGAGCAGAGTATACAGGCGGCTGTGCGAGGAGCAGAGTATACAGGCGGCTGTGCGGGGAGCAGAGTATACAGGCGGCTGTGCGGGGAGCAGAGCATACAGGCGGCTGTGCGGGGAGCAGAGCATACAGGCGGCTGTGCGGGGAGCAGAGCATACAGGCGGCTGTGCGGGGAGCAGAGCATACAGGCGGCTGTGCGGGGAGCAGAGCATACAGGCGGCTGTGCGGGGAGCAGAGCAGACAGGCGGCTGTGCGGGGAGCATAGCAGACAGGCGGCTGTGCGGGGAGCAGAGCAGACAGGCGGCTGTGCGGGGAGCAGAGCAGACAGGCGGCTGTGCGGGGAGCAGAGCATACAGGCGGCTGTGCGGGGAGCAGAGCATACAGGCGGCTGTGCGGGGAGCAGAGCATACAGGCGGCTGTGCCGAGAGCAGAGCATACAGACGGCTGTGCCGAGAGCAGAGTATACAGGCGGCTGTGCCGGGAGCAGAGTATACAGGCGGCTGTGACGGGAGCAGAGTATACAGGCGGCTGTGACGGGAGCAGAGTATACAGACGGCTGTGCGGGGAGCAGAGTATACAGGCGGCTGTGCGGAGAGCAGAGTATACAGGCGGCTGTGCGGAGAGCAGAGCATAGAGGCGGCTGTGCAGAGAGCAGAGTATAGAGGCGGCTGTGCAGAGAGCAGAGTATAGAGGCGGCTGTGCAGAGAGCAGAGTATAGAGGCGGCTGTGCAGAGAGCAGAGTATAGAGGCGGCTGTGCGGGGAGCAGAGTATACAGGCGGCTGTGCGGGGAGCAGAGTATACAGGCGGCTGTGCAGAGAGCAGAGTATAGAGGCGGCTTTGCAGAGAGCAGAGTATAGAGGCGGCTGTGCAGAGAGCAGAGTATAGAGGCGGCTGTGCAGAGAGCAGAGTATACAGGCGGCTGTGCGGGGAGCAGAGTATACAGGCGGCTGTGCGGGGAGCAGAGTATACAGGCGGCTGTGCAGAGAGCAGAGTATACAGGTGGCTGTGCAGAGAGCAGAGCATACAGGTGGCTGTGCGGGGAGAAGCAGGCTGCAGCACCAGCGGCCCTGCAGCCTACAATGAGAGAGTGTCGGCGCCATGTTACCTGGGGAGGCTGGGGCGGCCGGCGTGTGTCATGAAGTCGGCCGCTGATGCTGGCGCCGCGCGCATATGTAAGGCGGCTCCCCCTGGCTGCAGCCCCGCCGGCCCTGCAGCGTAGACTGAGAGTGTCGGCGGCATGTTAGCTGGGGAGGCAGGGGCGACCGGCGTCTGTCATGAGGGCGGCCGCTGATGCTGGTGCCACAGGCATTTGTAAGGGCGCTCCCCCTGACTGGTGCCGCTTTGGACAGAGGGCTGACACTGTCCAATGGACGGTGCGGCCCTGGTGGCGGGGGAGTGGGAACATGGGGCGGGGTAGCAGCGGGCATTGGTGGGGGCATGCTGTGTGCGGCGACAGGCTTTTTGCGCTTCCGGTCAGCGCGTGATAGCAGCACAGTGACCGGAAGTGCAAAACTGCAGATTATGTAGATAGATCTTGCTATAAAACAAGTCCCAGGACACTCATGTGGTGGCTGATTCACCCTGGTATGGAGCTAGAACGGTCAGAAGGATAGGCTCAAATTCATACAGGACTTTCTGCCAGATGTATACACTTGAGCTATAGAGAAGGGGAAACCTGCCAAAGTTCGGGTTCGGCGGATCTGGCCAAACCTTTTTTAAAATCTAAGTTTGGGACCAGACTTTCCTGAAACTTGAGCCCAAATTCTGAACCTGGACTAAAGTTATATAATGGTGGCTAGGGAGCTGTAAAAAATACCGTAAGCAAAACATTGATTTAACATTACTGTCATACTTACCAGCAGTGGCGTAACTACCGCGGTCGCAGGGGTCGCAACTGCGACCGGGCCCGCCCCCAGGGGGGGCCCGCACCCCCCCGGGGGCTCGCACCCCCCCGGGGGGCCCCGTGGCCCGTGCTGACAGCCGGCCACCGCGACCGCGATAGTGCCGGCCGGAGAGGAGGGAGGACGGGAAGTGAGAGCTCACTTCCTGCTGCTGTGCCCGCCCCTCCTCTCCTCCTAAGTGCTGCTTGTTCCGGGAGCCCGAGCATGGCCATGTCCGCCCCTCCTCCTGCAATGTTGAGCCCGCGGGAATCTCTGCTGCTGGGCGCATACAGCCCGGCTCCCGGGGGCAGCCAGCAGTGAATGCCGGATGGTGGAGATGCACAGGGTGCGGGTCGCGTCCTTTGTGCTGGATCTGGGCAGGAGCTCATCTGTCTGCAGATGCTGCAGGGGCTGGGGGCCATCCAGCTCGGGATCAACCACAGCAAGCTGATCCCCAGGAGAGACTTCAAGACTCTGTACCAGGACTGCACCAACGCCAGGTCAGAGACTGTATTGTGTGCCCCATATACTGTGTGCCCTCTCCATATACTGTGTGCCCCCATACTGTGCCCTCCCCATATACTTTGCGCCCACCTCATGTACTGTACGTGCCCACCCCATATACTGTACCCCCCTATATTGTGTGCCCCATATACTGTGTGCCCCCTTCCCATACTGTGCCTCCCCATCTACTAATACCCTCCCATATACTGTGCCCCCTTCTTATACTGTGTGCCCCATATACTGTGCCCACCTACCCATACTGTGTGCATGCCCACCCCTTATACTGTGCCCCCTACCCATACTGTGCATGTGTGTGCCCACCCCCTTATACTGTGTGCCCCCCATACTGTGCCCTCTCCAATACTGTGCGTGCCCCCCACCCTTATACTGATTCCTCCCCCATACTGTGCCGCCCACCTCTATACTGTGTGCCCCATAACAAGACTTCACCAACGCCAGGTCAGACTCAAATGTTCTGCGTGTGCCCCCCTCCCCACTGTGTGCCCCCATACTATGTCCTATACTGTGCCTCATACTGTCTCCATAATAGGACTTCACCAACACCAGGTTATCCTCAAAATGTTATGCATTAGTTGGCTGTATGGCTGGTGCTGTGCTGTGTGGCTGAGGCTGCGTGGCTGGCTGTGTGTGGCTGTGGCTGGCTGTGTGTGGCTGACTATGTGTCTGTGTGTGGCTGGGGCTGTGTGTCTGGCTGTGTGTGGCTGGTGCCACGTGGCTGGCTGGGGTTGGCTGTGGCTGGAGCTGCATGGCTGTGGATGGCTGTGTGTGTCTGGCTGTGTGTGGCTGATGTTGAATGGCTGTGTGGCTGGGGCTGTGTGGCTGACTGTGTCCTGTGTGTGGCTGGAGCTGTTTGGCTGTGTGTGGCTGACTGTGTCTGTGTGTGACTGGGACTGCTTGGCTGTGTGTGGCTGGTGCCACATGGCTGGCTTGGGTTGGCTGTGGCTGGAACAGCATGGCTGTGGATGGCTGTGTGTGTCTGCTGTGTGTGACTGGGGCTGCTTGGCTGTGTGTGGCTGGTGCCATGTGGCTGGCTTGGGTTGGCTGTGGCTGGAGCAGCATGGCTGTGGATGGCTGTGTGTGGCTGGCTGTGTGTGGCTGACTGTGTGTCTGTGTGTGGCTGGAGCTGTGTGTGGCTGGGCTGCTTGGCTGTGTGGCTGACTGTATGGCTGTGTGGCTGGCTGTGTGTGGCTGGTTGGATGTGTGGCTGGCTGTGGCTGTCTATGTGGCTGGCTGCACCTGTGTGTGGCTGTTTGTGTGTAGCTGGTGGCTGTCTGTGTGTGGCTGTCTGTGTGTGGCTGTCTGTGGCTGTATATGTGTGTGGCTGTGTATGTGTTTGGCTGGCTGCATCTGTGTGTGGCTGGCTGATGGCTGTCTATGTGGCTGGCTGTTTGTGTGTGGCTGTATATGTGTGGCTGGCTGTGTCTGTGTGTGGCTGTCTGTGTGGCTGGTGGCTGTTTATGTAGCTAGCTGTGTGTGGCTGTCTGGCTGTGGCTGGCTGTGTGTGTATGTGTGTGTGGCTGGCTTTGTGTTGTGGCTGGCTGACTGTGGCTCTGTGTGTGACTGGCTGTGGCTCTGTGTGTGGCTGGCTGTGTGTCTGTGTGTCTGACCACTGGGACCCCACAATCCTGAGAAATGGAGCTTTGAAGAGCACCATGTAAATGGAGCTGTGGTTGATTATTCCCTCTGCTGAACCATTCACATGTGGCTCTTCAAATAACTTTTTTAAGAAAGGGGTGAGGGCCACAACAGGGTAAAAGCAAAATTTACGTATTGGGGCTGATGGGGCTTCTTTTCCAGGGATGCTTTTTGGTCCCAGTCCGGCCCTGGTGGGGGGGGGGGGCCCAGGTCAAAATTTCGCACCGGGGCCCACCAGACTCTAGTTACGCCACTGCTTACCAGGGATCGCGCGCTTGCACTTTTGGGGCGCTCATTAACTTCCTGATTATTTACTGCACTCGCTCCAACAACCAATCACAGACATTCACTCTTTGTGACAATGTCTGATTGGCTGGTGCGTCCCTAACTCACTGTGGCGGCATCTGTGATTGGTTGCCATTGGCAGCGAACTTGCTGTCATAGGGTTGTAAAAATAAATAAATAATAAAAAAATTAAAATTGGCGTGGGGCTTCACCATATTTTTGATTCTCAGCGCAGAAAAAGCAGATAGCTATGGGCTACCACCCCAGCTGCCTGGCTTTACCTTGGCTGGCAATCAAAAGTACAGGGGAACAACCCTTTTTTGTTTTTCAATTATTTAAATAAATGATTCAAAAAATGTGTGGGCTTTGCCCTATTTTTGGTTGTCAGCCGAGGTAAAAACCAGGCACCTGGGAGGCCCATAGTTATTGCCCCCCAGGCTACAGAATAACAGCCTGCAGTTACCCCAGAAATTGGCGCATTCATTAGAAGCGCCAATTACTGCCGCTTAACTCAGCTCTTCCCTATGCCCTGGTGCAGTGGCATCGGGTTGATAGAAGGAGTAAATGACAGCTGAGCATTGACACCTGTCATTAAGCCCTATATTAATAATGTCAGGCCTCTATGTGACCCACTGATTATCAATCCCGTGAGAAAATGGTTAAAAAACACACACACAGGGAAAAATCCTTTATTTGAAATAACATATACAGACAACCCTCATTTACCCATTTATTAAACTGAAGCCTATCCTCTTACAGTAATCCACATCGATGTTCAACGAAGCACACGATCCTGCCTCTGCTACTTCCAGAGACTGCAGCGATGGAACAAGTGTCCTCTTGGTGTAGTTTCTGGGATTACAATGCCGCGGGGAGTGGTGAAATCACTTGCTGTGTCAATAAGGGCTTCCCGTGGGAGTGAAATTAGGTTGCTCCACTGCCAGATTGTGGGACATGACGGCACAGCAGTCCGGCTATCTGGCAGCAGGTTCAGCTAAGTGTGGGAAACTAGTGCTGTTAACTCAGTTGAACCTGCTGTCAGATCGCCAGGCTGCTGTGCCGCCATGTCTCACAATCTGACAGCGGGGTCACCTGAGTTCACTGCTGTGGGGAGCCCTCAGTGACTCAGTCAGTGACATCGCCGCTCCCTCACGGCAGTCAGTTTGATATCAGAGACTGCAGCAATAGGATGCTTGTTCCATCGCTGCAGTCTCTGGATGTAGTAGAGACAGGGTCATATGCTTTGTGGGACATCATTGTGGATTACCGTCGGAGGGTATGATTGAGGTTAATACATAGGAAAATAAGTGTTGTCTGTGTGTTTTTATTTAAAATAAAGGATTTTTCTCAGTGTGTATTTTTTAATTATTTAATCACAGGATTGATAATGGCCAGGTCTCATAGAGGCCTGATATTGTCAATCTAGGGCTTAAAAACAGCTGTCAATGCTCAGCTGTAATTAACCCTATCACCTCGATGCCACCGCACCAGGGAAACGGGGAAGACCTGAGTAAAGAGCCAGGATTTGGCGCTTCTAATGAATACACCAATTTCTGCGGAGGCTGCGGGATGCTATTCTGTAGCCTGTGGGTGTCCAAAAACTATGGGCCTCCACACACTGAGGATACCAGCCCCCAGTTGCCTGGTTTTTATCTTGGCTGGCAATCAAAAATAGAGCAAAGCCCATACATTTGTTTCTAATTATTTATTTAAATAATTTAAAAAAATGGGCTCTCCTGTATTTTTGACTGCCAGCCAAGATAATGCCAAGCAGGTTGAGGTGGCAGCCAGTAGCTGTCTGCTTCATCTGCGTTGATAATCAAAAATAAGGTTAAGCTCTACATCAAATTTTTAAAATTATTTTTTTATTTTTACAACCCTATAATGGCAGGTTTATTGCCATTGGCAACCAATCACAGATGTGGGCACAATGGGTGAGGGGCACAAGAGCCAATCACAGCCACTGTCACAGGGAGTGGGCATCTGTGATTGGTGGTTGGAGCCAATGCAGTGAATAATCAGGAAGTTAATGAGTGGTCCCATATTACAAGCGTGCAGTACTCAGCAAGTATGACGCTGATGTTTAATCAATGTTTTACTTATTTATGCAACTCCCCGGTCAAACCCACATCCGAACAGTAACACAGACTTCTCAGGAACGTCCGTGTTCAGGGTCCATGCCTGAACAATAGGTGTTCGCTACGGACCCCACACTTTACAGTTCGGCCTCACCCATCACTGTTAAGCTGTAAAGAAATGCATTCAGAATTACTTACATGGCAGCACACCATAAAGTAAATGGGCAAGATATAATTTAAAGAATGCTCTTTTGAACTTTTTTTTATTTTGTTCAAATGTAGATTGTTTACTTCTTTATCCTGCCTGTCCCAAAAAAATTTACAAAGATCTATACCTTTTCTTAATGTGTATGTTTTAAATGAAACTTGATTAGGAACAAATGGTTTACTCTATACCGTCCGCCAAAGTTGGAAAATGCAATTTCGTGAGTGGGTCTATCTAAATCAGTAAATATGGTTTAAAAGAAAAAGTATACAGTAGATGGATGTAGTACATATGTTAAAGGGATCATGTCACCTCCAAAACACCTCCTAAGCTACAAAAACACGTTCCTGCAGCATCCTATCACTAATCTCACACTCCTTTTGTCTCCTAAAGGTATCCTGTCAAAGTACATAAAAACGATTTTATAGTCACTCATTAGGCATTGTAATTAGTAGGGGCTATATTTTTTAGCCCTTAGGGTGTGTTTGTTTGGTGCCCTGTTCGTCAGAAGATAACGCCCTAATGGGCGTGATCTTTTATTCATTTTCTAGGCAGGCCCTCTCTGCTCTCCACGACACTGGCCAGGCATGAATGACGCGAATAGCGTCATTTCCGGGTAGGGTGACGTCAGTACACCCACGCCGCTCTTTCGGCTTCAAGCACTGTTCGTCATCCAATTAATGATCTGTGAAGCAGCAACATCGTTCAGTGTGACACCTTTTTGAACAATGTCGTTCATATCTCTCCTATTCCTGCCGCTTTGTAAAATCGTTCAAACGTTCTTCTGAAAATAGCTGAAGCATTGCCAAATTTAATCATCGTTAATTATATCCTTGCGTCTGACAACGCACTAACGATGTCGGAAGGATCGCAGTCACGTAACATAGCTAATGAACTCATTCACCTATATCCTAGCGTGTGAAGTGGCCTTTAGGTATACATCTGATACAGCATAGGTCTGCAGTCATACGAATGTGAACCTAGCCTTAAAATGATCAGTCATTGCCTGGTTTACACTGTTGTGCTGATGACAATGATCATTTTCCTACCAACACAAACAATCCAATCAGCCAATGAACAAGCATTTTGCTAATTGGGGTGATCAGCAGTGTGCTTACTTGAGCGATAATCTTATGAATGCTCATTTATGATTATCTGTGCAATTAGGCCCTTACTCTTCATGTGAACCAGTCAGCTGATAAAAGCTGCCCAATCCATGGGCAGCATGTATCAGGCAATGGCTGTATGCAGGCCCGGACTGGCAGGCGGGAATACCGGGAGTTTTCCCTATGGGCCGCGATACTTTGGGCCGCCACACCCGCTCCTCTGGCCGCCGGCCAGCTAAATAATTACTGCATGCGGTCGCTACTTCCCGCCAGTCTGGGCTGCTGTGAGCGGCGCTGCGGTGCACTAGTGTGCGCTATGCTGCCGGGACACTTGCACGGCAGCACGTTCTTTGAGGAGACAGGAGAGAGCGCGCTTTGCTCTCCTGAATTCAGCCCCGCCCACGAAACGTCATTTCCGCCGCCTCCTGCATACAAGAGTTTCACTTTCTCCTATACGCCGGACCCGGGGGCGCCACTCTCATACCCCACCACATGGTGCAGCTCGCTCTCCGTTCAGTCCCAGGCCAGCATCACTGCAGGCAGCCAGCGGACCGCAGTGAGTAAGTGACTCTGTCACAGTTTGCTATTTGCTGATACTGGTGCGCCAGTATTAAGAAAAGGGGGTGTTGTGCGTGCATGGGGTGGGTTGCTTGGGCAGGTTGCTTTGAGTATGTGTGTGTATGGGGGAAGCTGAGGCAGGTTGCTGTGTGGGGAGGCTGTGCAGGCTGCTGTGTGTGTTGGGGGGCTGGGCTGGCTGCTGTGTGTGTGTGTGGGGAGGGGGGGCTGGGACTGGCTGCTGTGTGTGCGGGGGTGGCTGGGGCAGGCTGCTGTGTGGGGATGGTGGCTGGGGCAGGCTGCTGTGTGGGGGGGGGGTGGCTGGGGCAGGCTGCTGTGGGGGGGGGTGGCTGGGGCAGGCTGCTGTGTGTGGGGGGGTGGCTGGGGCAGGCTGCTGTGTGTGTGGGGGGACTAGCTGGGGCAGGCTGCTGTGTGGGGAGGTGGCTGGGCAGGCTGCTGTGTGTGTGGGGGGGCTAGCTGGGGCAGGCTGCTGTGTGGGGGGGTGGCTGGGGCAGGCTGCTGTGTGTGTGGGGGTGGCTGGGACAGGCTGCTGTGTGTGTGGGGGGGCTAGCTGGGGCAGGCTGCTGTGTGGGGGGGTGGCTGGGGCAGGCTGCTGTGTGGGGGTGGTGGCTGGGGCAGGCTGCTGTGTAGGGGGGTGGCTAGGGCAGGCTGCTGTGGGGGGGGGTGGCTGGGGCAGGCTGCTGTGTGTGGGGGTGGTGGCTGGGGCAGGCTGCTGTGTGTGTGTGGGGGGGCTAGCTGGGGCAGGCTGCTGTGTGGGGGGTGGCTGGGGCAGGCTGCTGTGTGGGGGGGTGGCTGGGGCAGGCTGCTGTGTGGGGGGTGGCTGGGGCAGGCTGCTGTGTGGGGGAGTGGCTGGGGCAGGCTGCTGTGTGGGTGGGACTGGGGCAGGCTGCTGTGTGGGGGGGCTGGGGCAGGCTGCTGTGTGGGGGGGGGGCTGGGGCAGGCTGCTGTGTGGGTGGGACTGGGGCAGGCTGCTGTGTGGGGGGGGGCTGGGGCAGGCTGCTGTGTGGGGGGGGCTGGGGCAGGCTGCTATGTGTAGGGGGGCTTGGGCAAGCTGCTGTTTGGGGGGGCTGGGGAAGGCTGCTGTGTATATAGCAGGGCTGGGCCAGCTGCTTTGAGGGTGTGTGGGGGAACCTGGGCAGGCTGCTGCATGTGTGGCGGGGCCTGGGCTGGCTTCTGTGTATGTGTGTGTGGGTGGGGGCCTGGGCAGGCTGCTGTGTGTGTGTGTTTGTGTGGGAGAGCTCGGGCAGGGGCAGGCTTCTGTTTATGTGGGGGGCTGAGGCAGGCTGCTGTGTGTGTGCCTGGGCATGGGATCGCTGCTGTGTGTGTGTGTGGCGGGCTGTGCAGGCTGCTGTGTGTGTGTGGTGGGGTCTGGGCTGGCTGCTGTATGTGTGTGTGTGGGGGGGGCTATGCTGGCTGCAGTGTGTGTGTGTAAGGACCGGTGTAGGCTGCTGTGTGTATGTGTAAGGGTCGGGGTAGACTGCTGTGTGTGTGTATGTCTAAGGGTCGGGGTAGGCTGCTGTGTGTGTATATGTAAGGGTCGGGGTAGGCTTCTGTGTGTATGTGTAAGGTTTGGGGTAGGCTGCTGTGTGTGTGTGTAAGGGTTGGGGTAGGCTGCTGTGTGTGTGTGTATATGTAAGGGTCAGAGTAGGCTGCTGTGTGTGTGTGTGTGTATATGTAAGGG
This sequence comes from Allobates femoralis, assembly GCA_033576535.1. Taxonomy (NCBI): domain Eukaryota; kingdom Metazoa; phylum Chordata; class Amphibia; order Anura; family Aromobatidae; genus Allobates; species Allobates femoralis. Next base: position 309,541,653 of record JARQOC010000003.1, read on the forward strand.
TCGGGGTAGGCTGCTGTGTGTGTGTATATGTAAGGGTTGGGGTAGGCTGCTGTGTGTATGTGTAGGGTCGGGTTAGGCTGCTGTGTGTATGTGTAAGGGTCGGGGTAGGCTGCTGTGTGTATGTGTAAGGTTTGGGGTAGGCTGCTATGTGTATGTGTAAGGTTTGGGGTAGGCTGCTGTGTGTGTGTGTGTGTGTGTGAAGGGTTGGGGTAGGCTGCTGTGTGTGTGTGTGTGTATATGTAAGGGTCGGGGTAGGCTGCTGTGTGTGTGTGTGTGTGTGTATATGTAAGGGTCGGGGTAGGCTGCTGTGTGTGTGTGTGTGTATATGCAAGGGTCGGGTAGGCTGCTGTGTGTATGTGTAAGGGTCGGGGTAGGCTGCTGTGTGTGTGTGTGTATATGTAAGGGTCAGGGTAGGCTGCTGTGTGTATGTGTAAGGGTCGGGGTAGGCTGCTGTGTGTGTGTGTAAGGGTTGGGGTAGGCTGCTGTGTGTGTGTGTATATGTAAGGGTCGGGGTAGGCTGCTGTGTGTGTGTATGTAAGGGTCGGGGTAGGCTGCTGTGTGTGTGTGTATGTAAGGGTTGGGGTAGGCTGCTGTGTGTGTGTGTGTGTGTGTGGAGGGGCCTGGGCAGGCTGCTGTGTGTGTGTGTGTGTGTGAGCTCATGTGTGAGGGTAACAATATGTAGAGCTGTGTGAGCTCATGTGTGGGGGTAACAATATATAGGGCTGTGTGGGCTCATGTGTGTGGTTAATGCTGTATAGGGCTGTGTGGGCTCATGTGTAGGGGTAATACTGTATAGAGCTGTGTGGGCTCATGTGTAGGGGTAATACTATATAGAGCTGTGTGGGCTCCTGTGTAGGGGTAATACTATATAGAGCTGTGTGGGCCCATGTGTAGGGGTAATACTGTATAGGGCTGTGTGGGCTCATGTGTAGGGGTAATACTGTATAGGGCTGTGTGGGCTCATGCGTAGGGGTAATACTATATAGAGCTGTGTGGGTTCCTGTGTAGGGGTATTACTATATAGAGCTGTGTGGGCTCCTGTGTAGGGGTAATACTGTATAGGGCTATGTGGGCTCATGTGTGCGGATAAGAGTGTATGGGCTCATGTATATGGGGGCCTGTGTGGCACTAATACTGTATATAGGGGCTGTGTGAGCTTGTGTGTGGCGCTAACACTGAATATAGAGGATACGTTTGGTCCTATTTGAGGGAGCCTGTGTGGGGCTAATACTGTATAGATGTGTGGCCTCCTGTATGCTGGTGGCCAGTGCAGCATCAGAAAGTTTACCTGCAAGCAGCGCTTGCACTCTGCTCTTCACGGTGTCTCCATGGACTCTGTTCCTTTCTATGCCCAACACTGGACCTGCAGTCGCCACCATCTTTCATCTTTCCCCTATCTCCAGGATGTGGGTGAGTTTTTGCTATCTATATACCTCATCCTCCTAACTATATACCACAGCCTCCTGGGTATGCTGTGTATAATTCTCCTGTCCTGTATTCTGGGTGTAATCCTCAGTATCTGTATTGTTCTGTAAATATACACTGCACAGTACCACTTCTCCTGTCCTGTATACTGGGTGTAATCCTCAGTATCTGTATTATTCTGTATATATACACTGCACAGTACCACTTCTCCTGTCCTGTATACTGGGTGTAATCCTCACTATCTGTATTATTCTGTATATACACTGCACAGTACCACTTCTCCTGTCCTGTATACCGGGTGTAATCCTCAGTATCTGTATAATTCTGTATATATACACTGCACAGTACCACTTCTCCTGTCCTGTATACTCGGTGTAATCCTCAGTATCTGTATTATTCTGTATATATACACTGCACAGTACCACTTCTCCTGTCCTGTATACTGGGTGTAATCCTCAGTATCTGTATTATTCTGTATATATACACTGCACAGTACCACTTCTCCTGTCCTCTATACTGGGTGTAATCCTCAGTATCTGTATTATTCTGTATATATACACTGCACAGTACACATCTCCTGTCCTGTATACTGGGTGTAATCCTCAGTATCTGTATAATTCTGTATATATACCCTGCACAGTACCACTTCTCCTGTCCTGTATACTGGGTGTAATCCTCAGTATCTGTATTATTCTGTATATATACACTGCACAGCACCACTTCTCCTGTCCTCTATACTGGGTGTAATCCTCAGTATCTGTATTATTCTGTATATATACACTGCACAGTACCACTTCTCCTGTCCTGTATACTGGGTGTAATCCTCAGTATCTGTATTATTCCGTATATATACACTGCACAGCACCACTTCTCCTGTCCTCTATACTGGGTGTAATCCTCAGTATCTGTATTATTCTGTATATATACACTGCACAGCACCACTTCTCCTGTCCTCTATACTGGGTGTAATCCTCAGTATCTGTATTATTCTGTATATATACACTGCACAGTACCACTTCTCCTGTCCTGTATACTGGGTGTAATCTTCAGTATCTGTATTATTCTGTATATGTACACTGCACAGTACCACTTCTCCTGTCCTCTATACTGGGTGTAATCCTCAGTATCTGTATTATTCTGTATATATACACTGCACAGTACCACTTCTCCTGTCCTGTATATTGGGTGTAATCCTCAGTATCTGTATTATTCTGTATATATACACTGCACAGTACCACTTCTCCTGTCCTGTATACTGGGTGTAATCCTCAGTATCTGTATTATTCTGTATATACACTGCACAGTACCACTTCTCATGTCCTGTATACTGGGTGTAATCCTCAGTATCTGTATTATTCTGTATATATACACTGCACAGTACCACTTCTCCTGTCCTCTATACTGGGTTAATCCTCAGTATCTGTATTATTCTGTATATATACACTGCACAGTACCACTTCTCCTGTCCTGTATACTGGGTGTAATCCTCAGTATCTGTATTATTCTGTATATATACACTGCACAGTACCACTTCTCCTGTCCTCTATACTGGGTGTAATCCTCAGTATCTGTATTATTCTGTATATATACACTGCACAGTGTATTAACTTTACAATCCATAATTTATTAGAAATTCATTAACAATCCTAAGCGTTTAAGGCAAGATGTGTCTTTACTCATGTCATAACTATACATATACTGCTTTATGTCATGAGTAAGGGCACATCTTGCCTGATTTTTAATGGATTTTAGCAGTTAATACCCAGTGTTTCCTCTCCAGTGTGAATGCTGAACAAACTTCATTCATTTTTTGCTTCTGACCGTTTTTTCTACATCCTTGGAGCCAGCCTGTGGCCTCCATCTGTGCACCGCACCCAACTGCATCATGCTTCTGGATTAACCCTCATACTTAGTAAGGTGAGATGATACAATCTTTCTTTTGAACTTGGATATCGTTACATAGAAAAACATACTTAAATAACTGGGGACCGAGATGCTCAGCAGACTAGTAGACAGGTGGGTCCCCAGTGACTTCTCCATGCTCGCTGACAGTGACTGACAGATCCCTGCTTTGGTCAAGACCTATCAATCCAAGGCAGTAGACAGAGAGAAGCAGCCAGTGACCCACCTGTCTCCAGTGCAGCTTTAATCTGCAAGTCCCATAGGGAATGCATTAGGTCGAAAGCAGTCTTGCCGCAAGTGTTTCGGCTTCCGGCAGATCAGGCAAAATTACCTGATCTGCTGCAAATGCTGAGAACTGCTGATGTGAAAGTGCTCTTAGCAGGATATTTGGGCTGCATCCATAACGCTGATATCTGCAGTACAAGCACAGTGTATTGAACTTAGAGAGATCCCATGCACGATGTGCTTCTTTTTTCTGCAGCATAAACTGACAAGCAGTTCAGCTTCCTGAGCTGCATCATGTCAGTTCGTTTTTGCAGAGATGCAAGTGTTCTCACCGGATGAACCCAGCAAAAATCTGCTGTGCCCAGAAACCTGATCGTGGGCATGCACACAACTGCATGTCCTGATCGTGGGCACTTAGCCTCAAGATAGACTGGACATCTCCATTAAGGTTCCTTTACACGCCGCAACCGCGGCGAGAAATATTGACGGCGATATGTCGCCCTGGAATAATCGCCGTCCAAATTCCTCCCAATTGAGCCGTGTAATTGGGGAATTTGGAGACAATATGTTGCCTCGCCACGGTCGCCTGATTTCAGAGCACTGCTCTGAAATTAGGCAATCGTGGCGACGCGTCATATAGCCGCCAAATTCCCCAATTACACGGCTCAATTGGGAGGAATTTGGACGGCGATTATTCCAGGGCGACATATTGCCATCAATATGTCTAGGCGCAGTAGCAGCGTGTAAAGGTACCTTTAGACAAATCAAGCTGCTCACAGGGAATTTTTTTGTCTGCAAAAAAGCACCCTGAAATGAGTGAGCTGAACTCCCCTCACAAAATCTAATAGGGAGAGTGATTAATAATCCTTTAACAAATCCAATTTGGTATGTATATTTTTAAATTCTACAGCAGATGTGTCACCATATTCCAAAATAAGTTGCTAAACAAATTTCCTGCACCACATAAGAATGCATGGTGCATATACCTTGAAAATGCTTCTGAAAGCTTAACTCAAGCTCAGCCCACCTAGAATAATTGACAGCTCCACAGTGCCCTCCTCCCTGCTTAGAAACCCTGTGGCAGAGACTGAATCCACTTGGACTCTTGAGCTATTTCATTCCATACTAATGTCTATATCAAGCTGATGTCGATATTCATAGGAAGTACACCCGTCTCATCTAGTCTAAGATAGCTATTTACCCACTTCCTTACCAGGCACATTTTTTTATTTTTCCATTCATGTGTTTTGAAGAAATGTAAAAAATCTTTAGTTTGGATATTAAAATAATTTTTGCACTTTTTTGTGATATATGAAGAACCATTTTTATGTTGGTTTTATACTTTCATTTTATATCATTTTGCCGATTTTGGTGGGAAAAATAAAGGAAACACGTATATGTTATTAACATTTATTTTTACCTTTTTATGATTGTCGTTCACATTTTTCTATTTTTTTATGACCACAAAGGACAACTGAAATATATTTACTTTTTCTTTCCTCTTTTCAAAACAATTTTTATATATTGGACACATTGTGTTTTATGGTGAAGGGAGAGAGGTGTTAATAACGGATTTGGATTTGCAAAAGCTTTTATTTACATTTTTTTTTTCCATTTGTTGTTTTAGAGATTGTGCCCCCCATAAGGTCATATACAACGTTTGAAGGGTATTTCAACATCTAAAGGGAAACAACCAGCACGTTTTAGGGCTATAAAGGGAATAATACCTTTACTTCAATGATTACATGTATGATTGCAGAGAAAACTGTTATCAAACTTCGGGAAACAAGTGCAGCACATTCGCATAAGTGCAGCACAAGGGGGTTGGGTTTCTTTGTATTACTTCCCTGTTTGCTTTAGAGTCAAACCCTACCCCCTCCCTCTCTCCCAGCCTGTCAGTATATACCAGCCCCAGGACACCTGACATCGTGCATGGTAATAGCACAATGTCGGGCTCCTATATGGCTGAGCTCAGCACTTCCTCCCTCTCTTGTCTGCATGCCTGCTGGCTTCAGCGGGTTCTCACTGCTTCTCCGGTCACCCAAGTGCAGGATGCAACTGCAGTTTCCCGCTCTCAGTAACATGGAGATAGAGACATCTCATTGTCTTAGGGTATTGAGAGGAATAGGAAGATCCAAGTCTCTGTCATATTTGGACATATTACAAAGATCATGTCTCAATTCAACTCTGGAACTTTGGTTTCATACAGTGGGGAAAATAAGTATTGATACACTGCCGATTTTGGAGATTTTCCCAGCTACAAAGGAGAGATCTGTAATTTTTATCGCAGGTACACTTCGATTTTGAAAGATAGAATCTAAAAAACAAAAAAGATTGTATGATTTTTATATAAATAAATGTCATTTTATTTAATTAAATAAGTATTTGATACAATAGAAAAATAGAACTTAATATTTGGTAAATAAACCTTTGTTTGCAATTACAGAGGTCAGACATTTCCTGTAGTTCTTGACCATGTTTGCACACACTGCAGGAGAAATTTTGGCCCACTCCTCCATACAAATCTTCCCCAGATCTTTCAGTGTTTGGTGCTGTCATTGAACAACATGGTGTTTCTGCTTCTTCCAAAGTTTTTCTATTGGGTTCAGATCTGGAGATTAACTAGGCCACTCCAGGACCTTGACCTACTTCTTACGGAGCCACTCCTTAGTTGAGCTGGCTGTATGTTTTGGGCCATTGTTGTGCTGGAATACCCAGCCACGACTCATCATTAATGCTTACTGAGTGAAGGAGGTTGCTGGCCAAGATTTCATGATACATGACCTCTTCCATCCTCTTTTCAATACGGTGCAGTCATCCTGTCCCCTTTTCTGAAAAACCTCCCAAATGTATGATGTTTTCACCCCCTAGCTTCATGGTTGGGCCAGTGGTCTTGGGGTTCTACTCATCGTTCTTCTTTTTCCAAACACGCCGAGTGGAGTTGATATCAAAAAGTCAAAAATTTCTATTTTGGTCTCAACTGATTACATGATCTTCTTCCATGCCTCCTGTTGATCAATAAATTGTCATTGGCTAACTTCAAAAGAGCCTGAACATGTGCTGGTGTGAGCAGGGAGACATTGCTAGCCCTGCAGAATTTTAATTCATAATGGCATAGTGTGTTACTAAGGGTAATATTTGAGACTGTGGTCCAAGCTCTCTTCAGGTGTTTGTCCAGGTCCTCGTGTATAGTTCCGGACTGATTCCTGACCTTTCTCAGAATACAAGTAATGAGTGCAGAGTAGCAGGCTTCCTAAAGAAAAACTAACAGGTCTGTGAAAGCCCGAATTCTTGCTGGTTGGTAGGCAGGGCCATATTTAGAATTTATGCTGCTCTAGGCACTTTTAGTGCTGCCTCCCCCATTGGTGAGTATGGCTAATGCAGACCCTTACAGTAGTGACTTAGCAAGCCTTTCGATTAGTTGTTATGTGAGAATCTGGTGAATCTCATACACAGTACATGATCCAAATAAATTTATAGAATGAACTTTTGATTCGAGTTATTTGTGGCTGCACGGACCGACGACACATTGTCCCTGGAAAAATACACAGTACATGGTCACTTGATCCTGCCATGGTTGCAAGGTTTGATTGACCAATTTTTAAAAGGAACCTGCCATTCGATTCATACTATGTAAACCTCGGCAGCATCACTACAGCCTTGCAGCATCGGGTTCCTTGGTTCAAATTCCACCAAGGACAACATCTGCAAAGGAGTTTGTACATTCTCCCTGTGTTTATGTGGGTTTCCTTCCACACTCCAAAGACATACTGATAAGGGTGTTTAGATTGTGAGCCCCAGTGGGGACAGTGTTACTGATGTATGTAAAGCACTGTGGTAATAATAGTGTAATATAAATGTATAAATATTATTATTAATATTATGTCACAATATCAGGATCTAAGGATCTTCTATATTGAGGTCAAGAGCTCTCTGATGCGATGTTGCCTGTCTCGCTGTCTTCCTCTTTTCATGCTGCAGTGTGGTCGACAAGAGAGCATTAACTGGTCAACAATTAGAAGTATGGTGTCTGTATACTAACTGAACCAAAAACTCTCCCCATACTATGTCCAGCAGACATTGTAGGATTACTATATGGATTTTATTGTTCTATTACTGTCCAGGCTCAGACTAAGGCCTTATTCATAAATCCGTGTTTAAACACAAACTTGAAAAAATGGTATCGGTGTACAGTATGGTCAGTGTGTCAGATTTTACAATAAGGCCTGGGTCACATTAGCGCTATGCTTCTGTTCAGGGGGGTTTGTCAAAAAGATAGATTCTGGCAGCATTAATGCAGCGCGCTTCTGCTTCATGTGATGCGCTTAAAAATAGCACAAGATTTCAAACTCCAGCACTTTCATGACAGTGTTTGACTGCACTCGGGGGTCTGTCAGCCATAGGATTGTATGGGCAGCATTAATGCAATGTTCCATTACGGTTACACTGCATTAATGCTGCCAGAATCTATCTTTTTGATGGACCCCCCTGAATGTAATCCAAGCGCTTGTGTGACCCTAGCCTAAGTGTTTTTCAAGGATGGATACATAAATAAATGACACAGATTCTCCTATATTTTATTATGTTAAATACAGACAGCCCAAGGACTATAAGATGAGTACATCTGCTGTATGTATCCTTCATGGACCCATATGCTGGTATTGGCCATTGTCCTCTGTGCTGCTGAAAAAACACGGGTATGTCTCTGTGTTTTGCAAGGACATATAGTCCATGAAGACCACTGACATATGAATAGCTCCATAGATTATAATGGGCACTAGTTGTCGTTTTTAAAGCAAAAAAACAAACAGCTGCCTGTAACACGTATGTGTAACATGGACGCCTGAATGAGGTCTTAATAGAAGAAAACAAGTTTTTATTTATGTATAAGGCTGTATGTGTTCATGTACATATGCTGTATGTATATGCGCCCATGGTGCAGATTTAGTGCAGTTTATATGCATCATATATGCAGCAGATCGGCACTAAATATGCCGGAGTGTAATTTGTAACAAAAGTCAATGTAAATGCTGCAGACCCGTCCCACTGCTTCAGGATTTCCGACAGTGGAAATAGTGTGTTGTTTAGTGCGGGAAAATAAGTAAGGGCCTTGTCACATCTGCATTTGTAGTCCGTTTGGCTTACAATCTGTTTCTGACAGTATTTGTGGCAAAAAACGCATTGAAATGGATGCGTTTTTTCCCCATAGGATTCCATTATAAAAACATATCCAAATGTGGTAAAAACACACCACTAAACGGCATTTGCGTTTAACGGATGTGTTTTTGCAAATGCACTGGAAATGTCCAAACGCGGTAAAAACGCACCACTAAATGGCATTTGCGTTTAACGGATGCGTTTTTGCAAACACACAGGAAACTTCTCAGATCTGTGCGCCCCCCCATGTCCCACATGCAATGCCGCAGACAGGTCTGTTTCCCCCCCGCCATATAGCATTCTGCAGGTCTGTGTTGTGCCCCCCATGCCCCATATGCAATGTTGCAGGTCCGTGTGCCCCCCATATAGCATGCCGCAGGTCTATTTGCCCCCCCGTGACCTATATAGCATGCTGCAGGTCTGTGTGCCCCCCCCGTCCCATATGCAATGCTGCAGCCAGGTCTGTGTGCTCCCCCATATAGCATGCTGCTGGTCTATTTGCCCCCCCCCCCCGTGAACTATATAGCATGCTGCAGGTCTGCGTGCCCCCCTGTTCCATATGCAATGCTGCAGCCAGGTCTGTGCCCCCCCACATAGCATTCTACAGGTCTGTGTGCCCCCACGTGTCCCATATGCAATGACTCAGGGCTGTGTGAACCCCATATAGCATGCTGCGCGTCTATGTAAACCCCCCATGTCCCATATGCAGTGCTGCAGGTCTGTGTGCCCCCCTATGCAATGCTGCAGGTCTGTGTAACACCCCCCCCTCATGTCCCATATGTAATGCTGCAGTTCTGGATAGCAAACTCCAGTGTGTCCCTCCCTCTGCTGCCACTTCCTCAACTGTCAGCTCACAGTGTACTACAGGGGATCCCATCCCATACTGTGCACATCCTCAGTCCCTGCCTCACAGTGCACAGACATCCTGGTAATGTTTGCTCACAGAGTCACATAGTAAAGCATACCGATCATATAGCTACCTCCACGATGCAAGTATCTTGTTGGCCCTGGTGGTCCCCAGCAGTGCTGTGCTCCTACTCACTCAGCTGCTGGTGTTTATCCTTTGCACTGATTGGTGGATCATCAGCAGGCTGATCACTTGTCCACCAATCAGAGCAAAGCTCTTCTCCTGCACTCTCAGCTCCTGGCTGGGAGCCGGACTGTGTCCCGTCCCCCCTCGCTCCCTGACCCCTCCCTGCAGCCTCAAGATAACAGAAGACTGAGGTGGGTGGGCGGCCGACCCGTAGTGGAAAAAAAAAACCTAAAATAAATTTCTTTGCTCAAGTGCTGCCCCTTGCAGCCCGGTGCCCTAGGCATGTGCTCTAGAGTGCCTTGTGGCAAATACAGCCCTGTTGGTAGGTCATCAAATACGTTTTTCATGCAATAAAATGCAATTTAATTATGGAAAAATAATACAGTATGTTTTTGTGGTTTTTTTTTTACATTCTGTCTCTCACAGTTGAAGTTTACCTACGATAAAAATTAAAGACCTCTCCGTTGTAGATGGAAAAACTTGCAAAATCGTCAATGAATAAAATACCTATTTTCCCCACTGTATGTGAGTACCAGCCCTAGTACAGATCAGACAACATTTTGCCTTTACAAAATGGTTGAATCTTTCTTTCATTAGCCTTTTAAGGTGAATTCTGAAAATGAAGTCTACTTACCCAAAATCCAACCTTCAGGAAGGTTTCCGGAAGCCAAAATTGTATGCAAACTGGAATGTTTTAAAATATAGGAATCATGGGTGGATCCAGGGTATCCTGCTACCAAATTAAGAATCCTCATGTCAGAGTCACATACCATCTGGACATTTAGGGAGTGGAAATTCTTACTGTTTCTGTAAATATCTTCTGTTGGAGGTGACAGAGCAACATGTGTACAGTCAATTATTCCCATGACTTTAGGAAAAGATGACATTTTATAAAAGCCATCCTTCACTGTTTGTATAGCTGCTTTATCTGATGGGAAAACAATATAATGTGGAGTTAACTTGTTTATGGCCTTTAGGACCTGTGTTAAATGGCGGCTGAAACTAGGCTGGGATATGCCAGAGAGAGCCGACACTGTGCCCTGAAAAGATGCAGAAGAAAAGTAATGTAGAGCACTAAGCAGTTTCACCATTCCTGGTACGGCATGATTTCTTTCACAGTTTGGCTCTATGTCCTGCTGAATCTGTTCATATAACTCAAGGATAACCTCAGTACTGAAGCGATACCTAGATCTAACTTCTTCTTCGTTTAAACCAAAAAGAGATATCCTTGGTCTAAAAATGCGTTCTCTGTGCTTCTGGTTGGCATTGGATTCTTGCTGTAGTAGTTTTTGCTGTGCACTCTGTTCATGTATGTGAAACATGGCATGAAGATCCATCACAGATCTAAAAACGACAAAGAATAAACATAATCGCAATCAATCCACAAAGTGCGTAGGTACAAAGATGTATATTAATGATATATTCCATTATATGATCAAAATGAGGACAATATGCCATTAATGCCATTAGACCCAAAATTTATCAAGAGAATTTTCTCCTTCTTCTACAAATAGTCATAATCAAATTAAGTTAATATCTTTCTCCAGATGCAGATAATGATTGCACCTAATGGTCCTATACCACAGGAAACATTTTTAACGATAGAGATTGACGAGCGAATAGTTATCACATCGTTATCGCTATTATTACACAAGCAAATGTTTGCTCAAAAGATTGCTGTTGCAGTTAATGGAAAGTTGCTAGTCATTCATACTTACATAACTTATTACATGGTGAAATTTTATGGCGTCTAGCAATAATTTATAAGCAAGGAGAAAGATTTGGTTTTGCGAGAATTGAACGATATTACGATTGCTAGCAGCTATTACACAGTGCGAATATCGCTCTGTTTTGAACAGTATTACGACTTTTTGCGCAATTTTTGCCCCGTCTAATGAGGGCTTAAATGTCCGCTTTACATCACAAAATGACCAGTAATTAAGAAACCTCTGATTGGCAGTCATTTAATAGACTGTTTACATGGACAGATCATAGTAAACAATGTGCCGTGAATGATCTGTAATACGCTTTACCATCCATTTTTTATGGATACATTACCATTATTAACCCAGGGAAGTGTATTTGATCATGTACATTTTAAATTACTGCTGTATAAATCTGTATGCAACTGAACTAACTGCTCACCCGCTGCCTAATATACCCACCCTCTGACCGATGCCATATAACCATATAATCAATATTATTCACCTCACCTCACTTAAAGGTAACCTGTCACCCCCTTTGGGCATTTTAAACTGTGCCCACAGCTTTCACAATGTAATTTGGGTTCTTGTAACCCCTCTATGTGCCCAGACGTGCCCCTCATACCTCAGAAAATAACTTTAATTCTGTCCAGCGCTGCCTCCTATTAGGTCCGGGAGGCTGGTATATGGTTCAGGTGGATTATGTCCTCGACGCCACCCTGGCTGCAAAACCCGCCTTTTTTAAAATTGCCGCCCCCATCTGTGATCGGCGCTTGAGTGACAGCCGCACTCGTGCCTGTGCATTGGACCAGGTGTCCGTGCTCCATTAAACATAATGCCAATGTTTCACGAGACTTCACAAATCTCGCAAGATTTCATAAACCTCGCGAGACATTGGCACTATCTTCAAAGGAGCGAGGACACCCGGTCCACTGATAAGTGATTTTGTAATATATCCTATCACAGAAACTTGCTTCTATCTCCTTCTGTATTGATTATTCACTGTCATTCAATGAAGACAATATTTTCTTATTATTGAAATAGAAGATGATAGTTAGAGCTTCTAAAATTCTATAGAAAGCAGTGAGGGTAAGGGAGGAGGCAGAGGGAGATAAAGACATTCTGCTGCAAGTTATATAGAATTTGTATGAACACCAACTGCCATCTTCTATCTCACTAATGAGAAAATACACCGAAGACAGCTTTTACCCTTAAATTGAGAATTTTGAGAAGAAATGATCAGACCTGGTTGAGAAAGAAGATTCACTTGATACAATATAATGGTAAGCTTCTTATTCTCATGTGTACAATATATATATAGAGATTTAAATAATGTTATCATTTCTTTATCTGATCTCAGAGGGAGAAACACAATAATCTTGTAGTTGTGATACCTTTTAATGGCTAACAAAAATAAAATTAATGTTGTTACAAAGCAAGCTTGCTCTATAACATCATTCATTATATATGTTAGCCATTAAAAGACATTACAACTACAAGATTATTTTGTTTCTCCCTCTGAGAGCAATCTATCTTTTTTCAACTGGCTAATATGGTACCATACCTATGTTTATCTTTTATCTAAATTGTCTTGGGCACATCGTACATTATTATTGTGACTATTGACATGCCCTAGTCTGCTAATTGGAATAACATTGCTTGAAATAAGCAGATAGCAATAAACCGTAACACAAAAAATAATATATGCTCACTAGGCAGCTGCAAGTAATTTGTTTTCTCTTCCTCTCCCTCTTACGTGCCTGAAACATGGACTAAATCATCCTAATGTTCCTAGCTCAGTGCATCATATATAGATTACGTAATGCTCGCCCTGAAAAACAAACATTTTTACTGTAAAACTATTTCGAGAAGCGATAACAAAGCCGGCATGAAGTTATTTTGTCCTGGCCTTATGCATGCTACAGCTAGAGCTGCTGCGAGGACAAAGGAATGACTGCACAAGTAGGTAATCCATGCAGGCTGCTCCCCACCGCCTATGTACAAGCCTACAAGCATGCACGCCTGACACAAACAAATACACCCGTGTGTAGAGTGTTGTGTTACCACCTGCTCAGATCCAGGAACACTGAAATCTTTCACTTCCTCTCATCTCATTTCCCCTCCATTAGTCCCACCCTCTCATACAGCCTTCTTCGGATTTAACCCTGCATTTTCTTTGGCCCATCTAAAATTTGCATCCAATATTTCCCAATCTTTTTATTTGGCATTAGATGATTTTTAGCTAAACGACATATACTAATAACCTAAAAATGCAAGAAAAAAAATATAAAATCAGAATAAATAGACTGAGTGATCTATAAAAAAAAAAGCAAATTCACTCATTTACTTTTTATAAAAGGGATAAACATATTTATCATTTTAAACCACAGTAAGACATTTTCACGAAATAGTGGTAAGGGTAAATACATTATAACGGTGTATACTTGGCTTTATAAATAAGAGAGTCTCTATGTTAGTTATAAAACAGCTGATAAAGACTTAGAATAAATCAATAAATAAAAACAGAGATAAATGATTTCCTTATGAAACTACTGCATTATACAGTAAACCAAGGTTGATGTGGACTATGCAGCCCTACGCTCATAGAAAACAAAGATATTGCATGTTGTTTTGTGACTGCCCCCTCAAAATGGGCATAACTGCCAGGGTAGATGGCAAAGTAGTTGATACTTAGCCCAAAGGTAAAGTGACCCATCTCCATTAAGACTTACAGTAAGTGCTGCTTTGAAGACTATTAATAACGGAATGGCAAATTAATTTTAGAAATGTTTCTATGCTGTTACATCACTACATTACCCGTGTACTATATAGTTATGAGTTTGTTCGGGTGGATAAAGTAGCGCAATAGGATTTTACCCAATATACATAAAATTAAAGAAAAGTCGCTCACCTTGTGTGGTGGTGACACACAACCAATATGAGCATGAAAGCAGCTGCTGCAGAATTCACGTGTATGAGCTAATATCCACTGATCTTTCTGGTTCCTATGTTTTTGGCTTGCCATTATGAGTTTGTTATAACTCCATCATTATGTTCTTTCTTCAGCTCACCTTCACCATGTGATGAATTTTTGTTTCCAATATATCTGTGTTCTGATACGGTTTGATATCCGGGTGTGCATCCATGTTAATGTTGGTCTAAGAGGTTAAGTTTTTCTTTAAACTGGCCTGATGATTCCGAGCACTGCACCCTAATCACTAATCCCTGGCCACCGTGGGCTGTTGCAATTTCTCTCTTTTCTTAAATTGGCTGTACCAAGTTTGGACGTTTTCACTAATTCATAGGATATGGGATAAATTCTTGATCACTGCGGGTCCAACTGCTAAGATGCAAACTGATCCTGAGAACTAGGGCTCATGTAATTGGAATGGTGGTCAATCACCTCCTCTCCACTGATAATTAAAGGGTTAGTCCAACACCAGAACTCCAACTTTTTATTACCTTATATATGCTGTAGTGTAATGTTAAACACCCCTATATATTTATTGGTTTTTTTCTTACCTTTCATGTCTCTGTAATTTCACATCATTGCTTATTTTCAGTGTGTTTACATACTCTGCTCATGTTTTGTCACCTTCCGCTGATTCATTTCAAACCAAACCCATGATGCATTTCACTGACCCACAGCTAGAGCTAGTTCCACCCAGCCAGTGTTACCAGCATTCCACTTTTCCACCTACTCCATCCTCATTGCCTGTGTACCCCACTCTGCATTTGATATTATAATACTGTATGTGAGGCTGGCAAAGGAAGCAAGGGGGCATGCCATAGCAGCCATGCCTCCTATGACACTCTGTGTTAGGCTGGCAAAGGAAGCAAGGAGGCATGCCATAATAGCCACATCTTCTATGACACTCTGTGTGAGGGCAGTAGTGGATGTGACAACAGCAGATGATGATCCATGTAAACATCCCATCATGCACTGAGGGCTTTCACACGGATCATCACAGGAAGAAGGCAATACAAGCCAAGCCCTAAGTTACAGTACAGGCTGAATGGTAGTGAATTTTACAATGAATTAAATTAAAAAGTTATTTGTTTTGAAAGCATAATGGCTAACAATGAATGGCAGGGCTCTATGCACAGCCAATACAGATATGGGGAAAAGGACATGGCAGAAACTGCTTGAGAATATAAAGAAACTTGAGAAAACTTAGCTTTAGCAGTGGCCACTGCGAAAGTGCCCGATAACTCCGCGAAGGTGTTTCTCATCTTATCGGGTCCTAACCATGTGCCTCTACTAGCAGTATAATGCTGCATGTGTGGGTTTTTATGCCTCTGTATGCAAATAAAACTGGCATTGAGGGGTTGTCCTGGACCTGACTACAATAAGGCGGATGGCTAAGCCATGCTACAGGGCGGGAGAAGGGAGCATAGTCAAAAAAATAGCCATATTAATAATTAAGGAATGACTGGCATCACCTTATATGTAAGTGTTAGCAAGAAAAAACATGAAAATTAAAGTGAAAGTCGGCTGCAACACTACACACTATTAACTTAATTTTCATGGATTTTCTTGCTAGCACCTACATAAAACGTGATGCCAGTCATTCCTTAAAGAGGACCTATCACCCTCCTGGTGCTCCTGACATCACAAAGAGCAGAAGAGGAGGGCAGACCCAGAACAAGAGGAGGTGGTGGCAGACACATAGAGGGGGCGGAATACACAAGTATGAGGCAGGGAGGATTGTGCCAGCAGCGAGGACCTCTTAATCATATCCGACCCATGGGACCTCTTAACAGTAAAGTTTGCAAAGTGTTTTTATCAGGGTACAGGGGAACTAAAGCCTTAGTACACAGCTTCACTGACTGCAGTATACATGCTGCATTCAGTGGTGCTGTCACTTTTGAAAGCACCAGGGGGGGTGACAGGTCCTTTTTAATTATCAAGGTAAGATTGACCAATTGTTAGTACCATTAAGTCTCCAATTAAATAGGTTTTCCAGGCTAGACAACTACCTCAACAATGACTATATCATGTCAGGTCCTAAGAGTATGTACTATTAGGATTCCATTCTGCTTACCTGTTCAAGTGAAACCAGTGTACATTTGTGATCATGTACACACTAAAGAGAAGCAGGAAGAAAAACTAGTTGGCATAATGTGGCATCCCACAGTTCAGTTGCTTCGATGATATTGCCACCTTCAGGGGGTCATGCCGTGATTAGAAGCAAGGGGAGGTATCCACACCAGGTAAGCCCACTAGACACAACACCTTCCCAACTCCAGACCCGAAGGGGTAGCTCTGAAACCCGAGTTCAGCGGAGGTCCCCTATAAATTCTGGCCTGGGGGCGGGGTTGGTCAGTTCAGTTCCTGGGAGGACTGTGAAGAGGACCTGTGGACTGGAGCTGTGCCAAGCTTGTCCCAGGTAGAGTAGAGAGACCAAGTTCAGATCCTAGGAGACTGTGAAGTGGTGCCATGGACTGGAGCAGAGTAAGGCTCATCCTGGGACACAAACTAGCCGGCATAGGGGAGGGTCTGTAGAAGTGGAGCTGGTTGCCGGGCTCAGCCCAGTGCAGAGCACCAGAAGCGAACACCGACGTCCGATCTGTGAGGGATTCTAGGCCCAGCAGCCAACACCGGAGGGCAATAGATTCCAAGTCTCCCGGCCACAATGAAGCCCAGGAGGCACAGCAGCACGAGAGAGTACAGGGACAGTAACCAGAGGAGTGGAATCCGGGAAGGGCTCGTGCTGCCGCCCATACAGGTGAGAGACTGTACGCAGGAGGAGAGGGTCGCAGCTTAGCTACAGGCAGCCAGGACCCGCCAAGAGTGGTGCAACAGGGACACCTCAGAACTCACTGGGTAAAGAGAACCCGTACTTGCTTCCAGGCCACCGGGACTCCCAACATCTCTTATGGACAGTACCCTGGACTACACCTGCTACTTCTACCAGTAAAGGTAACAGAGAATTCAACCCTTGTGTCTGTCAGTTATTCCGTGCCCTCAGTCCTGCACCCACAATGGCCTACCACCGCCATAGACTTTCCCGGTTGCCCTGGGAACCTGCTCCACCCGTGGGGAGCGAAATCACCACCGCTGCATTCCCATCAACCCCAGAGGTCCTGCACAGTAGCCGTGGCCAGTAATCGCTGCATACCATGGGAGGCGTCACGACCACTACCCCTAAATCACTAAGCCAAGAAACCTTTCAACTCAATACCCAGGGCCACAGGGCTGGGTCTCGACCCCCATGATTCCCCAGCAGAACTGCAGCCCGGTTCCGAGTACCCCTCGGCCCTGAGCTGCATCAATATGGCATTATGAAAAGTGTATGATCGGTCTTCTGACAATTAAACTGGCAGAGTGAAATCCTAATAGAGTGTATATTACACTGGATTCAGCATGATAGTCACTGAAAAGTTGTTTCCTGACTGAGTTAACAAGAGAATAGTTTGCAGCACAGTTACGGTAAATCCAAATGTGTTTTACCACTAATTGTGGTATGGGGCATATCACATCTGACGAGGCGAGTCTGAGAAAGGTGGATCCACTGGATCTAAAACACTGAACTGGAGAAGCACCTATGAGCAGCCACAGAGACTTCACTTAACATCACAGGAGGTGGAGATAGGCTTACATTGATAGGTGACCGACAGAGGCTGATATGACCATGGAAGATATGATTTATATAGGGGTTGATTATTAGTCCCTACTTAAATCATATGAGCCCATACAGAAAATATTACATAGGCCTAAAGAGGTAATATTAATTCCTAGAGAAGTCATCGGTGTGAACAAAGTTAATATCAGCCCCTCATGTCAGTCACGAACCTGAACTTACTAGGGCGTTAATGTAGAGGGGCTGCCCGGGGACTTAGATAACAAAATCATTACCGCTTGGATCAGCTGGCACCAAATGTGATACAATCACCACACCGTTCACCACCCACAAGACCACTGCGACCTCTGATGTTATGCTGCAGTTAGGGGACGTGAACATCAGTCAGGAACATCAGAAAAACATGCAACAATGTGCTATTCAATTCACCAGACCACTCGGATTGGATGGGGGGTTACATCTGGATGGGGAAGACTAATGCCCCATTTCAATTTTTGCCTCAAGCAGCAGAAATGCCAGAATTGGCTTAACCCCTTACTGAGGCTCATTACCTCAATATATGTGTTAGCCTGTAATCATCAATTTGCCCCTATATGATGATTTCTTGGTACACCAGTGATACAGTCGTGTTGTTACACCACATCCAAACTGAAGAAGCAGAGCTAGAGAATGGTGAATTTCAGAATACCGCAGGCTCTCTATAGGCATATTAGTGTGGTGCACTAGGGTCCGGTTGCCACAATATTAAGCTTGGAAGCAAGGAAAGGTACCCACCTCAGGAGAAACACGCGCACAACAGCTTCCCAACTCCAGGCCAGAAAGGGGAGCTCTACACCTGAGTTCAGGGCAGGTCTCCTATAAATTCTGGTCTGGGGGCGTTGTCAGGCAGTTCAGTTCACCCCAGCACCGAGCGCAGAACGGACACTGGAGTCCGAGGCCGCAAGGGACTTTATGCCCAACAACCAACACCGGAGGTCGGGTAATTCCAAGTTGCTCCCCCACCACAAGTCCAGGAGATACAGCCGCATCCCAGAGCTCAGAGAGATGCAGTGAGAGGAGGGAACGTAAATAGAGCTCAAGCCGCCTGTCACACGGCTAGGACAGACAAGAGAGGAGAGGGTCACAGCACATCTTCAAGCAGCGGGCCCATAGGGAGTAGCACAATAGGGACGCCTCCGAATTTGCCAGGTGTGGAAAACCTGAACTTGCTTCCAGGCTCTGGACCCCTAACACCACTTGTGAACTGTGCCCTGGATGAACCTGCTTCTGACTTCAGTAAAGGTAAAGGAGACTGTTACCCCTGTATCTATCAGTTATTCCCTACACTGAGTCCTTGCACCCCCAATGAATCCATCATATCCATAGACTATTCGGTAGCCCTGAGGACCCACTCTTCCCATGGAGAGCAGAACCATCCTCGATGCGATTCCCATCATCCCCAGAGGTCCCGACTGCAGCAGCGGCTATACCGGCTGCATTCCACGGGTTGCGTTACGACACTTTGATTTTTGTTTTATTTTATTTTGTGGTAAATCTGTTTTTATTAAAGTATGAAACAACATAACACAACAATTTTAAGCATAGTGCATCAACATAATGCACAGCGTATTGAACATCGCTGTGGAGGCAAAAGAAAAATATGAACTGACAGGAGTAACATGCAAGATCATGGAAACAAAGCCATATAAGTTCCTGTGGGGGTCCAGAACATTATTAGTCCCAATTCTTCATAAGCTGGTTTACGGAACATACCTAAAATCCACGCGATAAACCGAATAGAGGCAATCAAGCATACTCAAAAAGGTAAAAAAAGAGGAAAAGGAGGTCAAGTAAGGATAAAGAGAAAGAGAGAAGAGAGGGAGGAATTGCGGGATATAAGAACCCTAGAGGGGGTATAAAGTAGCAGAGGGAGGAGAAATACAAAATGGAGCAGGGGGTTCACGATAAGGGGTCAGGATAGGGGACGCCCGGGGGATAGCCGATATCTGTAGGTCAAGGATTATGCCGCAAGCCATGAGGCAAGAGCAGGGGATTCCCTAAACATAAGCCATGACGACCAGGTCCGGAAAAATCTGTCAGTATCCTGGGTCGTGGAGCTAGATTGGTGTAACAGGTCCTCCATCCTACAAATATCGCTAACCTCTGTCACCAGTTCTTCCTTGGAGGGGCATCTGATCTGTTTCCAGTATCTTGGTATAAGTCTTCTAGCTGCCGTCAAAAAATGACATAACAGCCCCTTCTTGAAGGACGAGACAGAACCTTGTGGTAAATTTAGAAGAGCCAGTTCCGGAGACGGGGAGAGCGGTTGACCACACACCGCGGTATACAATGCAAAGACTTGTTGCCAAAATACCTGAATAGTGGGACAGGACCACCAAACATGCAAATAAGTTCCTCCTGCAGCCGAGCATCTCCTGCATGAGGCCGATACCGAGGGGAATATCCTATGGCCGGGAAGAGACTCTGGAGGGGTCGAATCCCTAATGAAGTCGTGAAGCAGGACAATGTTGGGTAGGAGTCTCTATGTGCATGGAGGAACCTAGTGCGACCGCGGTCAAGAGTCAGGTCACGATTGTAGAATATCGGGGTTAGTGGTCCTGGGACAGATGTCAGTCCGTATAATAGTCGAGCTTGGACCATAAACAATTTAAGATTATACGTTATAAAGGGCCAGGATTTATCGTCCGAGGATCTGAGTGTCCAAATCTTGGCCAGGGGATTGGAGGCGCAACTACACATTTCCACGTCTACCCAACTCTTCCCCCTAGATGGATGAAACAGATCTAATACACACGCGCTCAAGGCTGCGTGATGGTATTTCTGGAAATCTGGTAGGCCCACTCCTCCCCTCTCCACAGTTCTAGTGAGAATGGAGTGAGAGAGTCTCGATCTGTTATGGGACCAAATAAACTTAATAATAGCACTTTTGAGTCTGGAGAAGAAAGAAGCGGGCAAAAGTAAAGGCAATGCCTGAAAGAAGAATAGCAGACGTGGAAGGAGATCCATTCGAACTGTGTTGACCCTACCTAACCATGACAGGTGAAGTTTGTTCCATCTGTGTAGGTCGGCATCCACCACTCCCAGGAGACCATGATAGTTAGTACTGAATAGGCGTGCGGGATCAGAGGGCAACTTAATGCCGAGGTAGTTGAGGCAGTTCGATTTCCATATAAACGGAAATGAGGCCTTCAGGGCTATAACCATGTCTCGAGGCAGGGAAACATTTAACATCTCAGATTTGGTGGAATTAATTTTGAAATTGCTTAATTTGCCAAACAACTGAAGAATTGTAAGGATATTAGGTAAACTGACGTTCGGTTTCGTGATATATAATAGCAAATCGTCCGCGAATAGTGCTAATTTATGTTCCCTTTTGAGGGAGCGAAGACCATGTACCCCAGGATCGTTCCTGAGAGCCACCGCCAGATGTTCCATTGTCAGGACATACAGTATTGGTGACAGGGGGCAACCCTGGGGTGTACCATTGCGTATATTAAAAGAATCAGAAAGGGATCCATTTATTCTAATACGTGCCGTTGGGGAGGCGTACAAGGCCCCTATTCTACGCAGCATGGTTTCACCCAGGCCCCACGACTCCAAGACTTGAAACATGAAGCCCCAGTGCACCCTGTCGAATGCCTTTTCAGCATCAATGGACAGGATGCACATGGGTATGCCTCCGCGTCTGGCACTATCAATCAGGGCCGTTGAGCGAATGGTGTTATCTCTAGCCTCACGGCCGGGAACAAAGCCCACTTGGTCTGTGCTAATTGTTGCGGGGAGATATGTGCGCAGTCTATTCAACAGGAGCTTGGCAAACAACTTAACATCTAGGTTGATGAGTGAGATTGGGCGATAACTACCGCACTGGGTTGGATCCTTGCCCGGTTTTGGGAGTACGATTATATGAGCCATAAGGGCCTGAGAAGGGAAAGCTCCTCCCATCGAGACATGATTGAAGGCACCCAATAAGGCCGGGGTCAGTTGGTCAGCCAGTGTCTTGTAAAAACCGGCTGAGTAGCCATCCGGCCCCGGGCTCTTGCCCATTTTCATCTCTTTGATCGAAGACACCAGTTCCTCCATAGAGAATAGTGCCTCGAGGGCGGAGGAATCTTCTGCCTTGAGAGGTGGTAGATGGTGTCTACGGAGGAAGGACGTCATGTCAACAGTATGCTGAGAAACGTCTGGGCCCTGGGAGTCAGGTCTGATATTATACAACGAGGCATAGTATTGTTTAAAAGAGGACAGAATTTCAGAGGTTTTGTGGGCAATTCCACCTTGATCATTTTTAATGCAAGAGATGTATGTACGAGCGGTGCGAGAGTGGAGTGTTCGGGACAACAATTGTCCGCTTTTGTTTCCATGTCTATAAAAGCGTGCCCTCAGTATGTCTCTACGGTTTCTGTCCCTCTGATCTAAGATCGAGAGGAGAGAACGTCTCAAAGCGGTCAGTTTGACAAACTGTTGAGGGGTAGGGTTTTGTTTATGTTGTGATTCTAATAAAGCTATCTGGGACAACAGGGAAGCTATGTCCGCCATTCTGGATTTCTTCAGGCGTGAGCCATGCGAAATAAAAATGCCACGAAGCACACATTTGAGAGCCTCCCATTGTAGAGTGTTCTGAGGAAAAGTGGCAGACTGCGTCCCTAATGTCCCGTATGCACTCTGGGTCGTGAAGTAGATTTTCGTTGAGGCGCCACGTATAGGCAGGTTTAGCACCATCTCCCAGGTCGAGGGTAAGAAAGATGGGGGCATGGTCAGACCATGAAATGGCACCAATTTTTGCCTCCACATTTCTATCCAAGAGCCCGTGAGAAATTAAGAACCTGTCGATTCTGCTATAGGTGGAATGCACCGGGGAATAAAAGGTGTAATCTTTTGTGTCTGGATAAAGAATTCGCCACACATCTACCAGATGCAACGTGTCCCACTGACGTCTAAGGCGGTGGAGAGATGGCGCAGTATGACTAGACTTACCCAAGGAAACATCTATGCTCGGCTGCATTGGGAAATTGAAGTCACCTCCAAGGATAACCGGACACGAGCCTGCGAATTCGTCTAATTTCTTGCGGCAGTCCGCTCCAAACCTCCTGAGGCCACTATTAGGGAAATAAAGGTTGGCAATGACAAACATGTTGAGGTGCCATGACACCTGCAGAAATAGAAACCTGCCCTGTGGATCTATCAAAGACTTGTGAATCATCGGAGTAAAGGACCTGTGAAAAGCCACAGAGACCCCTTTGGATTTTGCTAATGGGTTAGTGCTATGATACCAAGTCGGGTAATACCCCGTCTCACATTTGGGTACTGAGTCAGACCTGAAATGGGTTTCTTGAAGGAGTAATATTGCCACTTTATTTTTATGAGAGGAGTATGTGATCTGCCTCCTTTTTTCTGGTTGGTTCAATCCCTTGACATTATGGGAGCAAAAGATTAGGTCAGCCATGAGGAGTTTGTAAGAGGGAAGCAGATTTAGTCAAACATCGGTGTACCCCGGGCGTGGGGGAGGGTATGTGATGGGTAAGGGAGGGAGTTGGGCAGAAAAGCATATAGAAAAGAAAGAGAGGTTAGGCATATAAAGAAGGAAAATAACATTCAAATGGCCTATATATGTGCAATTTTTGGAAGGCATCTAAGCTTTCCAGCACTAGCGAGGGAAGGTGTCAGCCCGAGAGGGTCGCAACCCCCAGCACCTGCCCCCGCAGCAAATTAAGTAATATAAACATTGATATCAACTCTAGAGCTATTGCATTTAAATTATCAGTATATGGGTAGTCCATCTAGGGGTTCTCCCTGTAGCTGATGGTATAACGTCACAAGTATGAAAACATTAACAGTTGAAAGCAGCAGTTGGACCATATGAACCAGAGAAAGTCTCGAACATAACTTCTTCAGCAGGATCTATAACAACAAAACAAACATGGGCTGATAGTGGTCCAGGAGTATAGTCGAATCCCGGAGCTATAGTAATAGTGTTCTGATGAAAGACATGAGCCTATCAGCCACATATAGGAAACTGGAAAACTAGTCTTTGCATAGATTGGCCTGTAGGTGTCACTCTGATATCAGGGGAACCAACGAATGTACAGTTATGAGAGGAAACAATTGAGCCTGGTGACTTCAGGAAAAAGGGAAACATTGCAGAGCAGAGTGCTCAGTTTTGCAAAAGTCAGGTTTCTCCATTGTGGGAAGAGGGGTTCCTACCTCCCCTATCTCTAGGGATTCTCTCCCAGCGCGGCGGGAGGGAGGAGGACAACTGAGGCAGCTGAGGCCAATCCAGCAGGGTGATGGTAGGCAGGTCGAAGGTGTCCAGGACACGGGGCAAATCATCTATCTTCCGGAACGTGGCAGATTTTCCTCCCTTGGTGGCCGCCAGTTGGAACGGGAACCCCCATCTATAGGTTATATCATTGTCCTTTAGTAGGGACAGGAGGGGGCGCAGGCCACGGCGATGCTGTAAAGTACGCCTCGCTAGATCTTGCATCAGCATTATGGGGGTGTTCAGGAAGACGATCTGGCCCTTCTGCCTGGCTGCATTCATGATAGCTTTCTTGGTGGGGAAATGATGAATTCTGCAGATCACATCCCAGGGGTTCATGTCAGCAGAGGGTGGAGGGGCCAGGGCCCTGTGGACCTGGTCAAATGTTATGACATTCTCGGGGGCAGCGTCCAGAACCTGATTGAACAACTGTTGGACTGTACTGCTAAGGTTTAGGGGCCCAACAGATTCCGGCAGGCCACGGATCCTAATGTTGTTGCGCCTATTCCGTTTCTCTAGATCCTCCTGTCCATATAACATCTCATCCAGCCTGGAGGAATGAGCTTCTAAGAGCTGCCTGTGAGCCCTCAATTCCTCCAACACCCCCTCCTGGGACCTCTCCACCTCCTCCACCCTCGTGGTAAACTCGCTGTTAAGGGAGCTAATCTCCATCTTGTATGACCCCTCCAGCCTGCGTGCAAAAAATTCTAGATCCCTCTTAGTGGGAAGCTGCTTAAAGGGAACCAACCACCCCAAATGACCCCCCGGACTGTTA
The DNA here is from genome assembly GCA_033576535.1 of Allobates femoralis. Classification (NCBI taxonomy): domain Eukaryota; kingdom Metazoa; phylum Chordata; class Amphibia; order Anura; family Aromobatidae; genus Allobates; species Allobates femoralis. The sequence continues at coordinate 309,566,716 of JARQOC010000003.1, forward strand.
ATATGTGTCCCTACACCCAGCACACACATTTGGGGCAATCGTTTTTGCTAAAAAAACTGTTTAGTAGAAGCTAAGATATAGCTTTATGAAGTTTAATAAATCAAGCCGAATGGGTGTTACCTCACTTGTCCTCGTGCACTGTTCCATGTGCCTGTCAGCCTCCTCTCCCCTCCTCCCTTCAGTGAAGCCTTTCTGTGCAAGCCGAAAATGGCCTGCCTGTCTGCTGCTGCCTGATAAATTATGCACGCCCATCTCTGCACCTAAGAGCCTGGCCGCATCATGAAGAGGGCGGGGCTAGATAGCGTCATGCCGGAGCCATGCCCCCTTTCATGACGCAATCTAGCCCCGCCCCCTTCATGACGCGGCCAGGCTCTTAGGTGCAGAGATGGGCGTGCATAATTTATCAGGCAGCAGCAGACAGGCAGGCCATTTTCGGCTTGCACAGAAAGGCTTCACTGAAGGGAGGAGGGGAGAGGAGGCTGACAGGCACATGGAACAGTGCACGAGGACAAGTGAGGTAACACCCATTCGGCTTGATTTATTAAACTTCATAAAGCTATATCTTAGCTTCTACTAAACAGTTTTTTTAGCAAAAACGATTGCCCCAAATGTGTGTGCTGGGTGTAGGGACACATATTAACAGTCCGGGGGGGTCATTTGGGGTGGTTGGTTCCCTTTAATGTGTGTGTGGCACCCTGGCACCTGTTGGGCACCACAGAAATTCTTAGGGCATGAATGGAGTTAACAGCAAAGCAAAACCCACAAACACAACAACACCTTAGAACACCTGGTTTCACCCCGAGCCTCTAGGGGGAGCTCCACTGGTGACTTTGAACCAGTTCCCCCTATAAATAGTGTCTTGGAGGGAGAAACTTCAGAGTGTGGTAGACGCTACAAGAGCTGCCAGCCTGTGTGAGACCTCCACCCTATGAGGAACACACTAGGCCTAACCAGTCTGTTAGCAAGTGGAGGTCCCTGCAATTGGGACAAGAGGAAGAAGGAGATCACCTCTCAGGAACATGGAGTCATTCCGACTCTTTCCTTAAACACCGGTTACTGGAACCGAAGCTGTGAGAGCGACCAAGCCATCACAGAAGAACCAGCATACTACACAGGGAGTCTAGCCCCTGTTCACCTGTCGCACCTACCAACGAGAGCCCAGGGAAGAAGGTAGAATTATCATCACCCTTTTACAGTGCCCTCAGTGCTGACAACCAGGTGAAATCCGTTCTATTGAACAAACTGCCCGGTCCGGAGGGATTCCACATCCACCCGACCTTAGCACCAGAACTAGAGAAAGGAAGCCTAACACTGCTTGCTGTGAAACTCCAGAAGTGCCAACTTCACTATCCCGGTTCAAGTGTACCTGATCAACAACTAGTAAAGGTACCTAAAAGAGACTTTGTGTGGTTGTACATTACTCCTGGATTCAGCGCGCAGCATCCCGCAGCTGCCTCACAACATCTTGCGCAGCTCCCGGCTCCTGGGATTCCCGCTCATCCTGTGGGGAGCGTTCCATCTTGCTGTATAACATCCCCCGGAGACCCGAACAGCGCTGGTAAGGTTACCAGAACACCCGCAGGTGGCGTCACGAAGACAAATCACCCCTACTGTTCCGCCATTCCCCTATTGATCTGGACCACCGGGCCTACACTACCGCAGGCGCGGTTCCGTGACTGGAGGAGAAACAACGCTCGCTACGTGTACCCCCGGCTACGGTGAGTCAGAATTTGGCGTCACGAACAGGATACGAGCAGGCCCGTTATCACGGGTATTGTGTGCTATTTATTGACTGTAAATATCGAACTGTACATTTGGTCCGCCATTGCTGCGCGAAAAGGCGGGAAAAGAAGGGGCGTGACTGTGCAGAGGGTGCGAAGATTGGCCCCGCCCCCACGCTCTGACGACTTCCCCTGTACGCAGCAGGAACCGGAAACTCCCGAGGTGCCTCACTCCTCACCGCGAGGCCGACACTTCCGTTTGAAACCGAGGGAAAGGCTACGCTTAACTAAGGGGGAGCGACCATGAGTAACCCGGCTCCCGATCACGCGGTGCCCCCGCTAGACCAAGCGGCACCTCAAAATATACCTCTTGATGGACAGCAACCAGTCGGCGGTATGCCATCGCAACCCGCTCCGATTATGCCGATGTCTCTACCCTAGGTTCCTAGTGCGACCTGGTTACCCAAGTACAGCGGTGTACCCAGCACCTTGGAGAACTTCCAGAGGAAGATATGCCAAGCGCTGGACATGTACCCGATGACCGGTAAGCAAAGAGCTTCAGTTGTTATGGGACAGTTAACCGGTGCAGCCGAACTGCAGAGCCGCAGCTGGCCTGTAGAAACTCAGGAATCTGTGGAGCAGATATTCGCTAGATTAACCCGGGTCTTTGAGCGCCATACCGAAGCTGAACTAAGACTGTCATTCTATCGTTGTAACCAAGGGGCACAAGAAAGTGTCCTTGATTATTCACTGCGCTTGCAAGAAGCATACAGACTGTTAAAACAAGTTGATCCTGATGGTGTCCGAGATGAGAACAAAGCGTTAATTGGACAATTTATTGTGGGCCTTAAACTGTCTGAGGATAGAAAGCAAGCAAGCTGGTGGTCCATACAGAATCCAGGCGCAGAGTTTGACACCTTGAGAGACTTAACAGTTTGGGGACAACGACTCGCTGAAGTACCTGATCCCGCTTCACCGCAGCAGCAGTACACTGACACCCCTTCTGTGCCGGCAGCAGCATCTCCAATCCCTGCGATTCAGTCCAGCGCACAGACTGTAACACCTGACCGGTTTGATCAACTGTGTGCTAATGTCGAGCAGCTGATGAAAGACGTGGCCAAGCTACAAGCTGGGAGAAGACCCAAGACAGATGCAAGGCCATCGGACAAGATTCAACTCACAGACAGCCCGGATGATGTCCCGTGGATGAGGAGAAAGACACAGCCGTCGCGAGGAAAACCTGCAGACCGCCGCAGTCCTGACAGACGCCGCAACAGTCAGCAGAACGATTTAGGAGGACGCAACCTGCAATCCCGTCCTTTAAACAAGCGACCCCTGGGCGAGAAGGGCCAACCCCAGGAGTAGACTGTCCAGGCCCTACGTCCAGCTGGGAACACAAGTATGTGGGAGACTGTCCATACTTACCAATCGTCATCGATGGCATCGCTATCTCCGCCTTGATAGACACTGGATCCCAGGTGACATCCATCCCCAGTACCCTTTACAAGCAGTTCTGGCCAGATGTTAAGCTAGAACCCCCTAATCCCGAGATGAACCTTGAAGCCACTAATGGTATACCGGTTACCATAGAGGGACAGTGGGAAGCTACAGTAAAGGTGGGGAGGGTGCAGTTGAAAAACCAGGGTATCTTAGTGGTCCAGGATAAGCCTAACCACAAAGATCCATATGTCATATTGGGTACCAATGTCATGATCAAATGCCTCGATGAAGTGTTGTTTTTACTCCAACAGAGTGCTGAAGCCGGTAAACCCAGAGAAAAGAGGGCTATCCAAAAGCAGATCAGAGCTCTGGTGTATCAACAACAGGTAACATTGTCAAATGGTGAAATTGGCAGAGTAAGGGTCACAGATCCCATTCCAATTGTGGTACCACCCAGAAGTGAAATGATGATCTGGTGTCAAGCAGCCATAGGCCTCAGAGGGCAGGACTACCAAGCAGTAGTAGAACCTGTAATGTCTGATAGTAGTCCTACGCTCTTGACAGCCAGAGGGTTAGTCGACGTAAGAAAGGGGAGAGTCCCCGTATGCATATTAAATTATGGTGATGACGAAGTCAAACTGCCAAGATATGCAACTGTCGCAAAATTGTACCAAGTAAAAGATGATGCTGTGATTGATGTAAAATCCTCAAACCAAATAGTCACTGATGAACACCCTCACTCCAAAGATCAGTTAGAGAAATGGTGTCAAGACCTCAGTGTAGGAACTGACAATACACCCTCTCACCAGAAAAATGGAGTATACCGGGTAGTTCGGGAGTATGAGCAAGTGTTCAGCAAACACCCACTTGACTTTGGGAGGGTTAAAGGGGTACAACATCATATCCCCACAACCACCCATGCACCTATCAAGGAAAGGTACAGGCCTATACCACCCACTCACTACCAAAAAGCAAAAGAGATGCTTCAGGACATGAAAAATGCAGGAGTCATTAGGGATAGCTGTAGTCCATGGGCCGCACCACTAGTCCTGATTAAAAAGAAAGATGGTAGTATGAGGATGTGCGTAGACTATAGGCAAATCAACAAAGTCACACACAAGGATGCATACCCGTTACCACGCATAGAAGAGTCACTAGCTGCACTCAAATCTGCCAACTACTTCTCCACATTAGATCTTACTAGTGGGTACTGGCAGGTTGCCGTTGCAGAGGAGGATCGTGAGAAGACAACCTTCACCACTCCTATGGGCTTATGCGAATTCAACAGTATGCCATTCGGGTTGTGCAATGCCCCAGGAACATTTCAGAGACTGATGGAGTGTTGTTTGGGCCACAAGAACTTTGAGACTGTCTTGTTATACCTTGATGATGTCATTGTCTACTCTCAGACCTATGAAGATCACCTCCAACACCTGAGTGAAGTGTTCGAGTCACTGTCCAAGTACGGGATGAAACTGAAACCGTCCAAGTGCCACCTGCTGAAACCCAAGGTCCAATACCTAGGACATGTGGTCAGCGCCGAAGGCGTAGCACTGGATCCGGATAAGGTCACCGTCATCAAGGACTGGCCAGCACCAACCAACCATAAAGAGGTACGTCAATTTCTAGGACTGGTCGGGTACTACCGACGATTCATCAAAGGCTATACCAAGATAGCCGCCCCCATGCAAGATCTCTTAGTAGGTCAATCCAAAAACGGCAAGATCAGGGGACCCCCGTTCCACTGGGGCCCAGAGCAGGACAAATCCTTCAAAACGTTAAAAGATGCTTTAACTGGAGAAGAAATCCTGGCCTACCCTGACTACAGTCTACCGTTTTTATTGTACACCGATGCAAGCAATGAAGGTTTAGGAGCAGTCCTATCTCAACGTCAGCAGGGCAAAGAAAAGGTGATAGCCTACGCCAGCAGAAAGCTCCGTCCCACCGAGAGGAACCCGGAGAATTACAGCTCCTTCAAGCTGGAGTTCCTGGCCCTGGTCTGGGCGATCACAGAGCGTTTCAAGCATTACCTGGCATCCGCCCCGTTCACAGCTTTCACAGATAACAACCCTCTAACACACTTAGAGACTGCAAAGCTGGGAGCCCTAGAACAGCGTTGGGTAGCAAGACTCGCTAACTATGACTTCACTGTAAAGTACCGGGCAGGTCACAAAAACGGCAATGCTGATGCCCTGTCCCGAATGCCTCATCTTCCTGAAGAGGGAGAAGACATAGACGACCTGGAAGAGATTGAACTACCTGCTTTCCACCGTTCCGGTACAGCAACATGTCATCAGAGAATCAGAGAAACCAGACACGTGTAGAGAGGACCGTGAACCCGTTACCTCACCATGACTGGAAGGAGGCTCAAGCCAACGACCCAGATGTCAGCCTGGTAAGGGATCTGATCACTCAAGAACACGCCAACATGGACCCTGATGCCTCATCAAACGCTAAACGCCTGTGGAAGGAGAAAGGAAGGTTGTTTGTCTACCAAGGTAAACTATGCAGAAGATACCTCAATCCAAGAACCCATGAACTAATCTGGCAGATTGTAGTTCCCAAGACTGAAGTCCAGATGATCCTTGAAGCATACCACGACGATGCCGGACACTTTGGATGGAAGAAGCTGGAGAGACTCCTGAAGGATCGGTTCTACTGGGTCAGTATGAGAGGCTCCATTGACAAATGGTGTAAAAACTGTGGACCATGTCACCTTCGAAGGAAAGACCATCTAACTCAGAAAGCTCCGTTGCAGCCAATCGTTACCACCAAACCTCTTGAAATAGTTGCTCTCGACCACGTGAAGCTTACCCCAAGTCGAACCGGGTACACCTACGCTCTCACCATCGTCGATCACTACTCAAGATTCCTGGTAGTCGTTCCAGTTAAGGATTTAACTGCTGAGGTAGCAGCAAAAGCGTTCCAGAGTTACTTCTGTCGCCCCCATGGGTATCCAGACCAGGTCTTAACTGACCAAGGACCAGCCTTCGAATCAGCTCTGTTCCAAGAGTTCTTAGGGCTATATGGGTGCAAGAAAATCCGCACAACACCTTATCATCCTCAGACGAACGGTTTATGTGAGAAGATGAACCACATAGTCATTGACATGCTCAAGACCTTACCAGTGGAAGAGAGAAATCAATGGCCAGAGAAACTTCCAGATCTCGTGGACATCTACAACCACATACCTGTCAGTTCGACAAATTACACACCTGCTTACTTGATGAGAGCAAGACCAGGTAAACTGCCTATTGATTTACAGATGGGAACCATCGAACCCACAGAAGATTCTTCTGATGAAGACTGGGTCAGCCAACGCCAAGAAAAGTACAGGAAAGTACAAGAAAGTGTTGAGAGAAACCTAGAAATCAGTAGAACCAAACAAGAAAAAGACTGTAACAAGCACGCCTCAGCTGAACCGTTAGCTATAGGTGATGTAGTGCTGAAAAGAAAGAGAAAAACCAACAAATTGGATAACAGTTGGGAATCCGTACCCTACACCGGTATGCCGTCACACTATGACAACTCAAAAACTTGTGTTATTAGTAAAGACAATGGGAATACTATTGCAACTGTCTCAAGGGATCATTTGAATAAATGTCCGCCACAGTTAATCCCACAAGCAACCAGTTACCCTACTGTAACTACAGATGAAGACACTAAAGAAAATCTAGTCCTTACAGACATTGGATATTTACCAGCTGACTGGCCACAAATAGGAGAAGCATTCCTCATACCAGTTATGCATTTCTACCAACCTGTAGAAGATCAGCAACCAAATCCAATCCAACAAGTCCAACAAGAAGAAGTCCAAGTGCAAGAATTGCAGCCTGTTATCATGGAACCTGAGATTTCTGTAATCGGTCAACCTGCTAGTCCCACAGTAAGAGAAGCCATTCCTAATCAACTACCTGCAGAGGTTAGTCCAGTTGATAGACTCCGCACTTACTATGGTCTTACACAAAGCAGACATAGAGAATTACCAACCTCTTCGTACACTACACCAACAGCTTTGGAAACACCCACACTACGCAGATCCACACGTAGTACATTAGGTCAACCCCCACATAAACTTGGAGAATGGGTTTAAAATGTAGTGGAAAAATGTAACCTGTAAGTGTTGTAAATAGTAACCAGTTTTCAAAACCTGTAAAAAGTAGTGTACAGAAGGGTGGAGGAACTGGGCTCTGTCCCAAGTATACTAAGTTGGGGACAGAAAGCGCCTGGTAAGGTATAGAAGGTTAGTACCGGCCTCCCAAGCAGAGACACCCGTAGGGAATGTATAAAGTTTACCGTGTATCCCTGGACTTTGCCTTTTTCCCTTTTTCACAAACTTTGAACAATTGTCACAGGACTTGTGTGACCACTAACTTTACCTTTTCCAGCCTGCGGCAGATGGACTAGTGCCGTACGGACTGCTTTTCACCTTTTCCACATTTTTCACCCCTTTTCAGTGATTTTTGTGTTTTCTTTCAGACTCTGTAAATTGAATGTTATAAAATGTTTAGTGGTAAGTAGTAAAAAGAACTTTTGCTCAGCCGGGAGAACTGAGGTTAACTAAGGGGGAATGTGGCACCCTGGCACCTGTTGGGCACCACAGAAATCCTTAGGGCATGAATGGAGTTAACAGCAAAGCAAAACCCACAAACACAACAACACCTTAGAACACCTGGTTTCACCCGAGCCTCTAGGGGAGCTCCACTGGTGACTTTGAACCAGTTCCCCCTATAAATAGAGTCTTGGAGGGAGAAACTTCAGAGTGTGGTAGACGCTACAAGAGCTGCCAGCCTGTGTGAAACCTCCACCCTATGAGGAACACACTAGGCCTAACCAGTCTGTTAGCAAGTGGAGGTCCCTGCAATTGGGACAAGAGGAAGAAGGAGATCACCTCTCAGGAACATAGAGTCATTCCGACTCTTTCCTTAAACACCGGTTACTGGAACCGAAGCTGTGAGAGCGACCAAGCCATCACAGAAGAACCAGCATACTACACAGGGAGTCTAGCCCCCTGTTCACCTGTCGCACCTACCAACGAGAGCCCAGGGAAGAAGGTAGAATTATCATCACCCTTTTACAGTGCCCTCAGTGCTGACAACCAGGTGAAATCCGTTCTATTGAACAAACTGCCCGGTCCGGAGGGATTCCACATCCACCGGACCTTAGCACCAGAACTAGAGAAAGGAAGCCTAACACTGCTTGCTGTGAAACTCCAGAAGTGACAACTTCACTATCCCGGTCCGAGTGTACCTGATCAACAACCAGTAAAGGTACCTAAAAGAGACTTTGTGTGGTTGTACATTACTCCCGGATTCAGCGCGCAGCATCCCGCAGCTGCCTCACAACATCTTGCGCAGCTCCCGGCTCCGGGGATTCCCGCTCATCCTGTGGGGAGCGTTCCATCTCGCTGTATAACATCCCCCGGAGACCCGAACAGCGCTGGTAAGGTTACCAGAACACCCGCAGGTGGCGTCACGAAGACAAATCACCCCTACTGTTCCGCCATTCCCCTATTGATCTGGACCACCGGGCCTACACTACCACAGGCGCGGTTCCGTGACTGGAGGAGAAACAACGCCCGCTACGTGTACCCCCGGCTACGGTGAGTCATGTGTACTTAGCTCTGCCATGGTGCAGTCTGCTGGGAGCTCCTCAGTGTCCTCCTCGTTGCTGATATCTTCCATCTGCTCAGGCAGTGCACGATCCTCCCCCCTCCTCTCCTGCCTCGAGGCTTCCATGTGCTGAGGGGCCGGCACCATGCCTCGTGCTGTGCTCCTGGAGAGGGGGGTTGCAGTAGAGAGGCGATGTCTGTCCAGGGAGCTCTGTTCCCCCGGATCTTCGGTCCCTGCTCCTCCAGTGGACTTCTTAGGCTTTCCCATCCTGTAAATGTGGCTCTGAGTCGGCTGATTAGTGCTGCAAGGGCTCGGTAGTGAGGAGCTGCAGTGAAGTGCGACTTACTCCTCCATAGGCTTAACCACGCCCCTGTTTTATTTTATTTTAACCCATTTTTCCAAAACCCCTTTTTAATTGCTTGCCCGACGAGAGGATCACGGAACGGGTCGCGCTGTGGCACCCTGCTCACACAGGTAACCACAGACTCACCTACAGCACAAATGGGTTTCCATAGTGGGTATACAGACACAAACAACACCTTCCATCCCAGCACAGTAGGGGTAGCCCAACTTGCTGCCCTTAGGCAAGATCCCCTATAAATACTGGTGCTGGGGGCGGAGTTAGTTAGAGTGTGCAGATGCTACAAGAGCTGTGAAGACATTCTGGTGGTCTGGTGGTAAGGAGAGAAGAGAGAGTAAAGTGGGTATCGAGGAGCCATCGTTAGGTTCACCCAAACAGTACCCCGGACAACGGAGCCCGAGTCTACTTGAGAGCACCTGGCCCAGTAGAGAATACTGGTCTACCGTGGAGACTTCAGTCTCCCGGGCATCTGTGCAGTCACCAACCAGGGAGCCAGGCACTGCGGAGATAGGAAGAGTGGTAGGGGCTTCACACATGTGGGAAAAGAGACAAGTAGGCCTTATACCCACTCACTGTGGAGACCCAGAAGTGCATCCTGAACACCCAGCAGTGCCCTAGATGTTTACCTGCAATTCCACCAGTAAAAGGTAAAGAAACAACCAGTGGTGTGTGTGTCGGTTCGTTCCCCGCGCCCCTGCCATCCACAGAGACTGTCCCGTTATCCAACAGCCCGGCCAAGTCCCTGCTCCATTCCCCATGATCACCACCAAACTCCCCAGGGATCCAGCTCCGCCTGTGGGGAGCTTCAACACCTACCTGCCCATCCATCATCCCTGGAGGCCCCACGCAGCGCTGGTGCAGTCACCAGATACCACAAGTGGCGTCACGTGAACTTGAACTTTATTCCCATTTCAATTACCCCTTTTTGTTGTCCACCAGAGCCACGGATCTGGGCCGGCCACCAGTGACATTCCAACCGCAGCAGAGGGCCCAGACACCCGAGTCACCGTATAACCCTGGGCGAGTCAAGCTTGGCGCTCACGAACAGGATTCCGTGCCCAGTGCTACCAACTACTGTGTGCCGTGTTTGAGGCTGCGTTCACACATTGCGTATTTTGCTGCGTTTTTTTTTACGAGCACTTTTCAAAATACGCAATGTGCCTTTTGTCTGCCTGCAAAGTGAATGGGAAATTCACTTTGCAGTGCAGACATTGCGGAAAAATACGCAGTGCGTTTTCCGGGAGAAAACGCAGCTCCGTAAACAATTGATATGTCAATTGTTTACGCAGCTACTACTGCGTATTCTCCCAGAGGGGAGGAAGAATCCAGCTTCCTCCTCCCCTCTGTGACAGCTGTGGCCGCCCATTAGATTCCACAGTGTGTTAATACACACTGTGAAATCTAAATTAAACAAAAGCAAGTGTGTGAAAAATAAAAAAGAATGAATACATCACCTTCCGACGCCTTCTGCCGCTGTCCGGTGCCTTCTCCCGCTGTGCGATTCCCGGTTCTAAGTCAGATCTCTTCTGACAAGACCTGTGGTGACGTCAGAGAGGGGGCGTTCCCGGGCACTCGCGGTCATGTGACCGCGAGCAGCCAATCAGCGATGGGACCGCCCCGGGAACGCCCCCCTCTGACGTCATCACAGGTCCTGTCAGAGGAGATCTTACTTGGAATCGGAGATCGCACACCGGGAGAAGGCGTCGGAGAGGTGAAGTATTGATTCTTTTTTATTTTTCATTAACTTGCTTTTGTTTAATGTAGATTTCACAGTGTGTATTAACACACTGTGTAATCTAATGGGGGCGGTCACACATGTCACAGAGGGGAGGAGGAAGCAGGATTCTTCCTCCCCTCTGTGACATCACTGCGCTTTCTGGGGGGAAGAAAGCGCAGTGTGTGAAAGCCCCTGCGTATTTTGCTGCGCTTTTTTGCGCGGCCGAAAAATGCGGCAAAAAGCGCGCGCAAAAAAGCGCAGCAAAATACGCAAATGTGTGAACGTAGCCTAAGACTGTAAATTGTGACTGTTAAACTGAGCCGCTATTACTGCACCGCGGAGCGGGAAGAAAGGGGACGTGACGGCTTGCAGAGCAAGAAACCAAACCCCGCCCCTCGCTCTGCCGAATACTTCTGAAGCTCAGCGGCCTAACCCAGAAATTCTCGAACACTTAACCCCCTGCTTATGGGGTTCAAAAACTGTTTAACTGTTTAAAGACTGGCCATGATTCACTAGGGGGGCCCTGAAAATGTCCGCCTCTTCCAGCAACAACAACAGCACATTTGCTGACCCCGAGAATCACCCTGAAGCGACCATGGCTGCAACCAGTAGAGCCGCCGATCCACCAGGCGCAGTAGCCCTGATCATGCTGATCTCGCTACTATATATCCCGGGTGCTAAGTGTTTACCCCAGTATGACGGCCGCCCTGATACCTTGTCCACCTTCAAAAGAAAGATCTGCAGCGTGTTAGATATGTATGCAATGACTGGCAAGCAGCGCGCAGCTGTTGTGTTAGGACAGTTAATCGGTGCAGCGGAAAGAAAGGCTGAATCCTGGTCAACCACTGAACGGGGATCAGTAGCTATAATTTTTGATAAACTAAATGTTGCTTTTGAGGACTGTAATGAGGCTGACATAAGAATGTGCTTCTATCATTGTTATCAAAAGCCAGGGGACGATAACCGGACCTACGCCTGGCGCCTATAGGAATAATAATTTAAAATAATTTCTAATACATATAGTTTTTTTCCAGCTACCACCTGAACCTGTAGGTGTGCCAGTCTTTTTTTTAATTATTATATTGCTGTTTTTGACTGAGCACCCTTCCCCCGATAGCCTAGTCAATATTAGCCATGTTTTTTCCACCATCTTATTGTAGTCCAACCTCATACCACACCCATACACATAGGTTTTAAATTGCACTTAGAGGCTAGTGTCCTCATAAGCATTTGCACCACAGACAGAGTAAGGGAGACAGGGAGCCAATATACATGAGAACACCTTGGCGCAGGTTATCGGGCTTAACATGCGATGGCCAATGCATTAACTAAGATTCTCATTTTTCTTGTTGTTTCCTGAAGCAGTTTCTGCAATGGCAATTTTCATCTTCAAAATTTGCATTAGTTTCTTATATGTTAGTCAAACACTTCATCATGTCATATATTGTGTTTCGTGTGCAGCGGATCACTTTCTAATGGCACCTATAGGAGGCGCTGCGAGCCCTGAAACAAGTCATCCCTGCTAGTGTCCCTGATGAGAATAAACTATTGACTGAGCAGTTTTCCCAGGGGCTACTATCACCAGAGGACAACAAAACCCTGCGCTGGTGGTCTCTAAGCAACCCGGACACCGATTTCAATACTTTAAAGGACATAGCCATAAAGGGGTTACAGCCAGTGAAGACTCCTGGAGCTGCCATCCGGCAGTGGTGCAGTGGCAAGGCTCTGGCTACAACATCAGTTCCCGTGCCTGCAGCTGAGAGCTGTGTTCAGTCTACAAACTCTGATAGAATTGACTCTTCGTGCTTGCAGGTGCGCCAGCTGGGCAAGAGCTTAGCCACAGTCATGGAAGCCCTACAGCTGCAGGAGGGGCCAAAGCCACAGCCTAAACCCAACCTCTGCTCTAGCTTGCTGACAGCCCGGAGGACGTCCTGCGGATGAGAGGAAGGAAGATCACGTCGCCCAGAGGGAGGACCACCGATCGTTACAGCTCCACAAAAGAACCCATCTGTCGTCGCTGCAACAAGACTGGCCACATCGCCCGATTCTGTCCTTTAAACGAGCAGACCCTGGGGGCTGGGCCGAACCTCAGGAGTAGCTCAACAGGGCCCAGCTGACTGGTATAATACCTACATTGGACAGCAACCATTCCTGTCTATCATACTAGATGGCATCTCGACACCTGCGTTATTGGACACCGGGTCACAAGTGACCACTATCCCTGATTTTCTTTATAAGAAATTCTGGTCATGTAATGAACTTAAGCCACCCGATGTGAACCTCAATATTTATGCTTCTAATGGTGAACCACTTACTATAGTGGGAGTTACATAAATTCCCATAAAGGTGGGGAGGGTGGAATTACAAGACAAGGAGATTATTGTGGTAGCAGAAAATCCCAATAACCGAGACCCTTACATAATTCTCGGTACAAATGTTGTTAGCAATTGCATGGGTGAAGTGTTGTTCTCCCTTCAACAGATTGCACATGCTGCCAAACCTGGGCAAAAGAAGGTTCTTCAGAGAGAAATAAGAGCCCTCCTGCACCAGCAACAGGTAAAACTTACAGGTGGTAAAATTGGTACTGCATGGGTAACAGACCTGCTTCCTATTGTAATAGCTCCAATGAGTGAAATGATGATTTGGTGTCGAGCAGCTATAGGTCTAAGAGGGCAGGACTATCAGGCAGTAGTGGAGCCCATCAGCTCACAGCACAGGCCTACACTCTTGGCGGCCAGGGGGATCGTCGATATACACAAGGGAAGAGTACAAGTTCACATCTTAAATTGTGGCAGTGAAGATGTCAAACTACCCAGGTATACCACCGTTGCTAAGCTGTACACTGTGCATAACAACGAGATACAAGCAGTGGGACCCTTACCTCTAGCCAAAGAGGCAGAGGATAACAACGCTAAGGGGCAGCTAGAGGACTGGTGTCAGCAGCTCCATGTAGGAATTGATTCCACTCCTATGCATAAAAAGCAAGGTGTCTACCGGGTAGTCCAAGAATTTGAACAAGTATTTAGTAAACATCCACTTAACTTTGGTAGGATCATATCCCCACAAGTACACATCCACCAGTCAAAGAGCGATACAGGCCTATTCCACCTGCACACTATCAAAAAGCCAAAGAGATGTTACAGGACATGAAGGACGCAGGGGTCATAAGAGATAGTTGTAGTCTCTCGGCGGCTCCACTAGTCCTAGTCAGAAAGAAGGATGGCAGCATGAGAATGTGTGTAGATTACAGGCAAATAAATTGCATAACACACAATGCTGCTTACCCGTTGCCTCATATTGAAGAATCACTAGCTGCATTGAAGTCTGCTAATTACTTTTCAACCCTAGATCTCACTAGTGGATATTGGCAGGTCTCCATTGCAGAAGAAGACCGTGAGAAGACGGCATTTACCATGCCCATGGGCCTATGTGAGTTCAACAGCATGCCCTTTGGACTATGTAATGCACCCGGAACGTTCCAGAGGCTGATGGGAGTGTTGCCTGGGGCATAAGAACTTTGAAATGGTACTGATTTGTCTAGATGACATCATAGTGTATTCAAAATCCTATGAAGAACACCTAACCCATCTAGCAGAGGCATTTGAAGCCTTGTCCAAATACGGGATGAAGCTAAAATCATCCAAATGCCACCTGTTAAAGTCGAAGGTTCAGTACCTGGGACACATAGTCAGTTCTGAAGGAGAGGCCCCAGATCCAGACAAGGTCACTGTCATCAGGAAATGGCCAAAACCAAAGACCCTCAAGGAAGTATATCACTTCCTGGGATTGGTGGGAAACTACCGGAGATTCATCAAGGAGTACACGAAGAAGGCTGCTCCATTGCAAAACCTCCTAGTAGGCCAATCCAAGAAAGGCAAGTCCAGAGATCCTCCCTTGGAATGGGGCAAGGAACAGGAAGAGTCGTTCCAGCAGATAAAAGGAGACCTAACAGGTGAGGAGATCCTGGCTTACCCCGACTACAACCTACCATTCCTATTGTACACCAATGCCAGTAACGTGGGGTTAGGAGCTGTACTCTCCAAGAAGCAAGAAGGCAAAGGAAGAGTGATTGCCTATGCTAGTAGGAAGCTTCGCCCTATAGAAAGGAACCCTGACAATTACAGCTTGTTCAAGTTGGAGTTCCTGGCCTTGGTCTGGGCCATCACAGAAAGATTAAGGCTATGTTCACACATTTGTGTATTTTGTTGTGCCTTTTTGCGCACGCTTTTTGCCATGTTTTTCGGCTGCGCAAAAAAGCACAACAAAATACGCCGGGGCTTTCACTGCGCTTTCTTCACCCCACAAAGCGCAGGTGATGTCACAGGGGGAGGAAGAATCCTGCTTCCTCCTCCTCTGTGTGACATGTGTGACAGCCCCATTAGATTTTGCAGTGTATATACACGGCGAAATCTAAATTAAATAAAGTCAAATGTATGAAAAATAATAAAGAATCAAATACTTACCCTCCGACGCCTTGTCTACGGTCTCCGGTGCAGAGGCAGGCAATGTATCGTCCTGCCAGGGCCTGCCGTGATGTCAGAGTGACGTCACGGGTGCTGAGTGGCCGCTCGCGGTCATGTGATACATGTCACATGACCGGAACGCCCTCTGACATCACCACAGGTCCTAGCAGGGTAATTCCAGTGGTGGCTCCCGGACACCGGAACACCCGTCAGAGGGTAAGTATTTAATTCTTTATTATTTTTAATGCATTTGTCTTTATTTAACTTTGATTTTGCAGTGTATATTAATACACTGCAAAATCAAATGGACGGTCACAGGTGTCACAGGGGGAAGGAGGAAGCAGGATTCTTCCTCCCCTCTGTGACGTCAGATGCAGCAGCGCCGCACCATGGGAAAAAGTGCTGTATAAAGAATTGACAAGGTCATTCTTTTTACGCAGGCGCTTTTTTCTATAAAAGCGCAGCGTATTTTTACGCACTGTCTGTACGGCAAAGTGAATTTCCCATTCACTTTGCCGGCAGACAAAAAGCACATTGCGTATTTTGAAAAGCTGGTGCAAAAAAGTACGTAAAAAGACGCAATGTGTTAACGCAGCCTTAAACATTACCTGGCATCTAACAAGTTCACTGCCTTCATGGATAATAATCCCTTGACCCACCTGGAAACTGCAAAATTGGGTGCCATGGAATAGAGCTGGATGGGCAAATTAATCAATTACCAGTTTACCATCAAGTACCAGGCTGGGCATAACAACGGCAATGCAGATGCCTTATCCAGGATGCCTCACTTAGCAGATATGGGAGCAGATGAGGATGAGCTGGAAGAGATAGAGCTACCCGCCTTCCATCAGTTGAGAACATCTCAGTGTCAGCAAATCCACACAGAACTTCCTGAGAAAGTAGTGAACCCGTTACCACACTTTGGTTGGAAGGAATCTCAAGATAGTGACCCGGCTATCAGTTTAGTAAAAGGACTGATAATTCAGGAGTCTGCAAAGCTACCTCCAAATCCTCCACCAGAAGCTAAACACCTGTGCAATCAGAGAAGCAAATTATTCATTTATCAGGAAAAACTCTGTAGGAGATACATCAACCCCAGAACCCATGAAATGGTTTGGTAGATCATAGTACCCCGAACAGAGATCCAAATGGTACTAAATGCCTACCACAATCAAATTGGACACTTTGGGTGGAGAAAGCTGGAAATGTTGCTCAAAGACAGATTCTACTGGGTTGGCATGAGAGGATCCATAGAAAGATGGTGTAAAGACTGTGGACCATGTAGCCTACGCAGAAAAGACCAGGAGAGTCAACGAGCACCACTCCAATCTATTGTAACAACGCAACCACTCCAAATTGTAGCCTTGGACCATGTGAAACTGACCCCAAGCAGGACTGGCTACACCTATGCTTTGACAATAGTGGACCACTACTCCAGATTCCTGATGGTCGCACCCGTAAAAGATCTCACAGCTACAACAGCCGCAAAGACCTTCCAAAATGTCTTCTGTAGGCCACTAGGTTACCCAGAAAAAGTCTTAACGTATAGAGGGTCAGCATTTGAAGCCGAAATCTTCCAAGAGTTTTGTCATCTTTATGGTTGTAAGAAGATAAGAACTACACCATATCATCCTCAATCTAATGGGCTATGTGAGAAGATGAACAAACATCATAATAGACATGCTAAAGATACTACCTCTTGAAGAAAGAAATCAATGGCCAGAAAAACTCCCTGATCTGGTAGACATGTACAATCACATCCCAGTGAGCTCTACAAACTGTACACCTGCCAATCTCATGAGAGCCCATACAGGAAGATTAACCATAGATTTGGAATTAGGAGTCGTTGAACCCAAAGCAGATACTTCTAACTCTGACTGGAACACCAACCGTCTAGAACAGTATAGACAAGTCCAAGCTTGCGTTGAAGATAGTCTAGAAAAATCCAGACACCGACAAGAGAAAAACTTCAACAAAAGTGCACCAGCAGAACCAATACTACCCGGAAGTATCATCTTAAAAAGAAAACGGAGAAGACATAAATTAGATGATCAATGGGAAAGAGAACCCTACAGTGTTTTGGAGTCCAACTTTAATAACACCAAAGTTTGCCTCATCAGTAAAAATGGAAGAAAAACTACACAAACAGCATCCCGGGATCATTTGAAAAAGTGCCCAAAAGCATGGAAGACCCAAGACCTTCAAGATTCTCCAGGAAGAAAAGAAACAGAATCTTGTGAACCCCCAACTCCAGGTCAAGAACCCAAAGAAAAAGTCATATCCACAATGCTTGGAGACTTCCCAGAAGATTGGCCCCCAACATGAAGGAGCACTAATAGTGCCATTACTTAACTACTATCAACCTTCAGAAACAATCTCAAGAAGTCAGGAAGAAACACCTGTTGTCAGAGAACCAGAGGATCCTGCAATCGGTACACCTGCTAGTCCTGTAGTGAGATTAAGGCCACACAGACGTTTACCTGACTTACCCACATTGCATTCTCCTGGCACATCACCTGAGATAGCCACACCCATCATGCGTAGATCAAATTGTTGCACATGTAGGCAACCCCCATCCAGGTATGGAGATTGGGAACAATAAATGTAATATAACACCAAGAAAAGTAACATGTAAATAGTAACAGTGTAAAAATGTAAGCAACTTTAAATAGTAGTATCCAAAAGGGTGAAGAGTAGGCCAAAACAGGTCACACCATGTACACAACATCAAAAGAGGGGTGAGTGGAGTTGGCATAAAGAGCTGTCTAGGGAGAGCAAAATCTTGGCCAACAGGTGACCCCAGGGCCAGGAGGCCTACAGCGCTTACGACCGGTAAAGGCCTCTGCAGTACCTAGGACTCCTACGCCGAAGCACCCATAGTAAATGTTGTTGTGTATTCTAAACTTTTAAACCTACAGAGACTTTGCCTGTAAGGACTTATTAAATGTGTTGAACTTTTGGAAAACTTTACCCCTTTTTACCCAGAGCTTACAGAGACTGTACTGTACTCTTCAAAATAACTTTCCCCTTGTTTTACAACCTTAAAAGGACCATAGTCACAGGACTGGTTGTGACAATTAACTTACTTTTCCAGCCTGCGGTGGATGGGCTAGCACCATATGGACAGTACCTGTTTTGCCATTTTTCAGTGGTTTTTATAAATTTTTGGTTTTGAGATTGTAAATATGTTACCTGTTATATATATATATATATATATATATATATATTAACCAAAAATTTTCTCAGTCCAGGAGTACTGACCTTACCTAGGGGGGAATGTGGCGCCTGCTCACACAGGTAACCACAGACTCACCTACAGCACGGATGGGTTTCCACAGTGGGTACACAGACACAAACAACACCTTCCACCCCAGCACAGTAGGGGGAGCCCAACTTGCTGTCCTTAGGCAAGATCCCCTATAAATACTGGTGCTGGGGCGGAGTTGGTTAGAGTGTGCAGACGCTACAAGAGCTGTGAAGACGTTCTGGTAGTCGGTGCTGCTTTAGGCCCAAGCCAGTGACCCTGATCAGCCTTCGAAGTAGTCATGCAGGGTCCAAGAGTGGGGTTGGAAGGTGAGGAGAGAATAGAGAGTAAAGTGGGTACCGAGGAGCCATCGTTAGGTTTACCCAAACAGTACCCCAGACACCGGAGTCTGAGTCTACTGGAGAGCACCTGGCCCAGTAGAGAATACTGGTCTATCGTGGAGACTTCAGTCTCCCGGGCATCTGTGCCATCACCAACCGGGGAGCCAGGCACTGCGGAGAGAGGAATAGCGGTAGTCCATCAAGGGTTTCCCAACGACAGCACATGTGATAAGAGAGCACAGGAGGCCAGCCAAGTTTCACACGGGGCAGGGGCTTCACACATGCGGGAAAAGAGACAAGGAGGCCTTATACCCACTCACTTTGGAGACCCAGAAGTGCATCCTGAACACCCAGCAGTGCCCTAGATGTTTACCTGCAATTCCACCAGTAAAAGGTAAAGAAACAACCAGTGGTGTGTGTGTCGGATCCTTCCCCACGCCCCTGCCATCCACAGAGACTGTCCCGTTATCAAACAGCCCGGCCAAATCCCTGCTCCATTCCCCATGATCATCACCAAACTCCCCAGGGATCCAGCTCCTCCTGTGTGGAGCTTCAACACCTAGCTGCCCATCTATCATCCCTGGAGGCCCCACGCAGCGCTGGTGCAGTAACCAGATACCACAGGTGGCTCACATGAACTTGAACTTTATTCCCATTTCAACTACACTGTGTTCCAAATTATTATGCAAATTGGTTTTAAGTGTCATAGGGTTTTATTTTTATTTTTTTTCAATGAAACCCATTGATGGTATTGTGTCTCAGGGTTCTTTGGATCATTGAAATCAATCTCAGATATCTGTGATAATTAGTTTGGCAGGTGAGCCAATAAAAGGAAAACTGGGTGTTCCACAATATTACGCAGGCCACAGTTTTCAAGTAACATGGGAAAGAAAAAGGATGTCTCTGCTGCCGAAAAGCAACAAATAGTGCAATGCCTTGGACAAGGGATGAAAACATTTGATATTGCACGAAAACGTAACCGTGATCATCGTATTGTGAAAAGATTTGTAGCTGATTCTGAGCACAGATATGTTTGTGCAGATAAAGGCAGAATGAGGAAGGTTTCTGCCAGGCAAGTTCATCAGATTAAGAGAGCAGCTGCTAAAAAGGCCTTACAAACCAACAAACAGATATTTCAAGCTGCTGGTGCCTCTGGAGTTCTTCGAACCTCAAGGTGTAGGATCCTTCAAAGGCTTGCTGTGGTGCATAAACCTACTATTCGGCCACCCCTAAACAGTGCTCACAAGCAGAAACAGTTGCATATCTGGACCCACTGCATGAAGACTAATTTTCAAACAGTCTTGTTTACTGATGAGTGCCGAGCAACCCTGGATGGTCTAGACAAGTAGAGTAGTGGATGGTTGGTGGATGCCACCATGTCCCAACAAGGCTGCGACATCAGCAAGGAGGTGGAGGAATCATGTTTTGGGCTGGAATCATTGGGAAACAGCTGGTAGGCCCCTTTAAGGTTCCTGAAGGTTTGAAAATGACCTCTGCAACGTATATAGAGTTTCCAACTGAGAACTTTCTTCCATGGTACAAAAAGCAAAAACGTGCCTTTAGGAGCAAAATCATCCTCATGCATGTCAATGCACCATCTCATGCTACAAAGAATACCTCTGTGCCATTGGCTGCTATGGGCATAAAAGGAGATAAACTCATGGTGTGGCCACCATCTGCCCCTGACCTTAACCCTATAGAGATTATAATCAAGCAAAAGATCTATGAGGGTGGGAGGCAGTTCACATCAAAACAGCAGCTCTGGGAGGCTATTCTGACATCATGCAAAGAAATACAAGCAGAAACTCTCCAGAAACTCACAATATCAATAATGGATGCTAGAATTGTGAAGGTGATATCAAAGTAGGGTTCCTATGTTAACATGTAACTTGGCCTGTTAGAATGTTTTGGAGTTAAATAGCTTTTTATTTCAGTGAATGTGACTTGTTAATTCTGCAAATTCAACAAATGAGCATTTTCAGTTCTTTCAAACATATCAAATGTTTAGAAACTCTACTGTGCCTAATAATTTGGAACAGTGCATTTAGAGTTTTTTTTAATCTTGAAGATTATACTGCTATCATTGGGAGGTTTCTTCAATAAAATTTGATGTATACTCTAACGAGTGGTGACTTTTATTACACTGATCGTCATTTGCACCGACCATTTAGGAAAATCAGAAAAAAAGAACATTTGCATAATATTTTGGAACACAGTGTACCTCTTTTTGTTGACTACCAGGGCCACGGATCTGGGCCGGCCACCAGTTACATCCCAACCGCAGCAGAGGGCACAGAAACCCGGGTCCCCGTATAACCCTGGGCGAGTCAACGCCACCATGACATCCCGCAGCCCCAGCCGACGACAAGAGGACTCGGGTTCCGAGTACCCCACAATCCCCGCCAGGAGTGAGACAGGTTGTTGGCATCATGAACAGGATCTCAGTCTTGCGCGCCTTACAAACTGTGTTTTTTGGGCCTCAGCAATGGCAGCCCTGAAAAACTGAAACCATGTGCTGGCAGAGGGGCATGCCACAGCCCCTCATCATGGGCCAGGCCAGCACTAGGCACAAAAAACTGCCCACACACCTTCCATTCTCCAAGGATTGGGAGAGCAAGCCAAAAGACTGTATAAACCCGCCCAAGGGTGTGACTGCTGATGATGACGAGAAACGGAGACATCCATGAAGGGAGGGAGAAGAAGAGAACACGAGGAGCCGAGAAGAAAGTGGCTGGTCGAGAGACAGTGAGACCCCGGAAATGGTGGAGCGCGGGGTTGACGGCACGGACTCCCCTGGTTCCCAGGAGGCCAGCCGAATTCTGGAGGTGGGTCTTGTCTTGCTGGCGGAGGAGGTCGACGAGCTGGGCTGCCAAGTAGAACAGGCCCATTTTGTCGTCATGGAGAAATGGCGGCAGACGTTGGTAGAGAGAACAGCCATATGGTGGATGGCATTGGGCACTGCTTCCCCGTCCCGTGAGCTTGAGCAGGAAGAGGAGCCTGGTCCCGGGAAAGGTATGACAGCCGCCTTACTGCCACTAGAAGATCCTCTGGTCCCAATAGACTCTCCTCACCCCCTTAGCCGCGGTCCAGCATACACCAGCAAGGCATTGGAGTACACTCCAACCCCCGTTCAGGGCTTAGCCGAGCCACTCACCCCAGAACCACCGTCCCAGGAGGTCCACGGGGAGCCCATGGTTTGCCATTGGGAGAACCCCGGCGGGGCTCTGATGGGATTCCCGGGGGAGGTGGTGGTGGGCCAGGAACAAGTTCAAATCCTGACCAGGGAAGAGTATAGCCGCCAGTGGATTGCCCGGTGGGAGGCGGCGGAGGAGGAGAGGAGGGCCCAGAAGCAGGAGATGGTAGAACGACAAATCCGGGCCAAAGCTGAAGCCCGGAAGGCCCAGTCCACCCGCTAGGCCCCATGCCAGGAGGGGCTCATCACAGCTTTCTGTGCCAGGAGAGTTTGGGGCTTCATTAACGAGCCCGGAGCCAGTAGAGACATATTTGGGATCCGAACAACGTGGAGGCTCACCTGCCTGTAGTTTCCCTGGGCAGCCTATCTACGCCCCAGAGATCGAGTCTCATATGTGCGCCAGGAAGGAGAGCGGAGTCCCTATGTCATCCATGTCTGCCGGGTATGGCATGAGGAAGCAGCATCAGCATCAGCCCCCGTCCCCGAGCTACCAGCTACACGGGACCGCGGAACTCAGACCCCTGTACTGGAGTGACCAAAGCGAGGCAAGGTGTGTTGTCATGGCAGAAGTCATAGAAGCCGGACAGGCAACAGACTTTGTGTGTTTTGAACATTTGCTCTCCCTTTGTTTCCCCAAGTCTTTCCTAAGAGTGTGTTCCCCTGTTTGAAGATGAACATTTTGATCATGGACTGCGTTTAATCAGGACTACATAGTGTAAATAGTAAAGCTCACTTCGGCACGCTTTCTGTTGGTTTTATAGTATGCTTTTACAATATGATAATGTATGCTTGACTTGTTTGTACTGCCGAATAAACAATTGCACTTAAGACCGCAACGTTAAAAACCCACTGGCGTGGCTGAAGCGCAGGTCAGTTTAGTCCCTGACGCCATGCCCAGGGCTTCCGTAAGGGTTTTCGTTGTGGTGGGTTCCCGAAGACAAAGGGACAATGGGTGAAAAGACTGAAAAGACATTTGCCGAACTGTTTGCACTTTTTTCTGCTTTTACTATTTTTATATGTCCATACCCCTACCCTTTATATATGCTCTCCCATTTTGGGAAGAGAAGCACTTAAGTAAATATGTTATTGTTATATGCATTATAAAAAAAAGTTTGAGCTTCTGTGTACCACCGAACCTGGTCCTAGCACGCAAACGTCCTATCCTTTGCTCAGGTAAAGTGTGGCGCCCCTAGATGGCGCAGCAGCCGGGATCAGTAAGCTAGTCATCCAAGAGACACCAGAGTCAAGTTCAGTCAGAAGGAGAGGCGAGAAAACCACCATACAGGACTGAGAGGATACGGACTCAGCGGCTTGTGCCACCTTGAGACTTGTCCAGGTCCCGGGCTGTAGAATATGGTGAGAGAAGGAAGGAGTCCAAAGTGTGCTTGAATCAGCAGGGACACAGAGGGACTGAGCCGAAACGAGAGTGCCGGCTCTTCTGAAGTGGCCAGGAAGCTCTATGCTCCAACCACAAACCCCAGCAGGTGCGGGGTCTTTATGTCCCGAAACCCAAACTCCGGCGCAGTGAAAGGAAGGCCGCCGTATTATGATTAGGGGACCTAGCAGGTCGCCCAATGAAAGCCCGTGGCCGCTGGACCGTAGCGAGCGTGCAGACAGACCGAAAAGGTCTATGAAAGGAACACAAAAGGGAGTGATTTTCATGAGCCATCCAGGTTGCTTAGACCACACCAGAGCCGCCACTGTACTGTCTGTAAACTAACCATCTGCTGAGAAAGAGAGTAAACCCGGTTAAACTCTATGCTGTGTGAGACTGATTACTATGCCTGAAGGGAAATATACTGATTTCGTGAACTGGCAGCAGGAGACTGCCTGACTGTATCGTGAACCCTACACCTCCGACAAGCACTGCATTACAACAGACTATTCGGTGGCCCTGGGGATCGGCTCTTCCCGTGGAGAGCTGAACCATCCTCGCTGCATCTCCCATCATCCCCAGAAATCCCAACTGCAGCAGCGGTTGTACCAGCCACATTCCACGGGTGGCGTCACTACACTCTTTGATTTTTGTTTTATTTTATTTTAATCCATTTTTTCAAAACCCCTTTTTAACTGTGACATCCCGCAGCCCCAGACGACGATGAGAGTGCCCGGTTCAGAGTACCCCACGGTCCCCGCCAGACACGAGACATTAGCAAAACTATTGTCACAAATGGAAACTCTGTCCAAATACAGCTGAGCTAAAATGCAGAAAGGAAATAGCAGCTAAACTTTCCCAGGGATTGACATACATATGGCTTTTGACTTTATGATTTGATAGTAACAATAAAACACAGTGCTATATTGCAAAGTGTCACAATGTGGCAATCTGCAGTTTGTACTGGAGTGACTGCTGAAATTTCTCTTAAGCCTAGAAAACCCCTTTTGAAATGCTATTTTGCCACCACAATACAGAAAATGGTTTGACAGTTAAGACTGGATTACATATCTCCCTCTACTCGCACGGACGATGAATAGCACAAACCTATAAAACAGGATATAGCAATACAAATAATGGCGAGAAGATGAGGAGACTACATATAGGCTCCACCTATAAAAAGACATTATAGAGTTATGCTGGGGTGTTAGTTAAAGGGAACCTTTGTGCTGTGCTGCAGGGGGCCGTACAGGTGATATGACGAAAATCGCTTCATATCGCCTGTATCGCCCCCTTGCAGGACAAGCACAGTGTCTGCTGTATAGCACACCCATTTGGGCGTGCATAAATAACACGCCGCCGGCAGGGAGAGCCACATAAGCCCGCCTTTTGCGGCTTCTCATATAATGAAAAGCTGCAGAACAAGAGGTGTATAAACTACTTTTATAAACTTTCACATAGCGGTTTAGGGACAGAAAGGGATGGTTACAAATGGATTACTATGGTGCAGGGACAGGTTAAAACAGGCTGGGGGGTCATTTGTAGAGGTCAGGTTCCCTTTCAATAGTCAAAAAAAAAGTAGGTCCGGCTCAGTGGGTACATATAAAAAGTCTGGAATTCTTTATTTACGTTTATTAAAATTATAGCAAATCCAGGGACAACTACTAGACTACATGCAGAATCAAAGTGCAAACAGAAAAAGAGAAAAATCGAAAAATCATCAGCGCTCAGCTCCATATACAGTTGAAACCAGACTTTTACACCATCTAAAAGGATATATGCATGCTTTTCTCACTATTTGAAATTAAATCAGAATAAACCTTTCCCATTTTAGGTACATTAGGATTACAATAATTATTAATAATTGCCAAATGTCAGAATAACGAGGGAGAGAACGTTTTAAGGCATTTTATTACTTTCTGGAAAGTCACAAGTTTACATACATTTCATTAGTATTTAGTACCATTGCCTGACTTTGGTCATACGTTTTGGATATCCTTCCACAAGCTTCTCACAATAGTTGGTAGGATTTTGGGCCCATTACTAATGGCAGAACTGGTGTAACTGAGCCATGTTTGTAGGTTGCCTTGCTCACATCTGCATTTTCAGCTTTGCCCATAAATGTTCAATAGGATTGAGATCAAAGTTGGCGATGGCCACTCCAAAACATTAGTTGTATTGGGATGAAGTGTCTCAGGATCCGCGCTGCTGAATGAATGAAACCAGAAACTGGAACACTGGTTTCAACCGGTGTTCTTTATTCCTACGCATTTTGGAGCGTTACCATGCTCCTTCCTCAGGGACACAAACAGGGAATGGTAACAAAAACTTCCTTACATACAGATAAGTTGACAAAATGCTGAATCATTATGATGTCACAAAAGGGGGTGGGGTGAAATGACATCAT
The DNA here is from genome assembly GCA_033576535.1 of Allobates femoralis. Lineage (NCBI taxonomy): Eukaryota > Metazoa > Chordata > Amphibia > Anura > Aromobatidae > Allobates > Allobates femoralis. Next base: position 309,592,590 of record JARQOC010000003.1, read on the forward strand.
GTGCTTGTCTCATCCAATAGAAACATATGTAAACATTGGGGGAAAAAAAAATTATATATATATACACATATATAATTTGTGAAACTCCGATGTGCCAGTGATCCTGAAACACTTAGTTCCAATAAAACTATTGTTTGCCACGTCGATCGTGGATGTGTGGGTCCTGCAGCAGCTGTATCCAGGCGCGCATACTTGTTGTGTGTAACACAACTTTTCCAGGTGAGCAGCTTTCAATAAGGTTCTTGCCGATATCTGTAAGGAGGTAAGACCCTATTTGCGCCTTGTCTCACCCCCTATAGACTCCAAAACATTGACTATTGTTCTTAAACCACTTTGTAACCAGTTTGGCAGTATGCTTCGGGTTATTGTCCATTTGGAAGACCCATTTCCGCCCAATCTTTAACTTCCTAACTGATGTCTTGAGATGTTGGTTCTGTATTGCCACATAATCATCTTTACTCATGATGCGCAGGGCCGTATTTGCCACTAGGCACCCAAGGGCAGGTGCCTCGGGTGGCAGGTTACAGGTGGCGGTGCCAGGATCAAGATTTAAAAAAAAATGAAAACAATTTTTTTTAATTCATCTCCCTCCTCCAAACTCTGTATGAAATCTGGCGTGATTTTGGAATCCCTTCTTTAAGAGTCCAATCAGCTCCATGCCTCGACATGCGGCTGTGTGCTCACACTGCAGAGGTCAGCAGCGCGATGATGTGTTGTCATCATGCTGCCGGCATCTCTGCAGAGCGTACAGGGATGAGCAACATGGGACATGTGGGGGATAGATGAGAAGGATAAGCTGTTTCGAACATATGGGGACAAGGATGAGCTGCATGGAAAATATGGGGAGGAAGATCAGCTGCATGGGACATTTGGGGGGAAGGATGAGCAACATGAGACATGAGGGGGTTGGGAGGAAGGATGAGCTGCATGGGACATAAGGGGTGAGGATGAGCAATATGGGACATATGGGCAGTGGCGTAATAACTACGGTTGCAGGGGTCGCAAGTGCGACCTGGCCCGGAGGCACAGGGGGCCCATCGCCCGCTGAAACCTGCGCCTGCTTTACATGGATGTGCGTCCCTAAGGATGCACATTCATGTCAGTGCACAGCGGTTTGCCTGGCCGGTCCCCAGGCATCTGATCACAGCCACTGGAGAACTGGCAGGCACTGTAACTTTAAAATTCCCAGTGGCCGCTGCGTGCTGCGCACTGTGATGAGGTCATGTGACCTCTTCACAGTCAGGATGCAGCTGCCGGTGGGAGCAGTGAGTGTAAACTCCATTCAGGAGCAGAAGAGCCTCTCACAGCTTCTGGAGTGGGAGAGGGAAGGGGGGTGGGGGAGAAGAAGTGTGTGTCTATTTGTGGGGGGAGGGCTGTACAGGGGACAGTGTGACTGGGTGTGGGAGGGGCTGTACAGTGGGCAGTGTGTGTGTTAGTGTGGGGGGGGCTGTACAGAGGTCAGTGTGACTGTGTGAGTGGGGCAGGTTGTACAGGGGGCAGTGTGTCTGTGTGGGAAGGATGTATGCTATATGAAGGGCTATGATGCTGCATTATTGTGTTATACTATGTGAAGGGCTGTAAAGCTGCATTATATAATATGAAGGGCTGTGATGCTGCATTATATGATATGGAGGGCTGTGCCGCTGCATTATATTATCTGGAGGGCTGTGAATCTGCATTATATTATTTGGAGGGCTGTGACACTGCATTATAATATTTGGAAGGCTGTGACACTGCAATATATTATCTGGAGCGCTATGAGTCTGTATTATATTATATGACGGATTATGAGGCTGCATTATATTATATGGATGGCTATGAGGTTGCATTATTCTATGTGGAAGGATATGAGGCTGCATTTTACTATATGGAGGGCTATGAGGCTGCAATTTACTATACGGAGGGTCGTGAGGCTGCATTTTACTATATGGAGGGCTGTGAGGCTGCATTATACTATATGGAGGGCTGTGAGGCTGCATTATACTATATGGAGGGCTGTGAGGCTGCATTTTACTATAATGGAGGACCATATATACCAGGATAAAGACATATTCCAGGAGGAGGACCATATATAGCAGGATGAGGGACATTAATACATAATGAAGGGGAGAGGCGAGAGGGGTCAATTTGTGACTCTTTATAGGATTTAGAACGTTACCTGGGGCCCATATATCTGACCAATGTGGGCACGCAGGGCAAGAAGGGGGGGCCCAGGTCCAAATTTTACATCGGGCCCTTCGGACTCTAGTTATGCCACTGCATATGGGGGATGAACAGTATGGGACATATGGGAGGAGGATGAGCAGTGTGGGACATGTGGGGAGATGGGCAGTATGGGACAAATGGGAGGAGGATGAGCAGTATGGGACATATGGAAGGATGAGCAGCATGAAAAATGGGAGGAGCATTAGCAGTATAGACATATGGGGATGAGCAGTATGTGACATATGGGAGGAGGATGTGCAGTATGGGACATATGGGGGATGTGCAGTATGGGACATATGGGAGGAGGATGAGTAGTATAGGACATATGCGGGGAGGATGAGCACCATGGAACATGGGAGGAGGATGAGCAGCATGGATCTAGAGGAGGATCGGGGGATGAGCAGCACGAGCCATGAGAGGGCTGTGAGGGATGAGAGCATGGAACATGAGGGGACGCAGTTTGTTGAAGGTTTAGACTGGAAGGAAACGGTATGGACAGTATGATAGCCTGAGGGAGGGGCTTGGTATAGAGAAGTAACATGGGAGGGGCATGTTATGGAGTTGGAGTAACATGGGGGTCTCGGTATTGTGAAAGGGTAGCATGGGGGGCTCCGTATGGAAAATGGATAGAATGGGGCTCAGTATGGAAAGTGGGTAGCATGTGGGACTCAGTATGGAGAAGGGGTAGCATGGGGAGTGCTCAGTAAAGAGACTGAGTGGGCTCAGTACGCAGAAGGCGTAGCATAAAGAGGTTCACTATAGAGTAGGGACAACATGAGGTGGACAGTGAAGAGGGGGCTGCATGGAGTGGAGATCATAGTTCATAAGTGAGGAAGGTGTGGTGGGTATAATTCATTATGGGGAAGACAGTGTGGTAGTTTTCATTTATGAGGCAGTAGTGCGGCAGTCATATTTAACTGGTGACTGTGTAGTGGGAATATTTTATAGGACAGAATGATGTGAATGTTGGATACCATAAGTGAGACAGTGTGGGGTCATTTTTTGCAGGGAGCACAGTGAGGTGCAATTATTTATTCAGAGATACAGGATAGGGATTACTTAAGGTGGTTATTCTTTAGTCAGAAACATTACAATGATGCCGTTTTGGTATGGGCTGCAGAAGACCAGACAAGAGGGTAGTCCGGGGAGATGATCAATGTGTTGCTAAGATTCATGATATTTTAAAGGAATCTTTTAGCCCCAAAATGCCAATTAATCAGCATACACATTTATATAGGGGACGTGACTATTCTGGTGATGTGCTGACGGTGGTTCTGATGATGTATTTCTATAGTCACAGGGGTGACCTATCCATCGTCGTCAACGACTGCTCTCTCTCTCCAGTCCCCCTGCCAAGTGCCTCAGGGTTATCCTTGACTCTTCCCTCTCCTTCAAGCCCCACATCCAGGCCCTCGCCACCTCCTGCCGACTCCAGCTCAAAAACATCTATAGGATTCGCACTTTCCTTGACCACGACACTGCTAAAACCCTTATTCACGCTCTCATCATCTCCCGCCTCGATTACTGCAACCTCCTGCTCACCGGCCTCCCCAATACCTCCCTTGCACCTCTCCAATCTTGAACTCCGCTGCCCGCCTAATCCATCTGTCTCCCCGCTACTCCCCTGCCTCCCCCCTCTGCCAAGCCCTTCACTGGCTCCCTACTTCCCAGAGATTCCGGTTTAAAACATTAACCATGACATACAAAGCCATTCACAACCTGTCCCCTCCATACATCTCTGACATGGTCTCCCGATACCTACCCTCACGCAACCTGCGATCCTCCCACGAGCTTCTCCTCTACTCCCCCATCATCTCTTCTTCGCACAACCGCATACAGGATTTCTCCCGTGCTTCACCCAGACTCTGGAACTCACTGCCCCAACACATCAGACATTCTCCTACCCTGGGAACCTTCAAAAGAAGCCTGAAGACCCACCTGTTCCGCCAAGCCTACCACCTGCAATAAGACCCGGTCCACCACACCGCCTCATGACTGGAATTTCCCCCTCCCACTGTATCCCCACCTGCCCCTCGTAGACTGTGAGCCTTTGTGGACAGGATTTCTCCCCTCTTGTATCTGTATGACCGAATTGTCAACATTTATTGTTACTTGTATTGTTACTATGTTACTTGTCCTAGTCTGCCCTTTTTAGCATGTAAAGCGCCTTGGAATATAATGGCGCTATATAAATAAATAATATTAATAATGTACTGATGGCGTTCTGGTGATGTATTACTGTATTGACAGTGGTTCTGATTATGTATTATTGTATCGATGGGGGCTCTGGTGATGAAGTCATGTGGATGTTGTAATCTTTAACTTAACAGACTTGATTCCAAAACATTATATGGTAAATGTGCTGGACTAAAAATACAGTTGAATGTCAGCCAAACATTTAATTGACTAAAGCCCCCAAACACTATAGATAGCTGTCCAATTACTTGGCTGGCAGCGATCTTGCTCAGCTCTCCCATGTACAGATGCACTCATTTTTCCAAGTGTTCCTGTATTCTTTATTGGAGCTTCTGTTAGATACCTCTGGCAGCAGTTTATCACTTAGAGGACAAAAGGATCTACAGTCTGTAATCAGATATGCTGGATCCTTATTTCCTTCGACCAATCACCAGTTAGAGCCCTCATACACAGACTGTCCTCGCTATCTGTTGATAGCCAACCTTAGTCTCATATGTATGGAGGTCCTAACTATTATCTAAAGGCTATGAGTACTCTAATGTCTGTAAATTCCCCCCCCCTCCCCGAATACTGCAATCCAGATCAAAGATGCTTCAGGACACACAGTTATAAAAAACCTCAATAGACTGCACATATGAACAGCAAGTTGTTTTTACATTGCTGTTCCTGAGTTCATTTCTTTTAGCATGTATTTGTTGCTTTCTCAGGAGGGATACAGGGCATAAGTGCCTACCAAATAAAATGCTGTGTCTGTGCACATACACTTAGTCTGACTGATAAATAGGGGGGTGTGAACACTGCAGCAGGAACTCCAAAATATGACCCTGACTGACTGTTGGTCATAATGATCATCGTTAGGTTTGGAGGAAAAAGGGGGAAGCTTGGAAGCCCAAGAACATCATCCCCATTGTGAAACATGGGGGTGGCAGCATCATGTTGTCGGGTGGTGCACTTCACAAAATTGATGGCATCATGAGGAAAGAAGATTATGTGGCAATACTGAAGCAACATCTCAAAATATAAGCCAGGAAGTTAAAGTTTATGCTGAAATGGGTCATTCAAATGAACAATGACCTGAAGCATACTGCCAAACTGGTTACAAAGTAGTTTAAGGATAACAATGTTTATGTTTTGGTGTGGCCATCACAAATCCCAATCTCAATCCCTCTGCTAATTTATGGGTAAAGCTGAAAAGGCAGTTGTGAGTAATGTGACCTACAAACATTGCTCAGTTACACCATTTCTGAATGGGTCCAAATTCCTACCAACTATTGTGAGAAGTTTGTGGAAGAATATCCAAAATGTTTAACCCAAGTCATACAGTACAGGCAACGGTACCAAATACTAATGAAATGTATGTAAACTTGTGACTTTGCAGAAAGTACGGTAATAAAAATCTTAAAACATTCTCTCTCATTATTCTGGCATTTGACAAATAATAATGTTAATCCTAATTGACCTAAAACGAAAAAGGTTTATTCTAATTTAATGTCAGATAATGAGAAAAACATTTATATGTGTTTTTTTTATAGTGTATGTAAATGTCTGGTTTCAACTGTACAGATAAATATATGTCTTTATTGTGTTTTGTACAAGTACCCTCTGAATTGTAAAGTACTGCAAAATATATTGACACTATAGAAATAAAAATTATTTACAGTACAAATATGTATATTTGGTCCACAAAGTAGCTATAGTAACACATTTAATTTAAAAGTCCAGATGGTTACTTCATAAACCGGCACAGGATAAAGAACACAGATTTTTTTTTACCTTACAGAAACATAAATACAGACACACGGTGTACAATCCATTTAACTCATAGCTACGCCCGCACAGGTTCAGATCCACTTCTCCACAGTAATATCCCACTAGAGGCAACTCAGTCTCCATTCACATTGACTCTGCTCAGTAGACACATGGTTTCTGAGTCCATTTCCTCTCAGAAGGTATGGCAGCCTCCACACCTACTGACTCCTGTCTGTGCACACACTTTTGAAGTCTGCTGTATCCAAAAATGGAAGCATGTGTCAAACAGACACCATTAAAAGACACGAGACACACCCATGAGTGGAGGTATGTGGATAGCAAGACCTGCCATCTCTCCAACTATCTGTAAACTTGGCACATGAATGCTTTAACAAGACTCATGGTACTTCATGTCTCAGAGTAGACATGCCAGGTTTAATTTCCAGAGGACAACCACCTGTGATACATTCCGACCATTCGCAATTTAGCCAGTCGCCATGTTACATATCCCTCCCATCTGCCTAAAGCCTAAAGGCACAATTCCTTCCCATACCAGAGGATCTTTTCTGTCAGTCCTTGAGGCACAGTCTGTCACTCTTACCAGACCCTTTTTACTCATCACATCCATTACATAAACCTCTTTGTCAGACCTCTCTCTCCGTGACCGCCTCCAACCAATAGTGTGGTAGTGAGATTCACTTACAGTCGAATCTACTGTCTGGTATGAGCTTTTTAGAACTCTATGGGGGCTACTGCCTAGGTGCTTCAGCATCGAGCTGACAGAAGAGTTTCCATCTCTAAATCTTTCGGATCGTTTTGCAGATCTATCTTGGCCTCTTCTATCAAGGTGTCTTCGGCTGTCTTTCTATTGACAAACTTTTTTTTTCTTATCATCGCCTCCATCTAGAGACCAACCAGTCACTCAATTCATCCTTTCCTCTGGATTCAGTTTCAGAGGGCTTAGATGACTCAGAATCTGTAACACAGCCTGTCATGTAATTGGTTCCTCAACCTCAGGTCCTTTCCTGAAGGGCTTGCTCCCAAGGACAGACGAGACAATTCCACACGTGCATAACACTTCTCTCTCGTTGCTTAGTGATGGGTGGAGACCCATACAAACATTACAAAGCCATTCCTTGATTTGAAGACATTCAAGTCTTAACTGCTTTACTTTTTTATTCTGGATGAAACTGTACATTTTCAATACCATCTTTTGTTCTGGTGACGACAAATGAAACCATACCAGCTTCACAGATAATCTTGGCTTTATTACGACCCTCAACTCTCATTCTTTTCATGTCGGGCTTCTCCTCAATTTCCTTGATGATTTTTGCATTTCTTACAATAAATGATATCACACTTTGCCCTGTACCACTGCCCCAGAGTAATCCTTGACTCTGCCTTATCCTAAAAACCACACATTCAAGTTCTCACCACCTCTTGCCGTCTCCAACTCAAAAATTTTCCAGAATCCATCCCTTCCTCAGCCCTCAATCTACTAAACTACTAGTGCATACCCTCATCATCTCCCGTCTTGACTACTGCAACCTCCTCCTCTGTGGCCTCCCTACTAACACTCTTGCACCTCTCCAATCTCTCCTTAACTCTACTGCCCGACTAATCCACCTCTCTCCTCGCTGCTTCTCCACTTCTCCCCTCTGCAAATCCCTCCACTGGCCCCCAATTCCCCAGTGTATCCAATTCAAACTACTAACATTGACTTACAAACCTCCGCCTCTGTGGCCTCCCTACTAACTTTCTTGCACCTCTCCAATCTCTCCTTAACTCTACTGCCCGACTAATCCACCTCTCTCCTCGCTGCTCCTCCACTTCTCCCCTCTGCAAATCCCTCCACTGGCTGGAGGGTTACTTGCTCTGATCGGCAGTTTCAATTTCAACTGCCAATCAGAGCAAGTTTAGCTATGGGGGGGCTAACCACACCCCTGGGCTAAAGTATGGGTCCTTGCGATCCTGCAGCTCCGGTAACTTGTCACTGGCCCTGTCACCGGAGCTGCAGGAGCGCAAACAACCTATGACGTTATAGAGACGTCATAGGTCGGGAACGCACCGACTTTCATGACTTCTCTATAACGTCATAGGTCGGGAAGGGATTAATGGATATATGACTTTACTATGGCAGGTCTAATAAAGATACTTAGCTCGAATGTGAGTGGTCTATGTGAAGTGACTAGGCAAACAGCAATTATGAAACATAGATGGAGGCCCGATGCTATCGCATCGGGAGGGCGGTAACGTCACGATGGCAGTAGGCTCTGTGGTGCTGGGGGAGGTGGCCAACTCTCCCCCTGTGCTGTCTTCTCCCCACTCTGCTCTCTCCCCCTGTGTACTGTCTCGCTTCCCCTGTGCTGTCTTCTCCCGCTCTTTCCTTTAAGTTGTCTTCCACCTGTGTGTTCTCCCCCCTTGTGTGCTGTCTCCCCCCCGTGTACTCTCTTGTTTGAGCTGTCTCCACCCAGTGCGAGCTCTCTCTCCCCTGTGCGCTCACAATGGTAATTGTAAAATTAAAACAAAGTATGTAAAATGTAACATACTGCTGGGGTGGGTACATGTAGGCTGCTGGTATGGGATCATATACATTGCTGGAGTGGGGACGCAGGCAGGCTGCCCCAGTCTCCACAGCAAAGGAAAGGACCTTTGTTGATGCCACAGTCATGTGAGCAGTCACATGCACCTGGCTCCGTCCATGACTGACATCATCACAGGTCCTTTGCTCATTCCCTGCTGTGTTTGTGGTGGGGGAAGGGGGGGATGACAGGTTTGTGGGGGTGTTGCAGGGTGCGGGAACCTGGTGGGGGTGATCGAGCTGCAGAGGTGGGTGTAGTGGGGGTGTCAGCCGGGAGTGCAGCGATCGCCATATTGGAAGGCCTATTACTTGGGTCTTCCAATATGGTGTCCAGCGTACTTCTTGTCGGTGCGGTGGATTGTGGGATAGGTAGACATCTGGACGGAAGTGGAAACCACAAGATGATTATATAGGTAGATATTAAGACAAGGGGATCCTTCTGTGGTATGTCTACAGGAGAAACATCTAGTCAAGGGTAAAGTAGATGTCCTGGGGAGAAAGTGGATCAAAAAAGCTTATCATTCCATGTATTCCGCATATGCTAGGGGGGGTATTCTTGTTGAAACACTCATCCACGCCATATGAAGAAATCGAGGTGCATACCAATAATGAGGGCCAATACGTGTTTCTGATATGTAAAATCTATGGGCATATGGTATGTCTTGTGACTATGTACATACTGCCTCCATATATAGGAAAAACCATGGGTAGGATGGGCATCCCCTTGATAACAATTGGGGACCTGAATAACATAAGTGATGAACATTGGGATAACAGTAAACATAGGGTGGGGGGAGAAGGGGGAGACTTAGGGTACCGTCACACTCGGCGACCCTCCAGCGATCCCAACAATGCTACAACCTGGTAGGGATCGCTGATGCTTCGCTACGTGGTCACTGATGAGATGTCAAACAGTCATATCTCACCAGCGACGCAGCAACAATACGGCGGTCTTTGGGAACCTGTCACTCTTGGGCGTAGTATTGAGATTGTTGGTTGTTGTCCCTGTCAAACACAGCGATGCATGCTGCCCAGCGGGAGCGCGATGACCAAAAAATGGTCCAGAACAGTTAGTTACGATCAGCGATCTCACAGCAGGGGCCTGATCGCTGCTACGTGTCACTCCTTTTGGTAATTACCTGAAAGAAATAGGATTACATGACTTGCAGAGAGTAAGGAACAAAGATAATTACTGCTATTCCCCAATGCACAACTCACTATCCTGAATAAACATAGCACTGGGTAACTAGATAATGGATAGCAGTAATTAGCAAAAGATGGAATACAAGTTAAAAAAAAAAAAAGAAACTCACCAGAGCAGTTATATGGTCTCTAACTAAATGCACTCAGCAGGATGCAGAAAGCCTCAACAATATAGGAAAAGACAAAACACCAGCGTTCCTATCACTCTAAACCTCTGTACCTTGAAGGGAGGAAAGGAAAGAATTTCTGGTATTTTTAATGCACACAGAATAAGGTTCCCATAGGATGCCAGTCATACACGTACGATGCAAAGTGTGCCCAACCTATTACGTACGCCCTTACCATTAGATCTGGGTGAGCTGTTAGGCACTATTATCAATGCATCGCAACAAGACAGATGCCAGCTGACCCTGCAAAAGAAAAAAAAAGTGAAAAAAAACAACTAAAGAAAACATGAAAAAAATTTGAGGTATTGGTAGGCATTATAATGCCATTAAGACATTTGAGAGGCTACGAGAGGAGTTTCAGATTCCTGTGGATATCAGTATATGTAGATTCAATACGCATATAGAGCTCAGCGCAAAAAAAATAAATATGGAAATACAAAAAGACAGACATTCTATTAGATTACATTTGTGCAATAGGGGTGATCTCTATTATATACAGGGATTTAATGCACAAACATCCATTAAGAGCTAGGAGAAAATGGGAAGAGGAATTTGGGAAGATAATGGATGATAGATGGGAATCGATACTAGAGTACGTGCCTTATCTTTGAGTGAAGCAGATATTTCTCATTTGTTTTTCGTACATAGAGTATATAGAACCTCGGAGCCATTGCATAAGGCCGGGCTGAAACCAACTTCTGGATGCCCACGATGCCAGGTTGAGCAAGCTGGGATATTACATATGTTATGGTTTTGTCCTAGGTTGTTATTAGTTATTAGGCTGGGTTCACATTTGCGGACCCCTCCGCAGCGTTCGCCATCTCCTATCTTTATAATGGGAGCGCACGGTGCTGCGCTTGACCGCGCATGACCGTGCGCACCCATTCACTCCCATATGTGATCTGTGCGCAGGCGTATGCCTGCGCACAAATCACAAACTCTCGTTCGCACCAGGGACGCGACATGTTGCATTCCTGGTGCGGACGAGAGTGTGTGATCTGTACGCAGGCATCCGCCTGCGCACAGATCACATATAGGAGTGAATGGGTGCGCACGGTCATGCGCGGTCAAGCGCAGCACCGTGCGCTCCCATTATAAAGATAGGAGATGGCGGCCGCTGCGGTCACATTGCGGATCCCCTCTGCAGAACGCTGCGGAGGAGTCCGCAAATGTGAACCCAGCCTTTGATTACGGTCCTAAACAGAATAGAGGGAGCATCTAGATGTGTGATTGATAGGGACCCTCTGATTTGTATTTTAGGGTATATGGAAGAAATTAAAATTGATAATATGTTATAAAATAGCAACTTCTAGGCTGCTATATATCGTTCGGAAACTAATAGCGAGACACTTGATAAGAGAGGAGGCCCCGTCAAGACAAGAATTTATTGAGCAGTATAGTAAAACCCATCACTTAACTATACATGTCTACTCCCATGAAATTCATGGGGAGACTGGCATCCTCGTGTTAGAATAGGTGTAAACCAAAGAAAAACGAGGATTTGGAATGCAAATGAATATTTATTTAGATACTGGACATACAACAGGATAAACACCAAAAGGGGACAAGACATTGCACAGCCCCGGAAATCACATAGTAAATAGGTCCTGGGTAAAAATGGTAACACATGCAAGTATTGCACCTATCCCAAAGGCCACAATGAAAACTCCCTCACAACCAAGAGAACAGGATGATTACCAGTATAAGGTGTGGGGATGGGCTAGAGAAAGTGCATAAGTATAGTGCAGTAAGTCAATTACCTGCCTAGGGGTGAAGTCCGGAGCTGCTGTGGGAAGGATCCCAGCCGTTTCGCAGGCACAACTGCCTGCTTCTTCGGGGGGAGTGTAATGAGCCGTGCCAGCGGGTCTGTTTTATATACGCACGCCGTCCACACTTCCTCACAATGACGCGAGCAGTGGGCGGAGCTTCAACCCGGCATACAGGGAACGTCTCAACGTCATATCCGGGTGTCGTGCATATGTAAGCACGCACGGATAAGCGTTGCGTTGCCCAGGAGACCAGGGAGCTTCTGCTCACATCCGCAAGCCGCCGCTTGCTAGGGACGCGTCACCATAGCAGCGGCGGCAGAAGGAAAGCGTTCTAATGTGAGGAGGAGAACCTACTACGGTCAATGGTAACTAAACACAATATCGAGAGGTGAGGAGGAAATCAGGGGGAAACAACAGTGAAAAAAGGTGTCTCATACAGTGAAATCCCACCCTCTATACTCCAACCCCCTCCAACATGTAAAGAAAATAAATAAATAAGATATTAGAGAAGTTTCCCACGACGGTCATAGGTTCAGGTGAAACGTAGGTATAGGGTGACAGCGTCAGTCCATGGGCACTGGATCATCCATCCAGGGAGATGGGTAAGGGTGAAGATAAGCTGAACCATAAAAAAACATATAAAAGGATAAAAATTAAAAACAGGTTAAATCATCTTTTTATAGGCCCTCAAAGGAATGGTGTGAAACTCACTGTCTCATTGAGACCTACCGGTGCTAGAGAACCCAGTGTGATGATCCACTTTGTCTCACACTGGGCCAGTCGTTTCCTCAAATCTCCCCCCCTATTTCCCCCGTGAATGACATCAATCCCCAGGAATGAGAGGAATCGTGGGTCGCAGCCATGTTTCTCCCTAAAGTGCCGTGGTAACGTTTTTAAGCCAGCCACATCCTCATCTTTTGCCTTTGCCGCGTCACAAATGTCGCGGCAATGTTCCCTAACCCTAATGTGGAATTCGCGAGATGTGAGTCCAACATAGATGCGAGGACAGCTGCACCTAGCGTAATAGACCACATAGGTGGTGCTGCAAGAAATGTAGTCCCTGATCGTATATCTTTTCACGTTATCAGCCGATTCAAAGGTTTGTCCCCGCACTATGTTGGCACAGGCCGCACAATGGCCGCATGGGAAGCATCCCTTACGTGGTCCTCTGGATCCAAACAAAAATGGCACCTTAGGGGTATAGTGGCTGTGTACCAATATGTCACTTAGATTCCTACACCGCCTGGGTGTCATAGGGGGGTACTCAGGTAGGCAGTGTCGAAGGACACTGTCCGAGCGGAGGACCGCCCAGTGTTTGGACAGAATAGACTTCATCCTTCTCCAGTCCTGGTTGAATGTAGAAATAAATCTAACTCTAACCACTCCTTCCTCTTTATTTTTATCTGATCCTCCAGACCCATTACGGGCCAGCAGTTGTGTACGAGAGACACTTTTGGCCCTGTTGTACCCACCCTTGATAGATCTTTGACTATACCCTCTCTCCTCGAATCTAGTCCTTAATTCCCCAGCCCGCTCCTCAAAAGAGCTTTCTGTTGAGCAGATCCTCCTTGTCCTCAGGAACTGACCGACAGGGATAGCTCTTATAGTTGCTCGGTCGTGGGAGGAGGAGGCATGGAGGAGGGAGTTGACCGCCGTGGATTTCCTAAAGAGATCAGACTGTAACGAACCATTGTCATCAACGCTCAGCCTGATGTCCAGGAAGTCAACTGTCGACTGACTATATGTATATGTCAGTTTGATGTTGATCTCATTGGCGTTCAACTCCCCCATGAATGCCTCCAGCTGCTCCACCGTGCCGGTCCAAAAGAAAAGTAAATCATCGATATATCTGATCCAGCACTGCACATGAGGCACGGCCCCCACCCCCTCGCCGCCAAAAAGATCCCTCTCCCAAAAGCCCAGGAAGAGGTTGGCGTACGAGGGGGCGCAGGCCGCCCCCATGGCAGTGCCCTGGGTCTGCAGATAATACCGATCCTTAAAAACAAAAAAATTGTGGGTCAGCACGAATTGGAGCAGCTCCATCACGAGCTCGCACAATCCAGGGTCCCTGTCGGTCATTCCCAGGAAAAAGCGGACCGCTGACAAGCCATCCCAGTGTCTGATGCTGGTATACAGGGATTCAATATCCGCTGTCACCAGCAGGGTACCTTGATCCACAAAGACCCCATCCACCCTCCTCAAGACGTCCGTAGTGTCTCGGACATACGACGGCAGAGTCCCCACCAGAGGTTTAAGATAAAAATCAATAAACCTACATAGTGGTTCACTCATGCCGTCTATGCCGGACACTATGGGACGCCCAGGAGGGCTAACGGGGTCCTTGTGGATCTTGGGGAGGAGGTAAAAGGTAGGGATTTTAGAATTAATGTTAAATAATCCATCAAAGATTTTCTTAGTTATAATGCCTTCCTCTAGGGCCCTTTCCAGGATGGCTTGTAGCTCAGTTAGGAACTTGGCCAGGGGACTAGATTCGAGGCGAGTATAGGTGGTTCTGTCTCGTAACTGCCGGTACGCCTCCCTCTCGTATCCCTCACACGTCCATATCACCACATTTCCCCCCTTGTCAGCAGCCTTTATAATCACATCATCCCAAGCTTGTATTTCTTTTAAAGCCTGTCTATGTTGGGGTGTCAGATTATCAAATTTACGTTTTTGTTTTATAGTTTTGAAATCTTCCGCCACGAGTTTGGTAAATATCTCGATAGCGGGGCATACTGACAAGGGGGGAAATTTTTTGGACCTTGGACATATGCCGGGAGGGAACATACCTTCAGCAATTCCAGTATTATCTTCGGCAAGGTCATTCAGTGCCTCCAGTGTCTCTCTTTCTTGAGTGTTGGGTGGCTGTGTGTCCAACGTGCCTCTGCTGTGAAACCTCTTCAGCAGCAATTTTCTGGAGAATAAGTTGAGGTCCTTTATGTCACGCTGGGAGTGGGGAAGACACCCAGCGTAGGATAACGACGGGGGGGGGGGGGGGAATCAGGAGTCCCTAATGCTAAGGGCACAAGAAGGAGACGGTGACCCCTAGACTTCCTAGAGCTGACCCTGTCTGCCCTAACGTCCCTATACAGTCTCCTCAACTGTCGCCGACCACGAACCTCGTCCCTCTCTGATCCTAGATCTATCCTATCTAAGGATCAGATGGAGAGGTTCACTAGACCCCTCCACTATCAACTAAAGACAAACACCAGGGAAGACAGACATTTGGGAAAAGGAAACACTTATCTGACAGCAGAACACAGCAACCTCCACCATCTCAGCTTCTGCTGGAGCAAGGATAAAGTGTGCACAAGGAACTATCACCTGCACCGAGGAAGGGTAATGAACCTCCTTATAAAGGTGGAAGGAGTCTGCTGGGTCCTAGTGACCTACAACATTGGTGGATAAAACCAGACCGAGCGCAAGACCTCCACAGCCGTCTCCCCATAATAGAGAGATCTCATCACACCTTCTCTCCATCAACACAGAAGGTAAATGCCCCTGAAAGAGACGGACCATCCTCCACCATTATGGCTGGTGGGCCAAACGCTGGGATCGTCTGCGCGTGGCCTCCACCCTGTCATCCGTGCCACCCGTGACAGTACCCCCCCTCCTACGAGTGGCCCCCGGACACTCAGGACCAGGCTTATCCGGATGGGAACGGTGAAAAGCGCGGACCAGCCTTGCGGCGGACACCTCCGACGCCGGCACCCACATCCGCTCCTCAGGACCGTACCCCCTCCAGTGCACCAAATACTGAAGAGAACGGCGCAACATGCGAGAATCAACCACCCTCGAGATCTCGAATTCCAGATTCCCCGCCACACAGATGGGCTCAGGAGGCAAAGGAGATGGGTTAGACGACGGCACATACGGCTTGAGGAGCGACCTGTGAAACACATCGTGAATCTTAAGAGCAGGAGGCAACGCAAGACGAAACGCCACGGGATTGATAACGGCGGTTATCCTATAGGGGCCAATAAACCTGGGACCCAACTTCCAAGAGGGCACCTTCAACTTCACATTCTTGGTAGACAACCACACGTAGTCATTCACACATAGGTCCGGACCTGGCGCACGCTTCCTGTCAGCCATACGTTTGTACCTGTCACCTAAGAGCTTCAAGCTACGCTGTACACCCCGCCAAACCGAGGAGAGGGACGAGGTAAAACGGTCCTCCTCCGGAACTCCGGAAGGACTCGTACCGCTAAAAGTACCAAACTGAGGATGAAACCCATATGCACCGAAGAACGGTGACTTGCCAGTGGACTCCTGAAGACGATTATTAAGGGCGAATTCGGCCAAGGGCAAATAATTTGCCCAAGTCTCCTGATGGTCAGAGACAAAACACCTCAGGTAAGTCTCCAAATTCTGATTCACACGTTCGGTTTGACCATTAGACTGAGGATGAAAAGCAGAAGAAAAGGACAACGTTATCCCCAAACGTGTACAAAAAGCCTTCCAAAATTTGGAGACGAACTGAGTACCGCGATCAGAAACCACATCGGAGGGAACCCCATGAAGCTTCACAATCTCACTTACGAACACCTGTGCCAGAGTCCGAGCATTAGGAAGTGCGGGCAGTGCCACAAAGCGAACCATCTTACTGAATCTATCTACTACTACCAGTACCACCGTCTTGCCCGCAGACGCCGGAAGATCGGTGATAAAATCCATTGACAAATGTGTCCATGGCCTCTCAGGAATAGACAATGGCACGAGAGACCCAGACGGACGGGTATGCGGAACCTTAGCACGTGCACACACACCACAGGCGGATACGAATTCCGCTACGTCCTTCCTCAACCCCGGCCACCAAAAGCGACGAGACAAGAGATCGAAAGTGGCCCTACCGCCCGGATGCCCCGCCAGTACAGAGTCGTGATGCTCTGACAGCACCCTGAGGCGCAAAGAGAACGGCACAAAAAGCCTCCCAGAAGGGCAGGAGGCAGGGGCGCCCCCTGAACCTTCAACACCTCCCCCTCCAGATCAGGGCAAAGAGCAGAAACAACCACCCCCTCCTGCAAGATGGGGACGGGACTCTCATGAGTACTACCACCCGGAAAACTACGCGATAATGCATCCGCCTTCACATTCTGAACCCCCGGACGGTAGGTGACGGTAAAATTAAATCTCGTGAAAAACAAAGACCACCTGGCCTGCCGGGGATTGAGACGCCTGGCGGACTCAAGGTAAGACAGGTTCTTATGGTCGGTAATAACCGTGACGGGATGGACAGCCCCCTCCAGCCAGTGCCGCCATTCCTCAAAAGCCAACTTAATAGCCAACAGCTCCCTATTACCCACATCATAATTCCTCTCGGCCGAAGACAACTTCTTGGAGAAGAACGCACAGGGCACCCATCTCCCAGGCGAAGGGCCCTGCGACAACACAGCCCCCACCCCCACCTCAGACGCATCCACTTCCACAATGAAGGGCTGAGAAAGATCGGGCTGACAAAGAACAGGCGCGGAAGCAAAACAACGCTTCAGGGAGGAAAAAGCCTGGCGAGCAGAATCAGACCACTCAGAAAAATCCGTCCCCTTCCTAGTCATGTCCGTAAGAGGCGTCACCAGTACCGAATAGTTCTTAATAAATTTACGGTAAAAATTGGTAAACCCCAAAAAGCGTTGCAATGCCCGTAGATTGTCCGGCTGTTCCCAATCTAGCACCGCCCGGACCTTTTCCGGATCCATCCGGAAACCCATCGGCGACAAGAGGTACCCCAAAAAACGAACCTCCTGAACGGCGAAAACACATTTCTCGAGTTTGGCATACAGTTTGTTGTCCCGTAAGACCTGCAACACCTGTTTGACATGGGACTGATGCGTCTCCATATCGGGGGAATAGATCAAGATATCGTCCAAGTAAACAACTACAAATCTACCCACCAAATGATGGAAAATATCATTGACAAAATGTTGGAAAACCGCCGGGGCGTTAGTGAGCCCGAACGGCATTACGAGACTTTCAAAATGGCCGTCCGGGGTATTAAACGCAGTTTTCCATTCATCCCCCTCTCTGACCCTAATCAGGTTGTAGGCCCCCCTCAAATCCAACTTGGAGAACCATTTGGCACCCACAACCTGACTAAATAAATCAGGGATCAGAGGGAGGGGGTATGGATCACGGACAGTAATCCGATTCAATTCCCGAAAATCCAAACAAGGACGGAGGCCCCCATCTTTTTTTTTCACAAAAAAGAAACCAGCCGCAACCGGCGACGTGGAGGGCCTAATGTGTCCCGTCTCCAGACTTTCAGAAATGAAATCCTTCATTGCTTGTCTTTCGGGTCCAGATATAGTAAACATCCTAGCTTTGGGCAGTTTAGCTCCGGGAACGAGGTTGATAGGGCAATCATATGCCCGATGAGGGGGCAAGTCTCGGCACCCCTTCTCTGAGAACACATCCTCATACTCCGATAGGAATGGGGGCAGAGATTCAGCAGATACCACCGAAAGGGATGTAGCCAAACAATTCTCTGAACAAAAATCACTCCATTCCACAATGTCCCTGGACTGCCAATCCACTACGGGATTATGTTTAATCAACCATGGCAAGCCCAGGACAATGGGAGCGGGGAGACCGTCTAAGACATAGCAAGATAACGTCTCCTGATGTTGGGATCCAACCGTTAACTTAATGTTATGTACGATATGTGTGAGACTACCCTGAGCAAGAGGGGCTGAGTCGATGGCATAGATACGGATGGGGCGAGACAATAAACAGCGGTTAAGCCCATGAGCGTGTACAAAACGAGCATCCACCATGCAGATCCCCGCACCACTATCCACAAACACAGAAATGCCTTCCGTTTTGCTCTCTAGCGCCACCTCTGCACTCAGGAGAAAATGGGAAGTACAAACGGAGGATACACACACCTCCCGCTCGACCACCTCCACCCCCCCCATAGTCACATGAGGTCCCGGCACCCTAGTCCGTTTAGGAGCGTAGGGACAGGCCCCGATAAAATGGTCTCCTTTCCCACAGAAAAAACAGACCCCCTTCCCCCTGCCCCGGGAGGCACCGGAGGAGAGCCTCGAGGCCGCCGCTCCTCCAAGCTGCATAGGTTCCTCCCCCCTCGGGAGAAATGACTCGCCCTCCGAGTGACCACCCGGCAACAAGGAACCACCATGAGAAGGGCTCCCAGTTGCAGGAGGTCTACCCCTCCGCTCCTGGAGGCGTCTATCCATGCGAATAGCCAACGACATAGCTGCCTCCAGGGACGGGGGGGTCTCATACACTGCCAGGGCATCCTTCAGTCTTTCTGAAAGACCCTGGCAAAAATGACTCCTGAGAGCCGGATCGTTCCACTTTGTGTCCATAGCCCACCTGCGGAACTCAGAACAATATGATTCCGCCGACCGAGTCCCCTGGTGGAGATGGCGCAATTTGGATTCAGCCAAAGAGACACGGTCAGGGTCATCATATATGAGGCCTAAGGCGTCAAAAAATCCATCCACAGACTGGAGACAAGTAGAGTCCTGTGGCAGAGAGAAAGCCCAGGATTGGGGATCCCCTGCAGCAATGATATAATAATTCCTACCCGCTGCTGCTCATCACCAGTGGAATACGGCTTAAGCCTAAAGTATAATTTACAGGCCTCTTTGAACACAGTAAATTTGTCTCTGCCTCCTGAAAACCTGTCAGGGAGGGCAACCTTAGGTTCCGGTCTGGCCGGACCCACTGCTTGATTCCCCAAGCCACCATTTTGCGGTTGTGGTCCCTGCAGAGCCGACCGAAGGTCCGCAACCTCCAAAGACAAGGTCTGCAGCTGCTGGGCCAAAGCAGACACAGGATCCATAAGGAAAGGAAGGAAAATCAAATCCTCCCCTTCCTTCACTTACAGTTATGGCAGGTGATAATGTCACGCTGGGAGTGGGGAAGACACCCAGCGTAGGATAACGACGGGGGGGGGGGAATCAGGAGTCCCTAATGCTAAGGGCACAAGAAGGAGACGGTGACCCCTAGACTTCCTAGAGCTGACCCTGTCTGCCCTAACGTCCCTATACAGTCTCCTCAACTGTCGCCGACCACGAACCTCGTCCCTCTCTGATCCTAGATCTATCCTATCTAAGGATCAGATGGAGAGGTTCACTAGACCCCTCCACTATCAACTAAAGACAAACACCAGGGAAGACAGACATTTGGGAAAAGGAAACACTTATCTGACAGCAGAACACAGCAACCTCCACCATCTCAGCTTCTGCTGGAGCAAGGATAAAGTGTGCACAAGGAACTATCACCTGCACCGAGGAAGGGTAATGAACCTCCTTATAAAGGTGGAAGGAGTCTGCTGGGTCCTAGTGACCTACAACATTGGTGGATAAAACCAGACCGAGCGCAAGACCTCCACAGCCGTCTCCCCATAATAGAGAGATCTCATCACACCTTCTCTCCATCAACACAGAAGGTAAATGCCCCTGAAAGAGACGGACCATCCTCCACCATTATGGCTGGTGGGCCAAACGCTGGGATCGTCTGCGCGTGGCCTCCACCCTGTCATCCGTGCCACCCGTGACACTTTATTGCTGTGAAGAAATTGAACACGTTAGTGGGTGCAAAGTTAAGACCCCTCAAGAGGACCTCCCGTTGTGGTAATGTCAGAATATGTTCTGATAAATTAATTACCTCAAGGGTTTTTTTTGATTGTTTGGAGCCAGCTGGGACTTTCTTCTGATTTTGTTTGTTTTTAGCCCTCGTGCTAATGCCATCATTCCCCCCGGTCTCCGATTGGGATTCTTCAGAGGAGACAAGAGATACCACAGAGGGAGTTCTAGAAGGTGGAGCCGAACCGCCCCCATCCGGGGCAGGTGCATTAGGTTTGCCCCACCCGTCGTTTTCCACTTATATACTCGATTGAGTTTAAGATCGTTTAGATCCCTCTGGAATTTCTTATATTTTATATCCCTTGTCTCCTTATCCCATTTTTTGACCTGGGAGCCGATGTCATCCTCCAGTTTTTTTAGGGCTTCAGTCGATAACTCTTCAGATATCTGCTTTTGCAGGTTTTCCATTTCTGACTCCAAATGCTTTAAAACACCCTCACTGTGTTCAAAAAGTAACAGCAGAAACCCGTTGGAACACTTATCAGCAAATCCTTCCCATTCACTCTTAAACTGCTCGTCCACAATGGGAAAGGAAGGAAAGACCTGCACCCGTAGACCCCTAGGGATGAGGCCCTTTTGTAGATACATGTCCAGGAAGGTGTGGTTCCACCAGACCCTCTGCCTTTTCTTCAAAAGATTTTTGTATTTTACAATTTTCTCCTGAGAGGTGTGATCAACACCCTCACCCACTGCAATGTTAGTCTCCGTAGTCCGCAAATGTGAACCCAGCCTTTGATTACGGTCCTAAACAGAATAGAGGGAGCATCTAGATGTGTGATTGATAGGGACCCTCTGATTTGTATTTTAGGGTATATGGAAGAAATTAAAATTGATAATATGTATAAAATAGCAACTTCTAGGCTGCTATATATCGTTCGGAAACTAATAGCGAGACACTTGATAAGAGAGGAGGCCCCGTCAAGACAAGAATTTATTGAGCAGGTAGCACATATGCTACAAATAGAGAAAGGGATATATAATAAAAGGGAGAGAGATTAAATGTTTAATAAACTGTAGACATCATGGCTGGAAACTAAAGGTACCGTTACACGGCACGACGTTGAAACAACGTCAACAACGATTTCGCAGGAGTTCGGTCGTTTCCGACATCGTTTTGATATCGTTGGTGAGATGCAGTGGCGGACCTGGACCCCCGGGGGCCCTAGTGCAGCCATGGTGAGGTGAGGAGTGGGGGAGGGGTGCTGTTGGCCATTGGCGCGGTCCGGGGGGAGGGGTGCGGGGTGGTGCTGGTGGCCGTCGGAGAGGTGTTTGCGGCGGATCTCCTACCTGCTGAACCACGCCGAGTGCGCTCCTGGGAGACAGAGGGGTGGGATCAGGCAAGGGAAGCAGGAAGCTTTCTGCTTCCCTTGCCTGACCCTCCTCTCCTGTGACAACGGTTTACGGGGGTCGGCTGGGGGCCCCCCTGCAGGCTTGAAGGGGCCCCCTAGCCGGTCGGGGCCCTGGTGCAGCTGAACCAGCTGCACCACGGTAGTTCCGCCCCTGGTGAGATGTCACATGTCTAGACATCATGGACGATGAACCAACGATGTAGTGAGCAGGTATCGTTCGCACAACCCAGTGACGATACCTGCTCATTGCTGTGAATGCGCGAAGTCGTAAACATCGTTATCGCAGTGTCACACAGAACGATGCAGCAGGTTGGCTGATCGTGGATAGTCTGATTTGAGAACATGTTCTGAAACCTGGATCAATGATCCAATGATTTATCATTGTCATATCGTGCTGTTACACGCATTGATGGTCTTACTATGTAGTTTCAACGTCACTCAAACTGTGACGTTTGAGCGATATCGTTAACAATGTCGTGTCATGTAACGGGGTCTTTACTGAGATGTCAAGAAAAAACTCCTTAATGAGAATGACTGTTCTTTCCAAGGGAAGAGAATGGGCAAGGGTAAGGGACGGATGGTAAAATGTCATATTTTAAAATGTCTAAAGTAATGTTGACTTGTTATATGAAGTTGTGAGCTGAACTTTTCTCAATAACTATCTATGGATTTAATAAAAGTAAAAGTTTGGCAAGAAAGTCAAGTGCAAACTTGAGTAGGCGAGCGGTGTTTGTGATTTTTTTAAGGCGGCCTAAAAGCCAAGATGTGCTAAGGCTTAAACAATGTGCGAGCAAGGGGTTAAAGTAAATTTCTTGCATGTAATTACACTGACCTGTAGCCATCATAATCCTATGTGATGGGTGGCTCCTCCTCCAAGATGTGCAGGGGCTCTTCTTCCATGACAGATGGATCCTCCTCCATGATGCACGGCACTTCCTCCACGACAGATAGCACTTCCTCCTCGGTGGGCAGTTCTTGCTCTCAGGCTGGCTGCTCATCCTGCACGGCTAATGCACTAGATGAAGTAGATGTCCCCTCATCTTCAACAATCCTGTAAATGAAAAACCCACGTGATTAATTGGCATAGTTCAGAACATAAATGCAAACCTATAAAGCCACACAAGTACAAGTGTCAAAGTATTCAATGTATAAAATGTTAGCAATGGTGGGGAATACCTGGCCACAGTTGGTTTATTGGGTATGGTAAATGTGGCGCCCCGCAACGAGTGCGTCACAAGGGAGTATTGCAGCCGCAATATTCTCTAGACAAAGCAGTGCAATAGTTAACTCAGAGATCCAACCCAACATACAACACCTAGAACAGAGGACCAATCCTAGGTCCTGGTGGGTGGAGTGTTAGGGTAGTGAAGAGAACACAATAATCTAGACAGTTAGTTGAGAACAGAGTCTGGAGTCTAGAACTTGAAGAGAGCAGACTAGAACTTGGAGTGGAGCGGGGGCTCCGCACTCCGTGCGGGCCCCTGGGCCGTCACCGGTCGGGTGTCAGCACCTGAGGCCTTAACCACCGGGAATGGGCATTTCTACACGGGTTCCCAAAAGACTCCCGTGCCCACAACTCACAGCCGGTTCACTGGTACCGAAGCTGGCAGCAGTTCACCTCTGTCACGCGAACCAGCCCCGTGGAGGAGCAGCTTTATAGGAGCACCCCACCACCAGCCAGTTTCCAGTCGTCTAACCAGCGGTGTACCCACTGAGGGACCCAAGGCTCCCCAAAGAATCCAGAACGTACATCATGGATAGGGCATTGAAGCAGCCTCCCCGTACCCGACCTGGTATTCCTGGGCGACGCTGGCAAGAGAAGCTAAGGAGGTAGAGAGGAGGTACACTGCGGATCTCTGAGGAGCACTATCACTGCTGAGTCCACCCGGTCTTCTACTCAACCACTGTAAGCCATGTACTGCCTGCTGGTTACAGTAAAGAACCGTTGCAGAGACTATCTGTGTCCGTGTCTCCTTATGAACTGTCCGTCATGAACTTAAGGTAACCGCAGCTGCCGCACAACATCTTGAGCAGCTCCAGCCCCCGGGGATCACCGCTCAGCCTGTGGGGAGCGTAACATCTTGCTGCTGTCCATCACCCCGGGAGGTTCCGCAGCGTCGGTAGCCCTTACCGAACTACTCATAGGTGGCGTCACGAAGAAAACAAATTAAAACCCCTTTTTAATCTGTTCCCGTAAGACGACCTCAATTTTGATCTGCACTACACCGGGCCCCACTACCGGCAGGCGCGGTCCACCCGTGACAAGGAAGGAGAAGAATCGCCTGTCTAAACCGGGAGTAACCCTGGCCCCTGGTGTGCGTCATAAACCCTCTGTCTTCCAGGAAGGGCATATCATTCTCCATTGTACCAATCACTAAAATCGTTTTTATTAGAGATAACTGTTCCCTTTGATGCAACGTTTATCAGCATCTTCTTAGCCTCTTTCAATGCTGCAATCCTCTCCTCTTCTGTACTGTATTTAGGCATTAGGTTTAAGATGCTGTGCCAGTTGAGAAAAGGTTTCATGACAGAATGGACACGTTATTGGCATCCTGAAGTGCCCGTGAAACAATATCCCTGAGAATTCAGCCTGTCCACCCACTAATATGGCACAGATTGGTCCTAAAGTGGCTATTTGCGTGTCTGTTTTTTTCACGGATCCGTTTTTGTCATGCACCCAGAATTGGACACTGCTCCGACTTTGTGATTCCTTGAAAAAAACAGACACAAACGGACAGACACGGATCTGTATCTGTCTGTATGAAATAACATGGAGCTCTTTGTATGATGGATCCGTACGGATCAGTAAAAAAAAAACAGATCCGTGAAACAGATCCGTTTTGCCATACTGAGCATGCTCAGAAGCAAGGAACAGCTCCTCCCAGCCCTATCTTTGTTAACTGATGACACATCTGTTAAAAAAAAATGGTCTGTGGACATTGGTTGCCATCCATTTGAACAATCAGTGCCTGTCCATGTGGTTCCTTGAAATTCAAGGATCCATATGGACTTGCACATTTGCCAATGTGAAAGCAGCCTTAGCCAGCTCTCATTTTTGGTCAAAATCGGACAAAAACGTACATGTTTTTTTTTTCCAACATTTGGTTTTTATTGAAGATTTTCAAGTAAATCATACATCAATTAAGATACAGAAAACACTGTGGGAAGAGAGAGGAGGGGAGGGGGTAACGGGGGAAGGGGTAAAACATTATCTTGCAATAAATGCTTCTTTCCACAGACAATCGAGTGTATAGTACAAATTCAGGCATACCCTTGCTATACATCTAATAAGAGTAGCAGTATCAAACTACATTTATAAACCAGAACCAGTATAATATCAAAATTGAACGATAAGTACAGTTCGCGGAGGATCGATTCCTTGACATCCTTATGGAGGTGGACCCGGCTGGTTGCCTTCAGATGGATGTCCATAGGAAGTCGACCTCCGTGAACGCGTTACTGCACGCGACCTCAGGCCATGATCTGGCCACTATCCGTGTCATTCCCACTAGCCAGTTCCTGAGAGTGAAGCGAATTTGCTCCACGAATGAGGGATTTGAAAGTCAGGCCGTGGACCTACGGGAACGTTTCCGTGAAAGAGGATATTCAAACAGGATGATTAAGTTTGGCTACCAGAGGGCAAAGGCTACCTTTAGGAATCATCTCTTGGGGCAAACTCCGAAGAAGAAAACGGAGATGAACCCCATGACCAGATTTGTGGGCACATACAATCATGAATGGGGCACGATGCGCTCCATTCTAACAAAACACTGGTCCGTACTCCAGTCAGACCCCGTGTTGCGGGAGTGTGTCATGGACAGACCCTTGATGACACCTAGACGGGCAAGGAACCTGAGGGACATCCTGGTGGATAGCCACTATGTGCCGCATACTATTTCACCCTTTGGCTCTGGTGGACCAAGACCGGGTTGCTATCCGTGGGGCCACTGCCTCTCTTGCAGGAATGTCGAGCGTGCTTCCCACTTCCACTCCTCGGATGGGACCAGCAGTTTTGTGATCAGGCACAGAATCACATGTGGTACTAACTACGTGGTGTACTTTGCGGTCTGTGCTTGTTCCAAGATTCATGTGGGTCTTACATCGAGAGAGCTGAGGGTGAGAGTGAGGGAGCACAATCGAGATATTATTGCTGCTGAGGAGGTTGAGGATGAGAGGGAATTAAAAACCATACCCAAACATTTTAAGAAATATCACGGATGCAACCCGGTATCACTAAGAGTCAGGGGTATAGATGTGGTCCTTGGTGGGTCCAGGGGAGGGGACCTCAGGAAAATACTAGCCCAAACGGAGGCAAAATGGATTGTGGTCCTGGACACGCTGGCCCCACGGGGTCTGAATGAGGGGTTTTCATATGCACCATTTCTGTAAGTGACTGATATGTTCCACCTGTCCCTATATGGCTTTTTAATCTGATTCTTTTCTTTCTAGTCCTCTTCCTTTTTGGATTCTTGTATCTGTGCAGGGATTTGTACAATTTGGCCGTCTTCCTCTGCCTACCACCAGATCACGTCAAGCCACTGAGTGTCGGAGAACCAGCTGATTGAAGGGACCTATTACTGTGTTGGGATATGCCCACGATGACTGCTATTCTGGAGCCAATACCACGGACCACTGACCTAATGACTATTGTGGGTGTGGGTGATGAAATTCTAATATGTCTCCTTTATTTTTGGTGTTTCATAAGGTGAGCCCTCTCCTGCTCCTCCTGCAGTGCCATCTGTCAGATTTTGCGCACTGCGCATGCCCGGTCGTCCTGCTGACGCGACCCAGGCCGGGAGCATGCGCAGTAGTGCCGTGACAGGATTGGCCGGCGGTGAGAGAAGCAGTGCGCAGGCGCAGCGGTGACATCACAACCCGGAAGTGCGGGTGGCGTTCACCGCCGACCTGGCACACAAAAACACGTGGATCTTAAGGGAAACAGAGCGATTCTGCCTGCCTGCACCCTAATACCCTCGCCCCCCAAGGAAGCCAGTGTGTGAAACACGTGTAGGGGCCATATGTAAGGATCTTATTCTGTTGTTTCTGGGACTTCCCTCAGTTTTACTTATTATTATGGGATGTTGTTCTCCTGCTATTTCCATGTAATGGGTGGTCATTCTAGGTTTTATTAAGTGTAGCCTGTGATCCATGTAAGTTACTCTATGATCCATACCCATGGGAGCTGGGTGAGATGTTTCTAAACTCATGTAATCCCCCAACTGTCCCATTATAGTTATTGTGTTAAATGCACATAGGCTTCTGTATTTGGAGTTTACAGTAAACCTGCACTTTGGTATATCCACTTTTGTCTCCCATTATATGGATATTGTACTCAAGTCTTACTGATAATTTTGTACTACGTCTCTGATTTTATAAACTGTAACAAGGGATTGTCCCTTTTCTCTTCTGTAAATCACATGTACTTGTCCTTTATATGTATTACAATAAATTAATTTGCATAATATACTCAATCTCCTCCTGGTAAAAAATGTTATTTGAGTATGCTAAACAACCTTAGAAGGTTCAGATTTTTTCAACTAACGTTTATTATTTGGAAGTCATATATGGGTTTTGTATTAATTACATTTCAAACAGGCATGAGTGCTGAAAAGCAACATAGACATTCTTCAAATCTTAAAGGGTCGGGACCGTGGTAGCTAAAGGGTGTGAGGCCCACAGGTGCCAGGCCTGCAAAGCGGGTTTCTTATCCGAGATAGTGAGGGCCAAATGATATTCAAAACAAAAAATCGAGTTAATCCTATCAATTACTTCAGTAAGAGTGGGTGGGGTCGATGCCTTCCACTTTGCTGCCAAGCACATTCTGGCCGCCATTAAGACATAAGCGATAATCCTGCGAAGGCCAGGTGGAAAAACAGCTATCCCAATGTGCAAAACAGCCAGCTGTGGAGATAGAGGGAAAGGAGCCCCCAGCACAGACGCGAGTAGGCAAGAGATTAAATACCAGTAAGGGGATATCTTGGGGCACGACCAACACATATGAGCACGGTCTCACCTACCCCCACACTGTCTCCAGCAGAGAGACGAACTCTGCTCGGTATACTTGGCCAGGTTAGTCGGGGGAAATACCACCTTAAATGAATCTTTTTCAGTCTTTCCAAATGATTTATACATTGAGTTGACTTGGAGAGAGAACTAATGGCCTCCTCCCACTCTTCCACTTCAGAAGCAAAGGTCAGGTCTCTCCCATTTTAGCACGTAATCTAGTTCAGGAAGACTAGTACTTTGTAAATAAGCAGAGTAAATTATAAACAAGCCTTTTTTTCTCTTTGGGTCCGACAGGAGAAAAGTCTGAAAAGGCGCAGGAGGAGACGGTGATTGACTCAGGTTATGATGACATAAAGGTGACTGTAAAAAATGTCTAATCTGCAAGAACTGCAAAAAGGCACGCCCAAGCTCGGCAGTCCTCAAAAGCAACTCATCATATGAGACCAGTTTACCCTTGGGGAGTAAATCGTCCAAAGTATGCACACCAGCTCGACCCCACAAGTCTAGGGCCAAAGAGGGTACATGCAACTAGATAGAGTCGTGAAACAGCGGAGAACACCGTCCTCATAGAGATCTGATAGTAAGGCGATCCCCCCAGCGAGCCATATAGAGAGAGAAAGACCCTCCACACAACATTCAATGGCCTGTAAAGAAATGTGTCTGAATAGGCTGGATAAACGGGAGGGAGCACAGGAGAACCAGAGACTCGTTAAAGCACGCATTGAGAGAAGAACCGATGGGCATGAGGCTCGACATAAGAGAGCAGGAGTCTCAAAGAGCCACGTGGAGCAAATGTAGATTCGATCTGATACCAGATCAGGGATGAGTCACCATCCCACCACAACTTAGCAGGTTCCAACAATGCTGCATGATAGTATGCTTGAATCAATGGAACTCCCAAACCCCCTCCGGAATATGGGGATGACATAATCAGGCGGGAGACCCTATGGGGTTTATTATTCCAAATGAATTTGTCAATAGAAATCTGGAAGGCCGAAATGTATTTAGATGGGATCGTTAGGGGTAGGCATCGAAACAAATATAAAAGTATGGGGAGAATCATAATTTTGACCATCTGAATTCTTGCCATCCAGGATAACAGAGGGAGGGAGAATCCCGACAGGTCAGACTTGATGTCAGACAGGACAGACTCACAATTAGATCTGACAATGTTTTTAAGTTTTGTTATTTTGATACCCAGGTACATGAAACCTTCTGGAGACCAAATGAAAGGGAAATTAGTTTGAATTTGGATTTGGGTGGAATTAGTCAGAAATAAGGGGAAAATCGTAGATTTAGTCAAATTCAGTTTATAGAAGGAGGCCAAAGAGAATTTCCTTAAAACTGAGGCGATTGCATCCAACGAACCAACCGGATCAACACAAGTCAGGACCACATCATCAGCCAATTTTGTGTTCTACGTCTCCTACAGGGATACCTCTAATATGAGGGTCCTGTCTGACGATGGCTGCAAGAGGCTCCATGATCAGCACGAATATTAGAGGGGAGAGGGGGCAACCCTGTCGGGTGCCATTTGAAATTGTAAATTTGGATGAGCAAAATCCAGAGGCATGAACCGACGCACAAGGATTAGAGTAAAGTGCCATCAGTGCCCTTGCTACCCCTCCTGAAAAACCGAACCTCTGCAGGACATCATCAATAAATCCCCAGTGTACTCTGTCAAACGCTTTTTCTGCATCAAGAGACAGGAATACACTGGAGATATGCCTCCTCTCCACCACATCAAGAAGATCAACGAGCCACCTCGTTCCATCCCTGGTTTGACGACCTGGAACGAAACCCACCTGGTCAGGATGGATCACCTGGGGGAGAATGGGCATAAGTCTATTAGCCCAAATCTTAGCGTAAATTTTTGTGTCACAATTTAAGAGGGTAATCGGACGAAAATCACCAGAAGAGGTTAGCGGCTTGCCTGGTTTAGGGAAGGTGGAAATTGTGGCCTCCAGACCCTCAGGCTTAATTACTCCCTCCGACTGCCACCTGTTAAACAACCTAAGGAGATATGGGGAGACCGAAGGAAGGAACTGAAGGTAATATGAAAAGGGAGAACAGTCTGGACCAGGGGCCGATTTTTTCCTAGAAGAGCAAATTACTTGTGAAATTTCCAATGCAGTAAGGGAGTATTTAAAGATGAAAGTTGGGGGGGGCGTGTCCTGGCCATGAGGGGAGAGAGACGCTGATCCCAGAGCTCCTGCTCCCTGGTCCCTTTCCAGCCTAATTATCGGCCCGCAACCTGGCCTACCATCGCCATATGTCGGCGAAACGGAAGGGAACCACTCAGCTACCAGCACACGGCCCCTGGACCCGCGGGAAGGCAGCATCTCCCGGTATCTCCGCAGCTCCAGCAAGCCCCTAGGAACTGCAGCTGCTTCCAAAATGGCGGATCCCGCCTCCCCCTCTGTGCATGCAGGGAATATGGTGGGCAGAGAGCAGCGTTGCCCTCACCAGTCAGTGGCAGTGGAATCTATCCTGACCCCCGCCGTGGACGAGAACGGGGTTACAGTGCGGACCTCAGGAGCGGGAAGCAGAGAGGAACCGGTGATACAAGCTACAGAAGCAACGGGGACAGGAGGAGCCAGTGCTCGCATAATCGATTGTGGAGGTAATGGGAGCTGCGCTGCAGGGGGGATATACACAGGGCACCCTGGCCCCTAGTCTGGAGGCTTACTAGGTGGCAGAATGGAGGGACAAGTCTTGCTGCAGGGGTCAGATGTTCCCCCCCCACCAATATGGATACATGATTCTAACTCCCACAGTTATGAGAGAGGCACAGTCTCAGGGGTGGTCGCCATCACCAGGGGTGCAGTCCCATATGTGCCCTGGCTCAGCCACCAGCCTACATGATGTAGAAGGAATCAACATGGTCCACCAGGAGGCTATTAATAGCTGGAGTGGAGGGCAGCACTGCATTGCCCCAGTTACGGTCACCAGCCCCAGCCACCCAGCAACCCAAGACATCGTAGCCCGGAGCGGTGATAGGTGGGACTCGTTTAAAGCACGTATGCTCAATGTCCCGACCAGAGAAGAGTTGGTAGAGTTTGTCTCTAAACTGGAATCCTCAATGAAGGCTGAGACTGCGGCTATTAGAGGAGAGGTCCAGGACATATCTCATAGAGTCTCTCAATTCGACTCCACCGTAGTCAGTCTCTCTAGGAGGGTTCAATCACTGGAAGATGTAGTGGCTAATCAGGCGTCTAGATTGGAGGCTTCTCTGGACTCCCTAGAGGATCTTGAGAACCGTGAACGCCGCCAGAACATTAGAGTGAGGGGCATCCCGGAGTCTATCCCAACAGAAGCCCTAAAAGAGACCCTGCAGAGCCTATTTAATTCTATTAGACACAAACCGGAGGAGTCCTTCATTGAATTCGACAGTGCTCACATGTCCCTGGGCCCTCCCCCGTCCAAGGGTGGGCTGCCTAGAGATGTGGTGTGCCGTATCCACAAATATCAGATCAAGGAGGAGATCCTCAATAATGCTAGGCGCTGTAATGAGATTTGTCTACAAGGCTGCCCCTTACAACTGATGGCGGACCTCTCCAGAAGGACCCTCCAGAAAAGACGAGCCCTGCGTCCCCTCCTGGACCTACTTAGACAGAATCAACTCGCTTACTCCTGGGGATATCCTTTCCGCCTGCAGATTTGACGAAGTAATCAGCTGACCTCCCTCTCACATCCTAGGGACCTCCAGCGGTTCCTCACGTCCCTGGATATTCCTGATCCGGGCTTGGTGTTTCCGGAGTGGCCTGGTTCCTCTTCTGAAGGATTCTTCCCACTTCCCTCGTGTCCGCAGAGGGCCCCGCGGAGGAGAAACAGAGGAGGCGGTCGGTCTCGCAGATGAAGGCTAAGTGAATCTGCCCATTCGGACGTTGGCTGATTACGTGTCTTGCTAAATTTACCCGGATCGGGGCAAAGCCTGTACTTACGTAGCGCACACTGACTTACAAATCAGGCATGAATAATAATATTCTTCATAGCAAGATTA